>OY804583.1:56043041-56716557 GCA_963680875.1 Bathymodiolus brooksi
TCCAATTGTAAAAACAATTGCTTTTTTCCGATCCCATTTGATCTTGTATGCACTGTAAATTTCAATGATAAATATATATATATATATCAATCCATGTCATTGCCGCATCATTAACTACTGGGGGATAATACCATCGGGAGAATCATTTAAATATGTAATAATTTGATGATAGTCACATCATGTCAAAGTTTTATGGTATCTTCCTTTAAGGCATAAAAAACTAACAAAAAATACAAATCCCACACCGACGGAATCGTTCCAAAACCTCGAACACACCTGGCTTGAGACTGGCACTTCAATTAAATAATACTTTAATATTTAATTTAATATGGTCATTTTGTAAAACAGTTGTGATTCCATATGCAGCAACGATTACAAATATTTATTCAATGGCGTTTGAAGTAATTTGACCTGCAAGGTTAACTACTGTAGTAGTTCATATTGCTTTGGGTTGGTAAGACGAAGAGTACTCAGATCTTAAAAGATTTACAAATACAAAGAGGATCAACGATACAAAGCAAAACAACGGTGCAAACACGATGTTTTAACGGTTTAATAGAAATTCAAATTAACAAACGCCTTCACAAAAACCGTTTTATGCAAGCGATGGTAGAATTCAATTAACTGTACATCATAAAGCGTTTTACAGAATTTAAATAAAAAAGAATATTAAATCGAAATTAAATTGCTTGAAGTAGATCTCATTTCAAAGCTAAAGGTTAAAACCTAATCGAATTACAAAGAATTTTTATCATATATAATACAGTTATATATAATTGGCTTGCATATCGGTGATGGCCACGAAGGTAGATCTGTGTATGAGCATATGACAGAAATCTAAGCATATTTGTGAAGGCTGCGAATGTTGATCGAAGTTTGAACATATTGGTGAATGTCTCGAATCTAGACAAAAGTTTGAACATATTGGTGAATGCCTCGAATCGAGACAAAGGTATAAACATATTGGTGAATGCCTCGAATCTAGACCAAAGTTTGAACATATTATTGAAGGCCTCGAATCTAGACCAAATTTTGAACATATAGGTGAAGGCCACAAATGTACATCGACGCTTGAACATATTGGTGAAGGCCACGAATGTAGACCTACGTTTGAACATATTGGTGAAGGCCACGAATGTAGTCCAAAGTTTGAACATATTGGTGAAGGTCTAGACAGAAGTATGAACATAATGGTGAAGGTCACGAATGTAGACCGAAGTCTGAACATATCAGTGAAGGTCACGAATGTAGACCGAAGTTTGAACATATCAGTGAAGGTTACGAATGTAGACCGAGGTCTGAACATATTAGTGAAGGTCACGATTGTAGACCGAAGTCTGAGCATATTGGGGAAAGCCATGACGAAATTGATTCAAAAGAAAAACAGCAAAGAATGGAAACCCGAACAATAAAACAAAACCTAGGTCCATACATATATACGTTTTATTTCATTTCGTTGCTAGAGAACTATCCTATATTTTCAATACGTTAGTAAATGGTGAGTGGTTGCTGTATAACGACAAGTAAGCAGTTTACCAGCTTAATGTACATCATGGTATACACATGTTCTTTTGTACTAAACTAATACTCTAGCTCGATTGTGTAGAGTGCCAGCAGACTGAAACAACAATCCCGAGTTAGATATGGCTTGATTCCGAGTAAACAAAATGTCATACTCTTCCCAGTATGCGGGTTTCGCTTGATATGTCTTTGCTAATGTAGGCACAATTTAGAGTAATCACTTAGCATGTTAATCATGATATACCATACCACTACAATGATATAAAATAATAATGTGTTGTCATGATTATATGTTTTGTGTTAATGAACCCCATGCCGTTGTATCTTTTGAAATTGACACCGGAAGCCTTATTTGAATATGTAAACATATGTTTAACGCATGTTTTATATAAATTTGATCCATTTTTGATCCATTTTGTTTTCTAGAATTAAATATATATTATGCTCTATTTATGTCATTTATGAATGTAAAGTTTGTAGATACCAAATGGATAATCAGAAGCCGTAAATCAAAGAAAAGAAAATACCATGGTCAAAAGAAAAGGTAAAAAATGGCAAACAATGAATAACAAAACACAACACGGAAAGCTAAAGACTGAGCAACACGAACTTCACTACAAACCGAGGTTAAAGTTTGAAGGTCATAGCGAACTGGTCGGTCCTTACTGGATTTTCCCTGTCTAAACGTTTGGCAGACATATGCCCATATAAGCATAAACTATTCATCCCTCATTTAATTCATCTTACGTTATGAACCCAGGTACCATGGATGACATTATAGAAGAGACAAACTACTGCACCAAAACAAGACAACATGACCAAATGTTTATTGAATCAGTGAGACGGCATTAAATACGTAACTTAGCAAAATGAAGCTTTCTAGACAGAGCTGTAAGAATTTAACCTTCTAGAACTACTACAATGCATATGTCATCGTCATTACGTAAATTACAACAACGTGCAGGTCATTAAACCGTAATGTAATTTTCAACAATGTAAATCTGGTAAGTCAAGAGCTGATTACCAACATTTGATTGGATATATCAAGATAGGGACGTTAATGCAAATTTCACAATTGCCTAACATAAATGGTGCTATCCATCATTAAAATACATTCAAAATAACAGCATTTAATTAGACATGTTCAAAATTAATATCAGACATCTATAAGTACTTCAGAATTACATTTACCTAATAATACTTAAAGATACCAAAGCGATAATCAGAAGCCGTAAATCGAAGAAGGACAGCAAACGCAATAGCCAAAAGAAAACGTAGATAAGGATAAACAACGATCGGCACAATGCTACACACAAAACAAAGGTTTAGCTAGTTCATTCCCGTTTTTGTGTGCGTGGAGTTTGTGTTGCTCAATCTGTAGTTTTCTGTAAGCCATTCTTTGTCTGTTCGTGATTTATTCCATTGGTCAATATACCGTCTGTGTCTCAATTTACAGCTTTCGGTTGAATTAAGATAAATGTATCCACTAAGTAAGAAGAGTTTGAAGATACCAAAGGGGCAATCAGAATCAGAATATGGAAGAAGAACAGACAACACAATGGCTAAAAGAAAAAGTACAAAAGGACAAACAACTATCTACAAAACATACACATAAAACTAAAGATCGAGTAACACGAATCCCACTCAAAACCGGGAGTGAACTTAGGTGCTCCGGAAGGGTAAGCAGTTCCTGCTCCACTAATTATCATATGTTAACACAAGCAACTTTAAGAAATGAAATATTTAAAAGATGGCAGAATATGATGATGACTATGTCACGTTGATCGTTGATTTAGTTGATTTATAGTGTTTAACGTCACTTTCAACAATATTTCAGTGATATCGTTGCGGTTATTTTTTGGGGGGAGGAAACCAGAGTACTCGGAGAAAACCACCGACCTGTCGGAAGTCACCGACAAACTTTATCACAGTCAGGAGAAATGGCATAGTTAATACAATGGCAATTTCGTGAACCAAGCTGTTATTTCCTATACTATGAGGATTGCCAAAACGTTTTGGTAGACAACATATTAAACCCTGCCACTTTTCCTCTTTATATTGGTAAGATTATGACATATTTGTGAGTTTTGAACTTGAAGTTGGGTGAGAGAAGTTATATTATAAAATATATAGTGAAACCACAACGGTAGATCGATCATCAATATCAAGTTTGATGCATGTGTTGTCACCAAGTAATCTAAGTTTCCGTGACAAATACTTTTTGATCTCAATTAACAAAATCATGACTGACACATTGAGATATCCTTGAAATTGACAAACTCGTTTTATTTACGACCTACATTATAATGTTGTTTTCCCCTTTGTAAGTTACTCTGTTTATAAAGGAGTAATGTCCTTTATTATAGCAGTACACGTGGTGTACTTATCTTTACTGATAGACTACTATGTACATACAATAAAATATTACAAGATTACCTTTGTCACGTGAGCTACTAATAAAAATATAAATACATTGCATCTAATATCGTGAGGCCGACGCGTTCCGAAAATAATAATCTTTGATCAGATACGCTCATAGTTACAATATTGAAAACTCAAATAATATAATGTCCTTGAAAGCAGGCAATTAAAATATTCGACACAAACTACTAGTAGCCACAAACGACTAAAGGGTACATGTGACTGCGAAACCAGGGAAACCGACTAAAACCATACACAAAAAGATCATTTCGTCTCGGTTGCTCGAACACGATGTTTTCCCGTCTCGGCTACTCGAACATGATGTTTTCGTGTCTCGGGTACTCGAACACGTTCCTTTCGCGTCTCGGCAGCTCGAACATGATATTTTCGTGTCTCGGGTACTCGAACACGTTCCTTTCGCGTCTCGGCTACTCGAACATGATGTTTTCGTGTTTCGGTTACTCGAACATAATGTTTTCGTGTCTCGGTTACTCGGACATGTTATTTTCGCGTCTCAGTTACTCGAACACGATGTTTTCGCGTCTCCGCTACTCGAACATGATGTCTGCGTGTCTCGGTTACCCGTACTTCTTCGTGCATCAAACAGAAACTCTGTTTTACCTCTAATGTAGTATTGTAGGGCTTGTCCGGTCTTTTATGTTGCTGTGTGTAAGGATTCTGAGTGTGTAACGTCATTTTCAGCTATATTTCAGTTACATTGTGGTGTGCAGTTTTAACAGTGTTGGAAACAGGAGTACCCGTAGAAAACAACATACTTGCTGCAAATCACTTACAAATTGTATAAATAAGGTCGTATCGAGTACACCTTGTCGTGTGCTTTTATTGTACTTGCATATTTAGTGGTGCCAACCCACTGAATAAAACGCTAGAGGTACACCCAGCTACCATACAACGCTAGAAGTACACCCAGCTACCATACAATAGTGTGCACAACGTCATTAGTTATTATCTTGTGTAGATAATACATATCCTTTTCCTCTTGATTATGATTATTTTCTTTTGTTATTATCCATTAATCTTACTATTTGACACATCTTCCTACAGATAAAATTCAATAAGATATATATTATTATTTTTCATTTAATAGCTTCAGGGTGTGTGGAGAAAGAACATGACTTATCTTTCGGAACACCTAGTTCACCCCCGGTTTTTAGCGTGGTTCGTGTTACTCGATCTTTCGTTTTACGTGTAATGTTTTGTTTATCATTGTTTTGTCTTTTTGCCCTTTTTTGTTGGCCACTGTTTTGTCTCTCTGATTACCCATTTGATATCTTCAAACTCTTCGTATCTACTATAGTTTATTGGCTATCCTGTTTAATCCTTGTGGCTTTCAAATCATTTTGAGGAAGGTTACTCCGGAAGCGCATCGTGGGCACTATATTAGATAGCTACTTTTTTATCATAACTGTGCCATCGACAGATATCATGATAGTAAATCAATATCACAATGGTAGGGTTGGGGCTATGGTGTTTAACGCCACATTCAACAATATTTCAGTTATATCGTGGCCGTCGGTTTTATTGCTAGTGTAAACCGGAGTTCCGGAGAAAAGCACTGAACTACCACAAGTCACTGACAAACTTTATCACATAATGTTTTATCGAGTATTCCTCCCCATGAGCGAGATTCGAACTCTTAAACGTTTCCAGCCGAAATTAAATGCTCTCTTACGTTTTATGTTTGATTTATCCACAGGGACTTGCTCCCCGGCCACTAAGCATGCCCCACTATTTTTTTTACTGTCAGTGCATTACCCACTTAAAAATCACAAGGGAGGACGTAATTACTAACCCTTCTCGCTTCAACTCGTTCTATGTTTTTTTTTTTAATTTATCTTCAATTTCTCACCTTATCGCTTGTACGGATCTTTTAAATTATCCATTTTCCAAAATTTCAACTTTATGTTATCCAATAAAAGTTGAAAGCCTAAATTATCCATTTTCCAATGATTTGTCACATAATTTATCCTTAGGATACCTTAATACACATCCATTTACTGGTTTAAAGAACTAAAAGATAAAAACTTCAGTGGTGCAAATTTAGTGGCCGGGGGCAAGTCCCTGTGATTTATCTATATGTGTGCGGCATGAACGTTCAACGTAACAATTACACGTGTTGTTTATAAAGCATCGTCTTTAACACGACAAGGGATCGTCCTTTATTACAACTAGTTGCTGCCATAAACGGAAATAGTTCTCAAGTGATTTGTCAGTTATTCAATCTCTTTGTCATTACGAAACGGAATTGCGTGAGGATAATTTGACATAAACAGATACTTAGTATTTTATCATGGTCGTAAGTTATATATTTTTGTTGTTCTGAAATAGCATATTGGTCAGAAGTCGGTTGGAAACTGAGAAATAAAAAGTAGAAATAATTAAGGAATCATTTGATAAGTCAATGGAAATGTAGTTATCTGCTTTATTGCGTAGAAAGCATTTATGTATAGAATAACCTTGATCAGGTACGATAAGGTAGAATAGAATTGGCAAATGGTATATTAGGTACAAGACACAAAACGAACACAGCGCAGAAAGTTTAAAAGATGAGCAACAGGCACCCGACCAGATGGCGATGATACTGTCAGATATAAAGTGAAATAAAACAAATATTGTCATATTTTGTGTTTGTTTAATAAATTGATTGATTGATTATCATTATTTCCTCCATAATTGAAGATTTTACAATATATGGTCAAACAAACAACATTTCAAAACATTATATAAAACATATTTACATACTAAATACAGCAGGAACTATTTAAGACCAAAATAGAAAATACATAAGACATCCGAATTTTACACTAAAAAGATAAATCAGTTCCTATTTTTTGGGGTGAACTATTTTTTTTATATGTATTTATCGTTATAGAAGCACGACCACGACGGCTGCAATATCTTCAGGTGGTGATGGATTCTAGCATTATATTATATAGGTATGGGGGTAATAACATGTTTCTTATCAGATATAAATCCATTATGGTTACAAGAAAAACCATAAGAGCTACGGTTCCGCATCTAATTGTATACTATATGATTTGTTTATGTTACGCTAATAGGCAGACAGGCAAATTCCTGGTAATATATCTGTAATATAGTATATGCATAATTTGAATTAAAACATTGAATGAATGAATGAATGAATGAATGAATGAATGATTGATTGATTGATTGATTGATTGATTGATTGATTGATTGATTGATTGATTGATTGATTGATTGATTGATTGATTGATTGATTGATTGATTGATTGATTGATTGATTGATTGATTGATTGATTGATTGATTGATTGATTGATTGATTGATTGATTGATTGATTGATTGATTGATTGATTGATTGATTGATTGATTGATTGATTGATTGATTGATTGATTGATTGATTGATTGATTGATTGATTGATTGATTGATTGATTGATTGATTGATTGATTGATTGATTGATTGATTGATTGATTGATTGATTGATTGATTGATTGATTGATTGATGCGTAAGGCCAACTTTTGCAATATTTCAGCTATATCGTTGCATGATTTAAAAGAATTCTCCAGCGTCAGTTAAGTGAAATACCTGCAACATGTAGCTAAACATTTTTGAACATTTTATACAATTCGACACTCCACCTCTACATATATTTAAGTTTTATACTTTTTGTCAATTAAATTAAATCATTATTATCTGAGCTAAAAGCTTATAAAATAATTATCATTTTGTTCTTATTCAACATTTAGCGAACCAGACGAGAATTTCATTTCGTATTATCAGAACCGAGCTTTTGGTATTTGTTGCTGTTGGAAATGTTCCTAGTGTGGTATTTTTTATTGTTCATATTTTTTTCTGGCGATACACTAACATCTAGCAACACCTCGTTTGTGTTCATGCCATGGAACATCTCATTTAGCTTTGACCGTCTAATCATGTAGAAATCAGCTAAGTGTATTGACCAATTGGATAACAGCTATTAACGTCTACTCTGTGTAAAAAGGTAGGCTCACCTCTCATGGATCTGTTGGACATATTTACCCTGACATATCTACAAACGGCATGCTGTTAGATGGTAGTGTATTGCCAGCTAAAAATAATTCAAACAAATACAACGGACATATAATTTTAATTATATTAAATCCTCATGACGTATCCCAATGTTGTAAGTGTACTTGGGTTCTCAACATTTGATTTTCCCTTCGGATTTCTCTGACGTTTATGGATTAGGTTTAAAGTTATGGTGTTTAACAACATTATTAACAATATTTCAACTATAACGTGGTGGTCAGTTTTATTGGTGGAGAAAACCGAATTACCTGGAGAAAACCATCGACATGCCACAAATCACTGACAACCTCTATCACATAATGTTGTATCGAGTATTCCTCCCTATGAGCGAGATTCGAACTCTCACATTTTGTGGTGATATCACAGTTATGATAATAGTTATATGCTTAAAATAAAGTTGTGTTTGCCAACTACTTATTGTTGCAGCAGACATTTTGTTGCAAATAAAAAAGAAAACGTTTCCTGCCGAAATTAAATGCTTTATTACGCTTTATGTTTGATTTATCCACAGAGACTTGCCCCCTGCCACTAAACATGCCCCACTAATTTTGTTACTGTCAATGTATTACCCACTTAAAAATCACAAGGGAGGACGCCATTAATAACTCTTCTCGCTTCAACTCGTTCTATTTCTTCAATTTCTCACCTTATCGCTTATACGAATCTTTTAAATTATCAATTTTCCATCATTTAAACTTTATTTTATTCAATAAAAGTTGAAAGCCTAAATTATTCTTTTTTTTCAATGATTTGTCACATAGTTTATCCTTAGGATACCTTAATACACATCCATTTACTGGTTTAAAGATCGAAAAGATAAAAACTTCAGGGGGCAAAGTTAGTGGCCTGGAGCAAGTCCCTGTGATTTATCTATATTTGTGCGTCATGAACGTTCAACGTAACAATTACACGTGTTCTTTATAAAGCGTCGTCTTTAACACGACAAGGGATAGTCCTTTATTACAACCAGTTGCTGCCATAAACGGAAATAATTCTCAAGTGATTTGTCAGTTATTCAATCTCTTTGTCATTACGAAACGGAATTGCGTGAGGATAATTTGACATAAACAGATACTTAGTAATTTATCATGGTCGTAAGTTATATATTTTTGTTGCTCTGAAATAACATATTGGTCAGAAGTCGGTTGGAAACTGAGAAATAAAAAGTAGAAATAATTAAGGAATCATTTAATAAGTCAATGGAAATGTAGTTATCTGCTTTATTGCGTAGCAAGCATTTATTTATAGAATAACCTTGATCAGGTACGATAAGGTAAAATAGAATTGGCAAATGGTATATTAGGTACAAGACACAAAACGAACACAGCGCAGAAAGTTTAAAAGATGAGCAACACACACGACCAGATGGCGATGATACTGTCAGATATAAAGTGAAATAAAACAAATATTGTCTTATTTTGTGTTTGTTTAATAAATTGATTGATTGATTATCATTATTTCCTCCATAATTGAAGATTTTACAATATATGGTCAAACAAACAACATTTCAAAACATTATATAAAACATATTTACATACTAAATACAGCAGGAACTATTTAGGACCAAAATAGAAAATACATAAGACATCCGCATTTTACACTAAAAAGATAAGTCAGTTCCTATTTTTAGGGGTGGACTATTTTTTTTATAGGTATTCATCGTTATAGAAGCACGATCACGACGGCTCCGATATCTTCAGGTGGTGATGGATTCTAGCATTATATTATATAGGTATGGGGGTAATAGCATGTTTCTTATCAGATATAAATCCTTTATGGTTACAAGAAAAACCATAAGAGCTACGGTTCCGCATCTAATTGTATACTATATGATTTGTTTATGTTACGCTAATAGGCAGACAGGCAAATTCCTGGTAATATATCTGTAATATAGTGTATGCATAATTTGAATTAAAACATTGAATGAATGAATGAATGAATGAATGAATGAATGAATGAATGAATGAATGAATGAATGAATGAATGAATGAATGAATGAATGAATGAATGAATGAATGAATGAATGAATGAATGAATGAATGAATGAATGAATGAATGAATGAATGAATGAATGAATGAATGAATGAATGAATGAATGAATGAATGAATGATTGATTGATTGATTGATTGATTGATTGATTGATTGATTGATTGATTGATTGATTGATTGATTGATTGATTGATTGATTGATTGATTGATTGATTGATTGATTGATTGATTGATTGATTGATTGATTGATTGATTGATTGATTGATTGATTGATTGATTGATTGATTGATTGATTGATTGATTGATTGATTGATTGATTGATTGATTGATTGATTGATTGATTGATTGATTGATTGATTGATTGATTGATTGATTGATTGATTGATTGATTGATTGATTGATTGATTGATTGATTGATTGATTGATTGATTGATTGATTGATTGATTGATTGATTGATTGATTGATTGATTGATTGATTGATTGATTGATTGATTGATTGATTGATTGATTGATTGATTGATTGATTGATTGATTGATTGATTGATTGATTGATTGATTGATTGATTGATTGATTGATTGATTGATTGATTGATTGATTGATTGATTGATTGATTGATTGATTGATTGATTGATTGATTGATTGATTGATTGATTGATTGATTGATTGATTGATTGATTGATTGATTGATTGATTGATTGATTGATTGATTGATTGATGCGTAAGGCCATCTTTAGCAATATTTCAGCTATATCGTTGCATGATTTAAAAGAATTTTCCAGCGTCAGTTAAGTGAAAAACCTGCAATATGTAGCTAAACATTTTTGAACATTTTATACAATTCGACACTCCACATCTACATGTATTTAAGTTTTATTCTTTTCGTCAATTAAATTAAATCATTATTATCTGAGCTAAAAGCTTATAAAATAATTATCATTTGTTCTTATTCAACATTTAGCGAAGCAGACGAGAATTTCATTTCGTATTATCAGAACCGAGCTATTGGTATTTGTTGCTGTTGGAAATGTTCCTAGTGTGGTATTTTTTATTTTTCATATTTTTTTCTGGCGATACACTAACATCTAGCAACACCTCGTTTGTGTTCATGCCATGGAACATCTCATTTAGCTTTGACCGTCTAATCATGTAGAAATCAGCTAAGTGTATTGACCAATTGGATAACAGCTATTAACGTCTACTCTGTGTAAAAAGGTAGGATCACCTCTCATGGATCTGTTGGACATATTTACCCTGACATATCTACAAACGGCATGCTGTTAGATGGTAGTGTATTGCCAGCTAAAAATAATTCAAACAAATACAACGGACATATAATTTTAATTATATTAAATCCTCATAACGTATCCCAATGTTGTAAGTGTACTTGGGTTCTCCACATTTGATTTTCCCTTCGGATTTCTCTGACGTTTATGGATTAGGTTGTTATGGTGTTTAACAACATTATTAACAATATTTCAACTATAACGTGGTGGTCAGTTTTATTGGTGGAGAAAACCGAAGTACCTGGAGAAAACCATCGACATGCCACAAATCACTGACAACCTTTATCACATAATGTTGTATCGAGTATTCCTCCCTATGAGCGAGATTCGAACTCTCACATTTTGTGGTGATATCACAGTTATGATAATAGTTATATGCTTAAAATAAAGTTGTGTTTGCCAACTACTTATTGTTGCAGCAGACATTTTGTTGCAAATAAAAAAGAAAACGTTTCCTGCCGAAATTAAATGCTTTATTACGCTTTATGTTTGATTTATCCACAGAGACTTGCCCCCTGCCACTAAACATGCCCCACTAATTTTGTTACTGTCAATGTATTACCCACTTAAAAATCACAAGGGAGGACGCCATTAATAACTCTTCTCGCTTCAACTCGTTCTATTTCTTCAATTTCTCACCTTATCGCTTATACGAATCTTTTAAATTATCAATTTTCCAACATTTCAACTTTATTTTATTCAATAAAAGTTGAAAGCCTAAATTATTCTTTTTTTTCAATGATTTGTCACATAGTTTATCCTTAGGATACCTTAATACACATCCATTTACTGGTTTAAAGATCGAAAAGATAAAAACTTCAGGGGGCAAAGTTAGTGGCCTGGAGCAGGTCCCTGTGATTTATCTATATTTGTCCGTCATGAACGTTCAACGTAACAATTACACGTGTTCTTTATAAAGCGTCGTCTTTAACACGACAAGGGATAGTCCTTTATTACAACTAGTTGCTGCCATAAACGGAAATAATTCTCAAGTGATTTGTCAGTTATTCAATCTCTTTGTCATTACGAAAGGGAATTGCGTGAGGATAATTTGACATAAACAGATACTTAGTATTTTATCATGGTCGTAAGTTATATATTTTTGTTGCTCTGAAATAACATATTGGTCAGAAGTCGGTTGGAAACTGAGAAATAAAAAGTAGAAATAATTAAGGAATCATTTAATAAGTCAATGGAAATGTAGTTATCTGCTTTATTGCGTAGCAAGCATTTATTTATAGAATAACCTTGATCAGGTACGATAAGGTAAAATAGAATTGGCAAATGGTATATTAGGTACAAGACACAAAACGAACACAGCGCAGAAAGTTTAAAAGATGAGCAACACGCACGACCAGATGGCGATGATACTGTCAGATATAAAGTGAAATAAAACAAATATTGTCTTATTTTGTGTTTGTTTAATAAATTGATTGATTATCATTATTTCCTCCATAATTGAAGATTTTACAATATATGGTCAAACAAACAACATTTCAAAACATTATATAAAACATATTTACATACTAAATACAGCAGGAACTATTTAGGACCAAAATAGAAAATACATAAGACATCCGCATTTTACACTAAAAAGATAAGTCAGTTCCTATTTTTAGGGGTGGACTATTTTTTTTATAGGTATTCATCGTTATAGAAGCACGATCACGACGGCTCCGATATCTTCAGGTGGTGATGGATTCTAGCATTATATTATATAGGTATGGGGGTAATAGCATGTTTCCTATCAGATATAAATCCATTATGGTTACAAGAAAAACCATAAGAGCTACGGTTCCGCATCTAATTGTATACTATATGATTTGTTTATGTTACGCTAATAGGCAGACAGGCAAATTCCTGGTAATATATCTGTAATATAGTGTATGCATAATTTGAATTAAAACATTGAATGAATGAATGAATGAATGAATGAATGAATGAATGAATGAATGAATGAATGAATGAATGAATGAATGAATGAATGAATGAATGAATGAATGAATGAATGAATGAATGAATGAATGAATGAATGAATGAATGAATGAATGAATGAATGAATGAATGAATGAATGAATGAATGAATGAATGAATGAATGAATGAATGAATGAATGAATGAATGAATGAATGAATGAATGATGGATGGATGGATGGATGGATGGATGGATGGATGGATGGATGGATGGATGGATGGATGGATGGATGGATGGATTGATTGATTGATTGATTGATTGATTGATTGATTGATTGATTGATTGATTGATTGATTGATTGATTGATTGATTGATTGATTGATTGATTGATGCGTAAGGCCATCTTTAGCAATATTTCAGCTATATCGTTGCATGATTTAAAAGAATTTTCCAGCGTCAGTTAAGTGAAAAACCTGCAATATGTAGCTAAACATTTTTGAACATTTTATACAATTCGACACTCCACATCTACATGTATTTAAGTTTTATACTTTTCGTCAATTAAATTAAATCATTATTATCTGAGCTAAAAGCTTATAAAATAATTATCATTTGTTCTTATTCAACATTTAGCGAAGCAGACGAGAATTTCATTTCGTATTATCAGAACCGAGCTATTGGTATTTGTTGCTGTTGGAAATGTTCCTAGTGTGGTATTTTTTATTTTTCATATTTTTTTCTGGCGATACACTAACATCTAGCAACACCTCGTTTGTGTTCATGCCATGGAACATCTCATTTAGCTTTGACCGTCTAATCATGTAGAAATCAGCTAAGTGTATTGACCAATTGGATAACAGCTATTAACGTCTACTCTGTGTTAAAAGGTAGGCTCACCTCTCATGGATCTGTTGGACATATTTACCCTGACATATCTACAAACGGCATGCTGTTAGATGGTAGTGTATTGCCAGCTAAAAATAATTCAAACAAATACAACGGACATATAATTTTAATTATATTAAATCCTCATAACGTATCCCAATGTTGTAAGTGTACTTGGGTTCTCCACATTTGATTTTCCCTTCGGATTTCTCTGACGTTTATGGATTAGGTTTAAAGTTATGGTGTTTAACAACATTATTAACAATATTTCAACTATAACGTGGTGGTCAGTTTTATTGGTGGAGAAAACCGAAGTACCTGGAGAAAACCATCGACATGCCACAAATCACTGACAACCTCTATCACATAATGTTGTATCGAGTATTCCTCCCTATGAGCGAGATTCGAACTCTCACATTTTGTGGTGATATCACAGTTATGATAATAGTTATATGCTTAAAATAAAGTTGTGTTTGCCAACTACTTATTGTTGCAGCAGACATTTTGTTGCAAATAAAAAAGAAAACGTTTCCTGCCGAAATTAAATGCTTTATTACGCTTTATGTTTGATTTATCCACAGAGACTTGCCCCCTGCCACTAAACATGCCCCACTAATTTTGTTACTGTCAATGTATTACCCACTTAAAAATCACAAGGGAGGACGCCATTAATAACTCTTCTCGCTTCAACTCGTTCTATTTCTTCAATTTCTCACCTTATCGCTTATACGAATCTTTTAAATTATCAATTTTCCAACATTTCAACTTTATTTTTTTCAATTAAAGTTGAAAGCCTAAATTATTCTTTTTTTTCAATGATTTGTCACATAGTTTATCCTTAGGATACCTTAATACACATCCATTTACTGGTTTAAAGATCGAAAAGATAAAAACTTCAGGGGGCAAAGTTAGTGGCCTGGAGCAAGTCCCTGTGATTTATCTATATTTTTGCGTCATGAACGTTCAACGTAACAATTACACGTGTTCTTTATAAAGCGTCGTCTTTAACACGACAAGGGATAGTCCTTTATTACAACTAGTTGCTGCCATAAACGGAAATAATTCTCAAGTGATTTGTCAGTTATTCAATCTCTTTGTCATTACGAAAGGGAATTGCGTGAGGATAATTTGACATAAACAGATACTTAGTATTTTATCATGGTCGTAAGTTATATATTTTTGTTGCTCTGAAATAACATATTGGTCAGAAGTCGGTTGGAAACTGAGAAATAAAAAGTAGAAATGATTAAGGAATCATTTAATAAGTCAATGGAAATGTAGTTATCTGCTTTATTGCGTAGCAAGCATTTATTTATAGAATAACCTTGATCAGGTACGATAAGGTAAAATAGAATTGGCAAATGGTATATTAGGTACAAGACACAAAACGAACACAGCGCAGAAAGTTTAAAAGATGAGCAACACGCACGACCAGATGGCGATGATACTGTCAGATATAAAGTGAAATAAAACAAATATTGTCTTATTTTGTGTTTGTTTAATAAATTGATTGATTGATTATCATTATTTCCTCCATAATTGAAGATTTTACAATATATGGTCAAACAAACAACATTTCAAAACATTATATAAAACATATTTACATACTAAATACAGCAGGAACTATTTAGGACCAAAATAGAAAATACATAAGACATCCGCATTTTACACTAAAAAGATAAGTCAGTTCCTATTTTTTGGGGTGGACTATTTTTTTTATAGGTATTCATCGTTATAGAAGCACGATCACGACGGCTCCGATATCTTCAGGTGGTGATGGATTCTAGCATTATATTATATAGGTATGGGGGTAATAGCATGTTTCTTATCAGATATAAATCCTTTATGGTTACAAGAAAAACCATAAGAGCTACGGTTCCGCATCTAATTGTATACTATATGATTTGTTTATGTTACGCTAATAGGCAGACAGGCAAATTCCTGGTAATATATCTGTAATATAGTGTATGCATAATTTGAATTAAAACATTGAATGAATGAATGAATGAATGAATGAATGAATGAATGAATGAATGAATGAATGAATGAATGAATGAATGAATGAATGAATGAATGAATGAATGAATGAATGAATGAATGAATGAATGAATGAATGAATGAATGAATGAATGAATGAATGAATGAATGAATGAATGAATGAATGAATGAATGAATGAATGAATGAATGAATGAATGAATGAATGATTGATCGAATGATTGATTGATTGATTGATTGATTGATTGATTGATTGATTGATTGATTGATTGATTGATTGATTGATTGATTGATTGATTGATTGATTGATTGATTGATTGATTGATTGATTGATTGATTGATTGATTTATTTATTGATGCGTAAGGCCAACTTTAGCAATATTTCAGCTTTATCGTTGCATGATTTAAAAGAATTCTCCAGCGTCAGTTAAGTGAAAAACCTGCAACATGTAGCTAAACATTTTTGAACATTTTATACAATTCGACACTCCACATCTACATGTATTTAAGTTTTATACTTTTCGTCAATTAAATTAAATCATTATTATCTGAGCTAAAAGCTTATAAAATAATTATCATTTTTTTCTTATTCAACATTTAGCGAACCAGACGAGAATTTCATTTCGTATTATCAGAACCGAGCTATTGGTATTTGTTGCTGTTGGAAATGTTCCTAATGTGCTATTTTTTATTTTTCATATTTTTTTCTGGCGATACACTAACATCTAGCAACACCTCGTTTGTGTTCATGCCATGGAACATCTCATTTAGCTTTGACCGTCTAATCATGTAGAAATCAGCTAAGTGTATTGACCAATTGGATAACAGCTATTAACGTCTACTCTGTGTAAAAAGGTAGGCTCACCTCTCATGGATCTGTTGGACATATTTACCCTGACATATCTACAAACGGCATGCTGTTAGATGGTAGTGTATTGCCAGCTAAATATAATTCAAACAAATACAACGGACATCTAATTTTAATTATATTAAATCCTCATGACGTATCCCAATGTTGTAAGTGTACTTGGGTTCTCCACATTTGATTTTCCCTTCGGATTTCTCTGACGTTTATGGATTAGGTTTAAAGTTATGGTGTTTAACAACATTATTAACAATATTTCAACTATAACGTGGTGGTAAGATTTATTGGTGGAGAAAACCGAAGTACCTGGAGAAAACCATCGACATGCCACAAATCACTGACAACCTTTATCACATAATGTTGTATCGAGTATTCCTCCCTATGAGCGAGATTCGAACTCTCACATTTTGTGGTGATATCACAGTTATGATAATAGTTCTATGCTTAAAATAAAGTTGTGTTTGCCAACTACTTATTGTTGCAGCAGACATTTTGTTGCAAATAAAAAAGAAAACGTTTCCTGCCGAAATTAAATGCTTTATTACGTTTTATGTTTGATTTATCCACAGAGACTTGCTCCCTGCCACTAAACATGCCCCACTAATTGTGTTACTGTCAATGTATTACCCACTTAAAAATCACAAGGGAGGACGCCATTACTAACTCTTCTCGCTTCAACTCGTTCTATTTCTTCAATTTCTCACCTTATCGCTTGTACGGATCTTTTAAATTATCAATTTTCCAACATTTCAACTTTATTTTTTTCAATTAAAGTTGAAAGCCTAAATTATTCTTTTTTTTTTCAATGATTTGTCACATAGTTTATCCTTAGGATACCTTAATACACATCCATTTACTGGTTTAAAGATCGAAAAGATAAAAACTTCAGGGGGGCAAATTTAGTGGCCTGGAGCAAGTCCCTGTGATTTATCTATATTTGTGCGTCATGAACGTTCAACGTAACAATTACACGTGTTCTTTATAAAGCGTCGTCTTTAACACGACAAGGGATAGTCCTTTATTACAACTAGTTGCTGCCATAAACGGAAATAGTTCTCAAGTGATTTGTCAGTTATTCAATCTCTTTGTCATTACGAAACGGAATTGCGTGAGGATAATTTGACATAAACAGATACTTAGTATTTTATCATGGTCGTAAGTTATATATTTTTGTTGTTCTGAAATAGCATATTGGTCAGAAGTCGGTTGGAAACTGAGAAATAAAAAGTAGAAATAATTAAGGAATCATTTAATAAGTCAATGGAAATGTAGTTATCTGCTTTATTGCGTAGCAAGCATTTATTTATAGAATAACCTTGATCAGGTACGATAAGGTAAAATAGAATTGGCAAATGGTATATTAGGTACAAGACACAAAACGAACACAGCGCAGAAAGTTTAAAAGATGAGCAACACACACGACCAGATGGCGATGATACTGTCAGATATAAAGTGAAATAAAACAAATATTGTCTTATTTTGTGTTTGTTTAATAAATTGATTGATTGATTATCATTATTTCCTCCATAATTGAAGATTTTACAATATATGGTCAAACAAACAACATTTCAAAACATTATATAAAACATATTTACATACTAAATACAGCAGGAACTATTTAGGACCAAAATAGAAAATACATAAGACATCCGCATTTTACACTAAAAAGATAAGTCAGTTCCTATTTTTAGGGGTGGACTATTTTTTTTATAGGTATTCATCGTTATAGAAGCACGATCACGACGGCTCCGATATCTTCAGGTGGTGATGGATTCTAGCATTATATTATATAGGTATGGGGGTAATAGCATGTTTCTTATCAGATATAAATCCTTTATGGTTACAAGAAAAACCATAAGAGCTACGGTTCCGCATCTAATTGTATACTATATGATTTGTTTATGTTACGCTAATAGGCAGACAGGCAAATTCCTGGTAATATATCTGTAATATAGTGTATGCATAATTTGAATTAAAACATTGAATGAATGAATGAATGAATGAATGAATGAATGAATGAATGAATGAATGAATGAATGAATGAATGAATGAATGAATGAATGAATGAATGAATGAATGAATGAATGAATGAATGAATGAATGAATGAATGAATGAATGAATGAATGAATGAATGATTGATTGATTGATTGATTGATTGATTGATTGATTGATTGATTGATTGATTGATTGATTGATTGATTGATTGATTGATTGATTGATTGATTGATTGATTGATTGATTGATTGATTGATTGATTGATTGATTGATTGATTGATTGATTGATTGATTGATTGATTGATTGATTGATTGATTGATTGATTGATTGATTGATTGATTGATTGATTGATTGATTGATTGATTGATTGATTGATTGATTGATTGATTGATTGATTGATTGATTGATTGATTGATTGATTGATTGATTGATTGATTGATTGATTGATTGATTGATTGATTGATTGATTGATTGATTGATTGATTGATTGATTGATTGATTGATTGATTGATTGATTGATTGATTGATTGATTGATTGATTGATTGATTGATTGATTGATGCGTAAGGCCATCTTTAGCAATATTTCAGCTATATCGTTGCATGATTTAAAAGAATTTTCCAGCGTCAGTTAAGTGAAAAACCTGCAATATGTAGCTAAACATTTTTGAACATTTTATACAATTCGACACTCCACATCTACATGTATTTAAGTTTTATTCTTTTCGTCAATTAAATTAAATCATTATTATCTGAGCTAAAAGCTTATAAAATAATTATCATTTGTTCTTATTCAACATTTAGCGAAGCAGACGAGAATTTCATTTCGTATTATCAGAACCGAGCTATTGGTATTTGTTGCTGTTGGAAATGTTCCTAGTGTGGTATTTTTTATTTTTCATATTTTTTTCTGGCGATACACTAACATCTAGCAACACCTCGTTTGTGTTCATGCCATGGAACATCTCATTTAGCTTTGACCGTCTAATCATGTAGAAATCAGCTAAGTGTATTGACCAATTGGATAACAGCTATTAACGTCTACTCTGTGTAAAAAGGTAGGATCACCTCTCATGGATCTGTTGGACATATTTACCCTGACATATCTACAAACGGCATGCTGTTAGATGGTAGTGTATTGCCAGCTAAAAATAATTCAAACAAATACAACGGACATATAATTTTAATTATATTAAATCCTCATAACGTATCCCAATGTTGTAAGTGTACTTGGGTTCTCCACATTTGATTTTCCCTTCGGATTTCTCTGACGTTTATGGATTAGGTTTAAAGTTATGGTGTTTAACAACATTATTAACAATATTTCAACTATAACGTGGTGGTCAGTTTTATTGGTGGAGAAAACCGAAGTACCTGGAGAAAACCATCGACATGCCACAAATCACTGACAACCTTTATCACATAATGTTGTATCGAGTATTCCTCCCTATGAGCGAGATTCGAACTCTCACATTTTGTGGTGATATCACAGTTATGATAATAGTTATATGCTTAAAATAAAGTTGTGTTTGCCAACTACTTATTGTTGCAGCAGACATTTTGTTGCAAATAAAAAAGAAAACGTTTCCTGCCGAAATTAAATGCTTTATTACGCTTTATGTTTGATTTATCCACAGAGACTTGCCCCCTGCCACTAAACATGCCCCACTAATTTTGTTACTGTCAATGTATTACCCACTTAAAAATCACAAGGGAGGACGCCATTAATAACTCTTCTCGCTTCAACTCGTTCTATTTCTTCAATTTCTCACCTTATCGCTTATACGAATCTTTTAAATTATCAATTTTCCAACATTTCAACTTTATTTTATTCAATAAAAGTTGAAAGCCTAAATTATTCTTTTT
Organism: Bathymodiolus brooksi; assembly: GCA_963680875.1. Classification (NCBI taxonomy): domain Eukaryota; kingdom Metazoa; phylum Mollusca; class Bivalvia; order Mytilida; family Modiolidae; genus Bathymodiolus; species Bathymodiolus brooksi. The sequence goes on from OY804583.1 coordinate 56,063,854, forward strand.
TTTCAATGATTTGTCACATAGTTTATCCTTAGGATACCTTAATACACATCCATTTACTGGTTTAAAGATCGAAAAGATAAAAACTTCAGGGGGCAAAGTTAGTGGCCTGGAGCAGGTCCCTGTGATTTATCTATATTTGTCCGTCATGAACGTTCAACGTAACAATTACACGTGTTCTTTATAAAGCGTCGTCTTTAACACGACAAGGGATAGTCCTTTATTACAACTAGTTGCTGCCATAAACGGAAATAATTCTCAAGTGATTTGTCAGTTATTCAATCTCTTTGTCATTACGAAAGGGAATTGCGTGAGGATAATTTGACATAAACAGATACTTAGTATTTTATCATGGTCGTAAGTTATATATTTTTGTTGCTCTGAAATAACATATTGGTCAGAAGTCGGTTGGAAACTGAGAAATAAAAAGTAGAAATAATTAAGGAATCATTTAATAAGTCAATGGAAATGTAGTTATCTGCTTTATTGCGTAGCAAGCATTTATTTATAGAATAACCTTGATCAGGTACGATAAGGTAAAATAGAATTGGCAAATGGTATATTAGGTACAAGACACAAAACGAACACAGCGCAGAAAGTTTAAAAGATGAGCAACACGCACGACCAGATGGCGATGATACTGTCAGATATAAAGTGAAATAAAACAAATATTGTCTTATTTTGTGTTTGTTTAATAAATTGATTGATTATCATTATTTCCTCCATAATTGAAGATTTTACAATATATGGTCAAACAAACAACATTTCAAAACATTATATAAAACATATTTACATACTAAATACAGCAGGAACTATTTAGGACCAAAATAGAAAATACATAAGACATCCGCATTTTACACTAAAAAGATAAGTCAGTTCCTATTTTTAGGGGTGGACTATTTTTTTTATAGGTATTCATCGTTATAGAAGCACGATCACGACGGCTCCGATATCTTCAGGTGGTGATGGATTCTAGCATTATATTATATAGGTATGGGGGTAATAGCATGTTTCCTATCAGATATAAATCCATTATGGTTACAAGAAAAACCATAAGAGCTACGGTTCCGCATCTAATTGTATACTATATGATTTGTTTATGTTACGCTAATAGGCAGACAGGCAAATTCCTGGTAATATATCTGTAATATAGTGTATGCATAATTTGAATTAAAACATTGAATGAATGAATGAATGAATGAATGAATGAATGAATGAATGAATGAATGAATGAATGAATGAATGAATGAATGAATGAATGAATGAATGAATGAATGAATGAATGAATGAATGAATGAATGAATGAATGAATGAATGAATGAATGAATGAATGAATGAATGAATGAATGAATGAATGAATGAATGAATGAATGAATGAATGAATGAATGAATGAATGATGGATGGATGGATGGATGGATGGATGGATGGATGGATGGATGGATGGATGGATGGATGGATGGATGGATGGATTGATTGATTGATTGATTGATTGATTGATTGATTGATTGATTGATTGATTGATTGATTGATTGATTGATTGATTGATTGATTGATTGATTGATTGATGCGTAAGGCCATCTTTAGCAATATTTCAGCTATATCGTTGCATGATTTAAAAGAATTTTCCAGCGTCAGTTAAGTGAAAAACCTGCAATATGTAGCTAAACATTTTTGAACATTTTATACAATTCGACACTCCACATCTACATGTATTTAAGTTTTATACTTTTCGTCAATTAAATTAAATCATTATTATCTGAGCTAAAAGCTTATAAAATAATTATCATTTGTTCTTATTCAACATTTAGCGAAGCAGACGAGAATTTCATTTCGTATTATCAGAACCGAGCTATTGGTATTTGTTGCTGTTGGAAATGTTCCTAGTGTGGTATTTTTTATTTTTCATATTTTTTTCTGGCGATACACTAACATCTAGCAACACCTCGTTTGTGTTCATGCCATGGAACATCTCATTTAGCTTTGACCGTCTAATCATGTAGAAATCAGCTAAGTGTATTGACCAATTGGATAACAGCTATTAACGTCTACTCTGTGTTAAAAGGTAGGCTCACCTCTCATGGATCTGTTGGACATATTTACCCTGACATATCTACAAACGGCATGCTGTTAGATGGTAGTGTATTGCCAGCTAAAAATAATTCAAACAAATACAACGGACATATAATTTTAATTATATTAAATCCTCATAACGTATCCCAATGTTGTAAGTGTACTTGGGTTCTCCACATTTGATTTTCCCTTCGGATTTCTCTGACGTTTATGGATTAGGTTTAAAGTTATGGTGTTTAACAACATTATTAACAATATTTCAACTATAACGTGGTGGTCAGTTTTATTGGTGGAGAAAACCGAAGTACCTGGAGAAAACCATCGACATGCCACAAATCACTGACAACCTCTATCACATAATGTTGTATCGAGTATTCCTCCCTATGAGCGAGATTCGAACTCTCACATTTTGTGGTGATATCACAGTTATGATAATAGTTATATGCTTAAAATAAAGTTGTGTTTGCCAACTACTTATTGTTGCAGCAGACATTTTGTTGCAAATAAAAAAGAAAACGTTTCCTGCCGAAATTAAATGCTTTATTACGCTTTATGTTTGATTTATCCACAGAGACTTGCCCCCTGCCACTAAACATGCCCCACTAATTTTGTTACTGTCAATGTATTACCCACTTAAAAATCACAAGGGAGGACGCCATTAATAACTCTTCTCGCTTCAACTCGTTCTATTTCTTCAATTTCTCACCTTATCGCTTATACGAATCTTTTAAATTATCAATTTTCCAACATTTCAACTTTATTTTTTTCAATTAAAGTTGAAAGCCTAAATTATTCTTTTTTTTCAATGATTTGTCACATAGTTTATCCTTAGGATACCTTAATACACATCCATTTACTGGTTTAAAGATCGAAAAGATAAAAACTTCAGGGGGCAAAGTTAGTGGCCTGGAGCAAGTCCCTGTGATTTATCTATATTTGTGCGTCATGAACGTTCAACGTAACAATTACACGTGTTCTTTATAAAGCGTCGTCTTTAACACGACAAGGGATAGTCCTTTATTACAACTAGTTGCTGCCATAAACGGAAATAATTCTCAAGTGATTTGTCAGTTATTCAATCTCTTTGTCATTACGAAAGGGAATTGCGTGAGGATAATTTGACATAAACAGATACTTAGTATTTTATCATGGTCGTAAGTTATATATTTTTGTTGCTCTGAAATAACATATTGGTCAGAAGTCGGTTGGAAACTGAGAAATAAAAAGTAGAAATGATTAAGGAATCATTTAATAAGTCAATGGAAATGTAGTTATCTGCTTTATTGCGTAGCAAGCATTTATTTATAGAATAACCTTGATCAGGTACGATAAGGTAAAATAGAATTGGCAAATGGTATATTAGGTACAAGACACAAAACGAACACAGCGCAGAAAGTTTAAAAGATGAGCAACACGCACGACCAGATGGCGATGATACTGTCAGATATAAAGTGAAATAAAACAAATATTGTCTTATTTTGTGTTTGTTTAATAAATTGATTGATTGATTATCATTATTTCCTCCATAATTGAAGATTTTACAATATATGGTCAAACAAACAACATTTCAAAACATTATATAAAACATATTTACATACTAAATACAGCAGGAACTATTTAGGACCAAAATAGAAAATACATAAGACATCCGCATTTTACACTAAAAAGATAAGTCAGTTCCTATTTTTTGGGGTGGACTATTTTTTTTATAGGTATTCATCGTTATAGAAGCACGATCACGACGGCTCCGATATCTTCAGGTGGTGATGGATTCTAGCATTATATTATATAGGTATGGGGGTAATAGCATGTTTCTTATCAGATATAAATCCTTTATGGTTACAAGAAAAACCATAAGAGCTACGGTTCCGCATCTAATTGTATACTATATGATTTGTTTATGTTACGCTAATAGGCAGACAGGCAAATTCCTGGTAATATATCTGTAATATAGTGTATGCATAATTTGAATTAAAACATTGAATGAATGAATGAATGAATGAATGAATGAATGAATGAATGAATGAATGAATGAATGAATGAATGAATGAATGAATGAATGAATGAATGAATGAATGAATGAATGAATGAATGAATGAATGAATGAATGAATGAATGAATGAATGAATGAATGAATGAATGAATGAATGAATGATTGATCGAATGATTGATTGATTGATTGATTGATTGATTGATTGATTGATTGATTGATTGATTGATTGATTGATTGATTGATTGATTGATTGATTGATTGATTGATTGATTGATTGATTGATTGATTGATTGATTGATTGATTGATTGATTTATTTATTGATGCGTAAGGCCAACTTTAGCAATATTTCAGCTTTATCGTTGCATGATTTAAAAGAATTCTCCAGCGTCAGTTAAGTGAAAAACCTGCAACATGTAGCTAAACATTTTTGAACATTTTATACAATTCGACACTCCACATCTACATGTATTTAAGTTTTATACTTTTCGTCAATTAAATTAAATCATTATTATCTGAGCTAAAAGCTTATAAAATAATTATCATTTTTTTCTTATTCAACATTTAGCGAACCAGACGAGAATTTCATTTCGTATTATCAGAACCGAGCTATTGGTATTTGTTGCTGTTGGAAATGTTCCTAATGTGCTATTTTTTATTTTTCATATTTTTTTCTGGCGATACACTAACATCTAGCAACACCTCGTTTGTGTTCATGCCATGGAACATCTCATTTAGCTTTGACCGTCTAATCATGTAGAAATCAGCTAAGTGTATTGACCAATTGGATAACAGCTATTAACGTCTACTCTGTGTAAAAAGGTAGGCTCACCTCTCATGGATCTGTTGGACATATTTACCCTGACATATCTACAAACGGCATGCTGTTAGATGGTAGTGTATTGCCAGCTAAATATAATTCAAACAAATACAACGGACATCTAATTTTAATTATATTAAATCCTCATGACGTATCCCAATGTTGTAAGTGTACTTGGGTTCTCCACATTTGATTTTCCCTTCGGATTTCTCTGACGTTTATGGATTAGGTTTAAAGTTATGGTGTTTAACAACATTATTAACAATATTTCAACTATAACGTGGTGGTAAGATTTATTGGTGGAGAAAACCGAAGTACCTGGAGAAAACCATCGACATGCCACAAATCACTGACAACCTTTATCACATAATGTTGTATCGAGTATTCCTCCCTATGAGCGAGATTCGAACTCTCACATTTTGTGGTGATATCACAGTTATGATAATAGTTCTATGCTTAAAATAAAGTTGTGTTTGCCAACTACTTATTGTTGCAGCAGACATTTTGTTGCAAATAAAAAAGAAAACGTTTCCTGCCGAAATTAAATGCTTTATTACGTTTTATGTTTGATTTATCCACAGAGACTTGCTCCCTGCCACTAAACATGCCCCACTAATTGTGTTACTGTCAATGTATTACCCACTTAAAAATCACAAGGGAGGACGCCATTACTAACTCTTCTCGCTTCAACTCGTTCTATTTCTTCAATTTCTCACCTTATCGCTTGTACGGATCTTTTAAATTATCAATTTTCCAACATTTCAACTTTATTTTTTTCAATTAAAGTTGAAAGCCTAAATTATTCTTTTTTTTTTCAATGATTTGTCACATAGTTTATCCTTAGGATACCTTAATACACATCCATTTACTGGTTTAAAGATCGAAAAGATAAAAACTTCAGGGGGGCAAATTTAGTGGCCTGGAGCAAGTCCCTGTGATTTATCTATATTTGTGCGTCATGAACGTTCAACGTAACAATTACACGTGTTGTTTATAAACCGTCGTCTTTAACACGACAAGGGATAGTCCTTTATTACAACTAGTTGCTGACATAAACGGAAATAATTCTCAAGTGATTTGTCAGTTATACAATCTCTTTGTTATTAAGAAACGGAATTGCGTGAGGATAATTTGACATAAACAGATACTTAGTATTTTATCATGGTCGTAAGTTATATATTTTGTTGCTCTGAAATAGCATATTGGTCAGAAGTCGGTTGGAAACTGAGAAATAAAAAGTAGAAATAATTAAGGAATCATTTAATAAGTCAATGGAAATGTAGTTATCTGCTTTATTGCGTAGAAAGCATTTATTTATAGAATAACCTTGATCAGGTACGATAAGGTCAAATAAAATTGGCAAATGGTATATTAGGTACAAGACACAAAACGAACACAGCGCAGAAAGTTTAAAAGATGAGCAACATGCACCGACCTGATGGCGATGATACTGTCAGATATAAAGTGAAATAAAACAAATATTGTCTTATTTTGTGTTTGTTTAATAAATTGATTGATTGATTATCATTATTTCCTCCATATTTGAAGGTTTTACAATATATGGTCAAACAAACAACATTTCAAAATATTATATAAAACATATTTACATACTAAATACAGCAGGAACTATTTAGGACCAAAATAGAAAATACATAAGACATCCGAATTTTACACTAAAAAGATAAGTCAGTTTCTATTTTTTGGGGTGGATTATTTTTTTTATAGGTGTTTATCGTTATAGATGCACGACCACGACGGCTCCAATATCTTCAGGTGGTGATGGATTCTAGCATTATATTATATAGGTATGGGGGTAATAACATGTTTCTTATCAGATATAAATCCTTTATGGTTACAAGAAAAACCATAAGAGCTACGGTTCCGCTTCTATTTGTATACTATGTGATTTATTTATGTTACGCTAATAGGCAGACAGGCAAATTCCTGGTAATATATCTGTAATATAGTATATGCATAATTTGAATTAAAACATTGAATGAATGAATGAATGAATGAATGAATGAATGAATGAATGAATGAATGAATGAATGAATGAATGAATGAATGAATGAATGAATGAATGAATGAATGAATGAATGAATGAATGAATGAATGAATGAATGAATGAATGATTGATTGATTGATTGATTGATTGATTGATTGATTGATTGATTGATTGATTGATTGATTGATTGATTGATTGATTGATTGATTGATTGATTGATTGATTGATTGATTGATTGATTGATTGATTGATTGATTGATGCGTAAGGCCAACTTTAGCAATATTTCAGCTATATCGTTGCATGATTTAAAAGAATTCTCCAGCGTCAGTTAAGTGAAAAACCTGCAACATGTAGCTAAACATTTTTGAACATTTTATGCAATTCGACACTCCACATCTACATGTATTTAAGTTTTATACTTTTCGTCAATTAAATTAAATCATTATTATCTGAGCTAAAAGCTTATAAAATAATTATCATTTTTTTCTTATTCAACATTTAGCGAACCAGACGAGAATTTCATTTCGTATTATCAGAACCGAGCTATTGGTATTTGTTGCTGTTGGAAATGTTCCTAGTGTGGTATTTTTTATTTTTCATATTTTTTTCTGGCAATACACTAACATCTAGCAACACCTCGTTTGTGTTCATGCCATGGAACATCTCATTTAGCTTTGACCGTCTAATCATGTAGAAATCAGCTAAGTGTATTGACCAATTGGATAACAGCTATTAACGTCTACTCTGTGTAAAAAGGTAGGCTCACCTCTCATGGATCTGTTGGACATATTTACCCTGACATATCTACAAACGGCATGCTGTTAGATGGTAGTGTATTGCAAGCTAAATATAGTTCAAACAAATACAACGGACATCTAATTTTAATTATATTAAATCCTCATAACGTATCCCAATGTTGTAAGTGTACTTGGGTTCTCCACATTTGATTTTCCCTTCGGATTTCTCTGACGTTTATGGATTAGGTTTAAAGTTATGGTGTTTAACAACATTATTAACAATATTTCAACTATAACGTGGTGGTCAGTTTTATTGGTGGAGAAAACCGAAGTACCTGGAGAAAACCATCGACATGCCACAAATCACTGACAACCTTTATCACATAATGTTGTATCGAGTATTCCTCCCTATGAGCGAGATTCGAACTCTCACATTTTGTGGTGATATCACAGTTATGATAATAGTTCTATGCTTAAAATAAAGTTGTGTTTGCCAACTACTTATTGTTGCAGCAGACATTTTGTTGCAAATAAAAAAGAAAACGTTTCCTGCCGAAATTAAATGCTTTATTACGTTTTATGTTTGATTTATCCACAGAGACTTGCTCCCTGCCACTAAACATGCCCCACTAATTTTGTTACTGTCAATGTATTACCCACTTAAAAATCACAAGGGAGGACGCCATTACTAACTCTTCTCGCTTCAACTCGTTCTATTTCTTCTATTTCTTCCATTTCTCACCTTATCGCTTGTACGGATCTTTTAAATTATCAATTTTCCAACATTTCAACTTTATTTTTTTCAATTAAAGTTGAAAGCTTAAATTATTCTTTTTTTTTCAATGATTTGTCACATAGTTTATCCATTTACTGGTTTAAAGATCGAAAAGATAAAAACTTCAGGGGGGCAAATTTAGTGGCCTGGAGCAAGTCCCTGTGATTTATCTATATTTGTGCGTCATGAACGTTCAACGTAACAATTACACGTGTTGTTTATAAACCGTCGTCTTTAACACGACAAGGGATAATCCTTTATTACAACTAGTTGCTGACATAAACGGAAATAATTCTCAAGTGATTTGTCAGTTATACAATCTCTTTGTCATTAGGAAACGGAATTGCGTGAGGATAATTTGACATAAACAGATACTTAGTATTTTATCATGGTCGTAAGTTATATATTTTTGTTGCTCTGAAATAGCATATTGGTCAGAAGAAATAAAAAGTAGAAATAATTAAGGAATCATTTAATAAGTCAATGGAAATGTAGTTATCTGCTTTATTGCGTAGAAAGCATTTATTTATAGAATATCCTTGATCAGGTACGATAAGGTAACATGAAATTGGCAAATGGTATATTAGGTACAAGACACAAAACGAACACAGCGCAGAAAGTTTAAAAGATGAGCAACATGCACCGACCAGAGGGCGATGATACTGTCAGATATAAAGTGAAATAAAACAAATATTGTCTTATTTTGTGTTTGTTTAATAAATTGATTGATTGATTATCATTATTTCCTCCATAATTGAAGGTTTTACAATATATGGTCAAACAAACAACATTTCCAAATATTATATAAAACATATTTACATACTAAATACAGCAGGAACTATTTAGGACCAAAATAGAAAATACATAAGACATCCGAATTTTACACTAAAAAGATAAGTCAGTTTCTATTTTTTGGGGTGAACTATTTTTTTTATAGGTGTTTATCGTTATAGAAGCACGACCACGACGGCTCCAATATCTTCAGGTGGTGGTGGATTCTAGCATTATATTATATAGGTATGGGGGTAATAGCATGTTTCTTATCAGATATAAATCCTTTATGGTTACAAGAAAAACCATAAGAGCTACGGTTCCGCATATAATTGTATACTATGTGATTTATTTATGTTACGCTAATAGGCAGACAGGCAAATTCCTGGTAATATATCTGTAATATAGTATATGCATAATTTGAATTAAAGCATTGAATGAATGAATGAATGAATGAATGAATGAATGGATGAATGAATGAATGAATGAATGAATGAATGAATGAATGAATGAATGAATGAATGAATGAATGAATGAATGAATGAATGAATGAATGAATGAATGAATGAATGAATGAATGAATGAATGAATGAATGAATGAATGAATGAATGAATGGATGAATGAATGGATGAATGAATGAATGAATGAATGATTGATTGATTGATTGATTGATTGATTGATTGATTGATTGATTGATTGATTGATTGATTGATTGATTGATTGATTGATTGATTGATTGATTGATTGATTGATTGATTGATTGATTGATTGATTGATTGATTGATTGATTGATTGATTGATTTATGCGTAAGGCCAACTTTAGCAATATTTCAGCTATATCGTTGCATGATTTAAAAGAATTCTCCAGCGTCAGTTAAGTGAAAAACCTGCAACATGTAGCTAAACATTTTTGAACATTTTATGCAATTCGACACTCCACATCTACATGTATTTAAGTTTTATACTTTTCGTCAATTAAATTAAATCATTATTATCTGAGCTAAAAGCTTATAAAATAATTATCATTTTTTTCTTATTCAACATTTAGCGAACCAGACGAGAATTTTTTTTCGTATTATCAGAACCGAGCTATTGGTATTTGTTGCTGTTGGAAATGTTCCTAGTGTGGTATTTTTTATTGTTCATATTTTTTTCTGGCGATACACTAACATCTAGCAACACCTCGTTTGTGTTCATGCCATGGAACATCTCATTTAGCTTTGACCGTCTAATCATGTAGAAATCAGCTAAGTGTATTGACCAATTGGATAACAGCTATTAACGTCTACTCTCTGTAAAAAGGTAGGCTCACCTCTCATGGATCTGTTGGACATATTTACCCTGACATATCTACAAACGGCATGCTGTTAGATGGTAGTGTATTGCCAGCTAAAAATAATTCAAACAAATACAACGGACATCTAATTTTAATTATATTAAATCCTCATGACGTATCCCAATGTTGTAAGTGTACTTGGGTTCTCCACATTTGATTTTCCCTTCGGATTTCTCTGACGTTTATGGATTAGGTTTAAAGTTATGGTGTTTAACAACATTATTAACAATATTTCAACTATAACGTGGTGGTCAGTTTTATTGGTGGAGAAAACCGAAGTACCTGGAGAAAACCATCGACATGCCACAAATCACTGACAACCTTTATCACATAATGTTGTATCGAGTATTCCTCCCTATGAGCAAGATTCGAACTCTCACATTTTGTGGTGATATCACAGTTATGATAATAGTTCTATGCTTAAAATAAAGTTGTGTTTGCCAACTACTTATTGTTGCAGCAGACATTTTGTTGCAAATAAAAAAGAAAACGTTTCCTGCCGAAATTAAATGCTTTATTACGTTTTATGCTTGATTTATCCACAGAGACTTGCTCCCTGCCACTAAACATGCCCCACTAATTTTGTTACTGTCAATGTATTACCCACTTAAAAATCACAAGGGAGGACGCCATTACTAACTCTTCTCGCTTCAACTCGTTCTATTTCTTCAATTTCTCACCTTATCGCTTGTACGGATCTTTTAAATTATCAATTTTCCAACATTTCAACTTAATTTTTTTCAATTAAAGTTGAAAGCCTAAATTATTCTTTTTTTTCAATGATTTGTCACATAGTTTATCCTTAGGATACCTTAATACACATCCATTTACTGGTTTAAAGATCGAAAAGATAAAAACTTCAGGGGGCAAAGTTAGTGGCCTGGAGCAAGTCCCTGTGATTTATCTATATTTGTGCGTCATGAACGTTCAACGTAACAATTACACGTGTTGTTTATAAAGCGTCGTCTTTAACACGACAAGGGATAGTCCTTTATTACAACTAGTTGCTGCCATAAACGGAAATAGTTCTCAAGTGATTTGTCAGTTATTCAATCTCTTTGTCATTACGAAACGGAATTGCGTGAGGATAATTTGACATAAACAGATACTTAGTATTTTATCATGGTCGTAAGTTATATATTTTTGTTGCTCTGAAATAGCATATTGGTCAGAAGTCGGTTGGAAACTGAGAAATAAAAAGTAGAAATAATTAAGGAATCATTTAATAAGTCAATGGAAATGTAGTTATCTGCTTTATTGCGTAGAAAGCATTTATTTATAGAATATCCTTGATCAGGTACGATAAGGTAAAATAAAATTGGCAAATGGTATATTAGGTACAAGACACAAAACGAACACAGCGCAGAAAGTTTAAAAGATGAGCAACATGCACCGACCAGATGGCGATGATACTGTCAGATATAAAGTGAAATAAAACAAATATTGTCTTATTTTGTGTTTGTTTAATAAATTGATTGATTGATTATCATTATTTCCTCCATAATTGAAGGTTTTACAATATATGGTCAAACAAACAACATTTCAAAATATTATATAAAACATATTTACATACTAAATACAGCAGGAACTATTTAGGACCAAAATAGAAAATACATAAGACATCCGAATTTTACACTAAAAAGATAAGTCAGTTTCTATTTTTTGGGGTGGACTATTTTTTTTATAGGTGTTTATCGTTATAGAAGCACGACCACGACGGCTCCAATATCTTCAGGTGGTGGTGGATTCTAGCATTATATTATATAGGTATGGGGGTAATAGCATGTTTCTTATCAGATATAAATCCTTTATGGTTACAAGAAAAACCATAAGAGCTACGGTTTCGCATATAATTGTATACTATGTGATTTATTTATGTTACGCTAATAGGCAGACAGGCAAATTCCTGGTAATATATCTGTAATATTGTATATGCATAATTTGAATTAAAGCATTGAATGAATGAATGAATGAATGAATGAATTAATGATTGATTGATTGATTGATTGATTGATTGATTGATTGATTGATTGATTGATTGATTGATTGATTGATTGATTGATTGATTGATTGATTGATTGATTGATTGATTGATTGATTGATTGATTGATTGATTGATTGATTGATTGATTTATGCGTAAGGCCAACTTTAGCAATATTTCAGCTATATCGTTGCATGATTTAAAAGAATTCTCCAGCGTCAGTTAAGTGAAAAACCTGCAACATGTAGCTAAACATTTTTGAACATTTTATACAATTCGACACTCTACATCTACATGTATTTAAGTTTTATACTTTTCGTCAATTAAATTAAATCATTATTATCTGAGCTAAAAGCTTATAAAATAATTATCATTTTTTTCTTATTCAACATTTAGCGAACCAGACGAGAATTTCATTTCGTATTATCAGAACCGAGCTATTGGTATTTGTTGCTGTTAGAAATGTTCCTAGTGTGGTATTTTTTATTGTTCATATTTTTTTCTGGCGATACACTAACATTTAGCAACACCTCGTTTGTGTTCATGCCATGGAACATCTCATTTAGCTTTGACCGTCTAATCATGTAGAAATCAGCTAAGTGTATTGACCAATTGGATAACAGCTATTAACGTCTACTCTGTGTAAAAAGGTAGGCTCACCTCTCATGGATCTGTTGGACATATTTACCCTGACATATCTACAAACGGCATGCTGTTAGATGGTAGTGTATTGCCAGCTAAAAATAATTCAAACAAATACAACGGACATCTAATTTTAATTATATTAAATCCTCATGACGTATCCCAATGTTGTAAGTGTACTTGGGTTCTCCACATTTGATTTTCCCTTCGGATTTCTCTGACGTTTATGGATTAGGTTTAAAGTTATGGTGTTTAACAACATTATTAACAATATTTCAACTATAACGTGGTGGTCAGTTTTATTGGTGGGGAAAACCGAAGTACCTGGAGAAAACCATCGACATGCCACAAATCACTGACAACCTTTATCACATAATGTTGTATCGAGTATTCCTCCCTATGAGCGAGATTCGAACTCTCACATTTTGTGGTGATATCACAGTTATGATAATAGTTCTATGCTTAAAATAAAGTTGTGTTTGCCAACTACTTATTGTTGCAGCAGACATTTTGTTGCAAATAAAAAAGAAAACGTTTCCTGCCGAAATTAAATGCTTTATTACGTTTTATGTTTGATTTATCCACAGAGACTTGCTCCCTGCCACTAAACATGCCCCACTAATTTTGTTACTGTCAATGTATTACCCACTTAAAAATCACAAGGGAGGACGCCATTACTAACTCTTCTCGCTTCAACTCGTTCTATTTCTTCAATTTCTCACCTTATCGCTTGTACGGATCTTTTAAATTATCAATTTTCCAACATTTCAACTTTATTTTTTTCAATTAAAGTTGAAAGCCTAAATTATTCTTTTTTTTTCAATGATTTGTCACATAGTTTATCCTTAGGATACCTTAATACACATCCATTTACTGGTTTAAAGATCGAAAAGATAAAAACTTCAGGGGGGCAACGTTAGTGGCCTGGAGCAAGTCCCTGTGATTTATCTATATTTGTGCGTCATGAACGTTCAACGTAACAATTACACGTGTTGTTTATAAAGCGTCGTCTTTAACACGACAAGGGATAGTCCTTTATTACAACTAGTTGCTGCCATAAACGGAAATAGTTCTCAAGTGATTTGTCAGTTATTCAATCTCTTTGTCATTACGAAACGGAATTGCGTGAGGATAATTTGACATAAACAGATACTTAGTATTTTATCATGGTCGTAAGTTATATATTTTTGTTGTTCTGAAATAGCATATTGGTCAGAAGTCGGTTGGAAACTGAGAAATAAAAAGTAGAAATAATTAAGGAATCATTTAATAAGTCAATGGAAATGTAGTTATCTGCTTTATTGCGTAGAAAGCATTTATTTATAGAATAACCTTGATCAGGTACGATAAGGTAAAATAGAATTGGCAAATGGTATATTAGGTACAAGACACAAAACGAACACAGCGCAGAAAGTTTAAAAGATGAGCAACACGCACCGACCAGATGGCGATGATACTATCAGATATAAAGTGAAATAAAACAAATATTGTCTTATTTTGTGTTTGTTTAATAAATTGATTGATTGATTATCATTATTTCCTCCATAATTGAAGATTTTACAATATATGGTCAAGCAAACAACATTTCAAAATATTATATAAAACATATTTACATACTAAATACAGCAGGAACTATTTAGGACCAAAATAGAAAATAAATAAGACATCCGAATTTTAAACTAAAAAGATAAGTCAGTTCCTCTTTTTAGGGGTGGACTATTTTTATAGGTATTTATCGTTATAGAAGCACGACCACGACGGCTCCAATATCTTTAGGTGGTGATGGATTCTAGCATTATATTATATAGGTATGGGGGTAATAGCATGTTTCTTATCAGATATAAATCCTTTATGGTTACAAGAAAAACCATAAGAGCTACGGTTCCGCATCTAATTGTATACTATATGATTTGTTTTTGTTATGCTAATAGGTAGACAGGCAAATTCCTGGTAATATATCTGTAATATAGGATATGCATAATTTGAATTAAAACATTGAATAAATGTATGAATGCATGAATGAATGAATGAATGAATGAATGAATGAATGAATGAATGAATGCACGCACGCACGCACACACGCACGCACGAACGAACGAACGAACGAACGAACGAATGATTGATTGATTGATTGATTGATTGATTGATTGATTGATTGATTGATTGATTGATTGATTGATTGATTGATGCCAACTTTAGCAATATTTCAGCTATATCGTTGCATGATTTAAAGGAATTCTCCAGCGTCAGTTAAGTGAAAAACCTGCAACATGTAGCTAAACATTTTTGAACATTTTATACCATTCGACACTCCACATCTACATGTATTTAAGTTTTATACTTTTCGTCAATTAAATTAAATCATTATTATCTGAGCTAAAAGCTTATAAAATAATTATCATTTTTTTCTTATTCAACATTTAGCTTACCACACAAGAATTTCATTTCGTATTATCAGAACCGAGCTATTGGTATTTGTTGCTGTTGGAAATGTTCCTAGTGTGGTATTTTTTATTTTTCATATTTTTTTCGGGCGATACACTAACATCTAGCAACACCTCGTTTGTGTTCATGCCATGGAACATCTCATTTAGCTTTGACCGTCTAATCATGTAGAAATCAGCTAAGTGTATTGACCAATTGGATAACAGCTATTAACGTCTACTCTGTGTAAAAAGGTAGGCTCACCTCTCATTGGTCTGTTGGAAATATTGACCCTGACATATCTACAAACGGCATGTTGTTAGATGTTAGTGCATTGCCACCTAAAAATAATTTAAAAAAAAATACAACGGACATCTAATTTTAATTAGATTAAATCCTCATGACGTATCCCAATGTTGTAAGTGTACCTGGGTTCTCCACTTTTGATTTTCCCACCGGGTTTCTCTGACGTTTATGGATTAGGTTTAAAGTTATGGTGTTTAACAACATTGTTAACAATATTTCAGCTATAACGTGGCGGTTAGTTTTATTGGTGGAGGAAACCGAAGTACCTGGAGAAAACCATCGACATGCCACAAATCACTGACAACCTTTATCACATAATGTTGTATCGAGTACACCTCGCCTTTTATGTTTATGTATTCATGCCTAATAATTATGTCAGTACTTGTTTTCCCATCAGCTATTTTCCTTGTTATATAATAGGAATTACCACCAGTCAGATGATATTTTTTAAGCTTTCTGTCATTTTTAACGATCACTGGCTCAATATTTTAAAATCAATACCATATTTTCAAGGTCAATCTAGTCTAATGTCACACAGTTACAATAACGCGCTGTTAACAATTCTTCAGTCTTCTTTTAATTACAAATTAATTCCTGGTGTTGTATGTAATTGAAATAAAAATATTACAGTCCTCCATTCAATCACGAAAACGCAATAAAACAAAATTCATGACTGCCTTATCAATAGTTAGATTCAATACTCTTTGAATTGAAAAATATTGTCTGAACTTGTGTCTTTATTTCCTTTTGTTAAACTATCTTGATCGTACATATAGCCTGAATTGTAATTGTGTTTTATTACTTCTTAAAAGTGCTAAATTTGTGTTGAATATCACTAACTCTGGATTTGAAAACAATATTCCATAACAATAAATATTATATCACTGTTTCATGAGCGTATAATACCTTCTAAGAAAGTTATAAGGCATTGTTTGTAATGGCAAATCCCCTATAGAATATACGTGAAAACATATCTATTGACGTTAGAGTCAGACTAATTCGGTCTAAAGGTTTTATCGAGTCCACCCTAGTTAACCTGACATAAGGTTGACCTATTCACAGAAGAGGTCATCGTGGTCATAATAGTATGTAGTTGAATTTATAAGTACCTGCGCAATCAGTGTCTATCCCAACTAAAGTTGTGAGTTCCTGTGTTGTAAACGCCAAATGACAATGTTTAAGCTATATCATAGCGCTAACAAGCTACATTACCATACGATGCTGATATGGGCCGCCTTGGACTAGACCAACACCTGAAACATGGCGTTAACAAGCTAACGTGCTGACGGTTAGTATACATGTGACTTCATTCAGAGACATTATCATGATTCAGGGCCAAACAGTCTTTGTTCTTACTCCTTCGTGCTCAGCAGAGAACCAGCAAATATTTTAACTGTCTTTGGTTTGACCTGACCGGGGCTCAAATCTACGATCTATCGCATTCGAGGAAAGCACGCTAACGATTACACCACCGATGCGTGTTGTAGTATGATGGAATATACGAACACATCACTATATCACTACTGAAGTTGTGAGTTCGAATCCCGATCAGGCGAGGTGTGCTCGATACATCATTATGTGATAACGTTTGTCAGTGTGTCGGTGATTTTCTCCGGGCACTCCGGTTTCCTCCACCAATACAACTGACCGCCACAATATAACTGAACTATTATTGAAAGTGGCGTTAAACACCATAAAATAGCATGACCACTCTAGAAAATATTTGTTAATCTTACTGACATTGTTATCGATCACAGGCTCCATTTTTGTAATCATTTCCATATCCCCATGGTCAATCTAGTCTAATGTTTCAATAAAGGTCTATTCACGCTTGTTTAATCTTCTTTTACTTAAAAAAATACTTCCTGGTGTTGTATGTAAATAAAAGAATAACATTTCTCCATTCAACCATGACAACACAATAAAACAAAATGGCGAATCTCTTATCAGTTTTTAGATTCAAAATTCCTTGAATTGAAAAATAATGTCAAAACTATTGTTTTGCTTTCCTTTTGTTAACATATCTTAATGTTACACATAGCCTGCATTATTATTGTGTTTTATTACTTCTTAAAAGGCGGCTATGCTACATTTGTTTTGAATATCACGACTTCTGGATTTGAAAAATAATATCCCAAAACAATAAATATTAAATCACTGTTTCATGAGAGTATAATACATTCTGAGAAAGTTTATAATGTATTGTTTACAATGGCCATCCCCCATAGAATATGAGTGATACACTATCTATTGACGTTTGAGATAATAATTCGGCCTTGTCGCCCTAGTTAAACTGACATAACATTAACCAGGTTACAAAAGGGGCCATCGTGGTCGTGATCGTATGGTGTAAATTTTGTAGCCGTACAAACTGATATTTAAGGCTCATCGTGTTTATCGCATAGGCATACAATAGTAGCATAATGTAGTGAGTGATTATTTTTTTACGACATTTCGATGAGATGATCATGCTGATGTTCACTTTGTATACTAGACTGGATTTTTATAGTGCTAGCTCAATGAAACAACAGTCCGTGGGTAGAAAATGTAGCTACATTTTTGCATACTCTACACATAATCCTGATTCCGAGCAAGCAGATCTTTGATATCACTCCTTCTTGCTGGGTGCTTAGCGGAGAATCAGCTAATACCAATTTTATTTTCCTTGATTTGACCTGATCGAGGTGCGAACACACGCTCTACTGCACTCGAGGAGAACACGCTCGCATTTACTCCATCGATGCGGTTAGTAGCTGTAGCATACACACATAACATGCACAACACTATACATTTTGCTAATAAGACAACACTTATATTTTAACAGTTGTTTCATTGTTGTAGCAATTAATTATTCCATCTTATAGCAATAAACAGTGGATTATTCCGATGCTTGTTTTTGTTCACAATTTCTGAAAATATTTACGTCAGCGTTAAATAAGAAAACCTCTCAATCGAAAACAAGATTAAATGTAGTTTTAATATGCCTGATCAGTTGTCATGGCAGCTCTGAAATCCCCGCTACAACCCTGCAACAAATATCTTTTAAATTGAAAACATATCCAAATTTAAAATTTGATTAAATTTTGTAATGATATTTTTGCTTGAAATCACAAGAACATTTATATTGTAATTAAAATAAGATGTTTTATTTGACATCCTTTAATAAGTCATATCGTTTTCGCATTTGTTTCTGTGATCTGACTGGTCTCTTAAATTGTCTTGACTGACGTTGTGTTTCACAAAATGATTAGGCGACGGATTAGTACAAACCATAATTAGTTAGTTTCTGACTCCTACAATATGTAATTTTACATTTGTGTTACACCGTAGTCTGTGTCATAAATAATTATGAAAAGAGACAGATTTGCGTGTCTTTACGTTCTATTCAAGTTCTGTCCCATGACATATAGCAGTGGGCTGAGTATGTGTGACGTTCTCTGCTGTCAGAGGAGGAGATGTACCCTGCAAAGGAGAAACAAGGTCCTATCTATACCACATGGTTCTCTATGGGAGAGCATTTGAAATTTTTTTAGCTATGATTATTTTGTTGTGTCTTCCGAGTTGTGCATCAAATAAAGATCTATATTATATACAAGAAATACAATATGTGTATCAATTACATAACTGTTGCCAACTTTATAGATATTTATTTTGTATTTACTCTGCAATGTCAAAACGTCCAAAATAAATTCTAAGTTTTACTGAAAACAAGCGTCATTGGTGAATCGTTTTCCCTTTGACGCTATACAGCTTCACTTTATAGTATTTCGTCCTATACATAAATCGGGTACCAATGACCCTTTGTCCATACATGTAGAGTACACACACAAAGAAACCTGTTTTGCGTAAGTATGTACCACTGTTGTCAGTATGCACTGAATGGACATTTATTCAAATCTGTAATTATATGGCAATTATATAGGTAAAATAAACCTATTTTGGTTTATCATGTTTAGACTCTTTTGGCTTTCTTGCTCCAAAAGACATTTATATTATAAAATGTGGCTTTTTGTTTATTGATTATGAGTATACCTGATGAAGGTTATTGCATTTAAATTATATATCTACCGAAATATTGCTGAAAGTGGCGTTAAGCACCATAAACCTAACCATAACCCCCTTGTGAAGTTGGAAATCTGAACAGATCAAGTCAATCCGTTACATCATTGACATCAACCGTCAGTTTATATGCTTCAAAATTATTACACAATGCAGGTCGTCATCATCTAATGCAACATTTTCTTTATTGACTAGTCTAGTTCAATCAAAGCCTAAGGGGAATATATAAAACATATTAGACGATGCTAAGCAACATCAAATGGTGCTAACACGACTTTAATGATTGTAGGGAGTATAGGGAAATGTCACAGCGAATATATGAGATTTTCACAAATTAAATTTGAAATAAGAAACTATTGAAGATTCCAAAGGGTCAATCAGATCCCGCGTATCGCAGAAAGACAGACAATATAATGACCAAATGAAGAAAGAAAAGAAAAATGGGCAAACACTGATATACAAAACACTACGCAGTAATCTAAAAATTAGGTAACACTAACCTACTAAAACTGGGGGGTTAACGAAATTGTTTTACGGAGAAGACCTCGTAAGTGTATAACTTGTGTCTGATCCATTGTCTGTATTTGTTTGACAATAAAATATGTTTAAAGTAACTCAGTTGCTCTGATTAATTTTAATTTGTTTTGAACTGTTCAAACCAATATGAGTATTCTTGATAACGTTATTGTTCTGTGACATGAAATATTAAAACATAATACCAAGATATGCTTTAAGTCAATAAGAAGAAGAAAAACCCAATAAACTACCATCCAGTCAGACAAATTCCAAAATATAACAGAACAATCCGTCGAAATAAAATAATAAAAATAAATACCACACCGTCAAAACAGTTTCAACATCTAATCGAAAAATTGTAGAATCAGTGAAAAAATCGAAACCAGTGCTGAAAGCAATTTCGTTAATTAAATGTCAAGTAATTTAATTTGGTATATTCAAAATTTTCTTAAGAATGTTACATAGTTGTGCTCGTTCGGAGAGTGTAGGGAAAATGCCAAATGTATACTTATTATACAATATTATAGCTCCTTCAATTTGGAACATCGTTATTTGTCGCTCTAACCAATGGAATAAAATTGTAGATTTTTAATGCACACCACGCGTTTTTTTGCTATGATCTTCCAAATGTTTGCTCAAAATCAAAAGATTGGGGGGGCTAAATTCTTTGAAAGTCTTTGGGAGCGAAAAATAAACAAACTTATGATTTTATTATAATTACTATCTAATACGATATACGACATATATATTATGAAGTACATAGTCAATAAACATGTGAATTAACTGGAAAAGAAACAAGGTACGTTTTAAAACATAATCTGTAACTGATTGATTTTCCATCAGTTTCTCAGGGGCATCATCAAACTCTTCTGCAAGTAACGAGTAAAAACATAAATGATTTCATAGACATGCAGACGAGTTTAATGAATTGTTGGCAAGCCTGTATATTAACCATACGTAAGTAGAGGACGATTAACCAAACACAGAAGAGGATGACACTTTATTCTGTCATCCGTTATTATGTTGTTTTATTCATCTATCTATTATTGTACCACATTAAATATTTGGATGTTCAACTTGATCAATATGGTTTGGTTAGTTCATTTATGGTGCTTAACACCACTTTCAACAATATTTCAATTATATCGTGGCGTGCATTAGTTATATCGTGGCGATCAGCTTTATTGGTGTAGGAAACCGGATGAAACATCCGATCTGTCGCAAGTCACTGACAAACTTTATCACATAGTGTTGTATCGAGTACACCTCGCCATGAACAGGGTTCGAACTAACAACTTTAGTGGTGATTGGCACTGATTGCCCACCATACGATCACGACCACGACGACCCCTGATCAATATGAAACTAATGCCGTACATTGTAGGTTTCATGAACCGATGTCGATACTAAAGTGCGTTTGTATTCGGTAGAAACTGTGTTTTATTCTAAATGTCAATATTTATCAAATTATCATAGAGACTGACAGTTACCATTTAATTATTAATACAACTATGGTTCTCCTCCCTCAGACATAGGTGACCTTGGCTGACTTTGGATATCCTGTTTTGGTCCCTTGGTTTTATTGCTCTAAAAAAGTTTAAATTATTTAGTTTTCTAATATTTCGGTTTTGAGTGTACCTAATGAAGTTATTCCAGAAACGCGTCGTGCGCACTAAATTTGATACATGTACCTATGTTTTATTACCAAGTATAAACTGGAATTATTGAATCGTTTTTAACTGCAAAAAATGTCATTTAATATAAAAAAAATGTTTCAGGCTTAATTCTTCAATGTTTAAATGTAAAATGAGGCTAAATAAAGAGAAACCCATTGCCATTAAAATAAATGTCACGCAAGATGAGACAAATATTTTATTAGTTTTGTTCTGACATTTTCAGGAATCGTGGTCACAATTTAATAAAAATGAACTATTTGAATAAAAATCATATAAAGTTTACCGTATTCTTCTTTAATGAGACACGAATTAAAAAATATATATATACATGCACACCCTTTGATACATCACGATTGCTAACATTGACATTTAATAATGCGCTTCACAAAACAACAAATAAAATGTTTAAAGTATGTACCCAATATTGACTGTATTCTCTTGATTACGCTTGATTTCACCGTCGGTTTTCTCTAAAGTACATTATATCACAAACATGACAACAAATACAGCATTGCCAATATGATGGAATGGTCGGTGAAAGTTGAAAAACTATCAGTGCCCTAGCTTATCGACCATTAGTTTGAGAATTAACAATACACGTATCAATGTGTGTTTGCACCTGAATTCACACCCGGTTTGTTGGTGGGGTTTTTCGGTGGGGTCTGTGTTGCTCATTTTTGTAGTGTTTTTACGTTCTGACTTCCGTGTTGCGATGTCCGTTACGATTTCCACTTTAAGAATATGCGGTTAGTCTTTACCTCCAATTGTTTGTAGGAGTGTTCATGTCTTATTTACGTTGTTTGTGTTTGCCTGCATATATTGGTGTCCAACACATATCGTGTTTTGATTTTGTTTTATTTTACTTTGTCTATGTTGCCGATTTCTCTTGATTATCATTTTTTGATTTTCCCTTCGGTATTCTCTAACGTTTATTTATAAGGATTTACTGCTTACAAGTCAGGAATTTCATATGAATTTAATTCACGCATAAACGGATATCAAGCTTAATATCAACAACCATTTAAATACAAATAACTATTAGAGAAAACCAAAGATGCAATCAAGAAATATAGAATCTAACACCGGGGAGAGAACATGATAGTGAAATCTCCGACTCCCAAGGGTGTCGGAGATTTCCCTCTTGGGAGTCGGAGATTTCCCTATCTTGTACTTTTTCCGGTGTTTGATTTTATTTCTCACTAAATACCTAATTGTTTTGTTTATATTCCATCGAGCGTTTTCCCACAATTTTGTTTCCATTGCTGAAGTAAATATTCGATCTATCGATATGCATCCGTGTCTTGGCAGTATTTTATATGTATTTCGAGCTCATTATGGTTAAACATGTGTACCTAGGATTTTCTTCACATGGCTTCACATACTGATGGATATTATTTTTTTCTGCACATTGTAAACAAGTTCCGTGTAACACACTTACACACTCTACTAATGCAGATCTTCTGAAAAAAAGCGCAAATGTGATGCTAAATCTCGGACCTTCTCTCGTACGCCCGATATCACTGAAACCTGGAAATGTCATTTTGCTAGCTTGTTTGTTCTACTTATATTGATATTTTCAAATTTTATTAAATCTCTTCTGACATACTGACAAGCATTTTTGTTTACGTGGAAGTTAACTGAGATCTCGTAAGGAACAACGAGAGTTCGATTGAATGAGACTAGGATCCCCTAAAAAAAGTCGTCCCCGAAATATCTCGGCCCAAAAAATCTCGACACTATTTTGATGCATTGGATGAGCGTGAAATTGGCAGATAATTTTCAGATTCGCGAGCATTCATGACCATGCCTGTTTCATATTAAATATATTATAAATGTTACTACAATTACTACAACAGTGATAAATACCGGTAAAAAAATATTTGAATTTTATCAAAGGGAGGTAATTTCTTTCTTTACGTTAGCTACTAACAAGGGAGAGCACTCTATTATTTACTCAAAGTAAACAAACATTGACTGGAAGAGAGGCGAAAAAAAGAGTCAAACACCGTGACAGGTGCACGATAGTTACATCGTTAGCTAACAGAATAGTATACATAAATTAATTTAAAAATACTTATGTAGTAGAATCGTGGTTTTGTTGATGAGAATATAGTTCGAAGCGTGATGAAGAGATATGGATAGATTTTTTCCGGGAAAAAGTGCGTGATTTTTTTCTTTTCTTGTATGGGGGGGGGGGGGGGGGGGGAGGGGGGGGGAGGTTACAAGAAAAAAATATCTTCCACCGCTAATAATAGAAACTGGCTTATCTTTTAAGTGAGAATGGACAATCTAGTGACATAGGCTAAATTGGACATACAAGACACAGCACGAAGACCCACAAAACAAAAGACACAACACAGAAAACACATAAAAGATGAGCAACATGGGACCACCTACAAACTGTTGCTGAACCCGTGTGGTATTGAAGGGTAAGCAGTTTGTGCTTGTTGCAAGACACCCGGGCTATTCATAGGCAGTTAATCAGAAGGAATATGGATGTAAGCTAAGTGAACATGTGACACTATCCACTATTACATTAAGACATAAATTAAAGTCTTGAACAACGAGCATAACTCATGCCCTAAGATGTGTGTTGAATGACCCCTATTCTGAAGTTTAGTAACAATCGTTACATTTGCCGATAAACGCTACATCTGGACATCTGGATCGCTTTTATCGTCAAGTCAGGGAAAAGTGTTGGTGTTGCTAGTGAAGAGAACAAATTTATGTAAGATATAAAACATCCATTCTAACTTCAGAAATGAACAAACATTAGGTCAGACTAATTACCAATAAACCGAATTATTCTGCCACTACATCAACATATATTTTGTCACTTAGAGGATTTGCGTTGTATTTCTTTACTTTGCAGATTTAATTGTACTCGCATGAAACAATGATATAATATTTACCAAAGGGAACATTGTCTCCACAGCCAGAATTCATGATGAGGTGTACTTGATACAACATTATGTGATACAGTTTGTCAGTTATGTGCGACAGGTCTGTGGTTTTCTCCGGGTACTCTGGTTTCCTTCGTCAATAAAACTGACCGCCACGATATAACTGAAATATTGTTGAAAGTAGCATACAACACAATAAATCAAACCAGCCAGAATTTATGATATTTAACACAACTGTATGATATCTGCCTTTAAGAAGCAATAAAATAAATAAAATAAAAATCCAGACACAATGTAATATCAAGATATAGAGCAAAAAAAAAAAACCAAGACAAAACTGCAAACATTTCTTTTCAATTAAAAAAAGTCAGTCACGTTTGTCTTTCATGCTTGTTTTTTTGTTTGTTTGGTGGTGTTTAACGCCACTTTCAACAATATTTCAGGAATATCGTGGTGGTCAGTTTTATTGCCGTTTTATTTTTTACAAAAGACTCGATTAATTCCATAGAGCCATAATCAAGAAAAAAAACCTCAAAACGTGTATAATAATAGCTATAACAGTGATTTAATAGGAGTATTACCCTCCAAGCCCGATAGCAAAAAAATGATACCCTCCATATTTCGAAATATGGAGGGTATTCATAGACTGATTATTATTTAACGTCAAAAGAAGAACATAGACATGATATTGTGGCTTTCGTTTCCCTCTTAGTGTTAACCGCGTCCTTTGCGTCTGACAATTTTGCAATTTCATCGTCGGAAAACATTGCGAAGCGTTCCACTTCATTCGTCGTCATTGAAACAAAATATTATTTGTTGAGAGTGATAATACTACTGTCACACCTCTGTTGTAATAAACTAGGGATTGTCGAGGGTGACAATACTATTTTCACACGTCACTTACAACACAATAAGGGTTATCAAGGGATACAATAGTGTCGATCGGAAATTTTAATGATATATCAATAATTGTCTATGGTCATATGACTATAAATGATCCAATAGAAAACATTCATATACAGTGAGGTATATTAATACATGTTACAGTGAAAAAGATGTCAGAGAGATCATAAATTTATAATGTCAGCAAAAAGTGAATTGATAGGATAATTTTTATAACATAATGGAAAAAATCGGTTAATTTTACCTCGCAACACGTCACCTACTATCAAAACCATTTAATCATTCATTAGGATATGCTGCAATAAAACGTAGAATTTATTATTATATAATGATTGAGTGAGTATTGCTTAACACCAGCTAAGCGGTTTTTTCAGCTATATCATGGTGAGAACAAGTGATTTTTCAATGAAATGATGATGCCGTCCGCTTTGTAGTAGACCAACGCGCTTAGCTGGAATTCTATAGTCGCCACTACTCGGACACATTAGCACGATTCCGAACCAACTAGTCTTTGCTCTTTCTCCTTAATGCTGCGTGCTTAGCGGAGAAGCCAAAAATACCAATTTCATAGTATATGGCTTGATGCGATCGGGTAGGGAACCCACGGTCTACCGCACGCGAGAGGAGCACTCTAACCATTACACTACTGATGCGTTTTTTTTTTATTTATTGTGGCTTACATTTCTATAACAGTCGACCCTATAAACTTTCAAATTTCGAATTCCAACGTTGACACAATATTCTTTCACATAGAATTCAATAGCATATACAATGTCTGGATTAGTGGTGGGATTAAAGGGTTTCAAGACAAAATGAGAAAAATAGAGTTAAAACGATAACAATTTCGAGGTCATTAATTAGTACAACACGTGGTCTACATAACGTCAAGGGAGGTTAATGAAAACAAGGTTTAAACAGATCGATTGATTCATTGAATGGTGTTTAACGCCAACTTTAGCTATAGAGTGACATTAAAGTTTCATCAGTGATAGCCAACAATTTCACCGATATCAAGAAAACGAGCAATCACCTCTCACCTCAACTCATTGAACTCATAAATGATCACGACATACGACGTTGGAAATTCATTTCCTGGCTAGGGACAAGCACGAAAATGTGATTTGCATTTTATCAACTGAAAGTTCGCATACACAATTGGAATATCCAGTATTAGTATGCACGCTAAACCTCAATGGTTGATTTGTGGATGACAAATGATATCTTTATACAAACAAGTAGTAGCGAATCTCATAGATTACTCCTCACATTAATATGTTCTATTGATGACGACAATACCTTAATCCTAGGTTACTTTTTGTCAGCCTTCTGTCGTACTAGTACATGCGAAAGAATGCACTTCGACATAGTGACGCATAGTGTAGGCTAGTTTAAAAATGAAATATGCAAATGGATTTATGCAAATTAAGTTATTTAGTATTTAAAACGAGTTGAATCTGACGATGTGAAAAAAAGCACTGCTGTAGTTATAATTACGTAACCTATTCTCGTCAATTTGAAGGACGTCTTTCGACACGTGCTACGACTACGTCTAGAAAATGTGTTAGATTAAAAAAACATATATATCGTTCAGGTCTTCTTATAACATATAGTATACTTGCCAAGTTACAGTTAGTATGATATTTTAGGGTTAGGGTTATGATGTTTAACGCCACTTTAAATACTATTTCAATAATATCGTGGCGGACAGTTTTATTCATGGAGGAAACCGAAGTGCCTGTAATACACCTCGCATGAGTGGCATTCGAACTTACAATGTTAGTGGTGTTTGGCACTGATTGCATATGTAGTCCTAAACCCAACTACTACCATACAATGACGGCCACGTCGGTCCCTGATTTGTGGATGCAAAATGGTATCCATATAGGAAAGAATGACATTACTAGATTAGTTTACACATTGCTCTGCCAATATGTGTCGGTAATGCATTAATTTTCCTTTTGTTTGACCTTCTTTTGTAGACTAATTTCAAGATAAAATATGCAAATGGCTTTTAAGCAAATTAAGTCATTTTGTATTTCAAGTGAGTTGCATTTGACGATCTGAAAAAATAGCACTGCTGTTGTTATGCAAGTTTTAATTACATATCTTATTCTCGTCAATTTGATGGACGTCTTTTGATACGTGCAAAGACATCCATTACGTCAGGAAAATGAACGAAATTAAAAAAGGTGATATATCATTCTGATCTCCATATAACATATTATACTTGTCAAGTTACATTCCGATAATGATTATGACGATGATGATCGATGACGATGACAGCGATGATGATGATGACGATGTTGTTCGCTTTGTACTTGACCAACGCGATTGATTGGATTTACATGGAGTTATCAACATGCCTCTTGAACAATCAATGAAAAATTAATTATTTGCTGTTTATTGTTATTATTAGTTGTTTCAGTGGCAACGCGTCATTGAGTGATTAATTGTTGTGTAACGCCGAATGAACAATTTTTAGCTATATAATGACGAGAACAAGCTACGTTCCGATGATGATGATGATGATGATGATGATGATGGCGATGACGATGATGGTGATGATAATGATGATGATGATGTCCGCTTTGTACTTGACCAAATTGATTGGGTTTGTATAGTGTTATCTTACTGGAAACCGCTGGGTGGGTGTGTTGCACCACCAGTGACACATTATCTTGCTTTCGAGTTAAGTAATATTTGCTCTTAATCCTTAATGTTGTGTGCTTAACAGCAGCTGTAATTGACTACAATTAAAATTTGAAATATGTTTCTATTTTTTCTACAATATTTAGAAGGCAAATTAAAATACAAGGTGAGCAATTGCAGGTTCCTGAGGTTCGTAAATTAATGTTATATTGTTTTATTGCTTATTGTTGTAATCATGCAATTCTATGATGTACTTGTCGGAACGTGTAAAGGTAGATTGTTGTATGCATCAATCTTTGTGGATTGAAGGAGAATGTGATCTTCTTTGCAACTTGAATTCGTTGATTAAACATTGTATCTATTTCTTTGCACTATGAATTATTTTGCCATGGCATACTGGATATGTTATGTAGCTATGCCAATGTAGAATGATAGCGAATGAATATAATCTTGAAATTAAGTTTTTGAAGTACGATTAATGAGAACGGGTGTTCGTATGGATATCCATGTCCGTCGTCCGTGTCACCTATCATGTTGTGTCCAATTCTACTCATCGTTTTGAACAGGTCATAAGATAGACTGTAATATTTCAATATAATACAATGAAAGGATTCCCATATGTTGAACACACGCAACTTCAGCATTGATTTAAGAAATAAGAAAACAATTTGAAGATACCAAAGGGGAAATCAGAAACCGTAATTTAAGACAGACAACACCATGACCAAATAAAAAAGGACATAAGGACAAACAACGATGTACAAAACGTCACATAAAAAATGAAAATCATATTAATTCGCCGAAAAAGAACCAACTGATTGGTAAAGGATCACTGTAACCAAAACATAATTATTGAATATGACTTATTTCTGGAATATCATCATCAGGTACTCCATATAGTTTAAAAGTGCTTAAATGCATAACAACTATCATAATGTTGCAGAAATACGCACAATGTATATCAATGAGAGGATTTACATAGAATATGTACCGCATCGGTGGTGTAAAGGCTAGCGTGCTCGTCTCATGGGCTCGAAACCCTATCGGGTCAAACCAAAGACTATGAAATTGGTATGTGTTGCGTCTCCGCTGACCATCAGCATTAATGAGAAAGAGCGAAGACTGTTTAACTCGGAATCGTGATCATGTGTCAATGTGGGAGGATATGTCTATTCGCCGACTTTTGTTTCAGTGAGCTAGCACTATACAAATCCAACTAAGGTTGTTGGTCTGGAATAAAGCGAACCTCATCATCATCTCATTGAAAATTGACTTGTTCTCGCCATGATAGAGCTTTAAGTTTGCTAAGTTGGCGCTAAACAACGGTCACCCATTCACGTACACAAAAGATACAAATCTATAATTAGATATATTTTTATGTGAACTTATAGTTCCAAATAAGGCAATTTATTAAAGCTAAGGTAAATCTCCCTGGGGCATAAGTAACCTTAGAAACAAAGTTTGGAGATACCAAAGGAGTAATCAGAAGCCACAAATTGAAGGACAGAACAGTACAATAGACAAAAGAAAAGGACAAAAGCACAAACAATCATCTGTAACAACCTTGGTCGTATTGTTACGTTACGTTTTCGGCATAGAAACTATATTCGGTTCGTCTTTACCTCCAGTTGTTTGTAGGAGTACTCATGTCTTACTTACGTCATTTGTGTTTGCTTGCGCATAGTGGTGTCCAACACATATTGTGTACCCTATGTTGACAGTTTCTCTGGATTGTTCATTTTTGATTGCCTATTCTCTAATGTTTGTCTTACATCTTTTTTACTTCCTCCCATTTTTTTTTAATTATTTGGCGTGCCTGATGCAGGTAGTCCTGAAATGCGCTCCATTAACTATGTACGTTGCAAGTACAGTGGTGCTTTGCATATCCGTTGGTTCTATTCAGTGAATTAACATGATTTTCATTTTCCCCTTATTTTTCAGTAGTAACACAATGTGCACCTAACTCGATTCCGGTCTTGCTTATCCAAGTAGATGGGTAATTCTTGTTCATTGGTTGTTGGTTATTTAATTCCCAGCTGCAAACAGGTCATGCATTTTATAGACGTGAGCAAATTCAATAATATATTTTGTTATGCATTATATAGAAATGAGCGAAATATATGACAATCGGAACAGCAACTCTTGACTGTCACTGGTTGGGTTGGAATGCATAATGTATTCGTTTTAGCGGCTACAATTAACGCGCATGTTCTCTTTCGAAATATATGAAAGAGATTAAGAAGTATTTAACTTGCAGGAAGCACTGCACTCTCTAAACATGTTATCCGCTATGTTCCATGGTCAACCTTTACGTAATGTAACTCGAGTAGCACTCTCTAAGCATGTTATCCGCTATGTACCACGGTCAAACTTTACGTAATGTGACTCGACAACCTCGAATGATCAGGCATCTCATATCCGCAATCTTTATGTCGTTTTAATTCTATTTTTTGGTTTGCCTGCCTTTGTTCTGTGTCTTGTGTCCAATGTCTTGCCCGTGTCCATGGATTGTCCATTCTTGATTCATCCTTTCGCTGACGTATATTTGATTTCAAATAAAAGATTTTTGTAAAAGCACGTTTAATCCCCAAAGCATAGCTTGATTCAATTTTAAAAACTTCTACGCAGTTTATCTGATATTTAGACATCATTGTAAACATGACGTATTCAATTTGAACAATTTATTCACAATTTTACAATATCCTTGTATCTATACATACTCTACAACAATAACACGCTACCGTCTTATCTAATAAGTGTTTGGAACAAGCATTTACTTTCTATGTAATTGTATTTCATCAATTTGTGGCGACATTTCTACGATAACATATGGTCTTTTATTTCATTTATCGCTGGTATTGCTTTTTTGTATTCGGTGGCCCCACTAAATTTAGCATAATGCTAATAATTTTCAAGGAACTTATTGAAACTGTAATAGAACTGTAAATATCGAATTTAGCGCGCATGATGCATTTCTGGAATAACCTTCATCAGGTACGCTTAAAGTTGAAAGACTACAAAGCCGAATAATTTAAAAGTCTGTGTGAGTAAGGAAACCAAAAGACCTAATCAGAGTAAGGTATAATAAAGGACGAAGTCCATTTAACTGTAGGCTGTACGATTTTTCTTCCTATGTATCTATTCATAGCCAAATATCTTTTCACCGGAAGTTTAAAAATAGATCAAATGATATTTAGAAGCGCAAAAAATATTTATTGCTATGAAAAATTCCCATTTCTTTAATTATTTACTTTATGCAAGATCGAAATAAACTTAGAATAAAATTCTAATTAAAAAATATCTTTTTATGAGATTCTCGGCGGAAAAGCGACGTAGGTAAAATGAACGGAACAGCCATCAGTCAAAGAGAGATAACTCCTGCCGAATAATTAAAAAAAAACCTTTAAAAAGTACTTGAAAAAAAATAATACATTCCCTTCTCATGCCTCCCTCTTAAATTATAGGACTTCGTCCTTCAAACAGGTTGTGCCTGTCTCATATTAAGGTCACTTATGCCTGAAAGAGGAGAACATTTATATAGTCTTAGTAAGAAATGTGAGATTAAGCAAAAATGACTTAGTCACCTAAAATAATTATTCTAATGTAGTTGTTTAATATTCCTGGTTTGTGATTGGACAATGCCGTAATTTTCACGGTATCAATTACAAGGTTGAAATATCATGAGATATTTTTAGAATTTTAGCTGATTACTGCTTACGCCATCTTATCAATAATGTGAAAATACACATCTATAGACATGATTACATTAGAATGGAGATAACTGTATTTAATGTATTTGAAAAATTCACGGGTCAATTGTCGATTTAATAGTGTAATTTTCACGGTATCAATTCCACAGTTGAAATAACATGAGATATTTTTAGAATGTAGATGATTACCGCTTACGTCATCCTTGTCAATAATGTGGCAATACACATCTATACATACGATTACATTAGAATGGACGTAACTGTATTGTATTTGAAAATTTCACGGCATCAATTGTCGATTTAATGAACGCAAATATCTGTGTACTGGCTCTGCTAACACTTCGCCAGTAAGCTCAAATTACGACCATCAAATCTCCAATTGATGCCATTAGATTTTCAAATACAATAAAGTTATCTCCTAAGTATTATCTATGCAAAATAATAAATACAACATAGCTGCTTCTGATTTGACTAATTTAAAATTGATATGAGAAATCTATGAGTTCTTCTGGATTACCGAAACTTACTCCATATTTTTAGTGGTGTTCGTGTTGCTCAACATTTTAAACCCTGCCACTTTTCGGGTTTGCCTTATTCTAACTAGGACCTATTTGTGAGCTCTGTTTCAAATATAAAAAAAGAGAAGTGTTGCTTCAAATATAAACAAATAAACTAGAGAAGTGTTGTATTTTTTCAAATATAACAATAGGATAATAGTCCATTATTACTGTAATATAAGATACATCTATTGTCCTAGTTTTCGCGAAAAAAGATTTTATATCCCAAATAACAAAATCATGACTGACAAATGTAAATATATCTTTGACATTGAGAAAATCGTTTGATTTATGACTAACATGATAATGTTGATTTCCCCTTTGTACCTTTCTCTGTTTATAATGTAGCAATATCACTTCATCAAGCAGTACACGTGATATAGTACTCAATAGTATACACATACAATAGGGAATAACAAGATTACTTTCGTCATGTAAACTACCAATACAAACGTAGATATCTAATGTCGGGAAAATCCCCATCAGGTATGCTTAGTCAAAAGATTGGAAAACCTAACGATTTAAAAGTCTTAGAAAATACGATAAACCCATGTCAAAGTCGAAACACTGGATACTGGGTGGATGATACCCCCAGGGACTAAAAGTCCACCAGCATTTACATCGTGCAGATGACGTGTTTCAAGAATAGCCTATATCAGGTATGCTCACAATCAAAAGATTGGAAATCCTCAAGAATTAAAAGTCTTAGAAAGTACGATGAACCCACTGAATACTGGGCTGATGTTATCCTCGGGGACACTAATAGTCCGCCAGCACCAATACAGTGCAGACCACATGTTTCGGGAATAGCCTACATCGGGTATGCTCATAGTCACAAGATTGGAAATCATCACGATTTAAAAGTCTTTGGAAGTGCGAAAACCAATGATCCTTAAACAAGATAGCCAAATTAGACTTAAGTCACCTATGCACGAGAGAGGATAACCTTAGTTTTATTCATAATTATATTATTTAGGAATTGTAAATTTCAGTAATACATATATCTAATAAACCATGTCAGTGACGAAGCACTGATTAATGGGCGGATGATACACACGGAGAATAATAGTTCACCAGCATCAACATCGTGTAGACAGCGTGTTTACGGGAATTACGTCCATCAGATATCCTCATAGTCAAAAGTTTGGAAATCCTCACGAGTTAAAAGTCTTTGGAAGTGCGAAGACCAAAGATGCTAAACCGGAAAGTCAAATTAGACTAAGGATACCTAGCTCTGAGGGAGGAAAACCTTAATTTGATTATATCTACATTACTTACTGTAAATTGTGATATATATTGCATTACTTAGGAACTGTAAGTTTCAGTAATACATAATATCTATTATTACATACTTAGTCCAAATAAATGCATTTTTGTATGACCAATTTGACCGGAAGTAAACTGTCCATATTTTCACACCCCGGGAAAATTACCGGTCATTGGATTACTACTAGATCATTTCCATATCGAGACCCATATTGGCCCGGGACAATATGGGCCCCGACTTCGTCTCAGGCCAATATGGGTGTCTCTTTTCTAGATGTCGGAAGTATGTAATAAATAGTTTAATACATGGGCATTTGCATATTGGCCTGGTTATCATCCCTCGACCCATATTGGCCCTCGACTGCGTCTCGGGCCAATATGGGGGTCTCGGGATGATAACCAGGCCAATATGGAAATGCCCATGCATTAATCTGTAAATAAACCATGTCAGTGCCGACATTATGCCAAATTATGTAATCCCAGAATTCGTATAATCTATCGTGATTTTTAATTGCAAAGTACATTTACCAACATTTTCCTAGATTATAGCATAGAACAAATATATTGTCATTTTAACCCAGCAATGCAATCAAGAGAGAAAACTATGTTTTAATAGAAAATTACATAATCTTATCAAGTATAATTGCATACCATCTTGAATTTCGTTTATGATTTGCACTTTATTCTAAAGTATACAGTGTATGTTAAGGGTTAGGTCTATGGTGTTTAACGTCACTTTCAACAATATGTCAGTAATATCGTGGCGATCAGTTTTATTGGTGGAAGAAACTGGAGTACCCAGAGAAAACTACCGACTGACATGCTTTATCACATAATGATGTATCGACTACACCTCGCAATGATCAGGATTCGAACTCACATCCTTAGTAGTGATAGGTTAGGGTTAAAGTTATGGTGTTTAACACCACTGTAAAAAGATATTTCAGTTATATCGCGGCGGTCAGTTTTATTGGTGGAGGAAACCGGTGTACGCAGAGAATACCAGAGTCCTGACAAACTTTATCACATGCTGATGTATCTAGTGCACATCGTCATGAGCGTAATTCGAACTCACAACTTTAGTGGTGATAGGCACTGATTGCTTAGGTAGATGTAAGTCCATTCGATCACGACGGCCCCTGTTGTATATTAACTATTGCTAAATACTATGCATGTTCATATCATTATTATATAGTTCCTGTGTGCCTAGTACTACAAGTGTCTCTGGATGGTCCATTCTTGATTGTCCCTTCGGGTTTCTCCAACATTTATGTTAATGGTATTTGTCTCATAACTGTTTCTTACTCTCTCAATGGACAAATGGACAAACCTCTGATCACAAAACATATGTCTTGTTGCCTACAAAATATTGAATGGAATCGAAGTATATTAACTACCATCTGCAACCATGGTTGCACAATATTTCTTAAACCTTTGTTTTACAAACTAATATATTATACTTCGTATAAGTTTCTGCTTTTTAAACTGAATCAACATATTCACAAGGAATAAGTGTAAAGAGGTAAGTAATAATGATTAAATCCAACTACCATACGATTACGATCACTACGACGGCCCCCTTTCGATGTTTGGAATGCATGAGTAGTTATACCATCCGTATTTACGAGTAACTACAAAGACACAACACAAACATTTATGATAAGAATTACACCAGGGCTGGCTGGCATTAGAAGGTGGTAGGGACATTATTTCTCTGTAAAACATGCAGTGTGTTGTTGTGTGTACTTGAACAGCCGAGAGAAGATTATTCCAGCACGGGACCCCATTGGGAGCAATTGATCCAATTGCCGTGAGAATGTACACCTCAATACAACCATAATAAATCGGCTTGCGGTTAGTTATTTCATGTTCGATAGATAAAAACCTAATCAGTTAGATATCTGAACCAATCATCAGAGCAATTTAAAAAAGAGACACGCAACGATCATTTCTTTTACACACGTCTGTTCTGTGATATATTTTTCATCTCAATCGTCTGGTGATTTTAATTGATCACTCATCCAATTACAGGAAACAACTTAGCCACAAACATAATACAATTTCTATACAATGGCTTAACGCTCTTACAATGTAAATAAGTCTAGTCTAATTGACGGGAATTTCCCCCGGAGAGTTAAATCATGCAATATTCCAGTAGATAGGAGATCATTTCTTGTCATTATTTCTCAAGTTCTTAATCACAGGATATATAATTCTGTAAATTATTAGACCGCAATACGTCATAATAGATTCTTTATAGCATCGCAAATTGAAGCTAAGACTATTGGGATATATGGTCAATGTAGATTATTGTTTAGTAGTAAAACAATGCAATTCAATGTTTCATCAATCATGGTTACTTAAGAGGGGCCGTTGTGGTCGTTATCGTATGGTACAAATGGATTTATAACTACCTATGCAATCAGTGCCTATAACCGCTAACGCTGTGAGTTCGAATCCTACTCAGGCGAGGTGTACTCGATACAACATTAAGTGATAAAATTTGTCTGTGATTTGCGACAGATAGGTTTAAACAGTGATGGTCAAGAATTCTACCAATATTAATAGAAGGAATAATTAGATTTCACCTGATATCATGACAACCTCCTGTTGATATTACGATTCAGCGAATTCAACCAATTCGGTCCATGCCATAACTGATGATGGGCAACTAGTATATGAAAACTCCCCTTGGAAACCCCCGAGATCAGACATAGAAAATACCAAAAGCATGATCCTGCGAGTCAAGGATAAGTCAATTGAATCTGAAGCGCTAAAACAGTACTGGTTGTTAATTACATCAAATAGATTCACTCCTCTGACGAAACGTCCCCTCGGGAACACCGTCCCTAAATATAGAAATATGAAGTTTCACCATCCACTTGTTTGTTTGTGCACAACGAGCCAAATATACATAAACAACTACCCTTTATGACTGGGACGCAAATGAATACCAATTGTTTGGAGAATGACACGCTCGTTACACATAAGATCCAACTAACAACATCTAACATTGAGCAATAGCGAGACAAAATGATCAGACAGTATTCTTTATATCCTAGTTGTCCTGTAACAATCTAACCTTCCTCGTGTATACCCATTTCATTGTTACTTTTGTAGCTACATGATCCATTGTTTGCACATTTCTTCTGGTCATGAATATATCTTGAATACTGTTCATTGGACGTTAAAACAACAATCAATCAATTTTACAAATTGCATCCTCCTAAACATAGAAATGGCAATGATTGCTTGTGATAACAATATATATATAGGTATTTAATACTCCAATGTTATAGTATGTACAGCGTTATAGAAACCTGAACCGCATCTGTGGCGTAATGGTTAGCATGCTCGTCTCGAGTACGTTAGATCGTGGGTTTGAACCCCGATCGGTTCAAACCAAAGACTACACAATTTGAATTTGTTACTTTCCCGCCAAACACACAGCAATAAGTAGAAACAGTAAAGACTGGTTGGCACGGAATCAGAATAAAGTGTACGCGTGGAGCGACATGTCTACCCATGGACTGTTGTGTCAGTGCGCTAGCACTATAACATCCAACTCAGCGTGGTGGTCTAGTACAAAGCAGACCTCATCATCATCTCATTGAAAATTAACATGTTCTCGACATGATATAGCTGAAAAATTGCTGAATTGGCGTTAGACAACACTCCCTCCCTCCCTCGCTGGCTCGCTCGCTCGCTCGTTCACTCACTCACTCACTCACTCACTCACTCACTCACTCACTCACTCACTCACTCACTCACTCACTCACTCACTCACTCACTCACTCACTTATATAAATATGTAAAGTCTAATAAATATCAGCATATTATCATCATGTGTGTAGTGGTAAATATCTATAGGTGCATTGATATTTCATGATTCATTTAAATTGTGTTACTGTGACGTCATCTAAAAAGTGAGAGAGAAAAAATCAAAGATACATGAATGTTGCATTTAATTGATAAAAGCTAAGGTTCTCCTCCCCTTGACATAGGTGACCTTGGTCGATTTTGGCTCTCAGGTGTATGCCCTTTAGTTTTATTGCTTCCAAAGACATTAACATTTAATTTAATTTAATAACGATTAATCCAGAAATGCGTTGTATGCACTAAATTTGATATGTACGGTTTTTTTAACAGAACATCATTAAAATGGATTCTGTAATGATAATATATATTGATGTTCTCCTTGGCACGACCATCCGAACAGAGAATATCTCTAGGTTTACTTGAATTGATCTATTGTGCTTTAGCGCCTCTTTCAGCAATATTTCAGCTATATCATGGCGACCAGTTCTAGTAGTGTTAGAAGCCGGAATCCCCGGAGAGAACCATCGACCATGGGCAAGGAACTAGAAAGCTTTATCACTTACGGCTGCGATTCGAGTGCACCCTTTTTGATAATTTTCAAGGCCGGGCGCCAACCCACGCCGTATTGTTGATAGGCTTGTATGAGTTGTTAGGTAATCCAACTACCTAACTAATTGAGCCACCCGGGTCCTGAGTTTACTTGAATGAAACAACAAAGATGTGCATGGATTAAAATGCACACCAAACAGTTTTATTGTAATCAAAAGTCTATATGAACAACAACATTATTAAAAATTGAAAAACAGCAGAAATACTGCCAGTATTATCTGGTACAGTTCTGCAAATAGAAAAAAATATATACAGTGGAGCCTATCTAATCCGACACAGCCAGGGACCAGGGAAATGTGTCAGATTGTACAGGATGTCGGAATACCACAGGCACTTGTTTCATTCAAAAAATATATGTCCCCTCCTCTTCCTTACTTCAAGGTAAACATCTACCCTTTTCCCCTTCCCCACTTCGCCTCAATATTTTTCGCTTATTTGTGATCTTTTCGCTGACCCAATTATATCGTTACACTCCCGAGATATTTCTCCTTTCGACTGCCACATTTAAATATCCCTACCGGGCCCCCTCAAACAAATTGGACAAGAATAGTCAGCGAACGTCGCTTATTAAAAATTTCAGCCAATGAAACGGATACAGCCACTTCCGGTTTGCGCTGGATTTTTCATATGCATTCGGAATTCTCTAGACCGGCCATGTGTAGCAATGCCACATGATCATCTCCTCTCAAATGTAAAGCAAGCCTTCAAAATACAGATAATTGTTCCAATGCAGATTATAAAAATATGTTCAACTCCAAATTACTGACATTTGATTTTTAAAACATATTTTTTTTAGTTTCTAAATCATTTTAGAACGGACCGGAAGTGACTGTATCCGTTTCAGTGACTGAAAAATAGAAAATGCGACTTTCGCTGAATATTCTTGTCCAATTCGTCTGAGGGGGTCCCGGTATTTATATTTAGATGTGGCAGTCGAAAAGAGAAATATCTCGGGAGTGTAAAGATATAATTGGGTCAGCGAAAGGATCACAAATAAGCGAAAAATATTAAGGCGAAGTGGGGAAGGGGTAAAGGGCAGATGTTTACCTTGAAGTAAGGAAGAGGAGGGGGCATACGTTTTTTTGAATGAATCAAGTGTCTGTGCGAATACTCAGGTTTATGTTAGTTAACAGAAATACTTTGGATTTTATTTGATTTATTGTGCTTAACGCCACTTTCAGCAATATTTCAGCAATATCATGGCGACCAGCTTTAGTGGTGGAAGAAGCCGGATTACCTGGAGAGAACCACCGACCATGGGCAATCAACTGGTAAACTTTATCACTTGCGGCTGCAAGTCGGGTGCACCCTTTTTGAGCCGGGCGCGAACCCACGCCGTATTGGCAATTGGCTTGCATGAGTTGCTAGGTAATCGAATTACCTAACTCATTGAGCCACCCGGGCCCTGAAATACTTTGGAACTTTGTGCAAGTTCCACTGTATTAACAAAAGTAAAACGAACAATGAAAAACAAATAACATAGTAGTCGAACTAGTTTGGTGTGAACAATTCTCGATAAATATAAAGCCCGCGAGAAAAAATTAATCGAATTACAGAAACATTTCACCAATAAAGGAAAACCTTATAACCAAAACGTGTGACCAGTGCGGGTGATAAGTTAATTGGACCAATTTCTCCCAATTGGGCCTCTTGCTGGAGTTATCTACTCTCGACTGTTAAAGTAAACACAACAACACACTGAATGTTTTACAGAGAACAATTGGGCCCCACACCTCCTAAGGCAGGCTTTGCATGTTACAAAAAAAAATGGTTTTCATCTTCAGATCTGTTATATTACCTAATCCTTTTTTTGTTTTTTTGTGAAATTCAATGCCTTGAAGCGTCTTTCCAAGTTAGCGAGTATGAAGCTGTAATTTTATATTGATAGCTGCATTTTTGTAGGGTATAATGTTATTGTATATTTATATTGCAAATAAATATTTGTTTTATGACATTTATATACTTGTAGGTTTAGGCTTATGGTGTTTAATGCCACAATATTTCAGTTATTTCGTGGAGGTCCGTTTTATTGGTGGAGGAAACCGGAATATCAGGAGAACACCAGTCACAGACAAATCATATCACATAATGTTGTATCGAGTACACCTCGTCATGAACCGGGTTCGAACTCACAACTTTAGTTGTGATAGACACTAATCGCTAATGAGGTTGTAAATTCAACTACCGTACGATCACGACCACGACATGCTGAAAATGATAATAAAATGAAATCTAATACGTATATCAAGTCGTCAATTTTCCGGTCTTTAGCACCTACGATATTATCAATAAAAAACTCTTCTCAGTAGCATGTCCTGTCTGATTCTAATGATCACAAAATAATTAAAAGATAAATTTCACACATTAACAATTTGTTTGGGCAATACTAGACAGAAATATGGATTTTTATCTTAATTTTCTAAAAGATGACACTTTTCTGTTTTTCATATGACCAGATTACATCAGGATATCATAATTTTTAGGGTAATTGTCATGAGGTGTGATGCCATTTTACACGTTTTAATAGTTTTTTCACCATAAATGAAATATCAACATCCATAGTATGTTCATCTATACGATTATAACAAATACACTTGGGTAATAGGTATAATGTGCAAACACACGGATTCACCAATCAGAACTTTGAACATACACAAAATAAGTCTTTTTTAAAAAATGTTTAAAGTAATGGTAAAAATAAAATTTGTAATTGATAGTCGATATAAAAGGATTATTTTGAGCCCCCATTTGATTGGACTTTGATGCATAATCCATAAATTCGGAATTCTGAGGACCACTTTGCTATTTTTAGAGTAGGGGATGTCCCATCTAATATGTTGTCAATTGATATATCTATTTCGTACATGTAACCACACTGCTTTAAATGGAGTGTTTTTGTGAGTGTATATTAAGAGTAAATAAACGTTAGAAATAACCGAAGGGGCAAGCAAGAATAGACAATCCAGAGACACGGACAACATTCGACACACAAGACACAGGACGAAAACAAACAAAACGAACCACAGCAGAGAAAACTAAAAAGATAGCCGTGGTCGTATAGTAGGAAGATTTATCACTACTTGTGCAATCAGTTCCTATCACCACTAACGTTGTGAGTTCGAACCCCGTTCATTGCGAGGTGTACTCGATACAACATTATGTGATAAAGTTTGTCAGTGACTTGGGCCAGGTCGGTGGTTTTCTCCGTGTACTCCGGTTTCCTCCACCCATAAAACTACTGGCCACGATATAACTGAAATATTGTTGAAAGTGGCGTTAAACACCATAACTCTAACCTAGAAATTAAAAGGTGCTCATAATAATGCCACATATTTATATATCTAAAATACAGTCAATAATTGTTTGTTGTAGAAAAAATAAGAAAAAAGAATTGTTTCCCTCCAATAAACAAGTATTGGATTTTACACAAGGGGAAAGGAAACTTAACTTACTTTTGTGTGAACCAGGGATGCTACATGTTTAATTATTGATTTATTATGGAAGGTCCTCAATATATAATGAATCTAAGATATCTCGTTCCATGTTAATATTATCTTTCTAAAAGTGTATATTCCGTTTTGCATTACACTGTGCGTGTGTGTGCGTGTGTAGCAATCATAATTGGAACAAAGAAAAATGTTTTTTTTAATATACAAACGTGTCGCTCCTCGCGTGTTGTTCCACTGCCACAAATCGCATTGATGTGGCATGTGTTGTATATATTGAATACAATTTATTTGCATCTTCTCTATAACATTGTAATTTTCTAAACTTGATGAGAAATTAAGAATCTTCATATTGATTTGAAATACCATAAATAATTGCTTTTGATCATGAAAAATATTTGAAAATTTGAAGTAAAAGAAAGTATTTTAAAACCATGCATTATCATGCAAAAAATTTAATTGTGTAGTCATTGTATTCTTCTTTCGCTTTGATGTGAATAAGATAAAATAAATATATTGGTTTTTTTAAATCACAAAACTTCTTTATTAGGAGATAACTGTTAAAATATAGCGAAGACTAGAAATGCATTAGTCATACACAATGGTTTGTTTTAAAGATATAATTAGTTGTTATTGTTAGTAGAACATATTAAGGCAATGTGTAAAATTTTCAAAAATCTAAGCACCATCGATTGACAACGGAAATCACTATATACCATTTACAAGTACAAAGTTATAATGAATAATTAGAATGATTTTCGTGAACAACTCAAACGAATTGAACGATGAGTACCATGTATCATATTTAAAACCAGCGGTGAACTCATGTGATTTAAAAAGGTAAGCAGCCCATCCTCCGGCTCTAAATGTGCCATTGCCGTCTTGCATACATTTGTAGGTATTGGTCAAAGTCTAGTACATGTTGTAAATAAGGTTAAAGGGATATAGAAAGAGATTGATGACTTATCACCAAGGGTAACACGACGAGTCATACTACTAGAACAGGAACTGATAACATTTCTTGGGCACAGGAGTTCATCACAGTTTTTTCTGGGGTTCTTTCTTCAATCGTTCTTTTTCTGTATAGTGTTTTGTAAGTAGTTAATTGTCCTTTTGTCCATTTTCTGTTTGTCATTGTTTTGTCTGTTCTTCGTCGATTTACGGCTCAGCCTTTTTTATTCTGTCGACAGTGCAAACAGATGCTGAGTCATATGTGAGATAACGCTAAAATGATGTCAAGCACATTTTAATATATACATTAGTACTATATACTGTTTTAATAATATCTTCTTTACAAGGGGCCCGGGTGGCTCAATGAGCTAGGTAGTTGGATTACCTAACAACTCATACAAGCCTATCACCAACACGGCCCGGGTTCGCACCCGGGTTTAAAAATTATAAACAAGGGTACTCTCGACTCGCAGCCGCAAGTGATAAAGTTTAACAGTTGCTTGTCCATGGTCGGTAGTTCTCTCCGGGTACTCCGGCTTCTTCCACCACTAAAACTGATCGCCATGATATAGCTGAAATAATGCGTTAAAGTGGCGTTAAAACACCAAAATAAAAAAATAAAAATAAAATCTTCTTTATAAATTATATGATGGCGATAATTGTTGGGTCGTTTTTTTTCTAACTAATAAACAAATAATTCGGAGAATATACAATAAACATAAATAAGAATTATAGAGCACGAGTTTGAGAAAAAATAAATATATAACATTTATTATTGATTATAACACCTAACCAGGAGGGAAGACTTACATAAACATATTTAACTTACACGATTTTTTACTAAATCTGCATAAATATATATTTAATGAGCTTATATTATAGAAATATATTTAATTTACACGTTTTTTTACTAGATCTACACAGACACTCATTTAATGACCTTGCACATTTTGTTTTGTAATTCTATAAACAAAAATCCGCCCAAACACCTGTACTTAATCGATACACTTTTGATGACTGACATGACCTCCCCTTATCGCCACGATATAACTGAAATATTGTTGAATGTGGCGTTAAGCACCATAAATCACCACTTCCACCCCGTATCGACCTCATTTAAAAGGCACACATATATGTTATATATATATCCCATTTACATGTACAACGAAGGCCGTCGTGGTCGTGATCGTATGGATTTACAACTACTTGTGTAATCAGTGCCTATCACCACTCTCT
This sequence comes from Bathymodiolus brooksi, assembly GCA_963680875.1. Taxonomy (NCBI): domain Eukaryota; kingdom Metazoa; phylum Mollusca; class Bivalvia; order Mytilida; family Modiolidae; genus Bathymodiolus; species Bathymodiolus brooksi. Next base: position 56,108,013 of record OY804583.1, read on the forward strand.
CCCTTATACCACCCACTCTTTATAACACCCATACAACCTTTATACCACTCATCCATATTATATAGGTGGGTGGTATAATCAAAAAGTTGGGATATCAGCAGCCACTAATGTAGTCAGGTTAAGGGAGAGATACGTAGCCCCAAGGCCTTCACCTGAGTACGAATGGGGAATAAGGGTAATAACAAAATTACCGAACTCCGAAAGGAAACCGGTTATATCCAATACTTGAAACATCTTTTGTTTCAATAGCAATGTATCTAACTTGTACAATAATGATGTTATAATTTATAAATTTAAAAAAAAAAGTCGTGAGAATAGTTTTGTTTTGTGAACGAGATTTCATCATTTTCCTATTACAACATTGGTCAAATTATTAAGCTCGTTCATAAAAAGAACTGTAAATAATATCGGCTTGTACCGGTGGCCTCTAACAGCGATCTGCAACTTATAGTAGTGGCCGCATTTACAATAGCATTGCTAAAGGTATTATTGCACAAGTTATTTAATTCGTAGACGAAGGAATCTCTGCGAAAGTTCCATAAAACATTTATATATCACTGAACTAACAACGTTATGTTCACTTTTATTTATCATAATTTTTTTTTTGTATATAAGTGATTGTGATAGGAGTAATAAGAACATTCGATTATCTGATAACGTTTCAATTAAACCTGGCTTTAGTAATATTCTGGTTCTAGTAATGTTCTGGTTGCTCAATATTTTGTTTTCTATGTAGTGTTTGGTAGATCATTAATTTGTCTTTTTGTCCTTTTAAATTTTGACCATTGTATTGTCAGTTTGCTTATGAATTGATATAAAAGTGCAATGTCTATATTAAGAAAATATATGGTTATTTTGCATTTTTATCACATTAAGAAAATCTGCCTTAAAAATTTTAATCTTGATTTAAACATATTTTTATTGATGAATTACATTAACGCTTATATTAATCCGTTTCCTAATTTTAATCTTATCCAGCACTTATTAAAAAACGTATCGCTATCAAATACATTCATTTAAAAAAATCTTATATAATTAATTGTCAAGAACGCCGTGACGTCTTTCGAATGCTGGTCATTTCGTGCTGTACTGTCTGTTTCAGTGTTTTCCGGCTATTTATGTTAACTGTACTTAATGATTGTAGGTTTGGTTTGGCTTGGTTTATTGTGTATAACGCCACTTTCAGCAATATTTCAGTTATATCGTGGCGATCAGTTTTATTGGTGGAGGAAACCGGAGTACCCGGATAAAACCACTGACAAATTTTATCACATAACGTTGTATCGAGTACACCTCGCCATGAACAGGGTTCGAACTCACAACTGTAGTGGTGAAAGGCACTGACTGCACATGTAATGTTAAATCCAACTACAAAATGAGCACGACGACGACAGCCCCTAATGATTTGTAACGCATACATTTTAGTAAACATTTTACAGGACAGACCTATCATATTTGTGAACTGTTTCTACATTCGTTGATTACTGTTTCTACATTTCTAGTATTCCGACTACAATTTTATAACAAAGCCATAATTCAAATATCCTATTGCATTAGCGGGATATTTATGTATGTATATACAATGTATAATATTTTCCGATTTGACAGGAAAAGGACATGAACATATTTATCATTTTGTATCTTAATTTTACAGATTTATCTATTTCCATCTATACATGGTATTACCGGTATATAGTTTACTTATTATCGGAATGTACACAATTCTGTGGTTCTGTCTTAAGATATGCAATATGTCAACTGAAAACAGTGAAATGGTGATGAACTTCATCTGCATTTAAGCAATGAAGAAGAATAAATGGATTTGTAGACAATAGAGCTTCCGATTGACCCTGATACATAGACAGACATATGACCTAGACTTTCCATTGTTTGGGTGTGGGGCAGATAAAACACACAAGACACCCATGGCAACAAACAAGACCCATTGTTTCAGTTGTTCTTGTGGGACGAAGAAACAGCTAATAAGAACGTAGTTATAAAATTTAGTGTGCGTGACGCGTTTCTGGATCCACCTTCAGCAGGTACACGAAAAGTCGAAAGATTGGAAAACCAAATAAGTTAAAAATCTTTGGGAGCAATAAAACCAAAGGGCATAAACATGTTAGCCAATATCGGCTAAGGTGACGTATGCCTGAGGGAGGAGATCATTAGATTTAATAATAATTACGTTAGTAAGGAACTGTAAATTTTAATGATAAGTATAGCTAATAAACCATATCAGTACCGAAACACTGTCTACTGGGCGGATGATACCCTCGGGGACTAATAGTCCACCACCAGCAGAGATGTCGATCCAGTAATAGTAATAAATCAAAATTAGTGTTCACGGCGCGTTCTTAGAATGACTCTCATCAGCTAACTGTCCCTCTTTATCGGACACAAGTGAGCCCCTCGTTTTGGCAAAAAACTAGAATAATCAACAAATATGCAATACATTGACTTAAATATATTTTTACTGCCGTCCATATTTTGCACCCAAATATTCCTTAATTGTTTTCGATTTTCATAACATTAATTGAGATTCTTTTGTGTTGTTTTGTTGTATTGTGCTTTGTCTGTGTTTTGTTTTGTTTGTTTGTTTGTTTGTTTTGTTTGTTTTGCTTTCGTTCTATTACTTGTGTACAATGTTGCCTGTGTCTACGGATTGTCCCTTCCTTCTTTTTTCTAACGTTTATTTATAATTTGAAATTCGTCTGTCATTACTTTAGATATTGAAAGTGCGCAATGGTCGCCTATTAGACGATAACGTTCAGAACACTTTCATGGAGTTGAAAGTAATTTATTTACATAGTACATGCTTTTATTTATTTCATGCATGATATTGGCTTTTATGTTGTTGGTATATTACTATGTGTAGTCGGTGGTAAGAACTCATTAGAACTCATGTTATCTTGTTATTATGTATATATATTCCGACTTTAAATAAATTTACTTACTTACATGTAAAATCACATATTGATCAGAGAAATTGACTGTTGTTTCAGTGAGCTAACACAATCAAATCCAACTAAGCGTGTTGGTCTAATATAAAGCAGATCTCATTATCATCATCTTATTGACAAATAGCTTATTCTCGCCATGATATAGCTGAAAAATTCCCTAGTTGGCGTAAAACAACAATAACTCACTTACTCACCTCATAATATATCAGTAATTAATACTAAATTGTTACAAGTATAAACTTTCCCAAAAATATTTATTAGCCAATAAATTGTTAAGTAGTCATTAGTAGCAAATAAGAAAGGATTCAATTATGCATAAAACATCTTGTAAAAAAAATAAAAATAAATAAAAATAGACCAACAGATGCGATAATAGTTACTCTGTCAAAATAAAGCAATTACGCACAAAATTTATATCAAAGGTCATTAAAATACCGTGCTAACATTAATAAAATAACCGACATCTGCTGTAATAATGGTTTTAAGTTTTTCTTGAAATTCCCCATCACACCTGTTATATTTAATAGCTACAAATTAAAAAGAGAGAAAAATAATAATATATGATTCTATCTGTGATCGATAATGCCAGATTTCGCATTGGAATGCAATTTAACCACCAGATTAAATAATGAAAGCGATGCACTATGACACTATTTGTAGTCAATAATAGGTTCGATTTGTCATTTGGCAAATAGCAGATTGTGTTCCACTCGTATATTTCATGTTTTTATTATTAATGACGATTTTAACTTTTGTGTGTTTATATTCAATTGTATCTGTATATTGTTTATATAAAGGAGAAGATGTTCTAAGTTGATCAATTTGTATCGTATCCTATTTTCATGTTTTTGGACAATCAAATATGTTTAAACTAATAATAGGTTTATGTCTTCCTTGCTAACTTGGAATTATCCAACTTCCGGGTTGTTGTTGTTGTTGCAGCCTGTGCGCGCGATGTGGGGCTGTCAGATTATGAAACGAAAAGTTTGGCCATGGACCAAGTGATAATAGTTATGTTACCATATCTAATGAAATCCCCCGCACCATAAAAAAATATGCAAAATACTAAATAAGAATCAGATGGAAACATAGGCCCTGGCTTGTGACAAGAACAAAATAAAGCTAAAACTACGGGGAAGTAAAACGTATACATGTGATCATAGTGACCTTGGTTGTCGAACATTTTGTTAGTTCCCTTTTTAAGCATGTCAAAGCAGATACCTACACCCACGATCAAAGACATTAGTTCTTTATTTTTCATAATTACCTTTATTCCATCTGAAAGTCATGATAAATTGCAAAAAAGATAATGATTAATTGTGGCTGAATGTGAATGTTAAAAGGAACGCAAAAACATATTATTGCTTACTTAAGGCTAACCAAAGACGTTTACAATCTACTTAATCAAACTCATCACGCTGTATACAATGCATACATGTTCCACTTCTGAATTAGAGTAGCAACTTATTGGGTTTTTTTAATTACGCAATTTTAACTAACTTAAATTGTGAACACAATACTTGTATCTGATCCTTTCATCATTTTTAGACAATAAAATATGCTCAAATATATAAAAAAAAAATACTTAAACTCTTAACTATTTAAAACATTGACAGTAATTGTTAGTGTTGTCATCATTAGTATTGTGTTCTAGATATTGGTTCTAGTTTGATACACTATCGTTAAAAGATCTACAGATTCATTGTTACCCATAGTATTACGTTGTAGGATTTATTACAAATAATCGGACTCAACTACGTACTTAAACTCTTAACTATTTAAAACATTGTTAGTAATTGTTGTTATTGCCATCATCAGTATTGTGTTCTACATATTGGTTCCCTTCGATACTCTCTCATCTAATACATCTAAGATTTCATTATTATAAATGTATTTATAGTATTTAATATCAACAATCGGGGTCAACTGCTTAAACTCTTACCCATTTAAAACATTGATAGTAAATGTTTGTCTTGCCATCACCAGTATTGTGTTCTAGATATTGGTTCCAGTTTGATATACTATCGTTAAAAGATCTAAGGATTTATTGTTACTCATAGTAATACATTGTAGGATCTAGTATCAATAATCGGGGTTAACTACTGAAAATTGTAGCTATTAAAAACATTGATAGAAATTGTTAATCTTGTCATCATCAGCATTGTGTTCTAGATATTGGTTCCCGTTCGATACTCTCATCGAATACATCTAAGATTGCATTATTACAAATGTATTTATAGTATTTAATATCAATAATCGGGGTCAACTACTTAACATTTTACCCATTTAAAACATTGATAGTAATTGTTAATGTTGCCATCATCAGAATTGTGTTATATATATTGGTTCCTGTTTGATACACTATCGTTAAAATATCTAAGCATTCATTATCACCTATAGTAATATGTTGAAGGATTTATTACAAATCATCGGGGAAACTACTTAAACTCTTACCCATTTAAAACATCGATATTTATTGTTAGTGTTGCCATCATCAGTATTGTGTTCTAGATATTGGTTCCAGTTTGATACACTATCATCTAAAAGATCTAAGTATTGTTGTCTATGGTAATACGTTGTATGATCTATTATCGATAATTGGGGACTGAGAACTCATTATAGCTATTAATTAATCGTTAAAACATCTAAGCATTCATTATCACCTATAGTAATACGTTGTAGGATTTATTGCAAATAATCGGGGTCAACTACTTAAAAGTCTTACCCATTTAAAACATTGATAGTAATTGTTAATGTTGCCATCATCAGAATTGTGTTCTATATATTGGTTCCTGTTTGATACACTATCGTTAAAATATCTAAGCATTCATTATCACCTATAGTAATATGTTGAAGGATTTATTACAAATCATCGGGGAAACTACTTAAACTCTTACCCATTTAAAACATCGATATTTATTGTTAGTGTTGCCATCATCAGTATTGTGTTCTAGATATTGGTTCCAGTTTGATACACTATCATCTAAAAGATCTAAGTATTGTTGTCTATGGTAATACGTTGTATGATCTATTATCGATAATTGGGGACTGAGAACTCATTATAGCTATTAATTAATCGTTAAAACATCTAAGCATTCATTATCACCTATAGTAATACGTTGTAGGATTTATTGCAAATAATCGGGGTCAACTACTTAAAAGTCTTACCCATTTAAAACATTGATAGTTATTGTTAGTGTTGCCATCATCAGTATTGTGTTCTAGATATTGGTTCCAGTCTGATACACTATCATCTAAAAGATCTAAGTATTGTTGTCTATGGTAATATGTTGTATGATATATTATAGATAATTGGGGTCATTAGAGTTATTAACTATACTTAGTGTCATCAGTGCTAGCCTGAAGAACCCGAATAGTTTTATTAGCTATCGAGCGTTATAAGATTAATAGTCTAGAGCTTTTTCTTGGCAATTCAAGAGTTGAACTTTTATCGAAGCGTGGCATTGACCGATATATAATTTCCTGGAAAAAAACTGACCTAAACCTATGAAGATGCTAAGAAGAGTTTAAAGATACCAAAGGGAGGTAATCAGAATTCGTAAATCGAAGAAGGACAGACAACACAATGGCCAAAAGAAAAAGTACAAAAGGACAAACAACGATCTACAAACCATTACACAAACAAACGGAAGATCGACTAACACGAACCCCACTCAAAACCAGGTGATCCGAAAGGATAAGAAGTTCCTGCTCCACTAGATGTACGCTTGTAGCAGGGTTATGAACGTTAAACAATATATAAGACTATGTAATCAAAGGAACACAAGCATTTGATCCTTTATTTTTATTAGTACGTTATTTTTTATGTGATGTTCTCTAATGTCCGTTCCCTTTTTAATTTCTTGATAAGGGTGTAGCATTAATACATGTAACGAGGAAACAAAAGATGTACTGTTATTTATCCATATATATGTTGAAAGACATACAAAAAGCTAACCCTTTACTTTCATCATTTGTGTCTAATTGTAATGTCTCTATGTTCATGTTCACCTACATCCTTATTAATGCTTTGCATTTGTTGGGCTGTTCGCGTAGACTGTCACGTGTGTTCTTTACTTGTCTCTTTCTGACGTCATTGACAATTTCCGGGATCACACTTCCATTTAGCATTGTTCAACGTTATCGTAAAAACATCAATTTATTGGATGGCGTACATGTACAATATCATATTTTTTTTTATTTAATTAATTTTATCGTCTGTGATAACAATGTATGACTTGACTTTACAAAGAAAGCACCACATTTAGAAACAATTATACATCCTACATGTAATAGAAATGGAGCAGGTTTTTGTGTTAATTAAAAGAAATGGTCTTTAACCAACACGTTCTCAACTGGTACTCATTCACTCACCCTGATATTGTACTGTTCATTTGTATGTTGTTACTATTTAAATTGTCGTTTTTGTTCGTGGCAGATAATCTGCAGTATTCATTTCATTGTTTGTTTTGATCTTTATTGTCTTTGGAGTTCCATATTGCCGGAGACGGAGGGTCGAGATCTAACCGGTGCCGGAGTCGGAGGGTCGAGATCCAACCGATTTAATCCGGCTACATTTGTATGCATGTAACATTCCATGGCATGCACTTCCATCGACATATTTCGTGGTCCTTTTTGTGTTCAATGATTTAGTGTGAAAGGGAAATACCCGTTTTGTTGGTTGACCATCACTGTTTAAGCTTTCTTTTCACAATTTACAATTTTTTCCCACACAATGCATTATAATATAGCAGAATGTATAAGAACATATTTGATGAATACATACAAGATACAATATATATTGATATAATTTGTGTCCTGATATAACTTGTTTCCAATCCAATTATAGAGATACTTCACAATACAATATGTTTAATCTAATCTAGTATCTATACTCTGCAATAAAAGAAACGCAACATGGAAAAATTTAACATTTATTTCATACACTTCAAAATAAAATTTATCACTAAAAAATGTAACATATCAAAATGAATTTGGCACAGTGATTGTCAACATGTTTCTGTTTATTGCACTGGAGACATAACGGTACGCGTTAACTTAGGTGTCCATTAACGCAACGTCAAATTCAGTACCTGTCCTGAACACTACTGACTTGCAAGACAGTTCGTACACGTCTCGACATTGACTCAATAAGTCGATGAATTCTTACTTGCAGGATTCTCTGCCACTTATGTTGAAGTGCTTGCTGTAGCGGCTGAATGGTTTGTGATCGTGGTTGGCATTGGCGCATACGCCGATCCAATTCACCCAACAGGTGTTCGATTGCATTTAAATCTGGCGATTGTAACGGTCGTGGAATCACAGTAATATTCTGATATTGCAGGTAATTGTCAACCTCGACGATGCAATTTGGAGCAAATCGTTTATTACGCCGTCTATTGACGCCAATTCCACCATCTTGTCGTTCAAGCATGAACCTTGATTTATCGCTGAACCAGATTCTTCTTCAATTTGCCAGATCCAATATCCTGACTGTGTTACACAATCTCGCCCTTGCTCGACGATGATGACGATTCAGTACAGCACCAAAATAAGGGCGTCTGGCACGCATACCATGTTCACGAAGACGATTGCGTACTGTTTGCGCAGATATCCTACGTAGACCAGGGATGTTATAGGCTGTTTGAGATGCTGTTACTGTTCTGTTCCTTAGCTGGCATACCCGGATGTAACGGTCTTGTACAGGATTTGTGATGCGAGGACGTCCAGAACCTGAACTGGCATTTGTCGAGCATGACTGCTGGTAGTGCTGCCAAAGCCGTGAACTCGTACTTCGATGACTGCTATAACCTGCAGCAAGTGCATTCTGGGACTCGCCTACCTCTAGTCGTCCAATAGCAATGTTTCGGGTAGCAGCGTCCAACCTCGGAATAACGTCTTGGCATCAGTATGCAATTTAAGCGAATGCATTTAATAAGAAGAGTAATCCGATTCAATGCACCCAGTACGCGCTAAAGAATTCAACACGATTTACACGTGCAACTCGTTAAGTTTTTCGCAAAGGTCATTTTCTTCCTTCGTTCCACATTGTGACGAGAAAACGTCACGGTTGGTGGACCAAATTAACCGACCATGTAAAACTCTTTAGAAGACATTTAAATTTATGTAAGACAATAAGTGATCGTTTAATCTAACATCTAATAAAAAAATTACTTATTTTTCAAAAATGATGTTGCGTTTCTTTATTTGCAGAGTATAGTTGATTAATCTTGTCTACACGTAAGTATTCATACAGCTATTTTTGTTCCCAATCACTTTATATTTTCACACAAGTCATTTCCTAATACCGTCATTGTTTCCTGTCTCTGTCATCTTATCTTTTTTTCATATAGAAACTGCTTTTTGTAGTCCATTCAAGAATATACATCTGACATTGGAAGGATGGTCAATAAAAATGCAATCTGAATAGACATCTTTCTAAGCCTTGTTGAAAAGTATTCTGTCAATTGCTTACAGATGACGAAAGAGGATATTGACAATTAGATTTTGGTTTAAAGTCTCCTATTGTTTCACTGTTATGTTTTGCGATGATCATGTATATTATCTAATATTTAGATAATAGTTGAGGCCATTGATTCTCTTTAATAGAACTAATATTATACAATATTAAAACTTCTTTGTCACGAAGAATAAATATAATATGCATATTGTTGAAGATTATAACACGGTTTATTCCGTTGTATGTTAGGGTTGATATTTTACTCACATATTGAAAATACTTCCATCACCGCATCATTCTCTACGAGAGGATATTTGGGCGCATAGAATTAGTTTAACCTCGCCATGTTTTATTTAGGTGCTTGTGCCAAGCCAGTAAAATGAGTGGCCATGTAATTGTGTGCTAGGGGTATCGAGTTTGCCTCTCTCTACATTTATTCTATTGAATTTGTTGTTTTCATTTTATTCTAGACATTTCTGTATGCCAACGTATAGTGAAGCATGATACAAGGAGGTTTTCTCCTGAAGGGAAACACAATTCATTCACAACAGGTATTTTTAAACAACGTATTACTGATTTTCTTACAAAGCAATAAAGTCGTCCGATGTCCTAAATTATAGAAAGCACATTCGCTCATGTATACCATTCCGACAGAGCTACACACACGTGCACACATTACTGTATATAGTTGAAATTTTTTAGCAACGTGGTGATTACCAGATTTATTATGGAAGGCAATTTCCGGTCAAATATATCTAACTGAAACCACACGCCATATAATAGATATTCAATAGCCTTTCACATTTGAGGTGGTCATCGGAACGAGAACCCATGTCAGTTGTGTTATATGTTTGTGGCGAGAAGTCAACGACCTCAGACATTCGGCCACAGATGATCTCGGCCCCAATATCTAATAAAACCCCATATAAAATGTTGATGAATCGGAGGGAAATACGAATTCCAGTCTCTTTTTATACCCTGAAGCCAATAATTACGTTTATAATGTTTGCTATTAAGGAAAAGTCAGTTCGTTTTTGAACATCCCACTCGTGATCATATAACAACGAGCTGATTGTAGTACACTGCGGTGTTTGACTTCGTGCTACGCTATCACTCAATACGTTTGAATACCATATTATATTAATTGATAAAAGAGTTTCTCGTGTTACACTATTAAAATTACATCGTTAATTATTTGAAGTAAGCATATCAAAAATGAAACAAACATATAAATCCTGCTAGCTAACAATTAACCAAGAAAAATTAACAATAAAAAATATATAAGACGAGTTTGAAGATATCAAAAGGGTAATCAGAATTGGTATATCGAAGAAGAACAGACACCACAATGGCCAAAAGAAAAAGTACAAAAGGGCAAACAACGGTCTACAAAACATACTTACACAACTAAATATCGAGTAACACGAACCCCACTAAAAACCGGGGGTGAACTCAGGTTATCCGGAAGAGTACATAGTTCCTGATCGACTATATAAAGGTTTCCTAATATTTTTTTAATTTACATAAAAAAATAATATATATTTATATATATATATATATATATATATATACGTCTGAAAATTAAACCAAACAGTGTTAGAATTAGATTTTAGAGCTGTCAAATTTTTTGTTCTTCCCTCGACGGGATTTGAACCCACACCATTGTTACACTGCAGCACCATTCGCTTAGCCTTACGTCCAGCGCCCTAGACCACTCGACTACATCCACTACAAATATACCAATCATAAGCATCTTTCTCTAACAACATAAAAAATATGTAACATGAATGTTCATACATTAACCTCAATCCGTGTCAATCAGCATCTGCTCTTACTCTGTAATGTTTTGCGCCAAGAGGAGAATAAACAAATTCCAATTATTGTTATATTTCATTTTAGCAGTATACAGGGAATCGTATCCTTGATCTTTCAACCTTCAGTCGACTATGCTTACCATTAATCCAATATTTGATAACATCTAAAATAATTGATGATATCATATTTCAAAGATCGTAGTACAACAATTTATTTATCGTTATAAAAATTGAAGAAAAAAAAAGTTTATCTGATCCAGATTTTCAATAGCAAAATTGACGCTATTTCATGAGTGATAGAACAAGGTAACAACTTAACGAATGACATTATCGCGTGAGTGAGTTATCTAACATTATCGCGTGAGTTAGTTATTTAACATTTTCGGTGAAAAATGAAATCGTTTTGATAATCGAAGAATTGGTAATAGGATCACTATTTATGAAATATAATTTGACGTAGTTTTTGTGTCGAAATATGTTAAAGTCAAGCGAACTTATTGGCATGTGCGACGCGATATTGTGACGATATTAATATATGTACTGTGACACGAGTTTTGATTTGTGGAATATCAAATTCATTGAATTGAGAAAAGAGTTTCTCGTGTTAAACTATTAAAATTACATCTTTAATTTTTTAAATAAATATCTTACAGATTGGATTTCAATTGTAAATCTGAAAACAAATTGCAAAAAGAGCGAATATATGAATGTTGCAAACTACCAATTATTCAAAGCATAAAGATAAATAAAATCAAAAGAATATATATAAAGGTGACCTACAAATTATTTCCCTAACAAAGCAAGGTTAAGGTTAGGGTGTTTAACGCCAATTTCAACAATATTTCAGCAATATCATGGCGGTCAGCTTTATTGGTGGAAGAAGCCGGAATTCCCGGAGAAACCACTGACCTTTCGGGAGTCACTGACAAACTTTACCACATAGTGTTGTGCACCTCTCAATGAGTGGAATTGAACTCACAACTTTAGTGGTGATAGGTACTTAATGCCTAGGTAGTCGTTAATCCAACTACCACAACCCCCCGCCCTCCCCCCCCCCCAAAAAAAATATATAACATGAATGTAAAATGCAAAAGTAATACAACAAATGATAAATCTATTTTAGTTCGCAGGACGGGTTTCTGGACATCGTGTATGCTCATAGTCAAACGATTTGTAAGTAGTCTTGTAGCTTATCATCTAGTTTTTTACAAGAGTAACACCATGAGAGATGTCACTAATGGAGCAGTAAATACATGCACTTCAGGAGCACATGAGGTCATCCCGTGTACAAATGGGGTTTGCATTGCTCAATCTTTAGTTTTCTGTGTAGTGTTTTGTAGATCATTTTTTCCCTTTAGTCATTTTCTTTTGACCTTTGAATGACCTGTCCTGCTTCTATTTACGATGCTGATTACCCTTTTGGTATCTTCAAACTTTCCTGTATTACAGGGTGGACAGGTAAAATGTTGATGAGATGGTGATGATGATTGCATTGCACTGTTAAACCACATTGAATATGATGTATATTGTGTTGTTTCATCAGGTAGGCACTACTAGCTATCACTCCCCCCTGACACATTAACATCAATCCTACTCAATCAATACATGATCTCACTCGTTAATGCTGCCTTATGTGTTACTGCAATTCAACAAATATCAATTATTATTATATTTGCTTTTAGCAGTATACAGGAAATCAAATCCTTGATCTTTAAGCCTAAATGAATATTGATACTGTATCATACATTGTCAAAAATAACTGAAGTAATTCGTTTGTCTTTGATTAAAGAAGAAGAAAAGCAAATATAGTACAAGATGTATAATAACTAAAAAAATACAATGATCCAAGTTATATGTAATCGGTGATTGAACAACGCTCTAACTAACAAACAATGAGATTAGTTTTGAACATTTCCGATCCAGAATAAAATAGTGTTGATAATCGAAGAATTGGAATTAGAATTGGACTCATCTATAAAAATAGAACTTAATATTGTTTGTCTGTCGAGAAATACACAAAATAAACGACCGTTTTGTCATTTGCAAAGTGACAGATTTTGTAATTTGTCGATATTGAAATATATGTACTGTGGCAACAGGTCAAAGAGTTTTTATGCAATCTATTTGAAATATCAAATGTAATGTCATTTAGAAACTCTTGTATTTCAAATTCAGACGTCATTATACACCGACATCAATGATTGCGCTATGATGTGTGTTATTAAAGAGCAGTCAGTGCTTTTTCAAACATGCCAATCGTGATCACATAGCACCGACTTGATTTGAGTGCATTGTCGTATTTGACTTCGTGCTACGTTATCACACAATAGTTTAGAGTACCATATTATATCAATTGATAAATACGAGTTGCTCGTGTTACACTATTAAAATTACTGCCTTCATTATTTGAAGTAAACATCTTATAGATTGGAGTTCATTTTTGTAATTTCTGTCAGTTGAAAAACGTGAAATTGTTGCTAGCTACCAATTAAAAAATAAAATTAAACAATGTGATCTAAAAAGTAACCAATCATAGGAAACACCCTGAGGCGCGCAGATTCATCTCTGCAACGAATGATTCACCTACACAAAAATCGTATGCCAGTATCGCTAAGCGTGTTTTCAATTCAGTTGAAACTCAAACAATGTTTACCTGGATTGAGAACACCGAAAAACCTACTCGACTTACTGGTAAACCAAAAGAAAAAAATGTAAAAACATCACATAAAACGTCAAGTTCTTCTCAGACAGCTACCACTTCAGTTAAAACTTCAATTTCTTCAACAACAAAAAATAATGTAAACAACAAAGCTTCAAAAAGTCAACTCTCCAAAGGCCCTCCACAGGGACATGGCAAATTGATTAAGGACCCTGTCCAGGTCCACAATAGATATGGACAACTTGATGATTCGGAGGAGGAATCTGTATGGAATCTTCCTCCGGATGATTCACCATCTGCCATGGATGAGTCGCCATCAGAAACGCGGAGATCTCCGAGCAGATCTCCAAAGGGCGGTCGGCGGAAAGGATCCCAACGGTAGAAAAGCTTTTCCCCGATCCGACACCCATGATGGCTTCGATCATCCAATGGAATTGTCGAGGTCTAAAGGTTAATTTTATTGAAATTACTTTACTGGTTCAAGCATTTCTACCAGTTGCATTTTGTCTTCAAGAGACACATTTAAAAAAAAGTGATAATATAAATCTTAAAAATTATTCCGTGTACAGCACTTAGGTAGATGAGGACGAACGAGCTGCAGGCGGCTCAACAATCCTCGTTCGAAATAACGTTTTGCATAGTTATGTTAATCTCAACACAGATCTACAGGCTGTTGCTGTACGCATCACTTTAGATAAAACAATAACCTTATGTTCGGTTTACATATCACCAAATTCAGCACTCGGTTTAGCCCAACTCAAAAATTTTGCTGATCAATTACCTACCCCGCTCATCATCATGGGCGAATTCAATGGACATAACCCCTTGTGGGGAAACAAAACAACCACCGACAAAGGAAAACAACTTTAAGACTTTCTCTCCCAGGAAGGATTATGTATCTTTAACGACGGTACTGATACATATTTACATCCTGGGAATGGGTCTTATTCAGCTATTGATCTTACTGTTACTGATCCATCTCTTCTTCTAGATTTCTCATGGAAAGTCCATGATGATCTCTGTGGAAGTGATCATTTTCCCATTATCCTAGAATACTTACATTCTACTGTAGGTGAAAGACCTACACGGTATAAATTTGACAAAGCAGACTGGCCCCGGTACGAACAGATGTGCAGGGAAAATCTTCAAACGGAAATGATCCGAAATTCCACCGATCCAATTTTGAAGTTTAACGAAACAGTAATATCAATAGCTGATGAGACTATACCAAAGACCTCGACAAATCCAAAACACCCAGGAAAACCATGGTTTAATGATGAGTGCAAAGATGCCATCAAAAACCGCAAAAGGCCGAACGACGGTTCGAAAAACATCCAACTTCGGATAACCTCGGCCATTTTTAGCATCTTCAGGGCGAAAGCTCGAAGAACATTGAAGCAAAATCGGCGCACATCCTGACGTAATTTTGTTTCTAAATTAAATTGCCATACACCGATGAATAAGGTTTGGAATATGGTACAAAAAATTAAAGGCAAAAATAATAAAACAAACGTCCATCATTTAAAAGATGGACAAGACACTTTAACATCTGAACAGGACATTTCAAATAAATTAGGCCAAATATTTTCACAAAACTCTTCTACCCAAAATTACAAAAATTTAAAAAGCAAAAGGAAAAAACTAAATTGAATTTTAAATCAAAGAATTTGGAGGAATACAATCGCCAGTTTTCGTTAGATGAATTGAGAAAATCGTTGGATAAGGCGCATGACACTGCATGTGGCCCCGACGATATCCATTACCAGCTTCTCAAACATCTTCCGGAATCGGCACTCCAAGTTCTTTTAGATTTCATGAATGACATTTGGGAAACAGGCGACTTGCCATCAATTTGGAAATTAGCTAATGTCATTCCTATTCCAAAATCTGGTAAAGACCATTCCGAACCGTCGAATTATCGGCCTATTGCACTAACTAGTTGCGTGTGTAAAACCATGGAAAGGATGATCAATGCTCGCCTTGCATGGTTTCTTGAATCCAATGGACTCTTGTCCAATATACAGTGTGGATTCCGTCAAGGTAGAAGCACATTAGATCATCTTGTTCGTTTTGAAACTTTTATTCGAAACGCCTTTGTCAAAAAGGAACAAGCTGTGTCTATCTTTTTCGATTTAGAAAATGGAAATATGGCATTTTAAAAGACCTCTTTGATATGGAGTTGAAAGGAAAGCTACCTAATTTCATTTCAAATTTTCTATCTGACAGAGAATTTAATGTCAGAGTTAATTCAACCTATTCTGACATTCAGGAACAAAAGATGGGAGTTCCCCAGGGAAGCATCCTCTCTGTTACATTATTCAGTATTAAAATAAACAGTCTTGCTAAAATTTTAAACGATAACATTGAGGGTTCTCTCTATGTAGATGACTTCCTGATATGTTATCGGGCCAAGAATATGAACAACATTGAAAGACAATTACAACTATGTCTAAATAAGTTAGAAAAATGGGCAATGGAGAATGGATTTAAATTCTCCAGCTCAAAAACTCTAGGAATGGACTTTTGTAATAAAAGAGGACTCCATCCAGACCCGGAGTTAAAATTATATAATTCCCCTATTAAAATAGTTTCAGAAACTAAATTTTTAGGTCTTCTTTTTGATAATAAACTTACCTTTCTACCCCATATTAAAATGCTTAAAAATAAGAGCCTTAAAGCTCTTAATATTTTAAAATTTGTGTCCAGTACCGACTGGGGTGCGGATATCACGGTTTTATTAAATTTATATAAATCGTTGATTCGATCCAAATTGGATTACGGATGTATCGTTTACGGTTCAGCCCGTCCATCGTATTTCAAGTTGCTAGATACAGTCCATCATCAAGGACTACGACTCTCACTTGGAGCGTTCAGAACGTCTCCAGTTGAGAGTTTGTATGTTGAAGCAAACGAGCCTTCCCTTGAAAACAGACGTATCAAACTTGGTATGCAGTATGCAACCAAATTGAAGGCTTATCCTTCAAATCCTGCACATGACTGTGTTTTTAATCCTCTATATGAAAATGTGTATGATAAACAACCCAATACAATTCAACCTTTTGGACTCCGAGTAAATACACATTTTGAAAATTCTGATATAAATTTGAATGACATAGCACCCATTGTAATTCCTGAAAACCCTCCATGGTTAAATCCAAAACCTACTTTTAATTTTGAACTTACACAACACAAAAAATCAGAAACAAACCCTTTACTAATTCAGCAACATTTTGCTGAAATTAGATCGGTAACATCAGAATACTCTGCAATATATACTGATGGTTCAAAGGATGGTGATAGAGTAGCGTCGGCAGCTGTTTTTGGACAGCAGGTCTACTCTGCTCGAATACCGTCTGCCAGTTCGATCGTCAGTGCAGAAGCTAATGCAATACTTCTTGCCTTGAAATTCGTTGCCTCTTCTGAAAAGAGTAAATTCATGATCTGTTCAGATTCTCTTTCTTGCCTGTTGGCAATTGAGAGTTGTAAAACTCAAAACCCTTTTATTTTAAAAATTGTTGAAATTTATAAAAGCCTTGTTGTTATTGGTAAACATGTAATTTTCACATGGATCCCTAGTCATATAGGTATTCATGGGAACACAGTCGTTGACCGGGAAGCCAAGAACGCATTGGATGATCCTGTATCCAATTGTTCTATTCCTTATACAGATATTAAACCTTTTATAGTGAAATATATTTTAAAACGTTGGCAAGATAGCTGGGACCAGCAAATTCATAACAAATTACACGAAATGCATTCCCTAGTTGGCAAGATTCCTTGATCTTACGGTCTAGATCGGAAGGAACAGGTAGTCTTGACCAGATGTCGCATAGGTCATAGTAGACTTACTCATAGCTATTTGTTAAATAACGAGGAACGACCGGAATGTATTCCGTGTAATGCTAATTTTTCATTAAAACATGTCTTGATTGATTGTGTGGTTGTTGCCGATGTTCGGCAGACATTCTACAATGCCAACAGTTTATCTAATGTATTTACAAATGTCGCAGGCGACACAATTTGCAATTTTTAAAAGAAATTGATTTATATACAAAAATATAATTTTATAACATGTTCTAGATGTATGGTTTTTATCTTTTTAATGTTTATTTTATTTGTGCAACCCCCCTCATAGAGGGTGTGCCGGGGGTAGAATAGGCACCAGGTTTCTCCGCCCTAGAGGCACTAGTCCTCTAAAAGGGGTCAACCCCGCGGGAACCCCGGGGTATAGAAATGGGACCGAGAGCTTCTTCGGCTTGAAGCGGCGACCGTCGGTTGTGCGGGATGTATAAATTCACAACCAACCCGTCCTGCGGATGAGACGTAAATAAAACCGAGGTCCCGTGTTGAGAGATTGCCACCCTCTCCGCAGTGTTACAGCTCATTATGAGCATTATGCTCATGATGAGTGGTCCATAAGAGACCTGTTGCACTGGCAAAATTATCCGTCCATACCCATCACCTTTCCTTGTTTCGAGTCCCGTGGCGTTTAAATTTTTAAATGTTCTCGTCCTGAATATAGCTGAAAAATTGCTCGCTGGACGTTAAACACCAACCAATCAATCAATCAATCAATCTTTTTCTCAAAACAAAACAAATGAATAACATGGATGAAAAATGCAAAAATAATATGTTCAATTTGGCGATATTGGAATATATGAACATGTGACGCCAGGTCGTCATGGTTTTATTTAATATATGTGACATACATGTATCATATATAGTTCATTGGGACACTCTGGACTTTCGAAGGCAAGTACGGAATCCAGTCGTTTTTATTCTTTAAAGCCAATAATTACGCTATAATGTTTTCTAGGTGATCTTGGCCGAATTTGGATATCCTGTTTAGGCAATTTGGTTTTATTGCTCCCAAAACTTTAAATTATTTGGCTTTCCAATCTTTCGATTTTGAGCGTACCTAACAAAGGTTATTTCAGAAACGCGTCGTGCGCACCAAATTTGACATCTACGTTTTTATTGTTATCAAAGAACAGTTAGTGTTTTTTCTCCACATCCCACTCATGATCATTAAACCGAATTGATTTTAGTGCACTGTCGTATTTGACTTCCTGCTACGTTATTACTCAGTTCGTGAGAGTACCATGTAATATTAGGTTGATAAAAGAGTTTCTCGTGTTACACTATTAATATTACATCGTTAATTATTTGAAGCAAGCATCATATAGATTGGATTTCAATTAGCAAATTTGAGAACTGTCAATTGAAAAATGAAAGCACCATATAAATACTGCTGGCTACGAATTATTTGTTCTTAAATAAGGTAACTGATACATTAACCAATCATAGGAAACATCTTCTTCTCAAAACAAACAAAACACAAGATGTTGCAAGCTACGTCGTGCTAAGAATACCCCCACTCGTTCATTTTTAAGTCGCACGGTAAACAGGAAGTAGATGTGCAATCATTTCTTCCAGTAGAAGCTGAGATATCTGTTACGAAAGTGTGAACTAACGGACAAACGGACGGACGGACAAACGGACGGACGGAAAAAGGTGATTGCAATATAGCCCCCTCTCTATGAGTGGGGGAATAATATAAGTAACATATATATTGACTGCAAAAGTTATATATGGGCTTACAATTAAGAAAAATAATCTTAGGTATCTATTTTAGTGCGCACGACGGATATCATTCATCGAGTTCGCTCAAAGTCGAAAGATTTGAAAGCCAAATAATTTGATAAAAGTCTCTGTAAGTAGTGCTGTATTTCATCACCTGGTTTGTGACAAGCGTAACTACACGGGGTGACGGGTGGGAGGGGAGCACATACATTAGAAAAATAAGGTGAACGACATGTTAACCAATAATAAGAAACATCTTCATTTCACAACACAAAAACAAATAAAACTAGTTCAACCCCGCCACATTTTTATGAAAGTACCTGTACCAAGCCAGGAGAGTGAGTTGTCATGTATTTGTGTGTTAGGGGTATCGATTTTTCCTCATTCCACCATTTTGATAATTCATTTTGGAAATGTTCGGACAGTGTGGAGTTTTCTGTGCTTCATTTTATTATAGCATGAATGCATAATTCAAAAAGTATGTAACGCTTGAAGATAACAAAACGTTAGGCAGAAGCAGACGTAAATCGAAAAACAAACAATACAATGACAAAAATAAAAAAGGACAAACGGAGAATAAGTGATCCACAAAACACTACAAAGATTGAGCAAAACGATCCCTACAAAACACCGCGATGAATTAATACATGTTCAGAACGAGGAGAAAATGATATACCCGTTAAAATTCCACCATATCTCACTGTTGATTTGCTTTGCAGTTCATATACAAAACGTCCAAATATATGTCTCGACATTCGGATTGTTCTTATTTTTTCTCGCACAGTCTTCTATTCGGTTGTAAAACATTTTATTGGATGATATTTATTTTCTTTCTTACAAATAAACTAAAAGTACATACATATTAAGAATACATTCAAACATATGACTTAATTGAAACATAAAGTGGCTTTGCACTCCTCGGGATATTTTTGTCCTGTGTTTGAAATTGAGTCTTGGCAAGTAAATAATTAATAGACAGAATCGAGAAATATCAAAGGTTTAAATTTTCAGGGAATACGGAATGGATGAAAGACCGCTTTTCTAGATACAGTATAATAACTACAGCGACAATAGCTAGCTAGCATTTCATTCAGTGTTTATAACTATCGAGTGTAAGCTCAATCTTCACCCTCCGTGGCACATGTACTCAATATCTTTTTCTCTTAAACCTCATCAGGTTAGTTAGGTCGTCATTGTGGTGAACGTATGGTGGAGGCATTCACAATTACATATGCAATCAGTGGCTATAACCACTAACGTTGTGAGTTCGAAAACCGCTCATGATGGGGTGTACTCGATACAACCATATGTGATAAAGTTTGTCAGTGACTTGTGGCAGGTCGGTGATTTTCCCGGGTATTCCGGTTACTTCCACCAATAAAACAGACCACCACGATATACCTGACATATATTTGAACATGGCGTTAAGCATGGGTACTATACATCGTTGTGATAACTCTTATCAGATTATCTTGTTTATATCTGGGTATTCTCGTTCCAGTCAGTTATGATATACTGACATTGACCGTGATTGGAGTAATGTTGTATGGAATAAGAAAGTAGATATCTTACTTAGTACGTACGACACATTTATGGAATTACTGCTAAGTCTTCGTTAGGTTCGTTCATAGTCGAAAAATCGAGAGAGACAAAATAACTTAAAGATTTTTGTTTGCGGATGAATTAAATCAAAGGGTCCAAAACAGGACAGTCGAAATTGGATAAGCTTACCAAAGCCATTGCCAAGTATCGAGGCAAAACAGAAGCTAAGAATTAATATTTCGATTGTCACAGGTAAAAGAGGCGACGTGTAAAAGATAGAATTGTAAATATTGGCAAATGGGCCGCCATTTTGTCTTTTAAGTAACACGATGCAATCCCGACCTTAGTTGTGTTTTTGACTCGTTTAACAGCGGTCACCTCTTTTTGTATGAGATTTAACCACCAGCGGAGGAAAAACTAAAGTTTAATACGAAGATGATGGTACGTGAATAAGCTCGCCTCCCTATCAACTTTCAAACTACTGATATAAGGAAAATAAATAGAAATACCACACTGTCAGAACAGTTCCAAATTTCAACAGAAAAATCACAGAAAAATGCAAAATATATACCACTAACACCGATTCATGCATAGCAAATTTTATGCTTCGCTTCTTATGTGTAGCAAAATTTACAACTAATGGTTTGTGGTTGGTTTATGGTGTCTAACGATCAGTTTTATTGGTGAAGAAAACCGGAGTACCCGGAGAAAACCACCAACCTGTCGCAAGTCACTGACAAGCTTTATCACATCATGTTGTATCGGGTACACCTCGCCATGAACGGTGTTCGAACTCATAACTTTAGTGGTGATAGGCACTGATTGCGTAGGTAGTTATAAATCCAACTACCATACGATCACGACCACTACTTTTTGTGGTTGGTCGTAATATATTGTTAAACACGGACATTTTTTTGTATCTTGCGAACTTGAGTCCTTGTCTATTGACAAAAATAAACTATTTTATCTTATCAAATTAAAACTCACAGACATTGTTATTGATTTCTAGATTGCTTTGTAATTGTTATTACTCGATCAGGTCACTGGTTGTCGTGACATTCCCTATAATCGGTGAACACATAAATTCAAACGGACAAGTGATGATTACTGGAGATATGTAGATTAATTATCATTCAATAGACAATAGAATAACCAATGAAAGTATTCTGAGAACAATGGATTAAGGGATGGACAGACAGGTTTGATTTCAACAAATGTGCCATAATTATTTATATCATTATATATACAAAAACGTTTGTATTATATATTAGTTATTTTCACCAAGGGATTGGTTTTTAATCAAGAAATAATTTGTCGTTCAAGTTTATATAATATGAGTTGAATGATTCTGTTTAACTTAGATCTAGAATTCTTTCCATTGCTTTTGTAATATATACATATAGTATTCCAAGAAGCGTTTAAAGATACTAAAGGCGTAATCAGTATGTTCCGTAAATAGAAGAGCTTAACTTAGAAATATAATTCTCTTCATTGTTTTTCTTATATATAATGGTATTATTCCAAACAATACTTCTGAAGATACCAAACGCGTAATCAGTAGCCGTAAATAGAAGAATGGTAGACAAGACAATGGCTGACCAAAACGAAAAATACAATGATCTACTTAATGATACAAACACTACACATAACACTAAAACTTCAGCGACACGAACCCCACAAAAACCAGGCGTGAAATCCTTTGCTCCGGAAAGACACGCAGTTCCATGCTCCACATTTGGCATCAGTCATGTTACGTTTGCTCTAAACCCGGTCAAGTTCTCTGTTTGAATGTGCTTTCCGAGGTATGTGCTATTAATTTGATTGATTTGATTTTTGGTACTTAATGCCACTTTCAGCAATATTTCAGCTATATCATGGCGACCAGTTGTAGTGGTGGAAGAAGTCGGAGTACCCGGAGAGAACCACCGACCATGGGCAAGCAACTGGTAAACTTTATCACTTGCGGCTGCGAATCGAGTGCACCCTTTTTGTAATGTACAAAGCCGGGCCCGAACCCCCACCGTATTGGTGATATGCTTGTATGAGTTGTTAGCTCATTGAGCCACCCGGGCCCTATATACGCTTTTAAGTGATAAGGTTTTCCAATTATGAAATTGATAAATTTCAGAATAAGTTATAATATACCCACACCTTTTCTCCACGGCTACAGTAGTTTTATATTTTTAGATTACACGTATGATAATTAACATGCATACACTTCATCTACATCACTGTCCTGTCTCTTCATGCTAATCTCGTGTTGTCATCCACATTCAACTTCTAATGGAATGTTCCAACACAGAAAACATGATTCTACTGACACCCAGGAATAATTCTAATTGTGTTCTGTTTAGTCCCTTTTGGTTTTCTTACTTTCTAATTATTAGCTTTCCAATCCTTTAAATATGAGCGCCACCTGTTTAAGGTTATTCCAGAAACACCTCGTTCATTAGATATCTAAATGTTTGTTTAATGCTAGCATGCAAAGATGATATATCGTCGAAAGAAGTAGACAGTTAAATAGTTTAGCCACGGTAATGTCAAGGATTCGATATAAGAAGATACCAAAGGGGTAATCAGAATCCGTATATCGAAGAAGTGTATACAACGCAATGGTTAAAAGGACAAACAACGATATACAAAACATTACACATTAAACTAAAGATGGAGTAACACGAACCCCACTAAAACCCAGGGTGAACTCAATTGCTTTGGAAGTGTAGGCAGTTCCTGCTCCACTAGTGGCACCCGTCGTGTTGCTCTTGGAATATGAGTTGTGCGCTCAAAGTTGAAGGACTTTTTATTCAATTGATAAGCGATACACTAAACTTGTCGTGGTTTGTTATGTATTTTCCTTCTCACATCAAAGTGTTTCTAGTTCGGGTACAAGTTGTCTGATATTTCTCTATGGAGGTATGCCACCTGAAAGGTGGCGTATATTGCAGGTTAAACATAATTATTTTAGAGGCACAGTCTGTCATAATCTCAGATGGATCCGTTAACGTATTAATGCTTTAGCATTGAATTCGAATGACACATTGCAGCATGTTTGACAAGAAACACTGCATACAGGTGATCACTCTATGCAGACACAGACAATCGAAATAAGGCCGACTAATTTACCGGAGTCGTGAAATAGAAGATCAATTAAATATTATCATTTTAACAACCGTATTTGTTCCTTTGTGTGGTCGCTGAATCATGATTGATTAGTGTTGTTTTTTGTCTCTTTCCGATTTAAAATGTAATTTCCTTTTCCAATAAATTTGTATTGACCAGAATATAATTAATTATCGTGGGAATTTCTCATAGTCTGCAAGCTTATATTTTAATGTTTATATTATGAAGATGATGATTTAACGTACAAATATTAATTGCATATTTCATTTGATGATGTATTCAAACGACCGATATGGTAAAATAAGACAAACAATAAACGATGCATTTTCATATAGTGAAAATGTATAAAGATAAGGATGTCAACAAAAATGTCAAAGATATTTTTTTTATCAATGTGTGACGTAAAATTGTTTTTGACATTTACTTCACTGAATTTTGTACTGCTTTGATAACTATTTTACCTCTTTTGTTCCAGTATTGTTATAGTGACAGCCGGAACCTTTGAGCCGTAAGGAAAGCGAGAGGATTGGCGCTTTAAAATCTGATTCAACCCACCATTTCTTTAGAAATGCCTGTACCAGGTCAGGGTCATTACGGTTTTCACAGTTTTCCGGTTGTTGATTGATTTTGTCTGTTTATATACTTATGAGTTTTGACTTTCCCTTTGTAAGATTGTTTGGAGTTCGGTAATTTTGTTATTACCCTTATTGTACTATAAAGACCAAAGTTATAACGTCATCATATTGTTTGTACTGAAGATTACTTTTCAAACACTCCGCCATTGCAAAACTGCTATCATGACCAACTATTTGCAATCAAACCTGTATTAAAAGGTCACCTTTGGAACAAAGAAAGATGGTCTTTTAAGATATGTGACCTCTTAGAAGAGGTTCAAATCATGTGATATTTTCTATGACAGGACAAAAAAATAATGGGATCTTTCAATACAGGTTGCTGTTTAATGAAAGTGACTGCATAAGCATGTTTGATTCAATATAGATGTTTTTCCTCAAGATGTATTGATAATGAAGGGGTAATCAGAAATCGTAAATCGAAAAAGGATAGACAATGCAATTTCCAACAGAAAAGGGATAGACAATACAATTTACAGCAGAAAAAGGACAAAAGAACAAACAATGGTACAAAACAATACATAGAAAGCTAAAGATCGAGCAACACGAACCCCACTAAAACCGGGGAAAAATACATGTGCTCTGGAAAAGTGAACAGTTTCTGCTCCACATGTGGCAACCGTCGTTATTCATCCGACTTTGGCTAACCTGTTAGGCCCTTTGGTTTTCATTCTCCCGAGATCTTTTAAGTTATTTAAACTTTCCGGTCTTTTGACCTTGGGTGTCGTTTCGGTGGCGCATTGTGCTCACTGCGTTGGTTATATAGGGTTTGCATTAACCAATGCAAACAGAAGGAACTACTATTTCTTACAACAACAGCAATTCAGCACAACTTTCACAACGGACATTGACTACACTTTATTGGTCTTCAACCAGTGCAGCTCAGCAACAAAACTCAGCAAAATAGAATTATGTAGCAGCACAAAATTAACAAACAGAGCAAGATGTAAAAGAGTCAATACATGTAATTGTTATGTATCTGTATTAAATTAGGAAAAGTCTTGATCGTGATCGTGATCGTATGGTAGTTGTAATTACAACTATATATTCAATCAGTTCATACCACCACTAATGGTGTGAGTTCGAATCCTGCTCAAGCTAGATGTACTCGATTCAATATTATGCAAAAAAAAATTGTCAGTGACTTGCGGCAGGTTAATGGTGTTCACCGGGTACTCCGATGTCCTCCACCAATAAAACTGACCGCCACGATATAACTGAAATATTGTTGGAAGTGGCGTTAAGCATCATAACCCTAACCTTATATTAATGTATTCCAACCCGAATGCCTTACGATTAGGAATGATATTAAATGAAAAGAAAGTAAGCAAAGTCGTATATTGTAAACTAAGATTCTTCCATTGTTATGGAAGATTAACTCCTTTTTATAGAAAAAAAATGAAGTCAGATGATACAATACTGTTGACAAAGTAACGTGGACGTGATCGCATGGTTGTTGGATTTACAACTACCTATGCAATCAGTGTCGATCATCACTAGCATTGTGAGGTCGGACCCCACTCAGGTGAAATGTACCCGATACAGCATTATGTGATAAAGTTTGTCAGTGACTTGTGATAGGTCGGTGGTTTTCTCCGGGTGCTCCGGTTTCCTCCACCAATAAAACTGACCGCCACGATTTTAACTGAAATATTGTTGAAAGTGGCGTTAAACACCATAACTCCACCCCTTCTAAATATAAATTGATGGCCTTATAGTTGGTCACCATTTCTTTCTGATTTTAATTTAGTTTCATCCCGGGAATGCATGACGTCGGGTAATCGTTTTCTTACGTTCTTTAAATTACGCAAAGACAAAATGCTTACACAGCAAATATGTAAAGTACCAAACTCCCACGGTTAATTTCAGAGGCAGAATAAGTCGCCATATAGAGATATTGCTATCAGACATTATTCTTTTGTAATTATGAATAATAAATATTAATGAATACATATATCTTTATTTCTGGTAACCTTTCTTAACACAATGGCATACAGCTAACAAATTAAATACATACATAATACACAATAAGATGCAATACAATACATAATACGAAAACAGCTATATACAATATTTACAAAATGAGAGAGAGAGAGTTACATTTTTCATCCAGGAGGGCAGACATTTTCATCGATATATCTTATAAAGGTGCAAAGTTTTTTTTATTTTCGATTTTTTTGTCAGATTCATTAAAGTACCAAATTTCAGAATATTACAATTTTTTATTTTTAATCAAACACACAATTAAAAAGTGAATACTCAAGAAGGATTGACCATGTTTGTAGATCTTTGTTTGTTTGTCCTTTTGTCCTTTTTTTCGTTTAGCCATTATGTTGTCTGTCCTTCGATTTACGGATTCTGATTACCCCTTTGGTGTCTTCAAACTCTTCTTAAAGCTATTCCTGGAGCTTCACTCCTTTTATTCAGACAATATTGGAAAAACATTCAAGGGCATATTACAGATGATGTAATTCTTTGTATTACAATAATTACTACATACTTAATAAAATGTCAAATTGGATATTACAATATTTCAATTTTTTCTCGTTCAATAGCTGCGAAGAAGAAACTATTTCATTTATAAAGTACATATAAATAGATTTGATGTAGATGTTTAATAAAAACATATACTGGGCTAACTGCATTATATAAAACCACCTAATAACACTTGGAAAATATAGTCAATTATTTTAAGTAGTGATTTTTTCTAAACCAAGTGGTGGAGTGTTGGACTTTCAGAACAGTCAGTGGTCAACTAGTAGTACACCAGTGATATGCTGTTTGCGCTCGGATTGCGCAATAAAATGAAGAAGAAAAAAATAACACATCACCGGACATTCCAAAATCTAATGTAAACATTTCTAAGAGAGAGGAAAAATTGATACCCCTAACACATATATACATAATCAAATACTTCCCTGGCTTGGTACAGGAACTTCAATAAAAAGTTGGCTGAGTTAAATTAGATTGTTTGGTCCGATATCACCCTTCTTACTGAAATGATACTTGATACAGTTACTTGTGGCAGGTCGGTGGTTTTCACCGGGCACTCCGGTTTCCTCCACCAGTACAACTGACCACCACGATTTTAACTGAAATATTGTTGAAAGTGGCATTAAACACCACTATCCTAATATTAGCCCCCGAAGGG
This sequence comes from Bathymodiolus brooksi, assembly GCA_963680875.1. Taxonomy (NCBI): domain Eukaryota; kingdom Metazoa; phylum Mollusca; class Bivalvia; order Mytilida; family Modiolidae; genus Bathymodiolus; species Bathymodiolus brooksi. The sequence goes on from OY804583.1 coordinate 56,135,937, forward strand.
ATGAAAACAATAAAAAATTAAATAATTTTATCCGATGCAAACTCCTGAATCATGCTTAAAGTTAAATGGAACAGCGCCTTTGTTGTCACCTATATTTGGGTAAATTGTGTGCTAGTCCAAAACAAGGAATTTCTAACACCATCTGTCGTGGCCGTTTTTATTTTCAATGACTTGATGTGAAAAGTGGTTATTTATTTTGTTGATATTAGTGGAATTATTAATCACCACTATCTAAGCTTTTATTTCATAATTTCATAACTCATGCCCCAAGGTGTGTGCAACAATGATAACAAACAATAATATCAACATTTGATCTTCCTCTTACAAGACTAAGATAAGAGACTGGCAAAAGTTGACACGAATCAAAGTTATGGCCTGGTACGCACATATATATATATGGTGTCGACTTAAACCGGTTATTAAGATATTACCGCTTTGGTAACCGATAATCATAATCGGTCTCTGGTTTCCTCCATCAATCAAACTGACAGCCATGATATAACTGTTGAAAGTGGCGTTAAACACCATATCCCTAATCCTAACCTCCTACACATATACGACGATGTTAAGACGGTTATTGATTACGTTGATATTTCATACCTTTTAAGCTCAAACGTTATGCTCAAATGCTCCACGAAACATCTTTCCAAATTATTAACATGTTTTCTATCGACAGTCAACACCGAGCTTCAGAACTACTGTGACACTAGCTACTCGAGAGGTGGTGTCAATCAAATGTGGATTCTGAAGAACTCGAAAGATTTGTTAGAGCACATACAATCTCTCTCCTCCTGTAACAGTATTAAAACATTTGACTTCTCTACCCTTTACACTACTATTCCTCACTCTAAGCTGAATGATAAATTAAGGGAGTTTGTCCAACTGTGTTTCATAAAAAAGAATGGCAAACGTAGTTACAAATACCTTGTGCTAGGAAGAGACAGATCTTGTTTTGTAAAACACCACTCTGATTCTACCAAAAAGTTCTCTGAAACTGATATCTGCAACATTCTCGAGTTTTTGATTGACAACATATTTGTTATGTTTGGTGGACGTGTTTTTCAACAGACAGTCGGCATACCTATGGGTACAAACTGTGCTCCTCTTCTCGCCGATTTGTTCCTTTATTCGTATGAGGCAGACTTCATACAGGGGCTTCTCAAGAAAAACGAAAAGAAGATAGCCCGATCCTTTAATTTCACGTTCCGCTATATAGATGATGTCCTTTCACTAAATAACTCTAGGTTTGTTGATTTTGTTGATCGCATCTATCCCATTGAACTTGAAATAAAGGATACCACATATACAGATAGGTCTGCTTCATACCTTGACCTACACCTCAAAATCGACAGTGAGGGTCGGTTTAGAACGAACCTTTACGACAAAAGAGATGATTTCAATTTTCCTACTGTGAACTTTCCATTTATATGTAACAACATTCCAACAACACCTGCATATGGAGTATATATCTCTCAAATGATACGATATTCCAGAGCTTGTGGTTCCTATCAGGATATCTTTGATAGAGGGTTGTTGCTATCAAGGAAGCTACTGAATCAATGGTTCCTTTTGGTAAAGTTAAAGTCATCACTTCGAAAATTGTACGGTCGCCACCATGACTTGGTTGACCGTTATGGAATATCTGTGTCACAAATGACCACAGATATGTTCCACTTGTCGTAAATACTTCCCTGTCCTTTCCTCATTAACGACTTATTACCGGGTTTGTAACTAGATTAACACGACGGGTGCCACTAGTGGAGCAAGAACTGCCTACCCTTCCGGAGCACCTGAGTTCACCCCCGGTTTTCAGAGGGGTTCGTGTTACTTGATCTTTAGTTTTATATGTATGTTTTGTCGATCGTTGTTTGTCCTTTTGTACTTTTTCTTTTGACCTTTGTGTTGTCTGTTCCTCTTCGATACCGGTATACGGTTTCTGATTGCCCTTTTAGTATCTTTAAAATCTTCTGACCTTTCTCTCTTATCTGTTGACACATTGATGAAGATTAACAGCTGTCTTGCCATAAAAATATACTTTGTTGGTGCCATGTTCGAGTTGACGATAAAAATCCTTAAATTGAAGGACATAAAACATAAAGGCCAAAAAGAAAAAGTACAAAAGGACAAGCAACGATCTACATTACACATAAAACTAAAGGTTGATTAAAGATCAGTGTTATATCTATATGGTATCATATCTCTTTAAGAGCAAAGTTCTTTTAAAACCAGGTTCAATAAACATATATGTTCTAGTTAGTAGTTAAAGTATTATATAGGCACTGATTGCATAGGTAGTTATAAATCCAACTACCATAGATCATACACCCCTCCCCCCCACGATATAAAAAATAAAAGAAGTTATAAATAAAACAGTGAAAATGTGTTTCAATCTATTTATATGAACAAATATATTATATTATAAATATCTGACAAGAAAACCTAAATAAGAATATAACTACGGACATTACAAAACCTAACTAAGAATATAACTACGGACATTACAAAACCTAACTTAGAATATAACTACGGACATTACAAAACCTAACTAAGAATATAACTACGGACATTACAAAACCTAACTTAGATTATTACTACGAACATTACAAAACCTAACTAAGAATATAACTACGGACATTACAAAACCTAACTAAGAATATAACTACGGACATTACAAAACCTAAATAAGAGTATAACTATGAGCATTACAAAACTTAAATAAGAATATAACTACGGACATTACAAAACCTAAATAAGAATATAACTACGGACATTACAAAACCTAAATAAGAATATAGCTACGAACATAAATAAAACCTAACTAAGAATATAACTACGGACATTACAAAACCTAACAATTCAGGAATAGATTATATCATTTATAGCAAGATAACTATTAATCTTCATTAAAATGTCAAAAGATAAGGGAGAGAAATGTCAGATTTACATCCACAGTGTATCGGTTGTATTTAATAAGTAAGCCAGGGACCAAAGTTCTATTAAACACAGGTTCAATAAACATATAAGTTCTAGTTAGTGGTCAATGTAGTATAGTAAAGTATTATAATTAATGGTTCTGACTAAGCTTGAAACAAATAGGATAACTTCATCTTACACAACAGCATTCGGAGTGTATTTACACACAATAATATAAATATTTTATACAAGATATGTTTTTTCTCTAGATTCCTAGTAACATGTATACTTATGAAACCACAGTCATACAATATGATGCCTTAAGATGACTCAAATTCAAACCGTTCTCTATGATGCTAAATACACACTAGAGAATACCAAAGGGCCATTGTTAGTTGGATTGCACATATTTTGATCCAAAGCAGAACTATTAACGGCTACTGGTTCTTGATTTAACACATTTCCATTTTGAATTTCAAATGAATTGTCAAAAGTGCCTGGAATTAGTTTTCATCATATCTCCATCCTTTTTACGGGCGGAGGCATAAACAGTACGTAAATGTTCATTTAATTAAGATTTTGCGAAGTTCTGGAAATCGGAAGATACACCTTTGTTTGTCAAGTAATCCCGGAATAGTTTCACTCCCCTTTTCACTGCGCGTTTCGTTTCCTTACTGTCCTTGGTTGACAGAAGATCTTTAATGTTTTCCTCGCTTATTTCAGCGAAGGCCAAGGCTGAAGTAGCCTTATAATTATTAGCTGTCTGGAAAATTTGTTTTGCGCGGAATTCAAAACTAATATGAGATTACGGAACGGATACTTTTTTTCCGCTTCCGGTTCGGAGGGTGGTATTGCGGGATGTGGTATGTCCTTGCAATACCACACTCTGCTTTGGTGGGCGGTGATAAGAAAAGTTAGAGAAAAATACCACATCTACATTTACCAATGAAAATGCCGAATTATCAAAGAAATTTGCATAAAGTATAATATATTTAAATACCATAGCTCTACCCCTTACCATTGACAGCTATATCGTGGTGTTAAGCACCATAACCCTTACCATAACTCCCTATTCAAATAGATGTTATTCTGGATTCCTTCACCAATAAAACTGACTGGCACGATACAGCTGAAATATTATTGGAAGTGGCGTTAAACACCATAGCCCATACCCTAACTCTTGAAAGCAATACCATTCTATATAGAGCTAATAAAAACGTCGATGTATATTTTGGTGCCCATGACACGTTTCTGTAATAACATTCATCAGGTACGCTCATAAACTATAATTAGATACAGTCGACAGATTCCGCTGGTTATCCAGTCGATTCTTCAGGTCTATTACAGGAATATCATTACATGAATAAGTCAGACAAACAAACATTGATGATTGCTTAATAACAGATCCGAAGAAGCTTGTAGTTATTATGCTACAGTGTATTGCCAGTGCATGAAAATGTATGCTACCGTGATACTGTTTTATGTAAACTTCTAAAATATTGCTACTTTTTAGTTTCATTCATTTATTGTTCAATTTGTGGTTTCTGATTCCCCGTTTAGGATCTTTAAACTCTTCTTAATTCAACGCATCAATGGTGTAATGGTTAGCGTGCTCTCCTCGAGTGTGGTAGATCGTGGGCTCAAGCAAGGTCAAACCAAAGACTATGAAATTGGTATTTGCTGATTTTCCGCTATGAATGTAGCACTAAGGAGTAAGATCAAAGACTGGTTGGCTCGGAATCAGATTAATGTACCCGAATGGTGAGACATGTCTACCCACTTGGACATATCTAGCACATAGTGGACATAATCTCAACGAGATGTAACATGTTCTTGCCATGAAATAGCAGAACGAACAATTGTTCAATAAAGCGTTAAACAACAATCACTCACTCAATTTATTATTAGATTTTTTGTTACATCATAGTCGTGACATTTGTAACGCAATCACAACAGAGAATTATGTTTCTTTCTTTGTCTATGATATATTTAGGTTTCATGTTTATTTCTCGTGATGTCGAGGGGTCAGAATATAATCTGGAAGACCTCTCGGCGAACCATTGTTGTTAGCATTTGCGGTAGTACCACGCTCCATGCACAATACATATCTTTTTTGTAGGATTTGCTTATTTGAGTATTCTAACCACCACATAAGGCTGAATTATTGGTATTCGTCCTAACCAAGACCTGCACATGTTTTGAGTGGTAGTCAAAATTCATCGCTCTGGGTATTGTTCAATAGCTCCCTCGTTTCTGTGTAATGTTTGCCAACGCTGTTGAACCCGTTCACGTCCTGAATATGCGTGAAATGGTTGCTGCTGGATAAACGTTAGAGAATGCCGAAGAAGCAATACAAAATGGACAATCCAGAGAAACTGACAACATAGGGTACGGTACACAAAACGAAGACAAACAAAGGGAAAACACAACATAATATGTGTTGGACACCACTCTACCCAAACAAATATAAATAACATAAATAAGACATATAAATACAAACAACTGTTAAAGACGAACCAAAGATCGGTTTTATGTTAATAACGCAACTATCAATCGTTCTTACTGTATTTGCAATAGTGTTATGGATTTTAATGGACTTAACTCTGTAACTACAAACATATTACCGCTATAAATATATCATTTAGAGATATAAATTAGCTTGCAGAGATCTAATCGAAAAGGTTTCTTTATCTTTGTTTTATGTGGAAATTGTTCAACGAAGTTAATAATAGTCGATCTGATCTAGATTTAATACATTGCATTCGCCCAAGAGAGAGACTTTTCTTGCAAAGACATGTCGATTGTTGTACTAGTAGAGTACATTTTGTGAGCAGTGTATATAAACATTTTACCGCTATTTTATGAGAAAATATAATATTTTGAAGACAGGTTTGTATGCTAATCTATTTTTTGATGGGGTCAGTGTCGGTCATTTAAAAAAAAGTGCTGTCTTATTATCTGTATTTACGTTCTCAGTTCCGTGTTGCGATGTCCGTTGCAGCTTCCGCATAAAAACAATGGTCGGTTCGTCTTTACCTTCAGTTGTTCTTAGGAGGACTTATGTCTTATTTACGTTATTTGTGTGTGTTTGCGTATATTGGTGTGCAACACATATTGTGTTGTGTTTATGCTCTGCCTATGTTTCTCTGGATTGTCCATTTATGATTGCCCCTTTGGTATTTTCTAACGTTGATATTGATGATAAATACGCGTTTCGGGAATAATCTTCATCTCGTACGCTGCTCAGAATCCAAGGATTTGAACACCAAATATTTGTATGGTGTTTAGGAGCAATGAGTCCAAAGAACATACAGATGATTGCCACTATCAGCTAAGGTTTGCACTGGCTGAGGAAGATGAAAATTAGTTTTGTTGATAACTACATTATTTAAAACTGTGCATTTCAAATAATAAATATATATGTTAATGCCAAAACACTAACTACTGGGCGAATTATACTCTCGGGTACTAATAGTACACCAGCAGAGGTGTCGACCCCGTGATAGCTATGAAACGTAGATCTTAAATATGACTGATTATTTTACTAGTAACGTCAATGTAGATAAATCTTTAACTACTATTGCATTAACAAAATTATGTTCATCATTTTGAAGGCATATTTGTTACAGGAAGACCATTAGGCGATATTGAATATCATAACCCCTAACCATATGTATATATATGTGTGAGTGGATGTGGTCGAGTGGTCTAGGGCGCTGGACGTAAGGCTAAGCGAATGGTGCTGCAGTGTATCAATGGTGTGAGGTCAAATCCCGTCGATGGAAGAACAAAAATTTGACAGCTCTAAAATATAATTTTAACACTGTTTGGTTTGATTTTCAGACGTATATATATATATACATATATACACATTGGGTATGGGGTTGTGGTGCTTAGCGTCACTTTCAACAATATTTCAGTTATATCGTTGAGGTCAGGTCTTTTTTAATGAAGGAAACCGAGATACACGGGAAAAAACCACCGATCTGTCGAAAGTCAGAGAAAAATTTTATCAAACAATGTTGTATCTAGTATATCTCGCCTCCACGGGATTCGAAATCACAACGTAAGTGGTAATAGGCACCGATTGCATAGGAAGTTATACATCCGGGCTAGAAATCAGCTATGAACATTCACTGTATTTTTCATTGAGCTGACTATGTTGAAGTGACTGTTGAATTAACCTGAGTTTGTTCAGATGTTTGTTGCAATGACAGCAATGACATCATAACAGCAATACAAATCTTTCGGTATCATCTCTAGTTGGCTTATTAACGTCAGTGGTTCATGACCCTACACACTCGGAATGTCATCAACTTTAAATCATCAAAACATATAAATATGCTGATCCATGTATACAATTTAATACTTGTATCTATGGCAACAGTCACTAGGGGATTAAATATTGCAACATAAATATTCTCTATAATTTTCTTGACACGTTACAAATCTCTTAGAAGTAGATATTTTTTCCACATGAAAACCACGGAACATTAATAACAACTAAGTAATGTCCCTTTAGTGAGGATTTAACCTCATTATAATAACTAACTCATTATTTGTGGTGTAAATAAATTCTCCTGATATGATGTTCAGTGTTAACAATGGCTAATTGACTCAATATCAACTGTCTTCAGATCTTCAGACATGTTACATTGACATACAATGACGAGCTGTGGGAAATAAAGAACCAGATCGATTTTGTAGAATATGATTTAGCGATGGAAAATAATAATGTTTGTAAATATATGAATGAGTAATTTCTGGGAAATTGTTATTTGTTCATGTCATTTAAGGATGGGGTGATTTAGAAAATATGGAAATATGATGACTCTATTAATAGGACGGAAATACATTTGAAAAAAGCGAAAAGCAAAAGATGCAACCCCTTCAGAACAGGGTTGACATGTAATCAGAAGATACAACCCCTTCAGACCAGGGTTGACATGTAATCAGAAGATACAACCCCTTCATAACAGGTTTGACATGTAATCAGAAGATACAACCCCTTCAGAATAGGGTTGACATGTAATCAGAAGATACAACCCCTTCAGAACAAGGTTGACATCTAATCAGAAGATACAACCCCATCAAAACAGGTTCGACATGTAATCAGAAGATACAACCCCTTCAGAACAGGGTTGACATGTAATCAGAAGATACAACCCCTTCAGAACAGGGTTGACATGTAATCAGAAGATACAACCCCTTCAGAACAGGGTTGACATGTAATCAGAAGATACAACCCCTTCAGAACAGGGTTGACATGTAATCAGAAGATGCAACCCCTTCAGAACAGGGTTGACATGTAATCAGAAGATACAACCCCTTCAGAACAGGGTTGACATGTAATCAGAAGATACAACCCCTTCAGAACAGGGTTGACATGTAATCAGAAGATACAACCCCTTCAGAACAGGGTTGACATCTAATGAGAAGATACAACCCCATCAAAACAGGGTCGACATATAATCAGAAGATACAACCCCTTCAGAACAGGGTTGACATGTAATCAGAAGATACAACCCCTTCAGAACAGGGTTGACATGTAATCAGAAGATACAACTCCTTCAGAACAGGGTTGACATGTAATCAGAAGATACAACTCCTTCAGAACAGGGTCGACATGTAATCAGACAATCGTAGTGCTTCTTTTAGTGGAGGACTTTGGTAACCCGGACAACATGCTAAACGACACCGTTTATGAAATTAAATACAGAATACGCTGAAAATCAACCAAAAGACTCAACCTCAAAAACCGAAAAATCTTCATAAAACTTGACCTCTTCAGTGAAGAATTAAGGTAACTTACTATGAGTTCATAGAACAAACGTGATACTAGTATACTGTCATTGTAAAGCAAATGATTATCGTATAACAGGTAATTTCTAGCGGTGTGAAATTTCTGCGGTTGTGGACTAAATATAATACCTTTTTTCTGCGGTTTGAAAATCATGCCGTCCTTCTTTTTAAAATATTCAACGATCGACATGTTTCCTGACCAACATAAACTCAAATAACGACAAAGCTGAATTGTAGGTGAGTACCTTTCAGTGAATGTTAATATACAACTATGAGATATCTGCTATTTTAATTTCTCCGGTTCGGGGTTGAATGCAGAATACCACAGAAATTAGATAGCCGCAGAAATTTCCGGTTATGCGATATGCAGTTATACAGTCAATGCACTTTTATTGGTCAAATAACACAGCTTCAGGATCAGTGATATTAATTCAATTGTTTATTTGCCCTTGACAACAACACAACATGATGCTTGACTACACGTGCTGTATTTCATGACTTAGATGACTTCCTTAAAAGGAAGTGAATGTCACAAGGAAATTTAATTTTGTCAATTACCAAATTAACAATTCAATAGGAACGGAATCCTTAGTGAAACGTTGAAAGATAAGCGGGAAAAAATCGTGTAATATCGTTTTGACTGTCGCTTTCCAAATGAAATGAACTAAGTTTATAAAAATCGAATTTACCAACCATAATAGTTTTTTTCAACAGTTATAGGGTTAGGATTATGGTGTTTAGCGCCACTTTCAACAATATTTCATTTATATCGTACACTGATTATAAGAAAAGTTTGAAGATACCAAAGGGTAATCAAAACCCACAAATCAAAGAAGGATAGAAAATGCAATGTTCATAATACAATGCCCTCGGAATAAGGACATGCATTTATAATCGCTGAAGTTACATATTTACATGTAGCATAAGTAATATGTAAAACAAAGATCACGTGATTACTACGTATTCTTGTATTTAGCGTAAACGACTCTAGAAAAAGTCATGATAATAATAGAAAAATAGAGGAAAAATCACATATTTCAGTATTTTTCAACATTTAAAAATAGAATTAAACAGACAAGGCAGTTGCAATGTACAAAAATCAAAAAATGTTGAAAACTTATTAAATTACATTAATATTATAACATTAATCCAAAGACGACAATAACCTATTAAATTAAATCAATATTAAAAGCAAACATGTGCATTATTATTCTTTCAAATGCTTTGTATTAAGAAATATTTGCAATATTCGTAACAACACACAATACGCCATGACATAGCTGAAAAATTGCTGAGTTGTCGTTGAACAACAATCACTCACTCCCTCGCAACACACAATAGAACACAGAAACTGAATTTTAATTCTTAGAAAACATCGTAAAGATTTTTTTAACTTATATGCTAATTGACAAAACTAACTTTCTTTGATCGACAAAATGGCGTGACATTTCATAACAATGAACAGTAGGCGTTCTACCTTCCTATGTTTTGTCTGCAGTAATGATCATCAGAGACAATCATACACAACAGACAATATAAATTGTACTGATATTTCTACAACACAACCCAATGTATTTCCTCTTTTAATGATATACAAGAATTTTTTTTATTATATACGACTTTTACTTTAGATTACATGACATGCGGGGATAAGCTTTAAACAAAAGAGGTTATATTGATGAATATGCAAAATAGAGATGTTGTTTTAATAGTAAAGGAATAAAAAGTCCTAGTTTCTAAAATAATATCATTATCATTAAATCTAAGATAATGGTACCTGTTCGATTAGGGTTGTCAGCTTATACAACATGCATATGTAATACAGAACGTCTGACAGTGGGTACATGTTTGGAGAGTGACATGCTCACCGTAGGTCAATGACCTCCTTTGTAGTTTCCGAAATTGAGGTGTGCATTTTAACCACTACAGCATACTCAATTTTCCGTCCCTAACGAGATCTCCATATATTTTGCAGCTACAGGCAAAAGTCACTATCGTCTTTACACTTTACCTCTCTGATTGTTGAACGTGTTTACGTCTTACTTATGAATTAAATGTCTGCCGATGGACGCTAAACACCCAACAATCAATAAATCAAACATGTATAAAAATACTAACCCAACCTATTAGAACATGCGTAAAGTTGTTCTTTTTCATTAAGAGAGTTCCATTCCCTCTGTCTGATGAAATTACATACTTTTTTAATAACCTAGGTACCAAGCAGACACTTCCATCCGCTACTCCCCCCCCCTTTCGGCTCTGTGTTTCAGCAGCCTTATCTTTCAGATGCAATTCTTACTGTATGGCTCATTAAATACAGATTTGTTATAAATTTTCAAGTCTGTCTCGTCAGGGGTGCTGGAAACATTTGTCGGTATTTCATATTTTGAAGTAAAGATGTAATTAGACAATTTCATGTGTCTCGAGTAAGCAATTATAAAGAGATTGTCACATTTGTCTTCTGTAACTATGTCATCACACTGTGTGAATAAATAGAAGCCGGCTGTTTCTAATACAATGGCCATATTTAGTTATAAAAACGAAGTAACTTTTTTTTCGGGTTTCTTTCCTTTTGTATCGTAACAATCAATTTCTTTGTTAGTTTTACAGCTGATGTCATGCTCTTTATTTATACTGTGTTCCAACTATTGTGTAGCATCTTTTTAAAAGATTATTTTTAATTCTTTCCAGGCTTCATCATTGTTGGTATTTCTAATGTGGCGCATAGTTCGGATTAGGGTTATAGTATTTAACGCCACTTTCAGGAATATTTCAGTTATGGTGGTCAGCTTTATTGCTTGGGGGAAATCGGGGTACCCGAAGAAAACCACTGACCTGTCGCAAGTCACTGACAAACTGTATCATATAATGTTGTATCGAGTGCACATCGCCACGAGCACGATTTGAACTCACAACGTTTATAGTGATATGCACTGATTGCATAGGTAGTTGTAAATCCCACTATCATACGATCATGACCACAACAGTCCCTTGTTAGTTCGTAACTGACTACTAGCTATTAATTTAGAATTTGTTGTTTAAAGACCATTATTCCTAGGACAAAAAAATCATAGCTCATATTTCTAACAGATTTATTAGCGAATAATCATAAACATATAAAGAAATAATAGTATTTGTGGAGACATGAATACATAGGTCATCAGTTTATTGGTATTATACATTGCGTTGAAATAATAATAAAATAATAATAATTTAGAATATAAAATCAAATCAAATTGAATATAATTGTACTTATTTAATTACGAGATGTATCTACATGCTCTACCATCAGATTTACTATATTTGTATCAAGGACAAACAGCCCCACAGAATCAAAAATAGATGCCTACCCTTTAGGAATAATTTAGCCTTCGCGAGCACCCCCTGTTTTTTTGGTGAGATCCGTGTTGCTCATCTTATAAGTTGTTTGTGTTGTCCTATTATGTGTTTTTTTACGCTATGAATTCCATGTTGTGATGTCCGTTACGATTTCCACATAAAAACAATGTTCGGTTCGTCTTTACCTCCAGTTCTTTGTAGAAGGGTTCATATCTTATTTACGTTATTTGTGTTTGTTTGAGTGTGGTGTCTAACACATATTATGTTGTGTTTTTTGCTTAGTTTGTCTTCGTCTTGTGTACCCGGTCTTGTCAGTTTCTCTGCATTGTCCATTTTGATTGCCGCTTCGCTATTCTCTAGCTTTTATTTCAATGATTTCATTAGTATTGACAATTCAGATTTTAACTTTTTAGCGTTTTTAATCAAGTTGGCATAGAAAGTATGAACACATTCAGAAATGAGAGAACCACGATTGGCGATCAAAGTATTCCATTAAAACGCGTCCTAATTAAAAGTAATTAAGAGTAATTAATGAATAGAATAATTAGTAATGTATTTTTGTAGGATAAATTATACATGAATAGGACATTAACTAATAATAATAATCTTTATTTCTCAAACTGACAGTGCATAGCACATATACAGAGAAGTTACAAATAAATGGACAGACTAAACTATATACAATATATACAAATACAGTAAATCGACAGATGGAATTAGCCGGAAGGACAAACTATCATATTTATTTATCTAATAAATTTACATAGTTTTTGCAGGATTGGTTTCCGTTCACTAGTAATTAAATTTTTGAATTTTATTATATTAGGACGTTCAATTAAATGTTTTGGAAGTAGTGAAGTACGTTTTACGCTTAAATTAGTACATTCAAATATGTAATGATATTCGTCTCCAATTTGATTCTTTTGACAAATTCGCAATAGCGATTTTCCCTCGGAATATTACTCCATCTTCCCTTTTCTATGGGAAATTTATGATTTGTAGTTCTAAATTTATATAAAAGAAGGGAATTTTGTTCATCTAAAATATTGAAATATTCTTCAAATTTAAAATCAGTTTTGAAAATTCTATAATTAAATGCTTTAGGGGAATTATGGACTGACGAGTTCTAATCCTGTAAAAACTGGTCTAACAATGTTCGTTTTATACTTTGTTTTAGCCACTCGATGCTTTTGAAAGTTTGCTTTTGCCATATATGAGAAAAACCAGTTTCGTTTAATATTTTTTCCAAACATTTTATCCATTTAATATCGAAATTTTGTTGCGAATACAAATAATGCATGATATTTTGGATTGTTTTCCACAAATAATTTTTGCCCAAAAAGAAATAATTCTAATTTTAATGTCGATTTCGACCGGATATCTACCTAATTCACCATATATCATATAATTCGGAGTAGACGTCTTGAGGTTCAAAATCATTTTACAAAATTTTAAGTGTACTTTTTCTAACACGTCATTGTTTCCAAATCCCCATATTTCGCAGCCATAAAGTAAAATTGGTTTTACCATTTTATCGAAAAGACTCCATAGACATTTTATAGATAAATTGTGTTTTCTTCCTAATTTCAGTACTGCATACATAGAAACAACTGCTTTATCCACTAAACGTTTTTTTGCCAGATTGAAATTGCCAGTTTTGCTAAAAATAATACCGAGATAATTGAAGTTTTTGACTACTTCAATTTCGGAGCCATTATATTTAAAAGATAAATGTTGAGGTGTACGACCACTCCCAAATATGACAATTTTAGTTTTATCAATGTTAACTTTCAGCTTCCAGGTTAAACAGTATTCATGAAAAGCAACGAGCTGTGCCTGTAAATCACTCTCAGATTCTGATAATATAACCGTATCATCAGCATATAGTATTATAAATAATTTCAAATAAATATTTAACTGGTTTTCGAGATCGCCTGAGATTGATTCTAAGCCTGTAACATTTTTGGCTTCTAGAAAAGTTTCTAAGTCATTTAAGAATAAGGGAAATAATGGGGGAAGATAACGAGTTGTTCTCTGTGGTGTCTGGTGTATTATGTCAGAAATCAGATGCAGATTTATTAAGAAGTATTAAAAACAAACTGGTTGGAGCGAAGATGAGATTATAATGAAGCAAAAATACAGCAAACTTATGCAATGTAAAAAGTTTCTTGTCGCAGATATATTATATTTCTCATTAAAATATATTTATGATGCAATAATAGAAGTGCACATTAATTTTTTTAGGTAGACATTAACTAATGTGGGACGATAACGAGTTAGTTGCTCTCTGTTGTGTCTGGTGTTTGTGTCTGTGATCAGTTGCAGGTTTATTCAGAAGTACTAAGACATAAGCTGGAGGCAATATGAGATTATAATGACGCAAAAAAAATATACATCAAAATTTGGCAATTTCAAATAAAAATGTTTCATTGCGTAGATATTAGATTTAATATTAAAAATATATTGATGATGCAATGGTAATAAAAGTGCATATGATCTTATTGGATGTAATTAACTTAGTTTATACAAATATAAACGTAGTAGTGACATTAACTAGTTTCCATTAAATCATGAATTGAATAAGACTAGTTTGAAGATACCAAGGGAGTAATCAGTTTGCTTGTTTGTTTGATGGTATTTAACGCCACTTTCAACAATATATCAGCTATATCGTGGCGGTGGGGTATTTAGAATCCATATTGTGTGCACTAAACTTATTATCTACGTTTTTATTTTTAATGTTGCATCATGTTTTTTGTTTCCAGTTTTTCATTTTCAAACCCGGAATATGCACTTTTAAATCGTTAGTAACCAAGACAATTATAAGGATTGATCACACATGACATGTTACCGTTCACATTTTTAGTCAAATTTCATTTGAAATATTTTAATGCCTATTTAATTTCATTTTAAACGATTAAAAAGTAATTGTAAATTTGATTTTTCCTTTCATTTCAAATTGATTGTTCAACTCCAGAAAAGAACATGTCTATAAAATACATCGTGTGTTAAAGTACAGAATTTAATTGCAACTAATAAAATGTTTCATAAAGAATGTAAATATCGTATTACCAATTTACGAATGATTTCATAATGAATACGAAAATAATTGCATGTTTCACTTTTTATTGTGTGGAAATTTTGTTAAACAATAAAATGAAATAATAGAAATACCACGCTTTGTAATAGTTCCAAAATGTAAGCGAAAAATCGTAGAGTGGCAAAATCGTTAGTCCTTACACACACATACAATATGTCTTATAAGAAACAGGAAATTCTTGCCCTTCCTGGGCACCTGGGTTCACCCTCGTTGGGGTCCTGTTTGCTCATCTTTTCAGTTTTTTGTGTTGTCCTATTATGTGTCTTTGCGTTCTTAGTTCCGTGCTGTGATGTCCGTTACGAATATCGCATATAAACGATGTTCAATTCGTCTTTACCTCCAGTTGTTTGTAGGAGGACTCATGTCTTATTTACGTTTTGTGTGTTTGCTTGCGCATAGTGGTGTCCAACACATATCGTGTTGTGTTTTTGCCTTGTTTTTCATCGTCTTGTGTGCCACTGGTGCGGTTTCTCTAGATAGTCCATTTTTGACTGACCCTTCGGTATTCTCTAACGTTTATTTCAATGAACGAAAGATAATTTGGTTCAATTGTTGTGAATAGTGTCCGTTGATACATGAACTCATAACTTTCTCTCGGTATATATGCCTTCCGTGGTGGATTACATTTTGTAGTTTAATGGGACTAACGAAAGCAACGACAATTTTGTTTGTGCATTAAATGAATACAAATTCAATCAATATACCCAAGTTAACAAAATAGCATTCGTTAGATTTAGGGTTAGTGTTATGATTTAGGGTTAGTGTTATGGTGTTTAAAGCCACTTTCAACAATATTTCAGCTATATCGTCGGGGTCAGTTTTATTGGTTGAGGAAACCGGTGAAAACCATCGACCTGCAGCAAGTCACTAAGAAAACTTTATCCCATAATATTGTATCGAGTACCCCTCACCTGAGCGGGGTTCGAACTCAAACATTAGTGGTGATAGGCACTGGTTGCATATATAGTTGTAAATTTAACTACCATACGATCACGGCCACGACGATCCCCACGAAAGAAACAAACATGTGCATTCAATGAATAAAAATGAAATCATCATGCCCATGGTTTCGTGAGAATGAACTATAATCAATAATACCTATTAGGTGCTTGTGGGTGCTATGGTGTTTAACACCACTTGCAACAATATATCAATTATATCGTGGCGGTCAGTTTTATTGGTGAAGGAAACAAGAGTACCCGAAGAAAACCACCGACCTGTCCCAAGTCACTGACAAACTTTTCCGCAAATGAATAGCGTTTGGTTAGAATGAACTATAATCAATAATGCATATTGTAGTAAATCACTATTCACAATCCTATGACGAGGTTAATGTCAATGACTTTCTAAATACAAATAAAGATGTGGTAGCGTAAATAGACAAGTCTGATATAACAATAAACGATTAATCTCAATCAGATAGAAAAACAATCATGGCTAACCAGAACCTAAGTGGAGAAAACAACAGTATGCAATAGGGTTACAGATCTAATAATCAGAATCTAAAGTGGAGAAAACGATAGTATAGAATAGGGTTACTGCTCTAATAATCAGAATCTAAAGTGGAGAAAACGGTACTATAGAATAGGGTTACTGCTCTAATAATCAGAATCAAAAGTAGAGAGAACGACAGTATGGAATAGGGTTACTGCTCTAATAATCAGAATCTAAAGTGGAGAAAACGACAGTATGGAATAGGGTTACTGCTCTAATAATCAGAATCTAAAGTGGAGAAAACGACAGTATGGAATAGGTTTACTGCTCTAATAATCAGAATCTAAAGTGCAGAAAACGAGAGTATAGAATAGGGTTACTGCTCTAATAATCAGAATCTAAAGTGGAGAGAACGACAGTATGGAATAGGGTTACTGCTCTAATAATCAGAATCTAAAGTGGAGAAAACGACAGTATGGAATAGGGTTACTGCTCTAATAATCAGAATTTAAAGTGGATAAAACGACAGTATGGAATAGGGTTACTGCTCTAATAATCAGAATCTAAAGTGCAGAAAACGACAGTATAGAATAGGGTTACTGCTCTAATAATCGGAATCTAAAGTGCAGAAAACGACAGAATAGAATGTTACTGCTCTAATATTCAGAAACTAAGGTGGAGAAAACAACAGTATAGAATAGGGTCACTGCTCTAATAATCAGAATCTAAAGTGGAGAAAGCAACAGTATGGAATAGGTCTACTGCTCTAATAATCAGAATCTATAGTGGAGAAACGACAGTATGGAATAGGGTTACTGCTCTAATAATCAGAAACTAAGGTGGAGAAAACGACAGTATAAAATATGATTACTGCTCTAATAATCAGAATCTAAAGCGGAGAGAACGACAGTATAGAATAGGGTTACTGCTCTAATAATCAGAAACTAAGGTGGAGAAAACGACAGTATAAAATATGGTTACTGCTCTAATAATCAGAATCTAAAGTGGAGAAAACGACAGTATGGAATAGGGTTACTGCTCTAATAATCAGAATCTAAAGTGGAGAAAACGACAGTATGGAATAGGTTTACTGCTCTAATAATCAGAATCTAAAGTGGAGAAAACGACAGTATGGAATAGGGTTACTGCTCTAATAATCAGAAACTAAGGTGGAGAAAACGACAGTATAGAATATGGTTACTGCTCTAGTAATCAGAATCTAAAGTGGAGAAAACGACAGTATGGAATAGGGTTACTGCTCTAATAATCAGAAACTAAGGTCGAGAAAACGACAGAATAGAATAGGGTTACTGCTCTAATAATCAGAATCTAAAGTGCAGAAAACGACAGTATGGAATAGGGCTACTGCTCTAATAATCAGAATCTAAAGTAGAGAAAACGACAGTATGAAATAGGGTTACTGCTCAAATAATCAGAATCTAAAGTAGAGAATACGACAGTATGGAATAGGGTTACTGCTCTAATAATCAGAATCTAAAGTGGAGAAAACGACAATATGGAATAGGGTTACTGCTCTAATAATCAGAATCTAAAGTGGAGAAAACGACAGTATGGAATAGGGCTACTGCTCTAATAATCAGAATCTAAAGTGGAGAAAATGACAGTATGAAATAGGGTTACTGCTCAAATAATCAGAATCTAAAGTGGAGAATACGACAGTATGGAATAGGGTTACTGCTCTAATAATCAGAATCTAAAGTGGAGAAAACGACAATATTGAATAGGGTTACTGCTCTAATAATCAGAATCTAAAGTGGCGAAAACGACAGTATGGAATAGGTTTACTGCTCTAATATTCAGAATCTAAAGTGGAGAAAACGACAGTATGGAATAGGTTTACTGCTCTAATAATCAGAAACTAAAGTGGAGAAAACGACAGTATGGAATAGGGTTACTGCTCTAATAATCAGAATCTAAAGTGGAGAAAACGACTGTATGGAATAAGTTTACTGCTCTAATAATCAGAATCTAAAGTGGAGAGAACGACACTATGGAATAGGGTTACTGCTCTAATAATCAGAATCTAAAGTGAAGAAAACGACAGCATGGAATAGGGTTACTGCTCTAATAATCAGAATCTAAAGTGGAGAAAACGACAGTATGGAATAGGTTTACTGCTCTAATAATCAGAATCTAACGTGGAGAAAACGACAGTATGAAATAGGGTTACTGCTCTAATAATCAGAATCTAAAGTGGAGAAAACGACAGTATGGAATAGGGTTACTGCTCTAATAATCAGAATCTAAAGTGGAGAAAACGACAGTATAGAATAGGGTTACTGCTCTAATAATCAGAAACTAAGGTGGAGAAAACGACAGTATAGAATATGGTTACTGCTCTAATAATCAGAATCTAAAGTGTAGAGAACGACAGTATAGAATAGGGTTACTGCTCTAATAATCAGAATCTAAAGTGGAGAAAACGACAGTATGGAATAGGGTTACTGCTCTAATAATCAGAATCTAAAGTGGAGAAAATGACAGTATGGAATAAGTTTACTGCTCTAATAATCAGAATCTAAAGTGGAGAGAACGACACTATGGAATAGGGTTACTGCTCTAATAATCAGAATCTAAAGTGGAGAAAACGACTGCATGGAATAGGGTTACTGCTCTAATAATCAGAATCTAAAGTGGAGAAAACGACAGTATGGAATAGGTTTACTGCTCTAATAATCAGAATCTAAAGTGGAGAAAGCGACAGTATGGAATAGGTTTACTGCTCTAATAATCAGAAACCAAAGTGGAGAAAACGACAGTATGGAATAGGGTTACTGCTCTAATAATCAGAAACTAAGTTGGAGAAAACGACAGTATAGAATATGGTTACTGCTCTAGTAATCAGAATCTAAAGTGGAGAAAACGACAGTATATAATAGGGTTACTGCTCTAATAATCAGAAACTAAGGTGGAGAAAACGACAGTATGGAATAGGGTTACTGCTCTGATAATCAGAATCTAAAGTGCCTAAAACGACAGTATGGAATAGGGTTACTGCTCTAATAATCAGAATCTAAAGTGGATAAAACGAAAGTATGGGATAGGTTTACTGCTCTAATAATCAGAATCTAACACGAAGAAAACGACAGTATGAAAAAGGGTTACTGCTCTAATAATCAGAATCTAAAGTGGAGAACACGACAGTATGGAATAGGGTTACTGCTCTAATAATCAGAATCTAAAGTGGAGAAAACGACAGTATGGAATAAGTTTACTGCTCTAATAATCAGAATCTAAAGTGGAGAAAACGAAAGTATGGAATAGAGTTACTGCTCTAATAATCAGAATCTAAAGTTGAGAAAACGATAGTATTGAATAGGGTCACTGCTCTAATAATCAGAATCTAAAGTGGAGAAAGCGACAGCATGGAATAGGTTTACTGCACTAATAATCAGAATCTAAAGTGGAGAAAACGACAGTATGGAATAGGGTTACTGCTCTAATAATCAGAAACTAAGATGGAGAAAACGACAGTATAGAACATGGTTACTGCTCTAATAATCAGAATCTAAAGTAGAGAAAACGACAGTATGGAATAGGGTTACTTCTCTAATAATCAGAATCTAAAATGGAGAAAACGACAGTAAGGAATAGGGTTACTGCTCTAATAATCAGAATCTAAAGTGGAGAAAACGACAGTATGGAATAGGTTTACTGCTCTAATAATCAGAATCTAAAGTGGAGAAAACGACAGTATGGAATAAGTTTACTGCTCTAATAATCAGAATCTAAAGTGAAGAGAACGACAGCATGGAATAGGGTTACTGCTCTAATAATCAGAATCTAAAGTGGAGAAAACGACAGTACGGAATGGGTTTACTGGTCTAATAATCAGAATCTAAAGTGGAGAAAGCGACAGTATGGAATAGGTTTACTGCTCTAATAATCAGAATCTAAAGTGGAGAAAACGACAGTATGGAATAGGGTTACTGCTCTAATAATCAGAAACTAAGTTGGAGAAAACGACAGTATAGAATATGGTTACTGCTCTAGTAATCAGAATCTAAAGTGGAGAAAACGACAGCATAGAATAGGGTTACTGCTCTAATAATCAGAAACTAAGGTGCAGAAAACGACAGTATGGAATAGGGTTACTGCTCTGATAATCAGAATCTAAAGTGCCTAAAACGACAGTATGGAATAGGGTTACTGCTCTAATAATCAGAATCTAAAGTGGAGAAAACGAAAGTATGGGATAGGTTTACTGCTCTAATAATCAGAATCTAACGTGGAGAAAAGGACAGTATGAAATAGGGTTACTGCTCTAATAATCCGAATCTAAAGTGGAGAACACAACAGTATGGAATAGGGTTACTGCTCTAATAATCAGAATCTAAAATGGAGAAAACGACAGTATGGAATAAGTTTACTGCTATAATAATCAGAATCTAAAGTGGACAAAACGACAGTATGGAATAGGGTTACTGCTCTAATAATCAGAATCTAAAGTGGAGAAAGCGACAGCATGGAATAGGTTTACTGCACTAATAATCAGAATCTAAAGTGGAGAAAACGACAGTATGGAATAGGGTTACTGCTCTAATAATCAGAAACTAAGATGGAGAAAACGACAGAATAGAACATGGTTACTGCTCTAATAATCAGAATCTAAAGAGGAGAGAACGACAGCAGAGAATAGGGTTACTGCTCTAATAATCAGAAACTAAGATGGAGAAAACGACTGTATAGAATAGGGTTACTGCTCTAATAATCAGAAATTAAGGTGCAGAAAACGACAGTATGGAATAGGGTTACTGCTCTGATAATCAGAATCTAAAGTGCCTAAAACGACAGTATGGAATAGGGTTACTGCTCTAATAATCAGAATCTAAAGTGGAGAAAACGAAAGTATGGGATAGGTTTACTGCTCTAATAATCAGAATCTAACGTGGAGAAAACGACAGTATGAAATAGGGTTACTGCTCTAATAATCAGAATCTAAAGTGGAGAACACGACAGTATGGAATAGGGTTACTGCTCTAATAATCAGAATCTAAAGTGGAGAAAACGACAGTATGGAATAAGTTTACTGCTCTAATAATCAGAATCTAAAGTGGAGAAAACGACAGTATGGAATAGAGTTACTGCTCTAATAATCAGAATCTAAAGTGGATAAAACGACAGTATTGAATAGTGTCACTGCTCTAATAATCAGAATCTAAAGTGGAGAAAGCGACAGCATGGAATAGGTTTACTGCACTAATAATCAGAATCTAAAGTGGAGAAAACGACAGTATGGAATAGGTTTACTGCTCTAATAATCAGAATCTAACGTGGAGAAAACGACAGTATGAAATAGGGTTACTGCTCTAATAATCAGAATCTAAAGTGGAGAAAACGACAGTATGGAATAGGGTTACTGCTCTAATAATCAGAAACTAAGAAGGAGAAAACGACTGTATAGAATAGGGTTACTGCTCTAATAATCAGAATCTAAAGTGGAGAAAACGACAGTATGGAATAGGGTTACTGCTCTAATAATCAGAATCTAAAGTGGAGAAAACGACAGTATGGAATAGGTTTACTGCTCTAATAATCAGAATCTAAAGTGGAGAAAACGACAGTATGGAATAGGGTTACTGCTCTAATAATCAGAATCTAAAGTGGAGTAAACGACAGAATAGAATAGGGTTAATGCTCTAATAATCAGAATCTAAAGTGGAGAAAACGACAGTATGGAATAGTTTACTGCTCTAATAATAAGAATCTAAAGTGCAGAAAACGACAGTATAGAATATGGTTACTGCTCTAATAATCAGAATCTAAAGTGGAGAAAACGACAGTATGGAATAGGTTTACTGCTCTAATAATCAGAATCTAAAATGGAGAAAACGACAGTATGAAAAAGGGTTACTGCTCTAATAATCAGAATCTAAAGTGGAGAAAACGACAGTATGGAATAGGGTTACTGCTCTAATAATCAGAATCTAAAATGGAGAACATGACAGTAAGGAATAGGGTTACTGCTCTAATAATCAGAATCTAAAGTGGAGAAAACGACAGTATGGAATAGGTTTACTGCTCTAATTATCAGAATCTAAAGTGGAGAAAACGACAGTATGGAATAAGTTTACTGCTCTAATAATCAGAATCTAAAGTGGAGAGAACGACAGCATGGAATAGGGTTACTGCTCTAATAATCATAATCTAAAGTGTAGAAAACGACAGTACGGAATGGGTTTACTGGTCTAATAATCAGAATCTAAAGTGGAGAAAACGACAGTATGGAATAGGGTTACTGCTCTAATAATCAAAAACTAAGTTGGAGAAAACGACAGTATAGAATATGGTTACTGCTCTAGTAATCAGAATCTAAAGTGGAGAAAACGACAGTATAGAATAGGGTTACTGCTCTAATAATCAGAAACTAAGGTGCAGAAAACGACAGTATGGAATAGTGTTACTGCTCTGATAATCAGAATCTAAAGTGCCTAAAACGACAGTATGGAATAGGGTTACTGCTCTAATAATCAGAATCTCAAGTGGAGAAAACGAAAGTATGGGATAGGTTTACTGCTCTAATAATCAGAATCTAACGTGGAGAAAACGACAGTATGAAATAGGGTTACTGCTCTAATAATCAGAATCTAAAGTGGAGAACACGACAGTATGGAGTAGGGTTACTGCTCTAATAATCAGAATCTAAAGTGGAGAAAACGACAGTATGGAATAAGTTTACTGCTCTAATAATCAGAATCTAAAGTGGAGAAAACGACAGTATGGAATAGTTACTGCTCTAATAATCAGAATCTAAAGTGGAGAAAGCGACAGTATTGAATAGGGTCACTGCTCTAATAATCAGAATCTAAAGTGGAGAAAGCGACAGCATGGAATAGGTTTACTGCACTAATAATCAGAATCTAAAGTGGAGAAAACGACAGTATGGAATAGGGTTACTGCTCTAATAATCAGAAACTAAGATGGAGAAAACGACAGTATAGAACATGGTTATTGCTCTAATAATCAGAATCTAAAGTGGAGAGAACGACAGCAGAGAATAGGGTTACTGCTCTAATAATCAGAAACTAAGATGGAGAAAACGACTGTATAGAATAGGGTTACTGCTCTAATAATCAGAATCTAAAGTGGAGAAAACGACAGTATGGAATAGGGTTACTGCTCTAATAATCAGAATCTAAAGTGGAGAAAACGACAGTATGGAATAGGTTTACTGCTCTAATAATCAGAATCTAAAGTGGAGAAAACGACAGTATGGAATAGGGTTACTGCTCTAATAATCAGAATCTAAAGTGGAGTAAACGACAGTATAGAATAGGGTTAATGCTCTAATAATCAGAATCTAAAGTGGAGAAAACGACAGTATGGAATGGTTTACTGCTCTAATAATAAGAATCTAAAGTGCAGAAAACGACAGTATAGAATATGGTTACTGCTCTAATAATCAGAATCTAAAGTGGAGAAAACGACAGTATGAAATAGGTTTACTGCTCTAATAATCAGAATCTAAAATGGAGAAAACGACAGTATGAAAAAGGGTTACTGCTCTAATAATCAGAATCTAAAGTGGAGAAAACGACAGTATGGAATAGGGTTACTGCTCTAATAATCAGAATCTAAAATGGAGAAAACGACAGTATGGAATAGGGTTACTGCTCTAATAATCAGAATCTAAAGTGGAGAAAACGACAGTATGGAATAGGTTTACTGCTCTAATAATCAGAATCTAAAGTGGAGAAAACGACAGTATGGAATAAGTTTACTCCTCTAATAATCGGAATCTAAAGTGGAGAAAGCGACAGTATGGAATAGGTTTACTGCTCTAATAATCGGAATCTAAAGTGGAGAAAACGACAGTATGGAATAGGGTTACTGCTCTAATAATCAGAAACTAAGGTGGAGAAAACGACAGTATAGAATATGGTTACTGCTCTAGTAATCAGAATCTAAAGTGGAGAAAACGACAGTATAGAATAGGGTTACTGCTCTAATAATCAGAAACTAAGGTGGAGAAAACGACAGAATAGAATAGAGTTACTGCTCTCATAATCAGAATTTAAAGTGCAGAAAACGACAGTATGGAATAGGGTTACTGCTCTAATAATCAGAATCTAAAGTGGAGAAAACGACAGTATGGAGTAGGGTTACTGCTCTAATAATCAGAATCTAAAGTGGAGAAAACGACAGTATGGAATAGGTTTACTGCTCTAAAAATCAGAATCTAAAGTGGAGAAAACGACAGTATAGAATAGGGTTACTGTCCTAATAATCAGAATCTAAAGTGCAGAAAACGACAGTATAGAATAGGATTACTGCTCTAATAATCAGAATCTAAAATGGAGAAAACGACAGTATGGAATAAGTTTACTGCTCTAATAATCAGAATCTAAAGTGGAGAAAACGACAGTATGGAATAGGGTTACTGCTCTAATAATCAGAATCTAAAGTGCAGAAAACGACAGCATGGAATAGGGTTACTGCTCTAAAAATCAGAATCTAAAGTGGAGAAAACGACAGTATAGAATAGGGTTACTGTCCTAATAATCAGAATCTAAAGTGCAGAAAACGACAGTATAGAATAGGATTACTGCTCTAATAATCAGAAACTAAGGTGGAGAAAACGACAGTATAGAATATGGTTACTGCTCTAATAATCAGAATCTAAAGTGCAGAAAACGACAGTATAGAATAGGGTTACTGTCCTAATAATCAGAATCTAAAGTGCAGAAAACGACAGTATAGAATAGGGTTACTGCTCTAATAATCAGAATCTAAAGTGGAGAAAACGACAGTATGGAATAGGGTTACTGCTCTAATAATCAGAATCTAAAGTGGAGAAAACGACAGTATGGAATAAGTTTACTGCTCTAATAATCAGAATCTAAAGTGGATAAAACGACAATATGGAATAGGGTTACTGCTCTAATAATCAGAATCTAAAGTGCAGAAAACGACAGTATGGAATAGTGTTACTGCTCTAATAATCAGAATCTAATGTAGAGAAAACGACAGCATTGGAATAGGTTTACTGCTCTAATAATCAGAATCTAAAGTGGAGAAAACGACAGTATGGAATAGGGTTACTGCTCTAATAATCAGAATCTAAAGTGGAGAAAACGACAGTATGGAATAGGGTTACTGCTCTAATAATCAGAATCTAAAGTGGAGAAAACGACAGTATGGAATAGGGTTAATGCTTTAATAATCAGAATCTAAAGTGGAGAAAACGACAGTATGGAATAGGGTTACTGCTCTAATAATCAGAATCTAAAGTGGAGAAAACGACAGTATGGAATAGGGTTAATGCTCTAATAATCAGAATCTAAAGTGGAGAAAACGACAGTATGGAATAGGTTTACTGCTCTAATAATCAGAATCTAAAGTGCAAAAAACGACAGTATAGAATAGGGTTACTGCTCTAATAATCAGAATCTAAAGTGGAGAAAACGACAGTATAGAATAGGGTTGCTGTCCTAATAATCAGAATCTAAAGTGCCTAAAACGACAGTATGGAATAGGGTTACTCCTCTAATAATCAGAATCTAAAGTGCAGAAAACGACAGTATAGAATAGGATTACTGCTCTAATAATCAGAAACAAAGGTGGAGAAAACGACAGTATAGAATATGGTTACTGCTCTAATAATCAGAATCTAAAGTGGAGAAAACGACAGTATAGAATAGGGTTACTGCTCTAATAATCAGAAACTAAGGTGGAGAAAACGACAGAATAGAATAGGGTTACTGCTCTAATAATCAGAATTTAAAGTGCAGAAAACGAAAGTATGGAATAGGTCTACTGCTCTAATAATCAGAATCTAAAGTGGAGAAAACGACAGTATGGAATGGGTTTACTGCTCTAATATTCAGAATCTAACATGGAGAAAACGACAGTATGGAATAGGGTTATGCTCTAATAATCATGGCTACAGTAATTTTATATTTTTAGATTACACGTATGATAATTAACATGTATGCACTTGTTATACATCACTGTCCTGTCTCTTCATGCTAATCACGTGTTGTCATCCACATTCAACTTCTAATGGAATGTTCCAACACAGAAAACATGATTCTACTGACACCCAGGAATAATTCTAATTGTGTTTTGTTTAGTCCCTTTTGGTTTTCTTACTTTCTAATTATTAGCTTTCCAATCCTTTAAATATGAGCGCCACCTGGTGAAGGTTATTCCAGAAACACCTCGTACATTAGATATCTAAATGTTTGTTTAATGCTAGCATGCAAAGATGATATATCGTCGAAAGAAGTAGACAGTTAAATAGTTTAGCCACGGTAAGGTCAAGCATTCGACATAAGAAGATACCAAAGGGGTAATCAGAATCCGTATATCGAAGAAGTGTATACAACGCAATGGCTAAAAGGACAAACAACGATATACAAAACATTACACATTAAACTAAAGATGGAGTAACACGAACCCCACTAAAACCCAGGGTGAACTCAATTGCTTTTGAAGTGTAGGCAGTTCCTGCTCCACTAGTGGCACCCGTCGTGTTGCTCTTGGAATATGAGTTGTGCGCTCAAAGTTGAAGGACTTTTTATTCAATTGATAAGCGATACACTAAACTTGTCGTGGTTTGTTATGTATTTTCCTTCTCACATCAAAGTGTTTCTAGTTCGGGTGCAAGTTGTCTGATATTTCTCTATGGAGGTGTGCCACCTGAAAGGTGGCGTATATTGCAGGTTAAACATAATTATTTTAGAGGCACAGACTGTCATAATCTCAGATGGATCCGTGGACGTATTAATGTTTTAGCATTGAATTCGAATGACACATTGCAGCATGTTAGACAAGAAACACTGCATACAGGTGATCACTCTATGCAGACACAGACAATCGAAATAAGGCCGACTAATTTACGGGAGTCGTGAAATAGAAGATCAATTAAATATTATCATTTTAACAACCTTATTTGTTCCTTTGTGTGGTCGCTGAATCATGATTAATTAGTGTTGTTTTTTGTCTCTTTCCGAGTTAAAATGTAATTTCCTCTTCCAATAAATTTGTATTGACCAGAATATAATTAATTATCGTGGGAATTTCTCATAGTCTGCAAGCTTATATTTTAATGTTTATATTATGAAGATGATGATTTAACGTACAAATATTAATTGCATATTTCATTTGATGATGTATTCAAACGACCGATATGGTAAAATAAGACAAACAATAAACGATGCATTTTCATATAGTGAAAATGTATAAAGATAAGGATGTCAACAAAATGTCAAAGATATTTTTTTTATCAATGTGTGACGTAAAATTGTTTTTGACATTTACTTCACTGAATTTTGTACTGCTTTGATAACTATTTTACCTCTTTTGTTCCAGCATTGTTATACATACTGTTATAGTGACAGCCGGAACCTTTGAGCCGTAAGGAAAGCGAGAGGTTTGGCGCTTTAAAATCTGATTCAACCCACCATTTCTTTAGAAATGCCTGTACCAGGTCAGGGTCATTACGGTTTTCACAGTTTTCCGGTTGTTGATTGATTTTGTCTGTTTATATACATATGAGTTTTGACTTTCCCTTTGTAAGATTTTTTGGAGTTCGGTAATTTTGTTATTACCCTTATTGTACTATAAAGACCAAAGTTATAACGTCATCATATTGTTTGTACTGAAGATTACTTTTCAAACACGCCGCCATTGCAAAACTGCTATCATGACCAACTATTTGCAATCAAACCTGTATTAAAAGGTCACCTTTGGAACAAACAAAAGATGGTCTTTTAAGATATGTGACCTCTTAGAAGAGGTTCAAATCATGTGATATTTTCTATGACAGGACAAAAAAATAATGGGATCTTTCAATACAGGTTGCTGTTTAATGAAAGTGACTGCATGAGCATGTTTGACTCAATATAGATGTTTTTTGTCAAGATGTATTGATAATGAAGGGGTAATCAGAAATCGTAAATCGAAAAAGGATAGACAATGCAATTTCCAACAGAAAAAGGACAAACGAACAAACAATGGTACAAAACATAGAAAGCTAAAGATCGAGCAACACGAACCCCACTTAAAACCGGGGAAAAATACATGTGCTCTGGAAAAGTGAACAGCTTCTGCTCCACATGTGGCAACCATCGTTATTCATCTGACTTTGGCTAACCTGTTAGGCCCTTTGGTTTTCATTCTCCCGAGATCTTTTAAGTTATTTATCTTTCCGGTCTTTTGACCTTGGGTGTCGTTTCGGTGGCGCATTGTGCTCACTGCGTTGGATATATAGGGTTTGCATTAACCAATGCAAACAGAAGGAACTACTATTTCTTACAACAACAGCAATTCAGCACAACTTTCACAACGGACATTGACTACACTTTATTGGTCTTCAACCAGTGCAGCTCAGCAACAAAACTCAGCAAAATAGAATTCTGTAACAGCACAAAATTAACAAACAGAGCAAGATGTAAAAGAGTCAATGCATGTAATTGTTATGTATCTGTATTAAATTAGGGAAAGTCTTGGTCGTGATCGTGATCGTATGGTAGTTGTAATTACAACTATATATTCAATCAGTTCCTACCACCACTAATGGTGTGAGTTCGAATCCTGCTCAAGCTAGATGTACTCGATACAATATTATACAAAACAAAATTGTCAGTGACTTGCGGCAGGTTAATGGTGTTCACCGGGTACTCCGATGTCCTCCACCAATAAAACTGACCGCCACGATATAACTGAAATATTGTTGGAAGTGGCGTTAAGCATCATAACCCTAACCTTATATTAATGTATTCCAACCCGAATGCCTTACGATTAGGAATGATATTAAATGAAAAGAAAGTAAGCAAAGTCGTATATTGTAAACTAAGACTCTTCCATTGTTATGGAAGATTAACTCCTTTTTATAGAAAAAAAATGAAGTCAGATGATATAATACTGTTGACGTGATCGCATGGTTGTTGGATTTACAACTACCTATGCAATCAGTGTCGATCATCACTAGCATTGTGAGGTCGGACCCCACTCAGGTGAAATGTACCTGATACAGCATTATGTGAAAAAGTTTGTCAGTGACTTGTGATAGGTCGGTGGTTTTCTCCGGGTGCTCCGGTTTCCTCCACCAATAAAACTGACCGCCACGATTTTAACTGAAATATTGTTGAAAGTGGCGTTAAACACCATAACTCCACCCCTTCTAAATATAAATTGATGGCCTTATAGTTTGTCACCATTTCTTTCTGATTTTAATTTAGTTTCATCCCGGGAATGCATGACGTCGGGTAATCGTTTTCTTACGTTCTTTAAATTACGCAAAGACAAAATGCTTACACAGCAAATATGTAAAGTACCAAACTCCCACGGTTAATTTCAGAGGCAGAATAAGTCGCCATATAGAGATATTGCTATCAGACATTATTCCTTTGTAATTATGAATAATAAATATTAATGAATACATATATCTTTATTTCTGGTAACCTTTCTTAACACAATGGCATACAGCTAACAAATTAAATACATACATAATACACAATAAGATGCAATACAATACATAATACGAAAACAGCTATATACAATATTAACAAAATGAGAGAGAGAGAGTTACATTTTTCATCCAGGAGGGCAGACATTTTCATCGATATATCTTATAAAGGTGCAAAGTTTTTTTTATTTTCGATTTTTTTGTCAGATTCATTAAAGTACCAAATTTCAGAATATTACAATTTTTTATTTTTAATCAAACACACAATTAAAAAGTGAATACTCAAGAAGGATTGACCATGTTTGTAGATCTTTGTTTGTTTGTCCTTTTGTCCTTTTTTCGTTTAGCCATTATGTTGTCTGTCCTTCGATTTACGGATTCTGATTACCCCTTTGGTGTCTTCAAACTCTTCTTAAAGCTATTCCTGGAGCTTCACTCCTTTTATTCAGACAATATTGGAAAAACATTCAAGGGCATATTACAGATGATGTAATTCTTTGTATTACAATAATTACTACATACTTAATAAAATGTCAAATTGGATATTACAATATTTCAATTTTTTCTCGTTCAATAGCTGCGAAGAAGAAACTATTTCATTTATAAAGTACATATAAATAGATTTGATGTAGATGTTTAATAAAAACATATACTGGGCTAACTGCATTATATAAAACCACCTAATAACACTTGGAAAATATAGTCAATTATTTTAAGTAGTGTTTTTTTCTAAACCAAGTGGTGGAGTGTTGGACTTTCAGAACAGTCAGTGGTCAACTAGTAGTACACCAGTGATATGCTGTTTGCGCTCGGATTGCGCAATAAAATGAAGAAGAAAAAAATAACACATCACCGGACATTCCAAAATCTAATGTAAACATTTCTAAGAGAGAGGAAAAATTGATACCCCTAACACACATATACATAATCAAATACTTCCCTGGCTTGGTACAGGAACTTCAATAAAAAGTTGGCTGAGTTAAATTAGATTGTTTGGTCCGATATCACCCTTCTTACTGAAATGATACTTGATACAGTTACTTGTGGCAGGTCGGTGGTTTTCACCGGGCACTCCGGTTTCCTCCACCAGTACAACTGACCGCCACGATTTTAACTGAAATATTGTTGAAAGTGGCATTAAACACGACTATCCTAATATTAGCCCCCGAAGGGATGAAAACAATAAAAAATTAAATAATTTTATCCGATGCAAACTCCTGAATCATGCTTAAAGTTAAATGGAACAGCGCCTTTGTTGTCACCTATATTTGGGTAAATTGTGTGCTAGTCCAAAACAAGGAATTTCTAACACCATCTGTCGTGGCCGTTTTTATTTTCAATGATTTGATGTGAAAAGTGGTTATTTATTTTGTTGATATTAGTGGAATTATTAATCACCACTATCTAAGCTTTTATTTCATAAGTTCATAACTCATGCCCCAAGGTGTGTGCAACAATGATAGCAAACAATAATATCAACATTTGATCTTCCTCTTACAAGACTAAGATAAGAGACTGGCAAAAGTTGACACGAATCAAAGTTATGGCCTGGTACGCACATATATATATATATGGTGTCGACTTAAACCGGTTATTAAGATATTACCGCTTTGGTAACCGATAATCATAATCGGTCTCTGGTTTCCTCCATCAATCAAACTGACAGCCATGATATAACTGTTGAAAGTGGCGTTAAACACCATATCCCTAATCCTAACCTCCTACACATATACGACGATGTTAAGACGGTTATTGATTATGTTGATATTTCATACATTTTAAGCTCAAACGTTATGCTCAAATGCTCCACGAAACATCTTTCCAAATTATTAACATGTTTTCTATCGACAGTCAACACCGAGCTTCAGAACTACTGTGACACTAGCTACTCGAGAGGTGGTGTCAATCAAATGTGGATTCTGAAGAACTCGAAAGATTTGTTAGAGCACATACAATCTCTCTCCTCCTGTAACAGTATTAAAACATTTGACTTCTCTACCCTTTACACTACTATTCCTCACTCTAAGCTGAATGATAAATTAAGGGAGTTTGTCCAACTGTGTTTCATAAAAAAGAATGGCAAACGTAGTTACAAATACCTTGTGCTACGAAGAGACAGAACTTGTTTTGTAAAACACCTCTCTGATTCTACCAAAAAGTTCTCTGAAACTGATATCTGCAACATTCTCGAGTTTTTGATTGACTACATATTTGTTATGTTTGGTGGACGTGTTTTTCAACAGACAGTCGGCATACCTATGGGTACAAACTGTGCTCCTCTTCTTCTCGCCGATTTGTTCCTTTATTCGTATGAGGCAGACTTCATACAGGGGCTTCTCAAGAAAAACGAAAAGAAGATAGCCCGATCCTTTAATTTCACGTTCCGCTATATAGATGATGTCCTTTCACTAAATAACTCTAGGTTTGTTGATTTTGTTGATCGCATCTATCCCATTGAACTTGAAATAAAGGATACCACATATATAAAGATAGATCTGCTTCATACCTTGACCTACACCTCAAAATCGACAGTGAGGGTCGGTTAAGAACGAACCTTTACGACAAAAGAGATGATTTCAATTTTCCTACTGTGAACTTTCCATTTATATGTAGCAACGTTCCAACAACACCTGCATATGGAGTATATATCTCTCAAATGATACGATATTCCAGAG
Source organism: Bathymodiolus brooksi (assembly GCA_963680875.1). NCBI lineage: Eukaryota > Metazoa > Mollusca > Bivalvia > Mytilida > Modiolidae > Bathymodiolus > Bathymodiolus brooksi. The sequence goes on from OY804583.1 coordinate 56,168,632, forward strand.
CTTGTGGTTCCTATCAGGATGTACTTGATAGGGGTTGTTGCTATCAAGGAAGCTACTGAATCAATGGTTCCTTTTGGTAAAGTTAAAGTCATCACTTCGAAAATTGTACGGTCGCCACCATGACTTGGTTGACCGTTATGGAATATCTGTGTCACAAATGACCACAGATATGTTCCACTTGTCGTAAACACTTCCCTGCCCTTTCCTCATTAACGACTTATTACCGGGTTTGTAACTAGATTAACACGACGGGTGCCACTAGTGGAGCAAGAACTGCCTACCCTTCCGGAGCACCTGAGTTCACCCCCGGTTTTCAGTGGGGTTCGTGTTACTTGATCTTTAGTTTTATATGTATGTTTTGTCGATTGTTGTTTGTCCTTTTGAACTTTTTCTTTTGGCCTTTGTGTTGTCTGTTCTTCTTCGATACCGGTATACGGTTTCTGATTGCCCTTTTAGTATCTTCAAAATCTTCTGACCTTTCTCCCTTATCTGTTGACACATTGATGAAGATTAACGGCTGTCTTGCCATACAAATATACTTTGTTGGTGTCATGTTCGAGTTGACGATAAGAATCCTTAAATTGAAGGACAGAAAACATAAAGGCCAAAAAGAAAAAGTACAAAGGACAAGCAACGATCTACATTACACATAAAACTAAAGGTTGAATAAAGATCAGTGTTATATCTATATGGTATCATATCTCTTTAAGAGCAAAGTTCTTTTAAACCCAGGTTCAATAAACATATATGTTCTAGTTAGTAGTTAAAGTATTATATAGGCACTGATTGCAAAGGTAGTCATAAATCCAACTACCATAGATCATACACCCCCCCCCCCCCCACGATATAAAAATAAAAGAAGTTATAAATAAAACAGTGAAAATGTGTTTCAATCTATTTATATGAACAAATATATTATATTATAAATATCTGACAAGAAAACCTAAATAAGAATATAACTACGGACATTACAAAACCTAACTAAGAATATAACTACGGACATTACAAAACCTAACTTAGAATATAACTACGGACATTACAAAACCTAACTAAGAATATAACTACGGACATTACAAAACCTAACTTAGAATATAACTACGAACATTACAAAACCTAACTAAGAATATAACTACGAACATTACAAAAACCTAACTAAGAATATAACTACGGACATTACAAAACCTATATAAGAGTATAACTACGAACATTACAAAGCCTAAGTAAGAATATAACTACGGACATTACAAAACCTAAATAAGAATATAACTACGGACATTACAAAACCTAACTAAGAATACAACTACGGACATTACAAAACCTTACTAAGAATATAACTACGGACATTACAAAACCTAACAATTCAGGAATAGATTATATCATTTATAGCAAGATAACTATTAATCTTCATTAAAATGTCAAAAGATAAGGGAGAGAAATGTCAGATTTACATCCACAGTGTATCGGTTGTATTTAATAAGTAAGCCAGGGACCAAAGTTCTATTAAACACAGGTTCAATAAACATATAAATTCTAGTTAGTGGTCAATGTAGTATAGTTAAGTATTATAATTAATGGTTCTGACTAAGCTTGAAACAAATAGGATAACTTCATCTTACACAACAGCATTCGGAGTGTATTTACACACAATAATATAAATATTTTATACAAGATATGTTTTTTCTCTAGATTCCTAGTAACATGTATACTTATGAAACCACAGTCATACAATATGATGCCTTAAGATGACCAAAATTCAAACCGTTCTCTATGATGCTAAATACACACTAGAGAATACCAAAGGGCCATTGTTAGTTGGACTGCACATATTTTGATCCAAAGCAGAACTATTAACGGCTACTGGTTCTTGATTTAACACATTTCCATTTTGAATTTCAAATGAATTGTCAAAAAGTGCCTGGAATTAGTTTTCATCATATCTCCATCCTTCTTACGGGCAGAGGCATAAACAGTACGTAAATGTTCATTTAATTAAGATTTTGCGAAGTTCTGGAAATCGGAAGATACACCTTTGTTTGTCAAGTAATCCCGGAATAGTTTCACTCCCCTTTTCACTGCGCGTTTCGTTTCCTTACTGTCCTTGGTTGACAGAAGATCTTTAATGTTTTCCTCGCTTATTTCAGCGAAGGCCAAGGCTGAAGTAGCCTTATAATTATTAGCTGTCTGGAAAATTTGTTTTGCGCGGAATTCAAAACTAATATGAGATTACGGAACGGATACCTTTTTTCCGCTTCCGGTTCGGAGGGTGGTATTGCGGGATGTGGTATATCCTTGCAATACCACACTCTGCTTTGGTGGGCGGTGATAAGAAAAGTTAGAGAAAAATACCACATCTACATTTACCAATGAAATTGCCGAATTATCAAAGATATTTGCATAAAGTATAATATATTTAAATACCATAGCTCTACCCCTTACCATTGACAGCTATATCGTGGTGTTAAGCACCATAACCCTTACCATAACTCCCTATTCAAATAGATGTTATTCTGGGTTCCTTCACCAATAAAACTGACTGGCACGATACAGCTGAAATATTATTGGAAGTGGCATTAAGCACCATAGCCCATACCCTAACCCTTGAAAGCAATACCATTCTATATAGAGCTAATAAAAACGTCGATGTATATTTTGGTGCTCATGACACGTTTCTGTAATAACATTCATCAGGTACGCTCATAAACTATAATTAGATACAGTCGACAGACAGTTTTACTGATCTAATTTCCGCTGGTTATCCAGTCGATTCTTCAGGTCTATTACAGGAATACCATTACATGAATAAGTCAGACAAACAAACATTGATGATTGCTTAATAACAGATCCGAAGAAGCTTGTAGTTATTATGCTACAGTTTATTGCCAGTGCATGAAAATGTATGCTACCGTGATACTGTTTTATGTAAACTTCTAAAATATTGCTACTTTTTAGTTTCATTCATTTATTGTTCAATTTGTGGTTTCTGATTCCCCGTTTAGGATCTTTAAACTCTTCTTAATTCAACGCATCAATGGTGTAATGGTTAGCGTGCTCTCCTCGAGTGTGGTAGATCGTGGGCTCAAGACCCAGCGAGGTCAAACCAAAGACTATGAAATTGATATTTGCTGATTTTCCGCTATGCATGTAGCAATAAGGAGTAAGATCAAAGACTGGTTGGCTCGGAATCAGATTAATGTACCCGAATGGTGAGACATGTCTACCCACTCGGACATATCCAGCACATAGTGGACATCATCTCAACGAGATGAAACATGTTCTTGCCATGAAATAGCAGAACGAACAATTGTTCAATAAAGCGTGAAACAACAATCACTCACTCAATTTATTATTAGATTTTTTGCTACATCATAGTCGTGACATTTGTAACGCAATCACAACAGAGAATTATGTTTCTTTCTTTGTCTATGATATATTTAGGTTTCATGTTTATTTCTCGTGATGTCGAGGGGTCAGAATATAATCTGGAAGACCTCTCGGCGGACCATTGTTGTTAGCATTTGCGGTAGTACCACGCTCCATGCACAATACATATCTCTTTTGTAGGATTTGCTTATTTGAGTATTCTAACCACCACATAAGGCTGAATCATTGGTATTCGTCCTAACCAAGACCTGCACATGTTTTGAGTGGTAGTCAAAATTCATCGCTCTGGGTATTGTTCAATAGCTCCCTCGTTTCTGTGTAATGTTTGCATACGCTGTTGAACCCGTTCACGTCCTGAATATGCGTGAAATGGTTGCTGCTGGATAAACGTTAGAGAATGCCGAAGAAGCAATACAAAATGGACAATCCAGAGAAACTGACAACATAGGGTACGGTACACACAACGAAGACAAACAAAGCGAAAACACAACATGATATGTGTTGGACACCACTCTACCCAAACAAATATAAATAACATAAATAAGACATATTAAATACAAACAACTGTTAAAGACGAACCAAAGATCGGTTTTATGTTAATAACGCAACTATCAATCGTTCTTACTGTATTTGCAATAGTGCTATGGATTTTAATGGACTTAACTCTGTAACTACAAACATATTACCGCTATAAATATATCATTTAGAGATATAAATCAGCTTGCAGAGATCTAATCGAAAAGGTTTCTTTATCTTTGTTTTATGTGGAAATTGTTCAACGAAGTTAATAATAGTCGATCTGATCTAGATTTAATACATTGCATTCGCACAAGAGAGAGACTTTTCTTGCAAAGACATGTCGATTGTTGTACTAGTAGAGTACATTTTGTGAGCAGTGTATATAAACATTTTATCGCTATTTTATGAGAGAATATAATATTTTGAAGACAGGTTTGTATTCTAATCTATTTTTTGATGGGGTAAGTGTCGGTCATTTAAAAAAAATGTGCTGTCTTATTATCTGTATTTACGTTCTCAGTTCCGTGTTGCAATGTCCGTTGCAGCTTCCGCATAAAAACAATGCTCGGTTCGTCTTTACCTTCAGTTGTTTTTAGGAGGACTTATGTCTTATTTACGTTATTTGTGTGTGTTTGCGTATATTGGTGTGCAACACATATTGTGTTGTGTTTATGCTCTGCCTATGTTTCTCTGGATTGTCCATTTATGATTGCCCCTTTGGTATTTTCTAACGTTGATATTAATGATAAATTCGCGTTTCGGGAATAATCTTCATCTCGTACGCTGCTCAGAATCCAAGGATTTGAACACCAAATATTTGTATGGTGTTTAGGAGCAATGAGTCCAAAGAACATACAGATGATTACCACTATCAGCTAAGGTTTGCACTGACTGAGGAAGATGAAAATTAGTTTTGTTGATAACTACATTATTTAAAACTGTGCATTTCAAATAATAAATATATATGTTAATGCCGAAACACTAACTACTGGGCGAATGATACTCTCGGGTACTAATAGTACACCAGAAGAGGTGTCGACCCCGTGATAGCTATGAAACGTAGATCTTAAATATGACTGATTATTTTACTAGTAACGTCAATGTAGATAAATCTTTAACTACTATTGCATTAACAAAATTATGTTCATCATTTTGATGGCATATTTGTTACAGGAAGACCATTAGGCGATATTGAATATCATAACCCCTAACCATATATATATATATATATGTGTGAGTGGATGTGGTCGAGTGGTCTAGGGCGCTGGACGTAAAGCTAAGCGAATGGTGCTGCAGTGTATCAATGGTGTGAGTTCAAATCCCGTCGATGGAAGAACAAAATTTTGACAGCTCTAAAATATAATTTTAACACTGTTTGGTTTGATTTTCAGACGTATATATATATGCATATATACACATTGGGTATGGGGTTGTGGTGCTTAGCGTCACTTTCAACAATATTTCAGTTATATCGTTGAGGTCAGGTCTTTTTTAATGAAGGAAACCGAGATACACGGGAAAAAACCACCGATCTGTCGAAAGTCAGAGACAAATTTTATCAAACAATGTTGTATCTAGTATATCTCGCCTCCACGGGATTCGAAATCACAACGTAAGTGGTAATAGGCACCGATTGCATAGGAAGTTATAAATCCGGGCTAGAAATCAGCTATGAACATTCACTGTATTTTTCATTGAGCTGACTATGTTGAAGTGACTGTTGAATTAACCTGAGTTTGTTCAGATGTTTGTTGCAATGACAGCAATGACATCATAACAGCAATACAAATCTTTTGGTATCATCTCTAGTTGGCTTATTAACGTCAGTGGTTCATGACCCTACACACCCGGAAGGTCATCAACTTTAAATCATCAAAACATATAAATATGCTGATCCATGTATACAATTTTATACTTGTATCTATGGCAACAGTCACTAGGGGATTAAATATTGCAACATAAATATTCTCTATAATTTTCTTGACACGTTACAAATCTCTTAGAAGTAGATATTTTTTCCACATGAAAACCACGGAACATTAATAACAACTAAGTAATGTCCCTTTAGTGAGGATTTAACCTCATTATAATAACTAACTCATTATTTGTGGTGTAAATAGATTCTCCTGATATGATGTTCAGTGTTAACAATGGCTAATTGACTCAATATCAACTGTCTTCAGATCTTCAGACATGTTACATTGACATACAGTGACGAGCTGTGGGAAATAAAGAACCAGATCGATTTTGTAGAATATGATTTAGCGATGGAAAATAATAATGTTTGTAAATACATGAATGAGTAATTTCTGGGAAATTTTTATTTGTTCATGTCATTTAAGGATGGGGTGATTTCGAAAATATGGAAATATGATGACTCTATTAATAGGACGGAAATACATTTGAAAAAAGCGAAAAGCAAAAGATGCAACCCCTTCAGAACAGGGTTGACATGTAATCAGAAGATACAACCCCTTCAGACCAGGGTTGACATGTAATCAGAAGATACAACCCCTTCATAACAGGTTTGACATGTAATCAGAAGATACAACCCCTTCAGAATAGGGTTAACATGTAATCAGAAGATACAACCCCTTCAGAACAAGGTTGACATCTAGTCAGAAGATACAACCCCATCAAAACAGGTTCGACATGTAATCAGAAGATACAACCCCTTCAGAACAGGGTTGACATGTAATCAGAAGATACAACCCCTTCAGAACAGGGTTGACATGTAATCAGAAGATACAACCCCTTCAGAACAGGGTTGACATGTAATCAGAAGATACAACCCCTTCAGAACAGGGTTGACATGTAATCAGAAGATACAACCCCTTCAGAACAGGGTCGACATGTAATCAGAAGATACAACCCCTTCAGAACAGGGTTGACATGTAATCAGAAGATACAACCCCTTCAGAACAGGGTTGACATGTAATCAGAAGATACAACCCCTTCAGAACAGGGTTGACATGTAATCAGAAGATACAACCCCTTCAGAACAGGGTTGATATCTAATGAGAAGATACAACCCCATCAAAACAGGGTCGACATATAATCAGAAGATACAACCCCTTCAGAACCGGGTTGACATGTAATCAGAAGATACAACCCCTTCAGAACAGGGTTGACATGTAATCAGAAGATACAACTCCTTCAGAACAGGGTTGACATGTAATCAGAAGATACAACCCCTTCAGAACAGGGTCGACATGCAATCAGACAATCATAGTACTTCTTTTAGTGGAGGACTTTGGTAACCCGGACAACATGCTAACCGACACCGTTTATGAAATTAAATACAGAATACGCTGAAAATCAACGAAAAGACTCAACCTCAAAAACCGAAAAATCTTCATAAAACTTGACCTCTTCAGTGAAGAATTAAGGTAACTTATTATGAGTTCATAGAACAAACGTGATACTAGTTTACTGTCATTGTAAAGCAAATGATTATCGTATAACAGGTAATTTCTAGCGGTGTGAAATTTCTGCGGTTGTGGACTAAATATAATACCTTTTTTCTGCGGTTTGAAAATCATGCCGTCCTTCTTTTTAAAATATTCAACGATCGACATGTTTCCTGACCAACATAAACTCAAATAACGACAAAGCTGAATTGTAGGTGAGTACCTTTCAGTGAATGTTAATATACAACTATGAGATATCTGCTATTTTAATTTCTCCGGTTCGGGGTTGAATGCAGAATACCACAGAAATTAGATAGCCGCAGAAATTTCCGGTTATGCGATATGCAGTTATACAGTCAATGCACTTTTATTGGTCAAATAACACAGCTTCAGGATCAGTGATATTAATTCAATTGTTTATTTGCCCTTGACAACAGCACGACATGATACTTGACTACACGTGCTGTATTTCATGACTTAGATGACTTCTTTAAAAGGAAGTGAAAGTCACAAGGAAATTTAATTTTGTCAATTACCAAATTAACAATTCAATAGGAACGGAATCCTTAGTGAAACGTTGAAAGATAAGCGGGAAAAAATCGTGTAATATCGTTTTGACTGTCGGTTTCCAAATGAAATGAACTAAGTTTATAAAAATCGAATTTACCAGCCATAATAGTTTTTTTCAACAGTTATAGGGTTAGGATTATGGTGTTTAGCGCCACTTTCAACAATATTTCATTTATATCGTACACTGATTATAAGAAAAGTTTGAAGATACCAAAGGGTAATCAAAACCCACAAATCAAAGAAGGATAGAAAATGCAATGTTCATAATACAATGCCCTCGGAATAAGGACATGCATTTATAATCGCTGAAGTTACATATTTACATGTAGCATAAGTAATATGTAAAACAAAGATCACGTGATTACTACGTATTCTTGTATTTAGCGTAAACGACTCTAGAAAAAGTCATGATAATAATAGAAAAATAGAGGAAAAATCACATATTTCAGTATTTTTCAACATTTAAAAATAGAATTAAACAGACAAGGCAGTTGCAATGTACAAAAATCAAAAATTATTGAAAACTTATTAAATTACATTAATATTATAACATTAGTCCAAAGACGACAATAACCTATTAAATCAAATCAATATTAAAAGCAAACATGTGTATTATTATTCTTTCAAATGCTTTGTATTAAGAAATATTTGCAATATTCGCAACAGCACACAATACGCCATGACATAGCTGAAAAATTGCTGAGTTGTCGTTGAACAACAATCACTCACTCCCTCGCAACACACAATAGAACACAGAAACTGAATTTTAATTCTTAGAAAACATCGTAAAGATTTTTTAACTTATATGCTAATTGACAAAACTAACTTTCTTTGATCGACAAAATGGCGTGACATTTCATAACAATGAACAGTAGGCGTTCTACCTTCCTATGTTTTGTCTGCAGTAATGATCATCAGAGACAATCATACACAACAGAAAATATAAATTGTACTGATATTTCTACAACACAACCTAATGTATTTCCTCTTTTAATGATATACAAGAAAAGAAAAAATTATATACGACTTTTACTTTAGATTACATGACATGCGGGGATAAGCTTTAAACAAAAGAGGTTATATTGATGAATATGCAAAATAGAGATGTTGTTTTAATAGTAAAGGAATAAAAAGTCCTAGTTTCTAAAATAATGTCATTATCATTAAATCTAAGATAAAGGTACCTGTTCGATTAGGGTTGTCAGCTTATACAACATGCATATGTAATACAGAACGTCTGACAGTGGGTACATGTTTGGAGAGTGACATGCTCACCGTAGGTCAATGACCTCCTTTGTAGTTTCCGAAATTGAGGTGTGCATTTTAACCACTACAGCATACTAAATTTTCCGTCCCTAACGAGATCTCCATATATTTTGCAGCTGCAGGCAAAAGTCACTATCGTCTTTACACTTTCCCTCTCTGATTGTTGAACGTGTTTACGTCTTACTTATGAATTAAATGTCTGCCGATGGACGCTAAACACCCAACAATCAATAAATCAAACATGTATAAAAATACTAACCCAACCTATTAGAACATGCGTAAAGTTGTTCTTTTTCATTAAGAGAGTTCCATTCCCTCTGTCTGATGAAATTACATACTTTTTTAATAACCTAGGTACCAAGCAGACACTTCCAACCGCTACCCCCCCCCCCCCCTTTCGGCTCTGTGTTTCAGCAGCCTTATCTTTCAATGACAGAACAGATGCAATTCTTACTGTATGGCTCATTAAATACAGATTTGTTATAAATTTTCAAATCTGTCTCGTCAGGGGTGCTGGAAACATTTGTTGGTATTTCATATTTTGAAGTAAAGATGTAATTAGACAATTTCATGTGTCTCGAGTAAGCAATTATAAAGAGATTGTCACATTTGTCTTCTGTAACTATGTCATCACACTGTGGGAATAAATAGAAGCCGGCTGTTTCTAATACAATGGTCATATTTAGTCATAAAAACGAAGTAACTTTTTTTCGGGTTTCTTTCCTTTTGTATCGTAACAATCAATTTCTTTGTTAGTTTTACAGCTAATGTCATGCTCTTTATTTATACTGTGTTCCAACTATTGTGTAGCATCTTTTTAAAAGATTATTTTTAATTCTTTCCAGGCTTCATCATTGTTGGTATTTCTAATGTGGCGCATAGTTCGGATTAGGGTTATAGTATTTAACGCCACTTTCAGGAATATTTCAGTTATGGTGGTCAGCTTTATTGCTTGGGGGAAATCGGGGTACCCGAAGAAAACCACTGACCTGTCGCAAGTCACTGACAAACTGTATCATATAATGTTGTATCGAGTGCACATCGCCACGAGCACGATTTGAACTCACAACGTTTATAGTGATATGCACTGATTGCATAGGTAGTTGTAAATCCCACTAGCATACGATCATGACCACAACAGTCCCTTGTTAGTTCGTAACTGACTACTAGCTATTAATTTAGAATTTGTTGTTTAAAGACCATTATTCCTAGGACAAAAAAATCATAGCTCATATTTCTAACAGATTTATTAGCGAATAATCATAAACATATAAAGAAATAATAGTATTTGTGGAGACATGAATACATAGGTCATCAGTTTATTGGTAGTATACATTGCGTTGAAATAATAATAAAATAATAATAATTTAGAATATAAAATCAAATCAAATTGAATATAATTGTACTTATTTAATTACGAGATGTATCTACATGCTCTACCATCAGATTTACTATATTTGTATCAAGGACAAACAGCCCCACAGAATCAAAAATAGATGCCTACCCTTTAGGAATAATTTAGCCTTCGCGAGCACCCCCTGTTTTTTTGGTGAGATCCGTGTTGCTCATCTTATAAGTTGTTTGTGTTGTCCTATTATGTGGTTTTCTTTTACGCTATGAATTCCAAGTTGTGATGTCCGCTACGATTTCCACATAAAAACAATGTTCGGTTCGTCTTTACCTCCAGTTCTTTGTAGAAGGGTTCATATATTATTTACGTTATTTGTGTTTGTTTGAGTGTGGTGTCTAACACATATTATGTTGTGTTTTTTGCTTAGTTTGTCTTCGTCTTGTGTACCCGGTCTTGTCAATTTCTCTGCATTGTCCATTTTGATTGCCGCTTCGCTATTCTCTAACTTTTATTTCAATGATTTCATTAGTATTGACAATTCAGATTTTAACTTTTTAGCGTTTTTAATCAAGTTGGCATAGAAAGTATGAACAAATTCAGAAATGAGAGAAGCACGATTGGCGATCAAAGTCTTCCATTAAAACGCTTCCTAATTAAAAGTAATTAAGAGTAATTAATGAATAGAATAATTAGTAATGTATTTTTGTACGATAAATTATACATGAATAGGACATTAACTAATAATAATAATCTTTATTTCTCAAACTGACAGTGCATAGCACATATACAGAGAAGTTACAAATAAATGGACAGATTAAACTATATACAATATATACAAATACAGTAAATCGACAGATGGAATTAGCCGGGAGGTCAAACTATCGTATTTATATATCTAATAAATTTACATAGTTTTTTGCAGGATTGGTTTCCGTTCACTAGTCATTAAATTTTTTAACTTTATTATATTGGGACGTTCAATTAAATGTTTTGGAAGTAGTGAAGTACGTTTTTCGCTTAAATTAGTACATTCAAATATGTAATGATATTCGTCTCCAATTTGATTCTTTTGACAAAGTTCTCAATAGCGATTTTCCCTCGGAATATTACTCCATCTTCCCTTTTCTATGGGCAATTTATGATTTGTAGTTCTAAATTTACATAAAAGAAGGGAATTTTGTTCATCTAAAATATTAAAATATTCTTCAAATTTAAAATCAGTTTTGAAAATTCTATAATTAAATGCTTTAGGGGAATTATGGACTGACGAGTTCCAATCCTGTAAAAACTGGTCTAACAATGTTTGTTTTATACTTTGTTTTAGCCACTCGATGCTTTTGAAAGTTTGCGTTTGCCATATATGAGAAAAACCAGTTTCGTTTAATATTTTTTCCAAACATTTTATCCATTTAATATCGAAATTTTGTTGCGAATACAAATGATGTGATAAACTATACATAATGCATGATATTTTGGATTGTTTTCCACAAATAAATTTTGCCCAAAAAGAAATAATTCTAATTTTAATGTCGATTTCGACCGGATATCTACCTAATTCACCATATATCATATAATTCGGAGTAGACGTCTTGAGGTTCAAAATCATTTTACAAAATTTTAAGTGTACTTTTTCTAACACGTCATTGTTTCCAAATCCCCATATTTCGCAGCCATAAAGTAAAATTGGTTTAACCATTTTATCGAAAAGACTCAATAGACATTTTATAGATAAATTGTGTTTTCTTCCTAATTTCAGTACTGCATACATAGAAACAACTGCTTTATCCACTAAACGTTTTTTTGCCAGATTGAAATTGCCAGTTTTGCTAAAAATAATACCGAGATAATTGAAGTTTTTGACTACTTCAATTTCGGAGCCATTATATTTAAAAGATAAATGTTGAGGTGTACGACCACTCCCAAATATGACAATTTTAGTTTTATCAATGTTAACTTTCAGCTTCCAGGTTAAACAGTATTCATGAAAAGCAACGAGCTGTGCCTGTAAATCACTCTCAGATTCTGTTAATATAACCGTATCATCAGCATATAGTATTATAAATAATCTCAAATAAATATTTAACTGGTTTTCGAGATCGCCTGAGATTGATTCTAACCCTGTAACATTTTTGGCTTCTAGAAAAGTTTCTAAGTCATTTAAGAATAAGGAAAATAATGGGGGAAGATAACGAGTTGTTCTCTGTGGTGTCTGGTGTTTTATGTCAGAAATCAGATGCAGATTTATTAAGAAGTATTAAAAACAAACTGGTTGGAGCGAAGATGAGATTATAATGAAGCAAAAATACAGCAAGATTATGCAATGTAAAAAGTTTCTTGTCGCAGATATATTATATTTCTCATTAGAATATATTTATGATGCAATAATAGAAGTGCACATTAATTTTTTTAGGTAGACATTAACTAATGTGGGACGATAACGAGTTAGTTGCTCTCTGTTGTGTCTGGTGTTTGTGTCTGTGATCAGTTGCAGGTTTATTCAGAAGTACTAAGACATAAGCTGGAGGCAATATGAGATTATAATGACGCAAAAAAAAAATACATCAAAATTTGGCAATTTCAAATAAAAATGTTTCATTGCGTAGATATTAGATTTAATATTTAAAATATATTGATGATGCAATGGTAATAAAAGTGCATATGATCTTATTGGATGTAATTAACTTAGTTTATACAAATATAAACGTAGTAGTGACATTAACTAGTTTCCATTAAATCATGAATTGAATAAGACTAGTTTGAAGATACCAAGGGAGTAATCAGTTTGCTTGTTTGTTTGATGGTATCTAACGCCACTTTCAACAATATATCAGCTATATCGTGGCGGTGGGGTATTTAGAATCCATATATTGAAAATAGTTAATGTCACGATTACGTTTATTTTTGTATAAACTAAGCTAAATACATCCAATAAGATCACGTGCACTTTTATTATTGCATCATAAATATATTTTAAATATTAAATCTAATATTTTCCCTCTGAAACTTTTTAAATTGCATAATTTTGATGCATTTGTTTGCTTCATTTTAATCTCATATTAACATAATTGCCAAAAGAAAAATGAAAAAAGAACAAACAACGATCTACAAAACATACATATAAAACTAAAGTTCAATAAATTTGACCCCCCCCCCTCCCCCACCACATATTTTAAAATTATTTTGGCTTTGATTGTACCTGATAATGGTTATTTTAGAAACGCGTTGTGCACACTAAACTTGATATCCACGTTTTTATTTTTAATGTTGCATCATGTTTTTTGTTTCCAGTTTTTCATTTTCAAACCCGGAATATGCACTTTTAAATCGTTAGTAACCAAGACAATTATAAGGATTGATCACACATGGCATGTTACCGTTCACATTTTTAGTCAAATTTTATTTGAAATATTCTAATGCTTATTTAATTTCATTTTAAACTATTAAAAAGTAATTGTAAATTTGATTTTTCCTATCATTTCAAATTTATTGTTCAACTCCAGGAAAGAACATGTCTATTGAATGTATCGTGTGTTAAAGTACAGAATTTAATTGAGCTAATAAAATGTTTCATAAAGAATGTAAATATCTTATTATCAATTTATGATTTATTTCATAATGAATATGAAAATAATTGCATGTATCGGTTTCACTTTTTTATTGTGCGGGAAACGTTTTGCATGTGTATCCAATAAACAATAAAAAATTAAAAATTAAAAATACCACGCCTTCGGAACGGTTCCAAAATCTAAGCGAAAAATCACAGAGTGGCAAAATCGTTAGTCCTTACACACACATACACTATGTCTTATAAGAAACAGGAAATTCTTGCCCTTCCTGGGCACCTGGGTTCCCCCTCGGTGGAGTCAGGTTTGCTCATCTTGTCAGTTTTTTGTATTGTCCTATTATGTGTCTTTACGTTCTTAGTTCCGTGCTGTGATGTCCGTTACGAATATCGCATATAAACGATGTTCAGTTCGTCAATATCTCCAGTTGTTTGTAGGAGGGCTCATGTCTTATTTACGTTGTTTGTGTTTGCTTGCGCATAGTGGTGTCCAACACATATTGTGTTGTGTTTTGCCTTGTTTTTCATCGTCTTGTGTGCCACTGGTGCCAGTTTCTCTAGATAGTCCATTTTTGACTGACCCTTCGGTATTCTTAAACGTTTATTTCAATGACCGAAAGATAATTTGGTTCAATTGTCGTGAATAGTGTCCGTTGATATATGAACTTTCTCTCGTTATATATGCCTTCTGTGGTGGATTACATTTTGTAGTTTAATGGAACTAACGAAAGCAACGACAATTTTTTTTTGCATTAAATGAATACAAATTCAATCAATATACCCAAGTTAACAAAATAGCATTCGTTAGATTTAGGGTTAGTGTTATGATTTAGGGTTAGTGTTATGATTTAAGGTTAGTGTTATGATTTAAGGTTAGTGTTATGATTTAAGGTTAGTGTTATGGTGTTTAAAGCCACTTTCAACAATATTTCAGCTATATCGTCGGGGTCAGTTTTATTGGTGGAAGAAACCGGAGAAAACCATCGACCTGCAGCAAGTCACTAAGAAAACTTTATCCCATAATATTGTATCGAGTACGCCTCACCTGTGCGGGGTTCGAACTCACAACTTTAGTGGTGATATGAACTGATTGCATAGGTAGTTGTAAATCTAACTACAATACGAACACGACCACGACGGCCCCCACGAAAGAAACGAACATGTACATTCAATGAATAAAAATGAAATCACCATGCCCATGGTAACATAGTAACTTTTCGTGAGAATGAACTATAATCAATAATACATATTAGGTGCTTGTGTATGCTATGGTGTTTAATACCACTTGCAACACTATATCAATTATATCGTGGCGGTCAGTTTTATTGGTGAAGGAGACGAAGAAAACCACCAACCTGTCGCAAGTCACTGAAAACACTTTTTAACAGAATGAATAGCGTTTGGTGAGAATGAACTAGAATCAATAATACATATTGTAGTAAATCACCTGATCACAATCCTATAACGACGTTAATGTCAATGACTTTATACATACAAATAAAGATGTGTTAGCGTAAATAGACACGTCTGACATAAAACTATACGATTAATCACAATCAGATAGAAAAACAATCATGGCTAATCAGAATCTAAAGTGGAGAAAACGACAGTATGGAATAGGGTTACTGCTCTAATAATCAGAATCTAAAGTGGAGAAAACGACAGTATGGAATAGGGTTACTGCTCTAATAATCAGAATCTAAAGTGGAGAGAACGACAGTATAGACTAGGGTTACTGCTCTAATAATCAGAATCTAAAGTGGAAAAAACGACAGTATAGAATAGGGTTACTGCTCTAATAATCAGAATCTAAAGTGGAGAGAACGACAGTATAGAATAGGGTTACTGCTCTAATAATCAATATCTAAAGTGGAGAGAACCAAAGTATAGAATAGGGTTACTGCTCTAATAATCAGAATCTAAAGTGCAGAAAACGACAGCATAGAATAGGGTTACTGCTCTAATAATCAGAATCTAAAGTGGAGAAAACGACAGTATAGAATAGGGTTACTGCTCTAATAATCAGAATCTAAAGTGGAGAAAACGACAGTATAGAATAGGGTTACTGCTCTAATAATCAGAATCTAAAGTGGAGAAAACGAGAGCATAGAATAAGGTTACTGCTCTAATAATCAGAATCTAATGTGGAGAAAACGACAGTATAGATTAGGGTTACTGCTCTAATAATCAGAATCTAAAGTGGAGAAAACGACAGTATAGAATAGGGTTACTGCTCTAATAATCAGAATCTAAAGTGGAGAAAACGATAGTATGGAATAGGGTTACTGCTCTAATAATCAGAATCTAAAGTGGAGAGAACGACAGTATAGAATAGGTTTACTGCTCTAATAATCAGAATCTAAAGTGGAGAGAACGACATAATAGAATAGGGTTACTGCTCTAATAATCAGAATCTAAAGTGGAGAGAACGAAAATATAGAATAGGGTCACTGCTCTAATAATCAGTATCTAAAGTGCAGAACACGACAGTATGGAATAGGGTTACTGCTCAAATAATCAGAATCTAAAGTGGAGAAAACGACAGTATGGAATAGGGTTACTGCTCTAATAATCAGAATCTAAAGTGGAGAAAACGACAGCATAGAATAAGGTTACGTGTATATAGAATAGGTTTACTGCTCTAATAATCAGAATCTAAAGTGAAAAAAACGACAGTATGGAATAGGGTTACTGCTCTAATAATCAGAATCTAAAGTGGTGAAAACGACAGTATGGAGTAGGGTTACTGCTCTAATAATCAGAATTTAAGTGGAGAAAACGACAAAATGGAATAGGGTTACTGCTCTAATAATCAGAATCTAAAGTGGAGAAAACGACAAAATGGAATAGGGTTACTGCTCTAATAATCAGAATCTAAAGTGGAGAAAACGACAGTATGGAATAGGGTTACTGCTCCAATAATCAGAATCTAAAGTGGAGAAAACGACAGTATGCAATAGGGTTACTGCTCTAATAATCAGAATCTAAAGTGGAGAAAACGACAGTATGGAATAGGGTTACTGCTCTAATAATCAGAATCTAACGTGGATAAAATGACAGTATGCAATAGGGTTACTGCTCTAATAATCAGAATCTAAAGTGGAGAAAACGACAGTATGGAATAGGGTTACTGCTCTAATAATCAAAATCTAAAGTGGAGAAAACGACAGTATGGAGTAGGGTTACTGCTCTAATAATCAGAATCTAAAGTGGAGAAAACGACAGCATAGAATAGGGTTACTGCTCTAATAATCAGAATCTAAAGTGGAGAAACGACAGCATAGATTAGGGTTGCTGCTCTAATAATCAGAATCTAAAGTGGAGAAAACGACAGCATAGAATAGGGTTACTGCTCTAATAATCAGAATCTAAAGTGGAGAAAACAACACTATGGAATAGGGTTACTGCTCTAATAATCAGAATCTAAAGTGGAGAAAACGACAGTATGGAATAGGGTTACTGCTCTAATAATCAGAATCTAAAGTGGTGAAAACGACAGTATGGAGTAGGGTTGCTGCTCTAATAATCAGAATCTAAAGTGGAGAAAACGACAGCATAGAATAGGGTTACTGCTCTAATAATCAGAATCTAAAGTGGAGAAAACGACACTATGGAATAGGGTTACTGCTCTAATAATCAGAATCTAAAGTGGAGAAAACGACAGTATGGAATAGGGTTACTGCTCTAATAATCAGAATCTAAAGTGGTGAAAACGACAGTATGGAGTAGGGTTACTGCTCTAATAATCAGAATCTAAAGTGGAGAAAACGACAGTATGGAGTAGGGTTACTGCTCTAATAATCAGAATCTAAAGTGGAGAAAACGACAGTATGGAGTAGGGTTACTGCTCTAATAATCAGAATCTAAAGTGGAGAAAACGACAGTATAGAATAGGGTTACTGCTCTAATAATCAGAATCTAAAGTGGAGAAAATGACAGCATAGAATAGGGTTACTGCTCTAATAATCAGAATCTAAAGTGGAGAAAACGACAGTATGGAATAGGGTTACTGCTCTAATAATCAAAATCTAAAGTGCAGAAAATGACAGTATGGAATAGGGTTACTGCTCTAATAATCAGAATCTAAAGTGGAGAAAACGAGAGTATGGAATAGGGTTACTGCTCTAATAATCAGAATCTAAAGTGGAGAAAACGAGAGTATGGAATAGGGTTACTGCTCTAATAATCAGAATTTAAAGTGGAGAAAACGACAGTATGGAATAGGATTACTGCTCTAATAATCAGAATCTAAAGTGCATAAAAACGAGAGCATAGAATAGGGTTACTGCTCTAATAATCACAATCTAAAGTGGAGAAAACGACAGTATGGAATAGGGTTACTGCTCTAATAATCAGAATCTAAAGTGGAGAAAACGACAGTATGGAATAGGGTTACTGCTCTAATAATCAGAATCTAAAGTGGAGAAAACGAAAGTATGGAATAGGGTTACTGCTCTAATAATCAGAATCTAAAGTGGAGAAAACGACAGTATGGAATAGGGTTACTGCTCTAATAATTATTATCTAAAGTGCAGAAAACGACAGAATGGAATATGGTTACTGCCCTAATAATCAGAATCTAAAGTGCAGAAAACGACAGTATGGAATAGGGTTACTGCTCTAATAATCAGAATCTAAAGTGGAGAAAACGACAGTATGTAATAGGGTTACTGCTCTAATAATCAGAATCTAAAGTGGAGAAAACGACAGCATAGAATAAGGTTACTGCTCTAATAATCAGAATCTAAAGTGGAGAAAACGACAGTATGGAATAGGTTTACTGCTCTAATAATCAGAATCTAAAGTGGAGAAAACGACAGTATGGAGTAGGGTTACTGCTCTAATAATCAGAATCTAAAGTGGAGAAAACGACAGTATGGAGTAGGGTTACTGCTCTAATAATCAGCATCTAAAGTGGAGAAAACGACAGTATGGAATAGGGTTACTGCTCTAATAATCAGAATCTAAAGTGGAGAAAACGACAGCATAGAATAAGGTTACTGCTCTAATAATCAGAATCTAAAGTGGAGAAAACGACAGTATGGAATAGGTTTACTGCTCTAATAATCAGAATCTAAAGTGGAGAAAACGACAGTATGGAGTAGGGTTACTGCTCTAATAATCAGAATCTAAAGTGGAGAAAACGACAGTATGGAGTAGGGTTACTGCTCTAATAATCAGAATATAAAGTGGAGAAAACGACAGCATAGAATATGGTTACTGCTCTAATAATCAGAATCTAAAGTGAAAAAAACGACAGTATGGAATAGGGTTACTGCTCTAATAATCAGAATCTAAAGTGGAGAAAACGACAGTATGGAATAGGGTTACTGCTCTAATAATCAGAATCTAAAGTGGTGAAAACGACAGTATGGAGTAGGGTTACTGCTCTAATAATCAGAATCTAAAGTGGAGAAAACGACAGTATGGAGTAGGGTTACTGCTCTAATAATCAGAATCTAAAGTGGAGAAAACGACAGAATAGAATAGGATTACTGCTCTAATAATCAGAATCTAAAGTGGAGAAAACGACAGTATGGAATAGGGTTACTGCTCTAATATTCAGAATCTAAAGTGGAGAAAACGACAGTATAGAATAGGGTTACTGCTCTAATAATCAGAATCTAAAGTGGAGAAAACGACAGCATAGAATAAGGTTACTGCTCTAATAATCAGAATCTAATGTGGAGAAAACGACAGTATAGATTAGGGTTACTGCTCTAATAATCAGAATCTAAAGTGGAGAAAACGAGAGTATGGAATAGGGTTACTGCTCTAATAATCAGAATTTAAAGTGGAGAAAACGACAGTATGGAATAGGGTTACTGCTCTAATAATCAGAATCTAAAGTGGATAAAAACGAGAGCATAGAATAGGGTTACTGCTCTAATAATCACAATCTAAAGTGGAGAAAACGACAGCATAGAATAAGGTTACTGCTCTAATAATCAGAATCTAATGTGGAGAAAACGACAGTATAGATTAGGGTTACTGCTCTAATAATCAGAATCTAAAGTGGAGAAAACGAGAGTATGGAATAGGGTTACTGCTCTAATAATCAGAATTTAAAGTGGAGAAAACGACAGTATGGAATAGGGTTACTGCTCTAATAATCAGAATCTAAAGTGGATAAAAACGAGAGCATAGAATAGGGTTACTGCTCTAATAATCACAATCTAAAGTGGAGAAAACGACAGTATGGAATAGGGTTACTGCTCTAATAATCAGATTCTAAAGTGGAGAAAACGACAGTATGGAATAGGGTTACTGCTCTTATAATCAGAATCTAAAGTGGAGAAAACGAAAGTATGGAATAGGGTTACTGCTCTAATAATCAGAATCTAAAGTGGAGAAAACGACAGCATAGAATAGGGTTACTGCTCTAATAATCAGAATTTAAAGTGGAGAAAACGACAGTATGGAATAGGGTTACTGATCTAATAATCAGAATTTAAAGTGGAGAAAACGACAGTATGGAATAGGGTTACTGCTTTAATAATCAGAATCTAACGTGGATAAAATGACAGTATAGAATAGGGTTACTGCTCTAATAATCAGAATCTAAAGTGGAGAAAACGACAGTATGGAATAGGGTTACTGCTCCAATAATCAGAATCTAAAGTGGAGAAAACGACAGTATGCAATAGGGTTACTGCTCCAATAATCAGAATCTAAAGTGGAGAAAACGACAGTATGGAATAGGGTTACTGCTCTAATAATCAAAATCTAAAGTGGAGAAAACGACAGTATGGAGTAGGGTTACTGCTCTAATAATCAGAATCTAAAGTGGAGAAAACGACAGTATGGAATAGGGTTACTGCTCTAATAATCAGAATCTAAAGTGGAGAAAACGACAGCATAGAATAAGGTTACTGCTCTAATAATCAGAATCTAAAGTGGAGAAAACGACAGTATGGAATAGGTTTACTGCTCTAATAATCAGAATCTAAAGTGGAGAAAACGACAGTATGGAGTAGGGTTACTACTCTAATAATCAGAATCTAAAGTGGAGAAAACGACAGTATGGAGTAGGGTTACTGCTCTAATAATCAGCATCTAAAGTGGAGAAAACGACAGTATGGAGTAGGGTTACTGCTCTAATAATCAGAATATAAAGTGGAGAAAACGACAGCATAGAATATGGTTACTGCTCTAATAATCAGAATCTAAAGTGAAAAAAACGACAGTATGGAATAGGGTTACTGCTCTAATAATCAGAATCTAAAGTGGAGAAAACGACAGTATGGAATAGGGTAACTGTTCTAATAATCAGAATCTAAAGTTGAGAAAACGACAGTATGGAATAGGGTTACTGCTCTAATAATCAGAATCTAAAGTGGGGAAAACGACAGTATGGAGTAGGGTTACTGCTCTAATAATCAGCATCTAAAGTGGAGAAAACGACAGTATGGAATAGGGTTACTGCTCTAATAATCAGAATCTAAAGTGGAGAAAACGACAGCATAGAATAAGGTTACTGCTCTAATAATCAGAATCTAAAGTGGAGAAAACGACAGTATGGAATAGGTTTACTGCTCTAATAATCAGAATCTAAAGTGGAGAAAACGACAGTATGGAGTAGGGTTACTGCTCTAATAATCAGAATCTAAAGTGGAGAAAACGACAGTATGGAGTAGGGTTACTGCTCTAATAATCAGAATCTAAAGTGGAGAAAACGACAGTATGGAATAGGGTTACTGCTCTAATAATCAGAATCTAAAGTGGTGAAAACGACAGTATGGAGTAGGGTTACTGCTCTAATAATCAGAATCTAAAGTGGAGAAAACGACAGTATGGAGTAGGGTTACTGCTCTAATAATCAGAATCTAAAGTGGAGAAAACGACAGAATAGAATAGGATTACTGCTCTAATAATCAGAATCTAAAGTGGAGAAAACGACAGTATGGAATAGGGTTACTGCTCTAATATTCAGAATCTAAAGTGGAGAAAACGACAGTATAGAATAGGGTTACTGCTCTAATAATCAGAATCTAAAGTGGAGAAAACGACAGCATAGAATAAGGTTACTGCTCTAATAATCAGAATCTAATGTGGAGAAAACGACAGTATAGATTAGGGTTACTGCTCTAATAATCAGAATCTAAAGTGGAGAAAACGAGAGTATGGAATAGGGTTACTGCTCTAATAATCAGAATTTAAAGTGGAGAAAACGACAGTATGGAATAGGGTTACTGCTCTAATAATCAGAATCTAAAGTGGATAAAAACGAGAGCATAGAATAGGGTTACTGCTCTAATAATCACAATCTAAAGTGGAGAAAACGACAGCATAGAATAAGGTTACTGCTCTAATAATCAGAATCTAATGTGGAGAAAACGACAGTATAGATTAGGGTTACTGCTCTAATAATCAGAATCTAAAGTGGAGAAAACGAGAGTATGGAATAGGGTTACTGCTCTAATAATCAGAATTTAAAGTGGAGAAAACGACAGTATGGAATAGGGTTACTGCTCTAATAATCAGAATCTAAAGTGGATAAAAACGAGAGCATAGAATAGGGTTACTGCTCTAATAATCACAATCTAAAGTGGAGAAAACGACAGTATGGAATAGGGTTACTGCTCTAATAATCAGATTCTAAAGTGGAGAAAACGACAGTATGGAATAGGGTTACTGCTCTTATAATCAGAATCTAAAGTGGAGAAAACGAAAGTATGGAATAGGGTTACTGCTCTAATAATCAGAATCTAAAGTGGAGAAAACGACAGCATAGAATAGGGTTACTGCTCTAATAATCAGAATTTAAAGTGGAGAAAACGACAGTATGGAATAGGGTTACTGATCTAATAATCAGAATTTAAAGTGGAGAAAACGACAGTATGGAATAGGGTTACTGCTTTAATAATCAGAATCTAACGTGGATAAAATGACAGTATAGAATAGGGTTACTGCTCTAATAATCAGAATCTAAAGTGGAGAAAACGACAGTATGGAATAGGGTTACTGCTCCAATAATCAGAATCTAAAGTGGAGAAAACGACAGTATGCAATAGGGTTACTGCTCCAATAATCAGAATCTAAAGTGGAGAAAACGACAGTATGGAATAGGGTTACTGCTCTAATAATCAAAATCTAAAGTGGAGAAAACGACAGTATGGAGTAGGGTTACTGCTCTAATAATCAGAATCTAAAGTGGAGAAAACGACAGTATGGAATAGGGTTACTGCTCTAATAATCAGAATCTAAAGTGGAGAAAACGACAGCATAGAATAAGGTTACTGCTCTAATAATCAGAATCTAAAGTGGAGAAAACGACAGTATGGAATAGGTTTACTGCTCTAATAATCAGAATCTAAAGTGGAGAAAACGACAGTATGGAGTAGGGTTACTGCTCTAATAATCAGAATCTAAAGTGGAGAAAACGACAGTATGGAGTAGGGTTACTGCTCTAATAATCAGCATCTAAAGTGGAGAAAACGACAGTATGGAGTAGGGTTACTGCTCTAATAATCAGAATATAAAGTGGAGAAAACGACAGCATAGAATATGGTTACTGCTCTAATAATCAGAATCTAAAGTGAAAAAAACGACAGTATGGAATAGGGTTACTGCTCTAATAATCAGAATCTAAAGTGGAGAAAACGACAGTATGGAATAGGGTAACTGTTCTAATAATCAGAATCTAAAGTTGAGAAAACGACAGTATGGAATAGGGTTACTGCTCTAATAATCAGAATCTAAAGTGGGGAAAACGACAGTATGGAGTAGGGTTACTGCTCTAATAATCAGAATCTAAAGTGGAGAAAACTACAGTATGGAGTAGGGTTACTGCTCTAATAATCAGAATCTAAAGTGGAGAAAACGACAGTATGGAGTAGGGTTACTGCTCTAATAATCAGAATCTAAAGTGGAGAAAACGACAGAATAGAATAGGATTACTGCTCTAATAATCAGAATCTAAAGTGGAGAAAACGACAGTATGGAATAGGGTTACTGCTCTAATATTCAGAATCTAAAGTGGAGAAAACGACAGTATAGAATAGGGTTACTGCTCTAATAATCAGAATCTAAAGTGGAGAAAACGACAGCATAGAATAAGGTTACTGCTCTAATAATCAGAATCTAATGTGGAGAAAACGACAGTATAGATTAGGGTTACTGCTCTAATAATCAGAATCTAAAGTGGAGAAAACGACAGTATAGAATAGGGTTACTGCTCTAATAATCAGAATCTAAAGTGGAGAAAACGACAGTATGGAATAGGGTTACTGCTCTAATAATCAGAATCTAAAGTGGAGAAAACGAAAGTATCGAATAGGGTTACTGCTCTAATAATCAGAATCTAAAGTGGAGAACACGACAGTATGGAATAGGGTTACTGCTCTAATAATCAGAATCTAAAGTGGAGAAAACGACAATATGGAATAGGGTTACTGCTCTAATAATCAGAATCTAAAGTGGAGAAAACGACAGTATGGAATAGGGTTACTGCTCTAATAATCAGAATTTAAAGTGGAGAAAACGACAGAATAGAGTAGGGTTACTGCTCTAATAATTATAATCTAAAGTGCAGAAAACGATAGTATGTAATAGGGTTACTGCTCTAATAATCAGAATCTAAAGTGGAGAAAACGACAGTATGGAATAGGGTTACTGTTCTAATAATCAGAATCTAAAGTGGAGAGAACGACAGTATAGAATAGGTTTACTGCTCTAATAATCAGAATCTAAAGTGGAGAGAACGACAGAATAGAATAGGATTACTGCTCTAATAATCAGAATCTAAAGTGGAGAGAACGAAAATATAGAATAGGGTCACTGCTCTAATAATCAGTATCTAAAGTGCAGAACACGACAGTATGGAATAGGGTTACTGCTCTAATAATCAGAATCTAAAGTGGAGAAAACGACAGTATGGAATAGGGTTACTGCTCTAATAATCAGAATGTAAAGTGGAGAAAACGACAGCATAGAATAAGGTTACGTGTATATAGAATAGGTTTACTGCTCTAATAATCAGAATCTAAAGTGAAAAAAACGACAGTATGGAATAGGGTTACTGCTCTAATAATCAGAATCTAAAGTGGTGAAAACGACAGTATGGAGTAGGGTTACTGCTCTAATAATCAGAATTTAAGTGGAGAAAACGACAAAATGGAATAGGGTTACTGCTCTAATAATCAGAATGTAAAGTGGAGAAAACGACAGTATGGAATAGGGTTACTGATCTAATAATCAGAATTTAAAGTGGAGAAAACGACAGTATGGAATAGGGTTACTGCTCTAATAATCAGAATCTAACGTGGATAAAATGACAGTATAGAATAGGGTTACTGCTCTAATAATCAGAATCTAAAGTGGAGAAAACGACAGTATGGAATAGGGTTACTGCTCCAATAATCAGAATCTAAAGTGGAGAAAACGACAGTATGCAATAGGGTTACTGCTCTAATAATCAGAATCTAAAGTGGAGAAAACGACAGTATGGAATAGGGTTACTGCTCTAATAATCAAAATCTAAAGTGGAGAAAACGACAGTATGGAGTAGGGTTACTGCTCTAATAATCAGAATCTAAAGTGGAGAAAACGACAGCATAGAATAGGGTTACTGCTCTAATAATCAGAATCTAAAGTGGAGAAAACGACAGCATAGATTAGGGTTGCTGCTCTAATAATCAAAATCTAAAGTGGAGAAAACGACAGCTTAGAATAGGGTTACTGCTCTAATAATCAGAATATAAAGTGGAGAAAACAACACTATGGAATAGGGTTACTGCTCTAATAATCAGAATCTAAAATGGAGAAAACGACAGTATGGAATAGGGTTACTGCTCTAATAATCAGAATCTAAAGTGGTGAAAACGACAGTATGGAGTAGGGTTGCTGCTCTAATAATCAGAATCTAAAGTGGTGAAAACGACAGTATGGAGTAGGGTTACTGCTCTAATAATCAGAATCTAAAGTGGAGAAAACGACAGTATAGAATAGGGTTACTGCTCTAATAATCAGAATCTAAAGTGGAGAAAACGACAGCATAGAATAGGGTTACTGCTCTAATAATCAGAATCTAAAGTGGAGAAAACGACAGTATGGAATAGGGTTACTGCTCTAATAATCAAAATCTAAAGTGGAGAAAATGACAGTATGGAATAGGGTTACTGCTCTAATAATCAGAATCTAAAGTGGAGAAAACGACAGTATGGAATAGGGTTACTGCTCTAATAATCAGAATCTAAAGTGGAGAAAACGAGAGTATGGAATAGGGTTACTGCTCTAATAATCAGAATTTAAAGTGGAGAAAACGACAGTATGGAATAGGGTTACTGCTCTAATAATCAGAATCTAAAGTGGATAAAAACGAGAGCATAGAATAGGGTTACTGCTCTAATAATCACAATCTAAAGTAGAGAAAACGACAGTATGGAATAGGGTTACTGCTCTAATAATCAGAATCTAAAGTGGAGAAAACGACAGTATGGAATAGGGTTACTGCTCTAATAATCAGAATCTAAAGTGGAGAAAACGACAGTATGGAATAGGGTTACTGCTCTAATAATCAGAATCTAAAGTGGAGAAAACGACAGTATGGAATAGGGTTACTGCTCTAATAATTATTATCTAAAGTGCAGAAAACGACAGAATGTAATATGGTTACTGCCCTAATAATCAGAATCTAAAGTGGAGAAAACGACAGTATGGAATAGGGTTACTGCTCTAATAATCAGAATCTAAAGTGGAGAAAACGACAGTATGGAATAGGGTTACTGCTCTAATAATCAGAATCTAAAGTGGAGAAAACGACAGCATAGAATAAGGTTACTGCTCTAATAATCAGAATCTAAAGTGGAGAAAACGACAGTATGGAATAGGTTTACTGCTCTAATAATCAGAATCTAAAGTGGAGAAAACGACAGTATGGAGTAGGGTTACTGCTCTAATAATCAGAATCTAAAGTGGAGAAAACGACAGTATGGAGTAGGGTTACTGCTCTAATAATCAGCATCTAAAGTGGAGAAAACGACAGTATGGAGTAGGGTTACTGCTCTAATAATCAGAATATAAAGTGGAGAAAACGACAGCATAAAATATGGTTACTGCTCTAATAATCAGAATCTAAAGTGAAAAAAACGACAGTATGGAATAGGGTTACTGTTCTAATAATCAGAATCTAAAGTGCAGAAAACGACAGTATGGAATAGGGTAACTGTTCTAATAATCAGAATCTAAAGTTGAGAAAACGACAGTATGGAATAGGGTTACTGCTCTAATAATCAGAATCTAAAGTGGTGAAAACGACAGTATGGAGTAGGGTTACTGCTCTAATAATCAGAATCTAAAGTGGAGAAAACTACAGTATGGAGTAGGATTACTGCTCTAATAATCAGAATTTAAAGTGGAGAAAACGACAGTATGGAGTAGGGTTACTGCTCTAATAATCAGAATCTAAAGTGGAGAAAACGACAGAATAGAATAGGATTACTGCTCTAATAATCAGAATCTAAAGTGGAGAAAACGACAGTATGGAATAGGGTTACTGCTCTAATATTCAGAATCTAAAGTGGAGAAAACGACAGTATAGAATAGGGTTACTGCTCTAATAATCAGAATCTAAAGTGGAGAAAACGACAGCATAGAATAAGGTTACTGCTCTAATAATCAGAATCTAATGTGGAGAAAACGACAGTAACATATTTGTCTCCTTTGGAGGGACACTGTTTCAGCAGGTCGTCGGCATACCAATGGGTACGAATTGTGCCCCTCTTCTAGCCGATTTATTTTTATACTCATACGAGTCGGAGTTTCTTCAAAAGCTTGTAAAAGATAAGAAGATTCATGAGGCTAGAGCCTTTAATTTCACATACAGGTATATTGATGACGTTTTATCTATCAATAATTCTAGATTTGCAGAATTTCTTCCATTGATATATCCTCCAGAGCTGGAAGTTAAAGAGACCACCGATACAGCTTCGTCCGCATCATTTTTGGACTTATACCTCGAATTTGACGACAGTGGTCAACTCAGTACTAAAATTTATGATAAGCGGGACGACTTCAATTTTAAAATCATAAATTTTCCAAACATCTGCAGCAATATACCAGCTTCTCCTGCATATGGTGTTTACATCTCGCAATTGATTCGCTATGCAAGGGCCAGTAGCAATTATTCTGATTTCCTGAAACGTCATCTTCATCTGAGAAACAGGCTCCTGGACCAGGGCTATAAAAAGATTCGCCTTATTCGATCTCTTAAAAAGTTTATATTCCGATACCAATATCTTGTCGAAATATATTCCGTCTCTGCAGAAATAATTATAAGCGATGCATTTTCATATAGTGAAAATGTATAAAGATAAAGAAGTCCAAAATGTCAAGAATATTTTTGTCAATGTGTGACGTAAAAGTATTTTTGACATTTACGTCACCGAATATGGTACTGCTTTGACAACTATTTTACCTATTTTGTTCCTGTATTTAAATACTGTTACAGTGACAGCCGGAACCTTTGAACCGTAATGAGAGCGGGAGGTTTGGCGCCTTAAAATCTGATTCAACCCACCATTTCTTTAGAAATGCCTGTACCAAGTCAGGGTCATTACGGTTTTCACAGTTTTCCGGTTGTTGACTGATTTTGTCTGTTTATATAATTATGAGTTTTGACTTTCCCTTTATAAGATTGTTCGGAGTTCGGTAATTTTGTTATTACCTTTATTTAGTGCTCTAATAATCAGAATCTAAAGTGGAGAAAACGACAGTATAGAATAGGGTTACTGCTCTAATAATCAGAATCTAAAGTGGAGAAAACGACAGTATGGAATAGGGTTACTGCTCTAATAATCAGAATCTAAAGTGGAGAAAACGACAGTATCGAATAGGGTTACTGCTCTAATAATCAGAATCTAAAGTGGAGAACACGACAGTATGGAATAGGGTTACTGCTCTAATAATCAGAATCTAAAGTGGAGAAAACGACAATATGGAATAGGGTTACTGCTCTAATAATCAGAATATAAAGTGGAGAAAACGACAGTATGGAATAGGGTTACTGCTCTAATAATCAGAATTTAAAGTGGAGAAAACGACAGAATAGAGTAGGGTTACTGCTCTAATAATTATAATCTAAAGTGCAGAAAACGATAGTATGGAATAGGGTTACTGCTCTAATAATCAGAATCTAAAGTGGAGAAAACGACAGTATGGAATAGGGTTACTGTTCTAATAATCAGAATCTAAAGTGGAGAGAACGACAATATAGAATAGGTTTACTGCTCTAATAATCAGAATCTAAAGTGGAGAGAACGACAGAATAGAATAGGGTTACTGCTCTAATAATCAGAATCTAAAGTGGAGAGAACGAAAATATAGAATAGGGTCACTGCTCTAATAATCAGTATCTAAAGTGCAGAACACGGCAGTATGGAATAGGGTTACTGCTCTAATAATCAGTATCTAAAGTGGAGAAAACGACAGTATGGAATAGGGTTACTGCTCTAATAATCAGAATCTAAAGTGGAGAAAACGACAGCATAGAATAGGGTTACTGCTCTAATAATCAGAATCTAAAGTGGAGAAAACTACAGTATGGAATAGGGTTACTGCTCTAATAATCAGAATCTAACGTGGATAAAATGACAGTATAGAATAGGGTTACTGCTCTAATAATCAGAATCTAAAGTGGAGAAAACGACAGTATGGAATAGGGTTACTGCTCTAATAATCAGAATCTAAAGTGGTGAAAACGACAGTATGGAGTAGGGTTACTGCTCTAATAATCAGAATTTAAGTGGAGAAAACGACAAAATGGAATAGGGTTACTGCTCTAATAATCAGAATCTAAAGTGGAGAAAACGACAGTATGGAATAGGGTTACTGCTCTAATAATCAGAATCTAAAGTGGAGAAAACGACAGTATGGAATAGGGTTACTGATCTAATAATCAGAATTTAAAGTGGTGAAAACGACAGTATGGAGTAGGGTTACTGCTCTGATAATCAGAATTTAAGTGGAGAAAACGACAAAATGGAATAGGGTTACTCCTCTAATAATCAGAATCTAAAGTGAAAAAAACGACAGTATGGAATAGGGTTACTGCTCTAATAATCAGAATCTAAAGTGGTGAAAACGACAGTATGGAGTAGGGTTACTGCTCTAATAATCAGAATTTAAGTGGAGAAAACGACAAAATGGAATAGGGTTACTGCTCTAATAATCAGAATCTAAAGTGGAGAAAACGACAGTATGGAATAGGGTTACTGCTCTAATAATCAGAATCTAAAGTGGAGAAAACGACAGTATGGAATAGGGTTACTGCTCCAATAATCAGAATCTAAAGTGGAGAAAACGACAGTATGCAATAGGGTTACTGCTCTAATAATCAGAATCTAAAGTGGAGAAAACGACAGTATGGAATAGGGTTACTGTTCTAATAATCAGAATCTAAAGTGGAGAGAACGACAGTATAGAATAGGTTTACTGCTCTAATAATCAGAATCTAAAGTGGAGAGAACGACAGAATAGAATAGGGTTACTGCTCTAATAATCAGAATCTAAAGTGGAGAGAACGAAAATATAGAATAGGGTCACTGCTCTAATAATCAGTATCTAAAGTGCAGAACACGACAGTATGGAATAGGGTTACTGCTCTAATAATCAGTATCTAAAGTGGAGAAAACGACAGTATGGAATAGGGTTACTGCTCTAATAATCAGAATCTAAAGTGGAGAAAACGACAGCATAGAATAGGGTTACTGCTCTAATAATCAGAATTTAAAGTGGAGAAAACGACAGTATGGAATAGGGTTACTGATCTAATAATCAGAATTTAAAGTGGAGAAAACGACAGTATGGAATAGGGTTACTGCTTTAATAATCAGAATCTAACGTGGATAAAATGACAGTATAGAATAGGGTTACTGCTCTAATAATCAGAATCTAAAGTGGAGAAAACGACAGTATGGAATAGGGTTACTGCTCCAATAATCAGAATCTAAAGTGGAGAAAACGACAGTATGCAATAGGGTTACTGCTCCAATAATCAGAATCTAAAGTGGAGAAAACGACAGTATGGAATAGGGTTACTGCTCTAATAATCAAAATCTAAAGTGGAGAAAACGACAGTATGGAGTAGGGTTACTGCTCTAATAATCAGAATCTAAAGTGGAGAAAACGACAGCATAGAATAGGGTTACTGCTCTAATAATCAGAATCTAAAGTGGAGAAAACGACAGCATAGATTAGGGTTGCTGCTCTAATAATCAGAATCTAAAGTGGAGAAAACGACAGCATAGAATAGGGTTACTGCTCTAATAATCAGAATCTAAAGTGGAGAAAACAACACTATGGAATAGGGTTACTGCTCTAATAATCAGAATTTAAAGTGGAGAAAACGACAGTATGGAATAGGGTTACTGCTCTAATAATCAGAATCTAAAGTGGTGAAAACGACAGTATGGAGTAGGGTTACTGCTCTAATAATCAGAATCTAAAGTGGAGAAAACGACAGTATGGAGTAGGGTTACTGCTCTAATAATCAGAATCTAAAGTGGAGAAAACGACAGTATGGAGTAGGGTTACTGCTCTAATAATCAGAATCTAAAGTGGAGAAAACGACAGTATAGAATAGGGTTACTGCTCTAATAATCAGAATCTAAAGTGGAGAAAACGACAGCATAGAATAGGGTTACTGCTCTAATAATCAGAATCTAAAGTGGAGAAAACGACAGTATGGAATAGGGTTACTGCTCTAATAATCAAAATCTAAAGTGGAGAAAATGACAGTATGGAATAGGGTTACTGCTCTAATAATCAGAATCTAAAGTGGAGAAAACGACAGTATGCAATAGGGTTACTGCTCTAATAATCAGAATCTAAAGTGGAGAAAACGAGAGTATGGAATAGGGTTACTGCTCTAATAATCAGAATTTAAAGTGGAGAAAACGACAGTATGGAATAGGGTTACTGCTCTAATAATCAGAATCTAAAGTGGATAAAAACGAGAGCATAGAATAGGGTTACTGCTCTAATAATCAGAATCTAAAGTGGAGAAAACGACAGTATGGAATAGGGTTACTGCTCTAATAATCAGAATCTAAAGTGGAGAAAACGACAGTATGGAATAGGGTTACTGCTCTAATAATTATTATCTAAAGTGCAGAAAACGACAGAATGGAATATGGTTACTGCCCTAATAATCAGAATCTAAAGTGGAGAAAACGACAGTATGGAATAGGGTTACTGCTCTAATAATCAGAATCTAAAGTGGAGAAAACGACAGTATGGAATAGGGTTACTGCTCTAATAATCAGAATTTAAAGTGGAGAAAACGACAGTATGGAATAGGGTTACTGCTCTAATAATCAGAATCTAAAGTGGAGAAAACGACAGTATGGAGTAGGGTTACTGCTCTAATAATCAAAATCTAAAGTGGAGAAAACGACAGTTTGGAGTAGGGTTGCTGCTCTAATAATCAGAATCTAAAGTGGAGAAAACGAGAGCATAGAATAGGGTTACTGCTCTAATAATCAGAATTTAAAGTGGAGAAAACGACAGCATAGATTAGGGTTGCTGCTCTAATAATCAGAATCTAAAGTGGAGAAAACGACAGTATGGAATAGGGTTACTGCTCTAATAATCAGAATCTAAAGTGGTGAAAACGACAGTATGGAGTAGGGTTACTGCTCTAATAATCAGAATATAAAGTGGAGAAAACGACAGTATGGAGTAGGGTTACTGCTCTAATAATCAGAATCTAAAGTGGAGAAAACGACAGAATAGAATAGGATTAATGCTCTAATAATCAGAATCTAAAGTGGAGAAAACGACAGCATAGAATAGGGTTACTGCTCTAATAATCAGAATCTAAAGTGGAGAAAACGACAGTATGGAATAGGGTTACTGCTCTAATAATCAGAATTTAAAGTGGAGAAAACGACAGTATGGAATAGGGTTACTGCTCTAATAATCAGAATCTAAAGTGGAGAAAACGACAGTATGGAATAGGGTTACTGCTCTAATAATCAAAATCTAAAGTGGGGAAAACGACAGTTTGGAGTAGGGTTGCTGCTCTAATAATCAGAATCTAAAGTGGAGAAAACGAGAGCATAGAATAGGGTTACTGCACTAATAATCAGAATTTAAAGTGGAGAAAACGACAGCATAGATTAGGGTTGCTGCTCTAATAATCAGAATCTAAAGTGGAGAAAACGACACTATGGAATAGGGTTACTGCTCTAATAATCAGAATCTAAAGTGGAGAAAACGACAGTATGGAATAGGGTTACTGCTCTAATAATCAGAATCTAAAGTGGAGAAAACGACAGTATCGAATAGGGTTACTGCTCTAATAATCAGAATCTAAAGTGGAGAACACGACAGTATGGAATAGGGTTACTGCTCTAATAATCAGAATCTAAAGTGGACAAAACGACAATATGGAATAGGGTTACTGCTCTAATAATCAGAATATAAAGTGGAGAAAACGACAGTATGGAATAGGGTTACTGCTCTAATAATCAGAATTTAAAGTGGAGAAAACGACAGAATAGAGTAGGGTTACTGCTCTAATAATTATAATCTAAAGTGCAGAAAACGATAGTATGGAATAGGGTTACTGCTCTAATAATCAGAATCTAAAGTGGAGAAAACGACAGTATGGAATAGGGTTACTGTTCTAATAATCAGAATCTAAAGTGGAGAGAACGACAGTATAGAATAGGTTTACTGCTCTAATAATCAGAATCTAAAGTGGAGAGAACGACAGAATAGAATAGGGTTACTGCTCTAATAATCAGAATCTAAAGTGGAGAGAACGAAAATATAGAATAGGGTCACTGCTCTAATAATCAGTATCTAAAGTGCAGAACACGGCAGTATGGAATAGGGTTACTGCTCTAATAATCAGTATCTAAAGTGGAGAAAACGACAGTATGGAATAGGGTTACTGCTCTAATAATCAGAATCTAAAGTGGAGAAAACGACAGCATAGAATAGGGTTACTGCTCTAATAATCAGAATCTAAAGTGGAGAAAACGACAGTATGGAATAGGGTTACTGCTCTAATAATCAGAATCTAACGTGGATAAAATGACAGTATAGAATAGGGTTACTGCTCTAATAATCAGAATCTAAAGTGGAGAAAACGACAGTATGGAATAGGGTTACTGCTCTAATAATCAGAATCTAAAGTGGTGAAAACGACAGTATGGAGTAGGGTTACTGCTCTAATAATCAGAATTTAAGTGGAGAAAACGACAAAATGGAATAGGGTTACTGCTCTAATAATCAGAATCTAAAGTGGAGAAAACGACAGTATGGAATAGGGTTACTGCTCTAATAATCAGAATCTAAAGTGGAGAAAACGACAGTATGGAATAGGGTTACTGATCTAATAATCAGAATTTAAAGTGGTGAAAACGACAGTATGGAGTAGGGTTACTGCTCTAATAATTAGAATTTAAGTGGAGAAAACGACAAAATGGAATAGGGTTACTGCTCTAATAATCAGAATCTAAAGTGAAAAAAACGACAGTATGGAATAGGGTTACTGCTCTAATAATCAGAATCTAAAGTGGTGAAAACGACAGTATGGAGTAGGGTTACTGCTCTAATAATCAGAATTTAAGTGGAGAAAACGACAAAATGGAATAGGGTTACTGCTCTAATAATCAGAATCTAAAGTGGAGAAAACGACAGTATGGAATAGGGTTACTGCTCCAATAATCAGAATCTAAAGTGGAGAAAACGACAGTATGCAATAGGGTTACTGCTCTAATAATCAGAATCTAAAGTGGAGAAACCGACAGTATGGAATAGGGTTACTGTTCTAATAATCAGAATCTAAAGTGGAGAGAACGACAGTATAGAATAGGTTTACTGCTCTAATAATCAGAATCTAAAGTGGAGAGAACGACAGAATAGAATAGGGTTACTGCTCTAATAATCAGAATCTAAAGTGGAGAGAACGAAAATATAGAATAGGGTCACTGCTCTAATAATCAGTATCTAAAGTGCAGAACACGACAGTATGGAATAGGGTTACTGCTCTAATAATCAGTATCTAAAGTGGAGAAAACGACAGTATGGAATAGGGTTACTGCTCTAATAATCAGAATCTAAAGTGGAGAAAACGACAGCATAGAATAGGGTTACTGCTCTAATAATCAGAATCTAAAGTGGAGAAAACGACAGTATGGAATAGGGTTACTGATCTAATAATCAGAATTTAAAGTGGAGAAAACGACAGTATAGAATAGGGTTACTGCTCTAATAATCAGAATCTAAAGTGGTGAAAACGACAGTATGGAGTAGGGTTACTGCTCTAATAATCAGAATCTAAAGTGGAGAAAACGACAGTATGGAGTAGGGTTACTGCTCTAATAATCAGAATCTAAAGTGGAGAAAACGACAGTATGGAATAGGGTTACTGCTCTAATAATCAGAATCTAAAGTGGTGAAAACGACAGTATGGAGTAGGGTTACTGCTCTAATAATCAGAATTTAAGTGGAGAAAACGACAAAATGGAATAGGGTTACTGCTCTAATAATCAGAATCTAAAGAGGAGAAAACGACAGTATGGAATAGGGTTACTGCTCTAATAATCAGAATCTAAAGTGGTGAAAACGACAGTATGGAGTAGGGTTACTGCTCTAATAATTAGAATATTAAGTGGAGAAAACGACAGTATGGAGTAGGGTTACTGCTCTAATAATCAGAATCTAAAGTGGAGAAAACGACAGAATAGAATAGGATTACTGCTCTAATAATCAGAATCTAAAGTGGAGAAAACGACAGCATAGAATAGGGTTACTGCTCTAATAATCAGAATCTAAAGTGGAGAAAACGACAGTATGGAATAGGGTTACTGCTCTAATAATCAGAATTTAAAGTGGAGAAAACGACAGTATGGAATAGGGTTACTGCTCTAATAATCAGAATCTAAAGTGGAGAAAACGACAGTATGGAATAGGGTTACTGCTCTAATAATCAGAATCTAAAGTGGAGAAAACGACAGTTTGGAGTAGGGTTGCTGCTCTAATAATCAGAATCTAAAGTGGAGAAAACGAGAGCATAGAATAGGGTTACTGCTCTAATAATCAGAATCTAAAGTGGAGAAAACGACAGCATAGAATAGGGTTACTGCTCTAATAATCAGAATCTAAAGTGGAGAAAACGACAGCATAGATTAGGGTTACTGCTCTAATAATCAGAATTTAAAGTGGAGAAAACGACAGTATGGAATAGGGTTACTGCTCTAATAATCAGAATCTAAAGTGGTGAAAACGACAGTATGGAGAAGGGTTACTGCTCTAATAATCAGAATCTAAAGTGGAGAAAACGACAGTATGGAGTAGGGTTACTGCTCTAATAATCAGAATCTAAAGTGGAGAAAACGACAGTATGGAGTAGGGTTACTGCTCTAATAATCAGAATTTAAAGTGGAGAAAACAACAGCATAGATTAGGGTTGCTGCTCTAATAATCAGAATCTAAAGTGGAGAAAACGACAGTATGGAATAGGGTTACTGCTCTAATAATCAGAATCTAAAGTGGTGAAAACGACAGTATGGAGTAGGGTTACTGCTCTAATAATTAGAATATTAAGTGGAGAAAACGACAGTATGGAGTAGGGTTACTGCTCTAATAATCAGAATCTAAAGTGGAGAAAACGACAGAATAGAATAGGATTACTGCTCTAATAATCAGAATCTAAAGTGGAGAAAACGACAGCATAGAATAGGGTTACTGCTCTAATAATCAGAATCTAAAGTGGAGAAAACGACAGTATGGAATAGGGTTACTGCTCTAATAATCAGAATTTAAAGTGGAGAAAACGACAGTATGGAATAGGGTTACTGCTCTAATAATCAGAATCTAAAGTGGAGAAAACGACAGTATGGAATAGGGTTACTGCTCTAATAATCAGAATCTAAAGTGGAGAAAACGACAGTTTGGAGTAGGGTTGCTGCTCTAATAATCAGAATCTAAAGTGGAGAAAACGAGAGCATAGAATAGGGTTACTGCTCTAATAATCAGAATCTAAAGTGGAGAAAACGACAGCATAGAATAGGGTTACTGCTCTAATAATCAGAATCTAAAGTGGAGAAAACGACAGCATAGATTAGGGTTACTGCTCTAATAATCAGAATTTAAAGTGGAGAAAACGACAGTATGGAATAGGGTTACTGCTCTAATAATCAGAATCTAAAGTGGTGAAAACGACAGTATGGAGAAGGGTTACTGCTCTAATAATCAGAATCTAAAGTGGAGAAAACGACAGTATGGAGTAGGGTTACTGCTCTAATAATCAGAATCTAAAGTGGAGAAAACGACAGTATGGAGTAGGGTTACTGCTCTAATAATCAGAATCTAAAGTGGAGAAAACGACAGTATAGAATAGGGTTACTGCTCTAATAATCAGAATCTAAAGTGGAGAAAACGACAGCATAGAATAGGGTTACTGCTCTAATAATCAGAATCTAAAGAGGAGAAAACGACAGTATGGAATAGGGTTACTGCTCTAATAATCAGAATCTAAAGTGGTGAAAACGACAGTATGGAGTAGGGTTACTGCTCTAATAATTAGAATATTAAGTGGAGAAAACGACAGTATGGAGTAGGGTTACTGCTCTAATAATCAGAATCTAAAGTGGAGAAAACGACAGAATAGAATAGGATTACTGCTCTAATAATCAGAATCTAAAGTGGAGAAAACGACAGCATAGAATAGGGTTACTGCTCTAATAATCAGAATCTAAAGTGGAGAAAACGACAGTATGGAATAGGGTTACTGCTCTAATAATCAGAATTTAAAGTGGAGAAAACGACAGTATGGAATAGGGTTACTGCTCTAATAATCAGAATCTAAAGTGGAGAAAACGACAGTATGGAATAGGGTTACTGCTCTAATAATCAGAATCTAAAGTGGAGAAAACGACAGCATAGAATAGGGTTACTGCTCTAATAATCAGAATCTAAAGTGGAGAAAACGACAGCATAGATTAGGGTTACTGCTCTAATAATCAGAATTTAAAGTGGAGAAAACGACAGTATGGAATAGGGTTACTGCTCTAATAATCAGAATCTAAAGTGGTGAAAACGACAGTATGGAGAAGGGTTACTGCTCTAATAATCAGAATCTAAAGTGGAGAAAACGACAGTATGGAGTAGGGTTACTGCTCTAATAATCAGAATCTAAAGTGGAGAAAACGACAGTATGGAGTAGGTTTACTGCTCTAATAATCAGAATCTAAAGTGGAGAAAACGACAGTATAGAATAGGGTTACTGCTCTAATAATCAGAATCTAAAGTGGAGAAAACGACAGCATAGAATAGGGTTACTGCTCTAATAATCAGAATCTAAAGAGGAGAAAACGACAGTATGGAATAGGGTTACTGCTCTAATAATCAGAATCTAAAGTGGTGAAAACGACAGTATGGAGTAGGGTTACTGCTCTAATAATTAGAATATTAAGTGGAGAAAACGACAGTATGGAGTAGGGTTACTGCTCTAATAATCAGAATCTAAAGTGGAGAAAACGACAGAATAGAATAGGATTACTGCTCTAATAATCAGAATCTAAAGTGGAGAAAACGACAGCATAGAATAGGGTTACTGCTCTAATAATCAGAATCTAAAGTGGAGAAAACGACAGTATGGAATAGGGTTACTGCTCTAATAATCAGAATTTAAAGTGGAGAAAACGACAGTATGGAATAGGGTTACTGCTCTAATAATCAGAATCTAAAGTGGAGAAAACGACAGTATGGAATAGGGTTACTGCTCTAATAATCAGAATCTAAAGTGGAGAAAACGACAGCATAGAATAGGGTTACTGCTCTAATAATCAGAATCTAAAGTGGAGAAAACGACAGTATGGAATAGGGTTACTGCTCTAATAATCAGAATTTAAAGTGGAGAAAACGACAGTATGGAATAGGGTTACTGCTCTAATAATCAGAATCTAAAGTGGAGAAAACGACAGTATGGAATAGGGTTACTGCTCTAATAATCAGAATCTAAAGTGGAGAAAACGACAGTTTGGAGTAGGGTTGCTGCTCTAATAATCAGAATCTAAAGTGGAGAAAACGAGAGCATAGAATAGGGTTACTGCTCTAATAATCAGAATCTAAAGAGGAGAAAACGACAGTATGGAATAGGGTTACTGCTCTAATAATCAGAATCTAAAGTGGTGAAAACGACAGTATGGAGTAGGGTTACTGCTCTAATAATTAGAATATTAAGTGGAGAAAACGACAGTATGGAGTAGGGTTACTGCTCTAATAATCAGAATCTAAAGTGGAGAAAACGACAGAATAGAATAGGATTACTGCTCTAATAATCAGAATCTAAAGTGGAGAAAACGACAGCATAGAATAGGGTTACTGCTCTAATAATCAGAATCTAAAGTGGAGAAAACGACAGTATGGAATAGGGTTACTGCTCTAATAATCAGAATTTAAAGTGGAGAAAACGACAGTATGGAATAGGGTTACTGCTCTAATAATCAGAATCTAAAGTGGAGAAAACGACAGAATAGAATAGGATTACTGCTCTAATAATCAGAATCTAAAGTGGAGAAAACGACAGCATAGAATAGGGTTACTGCTCTAATAATCAGAATCTAAAGTGGAGAAAACGACAGAATAGAATAGGATTACTGCTCTAATAATCAGAATCTAAAGTGGAGAAAACGACAGTATGGAATAGGGTTACTGCTCTAATAATCAGAATCTAAAGTGGAGAAAACGACAGTATGGAGTAGGGTTACTGCTCTAATAATCAGAATCTAAAGTGGAGAAAACGACAGTATGGAGTAGGGTTACTGCTCTAATAATCAGAATTTAAAGTGGAGAAAACAACAGCATAGATTAGGGTTGCTGCTCTAATAATCAGAATCTAAAGTGGAGAAAACGACAGTATGGAATAGGGTTACTGCTCTAATAATCAGAATCTAAAGTGGTGAAAACGACAGTATGGAGTAGGGTTACTGCTCTAATAATTAGAATATTAAGTGGAGAAAACGACAGTATGGAGTAGGGTTACTGCTCTAATAATCAGAATCTAAAGTGGAGAAAACGACAGAATAGAATAGGATTACTGCTCTAATAATCAGAATCTAAAGTGGAGAAAACGACAGCATAGAATAGGGTTACTGCTCTAATAATCAGAATCTAAAGTGGAGAAAACGACAGTATGGAATAGGGTTACTGCTCTAATAATCAGAATTTAAAGTGGAGAAAACGACAGTATGGAATAGGGTTACTGCTCTAATAATCAGAATCTAAAGTGGAGAAAACGACAGTATGGAATAGGGTTACTGCTCTAATAATCAGAATCTAAAGTGGAGAAAACGACAGTTTGGAGTAGGGTTGCTGCTCTAATAATCAGAATCTAAAGTGGAGAAAACGAGAGCATAGAATAGGGTTACTGCTCTAATAATCAGAATCTAAAGTGGAGAAAACGACAGCATAGAATAGGGTTACTGCTCTAATAATCAGAATCTAAAGTGGAGAAAACGACAGCATAGATTAGGGTTACTGCTCTAATAATCAGAATTTAAAGTGGAGAAAACGACAGTATGGAATAGGGTTACTGCTCTAATAATCAGAATCTAAAGTGGTGAAAACGACAGTATGGAGAAGGGTTACTGCTCTAATAATCAGAATCTAAAGTGGAGAAAACGACAGTATGGAGTAGGGTTACTGCTCTAATAATCAGAATCTAAAGTGGAGAAAACGACAGTATGGAGTAGGGTTACTGCTCTAATAATCAGAATCTAAAGTGGAGAAAACGACAGTATAGAATAGGGTTACTGCTCTAATAATCAGAATCTAAAGTGGAGAAAACGACAGCATAGAATAGGGTTACTGCTCTAATAATCAGAATCTAAAGAGGAGAAAACGACAGTATGGAATAGGGTTACTGCTCTAATAATCAGAATCTAAAGTGGTGAAAACGACAGTATGGAGTAGGGTTACTGCTCTAA
This sequence comes from Bathymodiolus brooksi, assembly GCA_963680875.1. Lineage (NCBI taxonomy): Eukaryota > Metazoa > Mollusca > Bivalvia > Mytilida > Modiolidae > Bathymodiolus > Bathymodiolus brooksi. Next base: position 56,209,633 of record OY804583.1, read on the forward strand.
TAATTAGAATATTAAGTGGAGAAAACGACAGTATGGAGTAGGGTTACTGCTCTAATAATCAGAATCTAAAGTGGAGAAAACGACAGAATAGAATAGGATTACTGCTCTAATAATCAGAATCTAAAGTGGAGAAAACGACAGCATAGAATAGGGTTACTGCTCTAATAATCAGAATCTAAAGTGGAGAAAACGACAGTATGGAATAGGGTTACTGCTCTAATAATCAGAATTTAAAGTGGAGAAAACGACAGTATGGAATAGGGTTACTGCTCTAATAATCAGAATCTAAAGTGGAGAAAACGACAGTATGGAATAGGGTTACTGCTCTAATAATCAGAATCTAAAGTGGAGAAAACGACAGCATAGAATAGGGTTACTGCTCTAATAATCAGAATCTAAAGTGGAGAAAACGACAGTATGGAATAGGGTTACTGCTCTAATAATCAGAATTTAAAGTGGAGAAAACGACAGTATGGAATAGGGTTACTGCTCTAATAATCAGAATCTAAAGTGGAGAAAACGACAGTATGGAATAGGGTTACTGCTCTAATAATCAGAATCTAAAGTGGAGAAAACGACAGTTTGGAGTAGGGTTGCTGCTCTAATAATCAGAATCTAAAGTGGAGAAAACGAGAGCATAGAATAGGGTTACTGCTCTAATAATCAGAATCTAAAGAGGAGAAAACGACAGTATGGAATAGGGTTACTGCTCTAATAATCAGAATCTAAAGTGGTGAAAACGACAGTATGGAGTAGGGTTACTGCTCTAATAATTAGAATATTAAGTGGAGAAAACGACAGTATGGAGTAGGGTTACTGCTCTAATAATCAGAATCTAAAGTGGAGAAAACGACAGAATAGAATAGGATTACTGCTCTAATAATCAGAATCTAAAGTGGAGAAAACGACAGCATAGAATAGGGTTACTGCTCTAATAATCAGAATCTAAAGTGGAGAAAACGACAGTATGGAATAGGGTTACTGCTCTAATAATCAGAATTTAAAGTGGAGAAAACGACAGTATGGAATAGGGTTACTGCTCTAATAATCAGAATCTAAAGTGGAGAAAACGACAGAATAGAATAGGATTACTGCTCTAATAATCAGAATCTAAAGTGGAGAAAACGACAGCATAGAATAGGGTTACTGCTCTAATAATCAGAATCTAAAGTGGAGAAAACGACAGTATGGAATAGGGTTACTGCTCTAATAATCAGAATTTAAAGTGGAGAAAACGACAGTATGGAATAGGGTTACTGCTCTAATAATCAGAATCTAAAGTGGAGAAAACGACAGTATGGAATAGGGTTACTGCTCTAATAATCAGAATCTAAAGTGGAGAAAACGACAGAATAGAATAGGATTACTGCTCTAATAATCAGAATTTAAAGTGGAGAAAACAACAGCATAGATTAGGGTTGCTGCTCTAATAATCAGAATCTAAAGTGGAGAAAACGACAGTATGGAATAGGGTTACTGCTCTAATAATCAGAATCTAAAGTGGTGAAAACGACAGTATGGAGTAGGGTTACTGCTCTAATAATTAGAATATTAAGTGGAGAAAACGACAGTATGGAGTAGGGTTACTGCTCTAATAATCAGAATCTAAAGTGGAGAAAACGACAGAATAGAATAGGATTACTGCTCTAATAATCAGAATCTAAAGTGGAGAAAACGACAGCATAGAATAGGGTTACTGCTCTAATAATCAGAATCTAAAGTGGAGAAAACGACAGTATGGAATAGGGTTACTGCTCTAATAATCAGAATTTAAAGTGGAGAAAACGACAGTATGGAATAGGGTTACTGCTCTAATAATCAGAATCTAAAGTGGAGAAAACGACAGTATGGAATAGGGTTACTGCTCTAATAATCAGAATCTAAAGTGGAGAAAACGACAGTTTGGAGTAGGGTTGCTGCTCTAATAATCAGAATCTAAAGTGGAGAAAACGAGAGCATAGAATAGGGTTACTGCTCTAATAATCAGAATCTAAAGTGGAGAAAACGACAGCATAGAATAGGGTTACTGCTCTAATAATCAGAATCTAAAGTGGAGAAAACGACAGCATAGATTAGGGTTACTGCTCTAATAATCAGAATTTAAAGTGGAGAAAACGACAGTATGGAATAGGGTTACTGCTCTAATAATCAGAATCTAAAGTGGTGAAAACGACAGTATGGAGAAGGGTTACTGCTCTAATAATCAGAATCTAAAGTGGAGAAAACGACAGTATGGAGTAGGGTTACTGCTCTAATAATCAGAATCTAAAGTGGAGAAAACGACAGTATGGAGTAGGGTTACTGCTCTAATAATCAGAATCTAAAGTGGAGAAAACGACAGTATAGAATAGGGTTACTGCTCTAATAATCAGAATCTAAAGTGGAGAAAACGACAGCATAGAATAGGGTTACTGCTCTAATAATCAGAATCTAAAGAGGAGAAAACGACAGTATGGAATAGGGTTACTGCTCTAATAATCAGAATCTAAAGTGGTGAAAACGACAGTATGGAGTAGGGTTACTGCTCTAATAATTAGAATATTAAGTGGAGAAAACGACAGTATGGAGTAGGGTTACTGCTCTAATAATCAGAATCTAAAGTGGAGAAAACGACAGAATAGAATAGGATTACTGCTCTAATAATCAGAATCTAAAGTGGAGAAAACGACAGCATAGAATAGGGTTACTGCTCTAATAATCAGAATCTAAAGTGGAGAAAACGACAGTATGGAATAGGGTTACTGCTCTAATAATCAGAATTTAAAGTGGAGAAAACGACAGTATGGAATAGGGTTACTGCTCTAATAATCAGAATCTAAAGTGGAGAAAACGACAGTATGGAATAGGGTTACTGCTCTAATAATCAGAATCTAAAGTGGAGAAAACGACAGTTTGGAGTAGGGTTGCTGCTCTAATAATCAGAATCTAAAGTGGAGAAAACGAGAGCATAGAATAGGGTTACTGCTCTAATAATCAGAATCTAAAGAGGAGAAAACGACAGTATGGAATAGGGTTACTGCTCTAATAATCAGAATCTAAAGTGGTGAAAACGACAGTATGGAGTAGGGTTACTGCTCTAATAATTAGAATATTAAGTGGAGAAAACGACAGTATGGAGTAGGGTTACTGCTCTAATAATCAGAATCTAAAGTGGAGAAAACGACAGAATAGAATAGGATTACTGCTCTAATAATCAGAATCTAAAGTGGAGAAAACGACAGCATAGAATAGGGTTACTGCTCTAATAATCAGAATCTAAAGTGGAGAAAACGACAGTATGGAATAGGGTTACTGCTCTAATAATCAGAATTTAAAGTGGAGAAAACGACAGTATGGAATAGGGTTACTGCTCTAATAATCAGAATCTAAAGTGGAGAAAACGACAGAATAGAATAGGATTACTGCTCTAATAATCAGAATCTAAAGTGGAGAAAACGACAGCATAGAATAGGGTTACTGCTCTAATAATCAGAATCTAAAGTGGAGAAAACGACAGTATGGAATAGGGTTACTGCTCTAATAATCAGAATTTAAAGTGGAGAAAACGACAGTATGGAATAGGGTTACTGCTCTAATAATCAGAATCTAAAGTGGAGAAAACGACAGTATGGAATAGGGTTACTGCTCTAATAATCAGAATCTAAAGTGGAGAAAACGACAGTATGGAGTAAGGTTACTGCTCTAATAATTAGAATATTAAGTGGAGAAAACGACAGTATGGAGTAGGGTTACTGCTCTAATAATCAGAATCTAAAGTGGAGAAAACGACAGAATAGAATAGGATTACTGCTCTAATAATCAGAATCTAAAGTGGAGAAAACGACAGCATAGAATAGGGTTACTGCTCTAATAATCAGAATCTAAAGTGGAGAAAACGACAGTATGGAATAGGGTTACTGCTCTAATAATCAGAATTTAAAGTGGAGAAAACGACAGTATGGAATAGGGTTACTGCTCTAATAATCAGAATCTAAAGTGGAGAAAACGACAGTATGGAATAGGGTTACTGCTCTAATAATCAGAATCTAAAGTGGAGAAAACGACAGCATAGAATAGGGTTACTGCTCTAATAATCAGAATCTAAAGTGGAGAAAACGACAGTATGGAATAGGGTTACTGCTCTAATAATCAGAATTTAAAGTGGAGAAAACGACAGTATGGAATAGGGTTACTGCTCTAATAATCAGAATCTAAAGTGGAGAAAACGACAGTATGGAATAGGGTTACTGCTCTAATAATCAGAATCTAAAGTGGAGAAAACGACAGTTTGGAGTAGGGTTGCTGCTCTAATAATCAGAATCTAAAGTGGAGAAAACGAGAGCATAGAATAGGGTTACTGCTCTAATAATCAGAATCTAAAGAGGAGAAAACGACAGTATGGAATAGGGTTACTGCTCTAATAATCAGAATCTAAAGTGGTGAAAACGACAGTATGGAGTAGGGTTACTGCTCTAATAATTAGAATATTAAGTGGAGAAAACGACAGTATGGAGTAGGGTTACTGCTCTAATAATCAGAATCTAAAGTGGAGAAAACGACAGAATAGAATAGGATTACTGCTCTAATAATCAGAATCTATAGTGGAGAAAACGACAGCATAGAATAGGGTTACTGCTCTAATAATCAGAATCTAAAGTGGAGAAAACGACAGTATGGAATAGGGTTACTGCTCTAATAATCAGAATTTAAAGTGGAGAAAACGACAGTATGGAATAGGGTTACTGCTCTAATAATCAGAATCTAAAGTGGAGAAAACGACAGTATGGAATAGGGTTACTGCTCTAATAATCAGAATCTAAAGTGGAGAAAACGACAGCATAGAATAGGGTTACTGCTCTAATAATCAGAATCTAAAGTGGAGAAAACGACAGTATGGAATAGGGTTACTGCTCTAATAATCAGAATTTAAAGTGGAGAAAACGACAGTATGGAATAGGGTTACTGCTCTAATAATCAGAATCTAAAGTGGAGAAAACGACAGTATGGAATAGGGTTACTGCTCTAATAATCAGAATCTAAAGTGGAGAAAACGACAGTTTGGAGTAGGGTTGCTGCTCTAATAATCAGAATCTAAAGTGGAGAAAACGAGAGCATAGAATAGGGTTACTGCTCTAATAATCAGAATCTAAAGAGGAGAAAACGACAGTATGGAATAGGGTTACTGCTCTAATAATCAGAATCTAAAGTGGTGAAAACGACAGTATGGAGTAGGGTTACTGCTCTAATAATTAGAATATTAAGTGGAGAAAACGACAGTATGGAGTAGGGTTACTGCTCTAATAATCAGAATCTAAAGTGGAGAAAACGACAGAATAGAATAGGATTACTGCTCTAATAATCAGAATCTAAAGTGGAGAAAACGACAGCATAGAATAGGGTTACTGCTCTAATAATCAGAATCTAAAGTGGAGAAAACGACAGTATGGAATAGGGTTACTGCTCTAATAATCAGAATTTAAAGTGGAGAAAACGACAGTATGGAATAGGGTTACTGCTCTAATAATCAGAATCTAAAGTGGAGAAAACGACAGTATGGAATAGGGTTACTGCTCTAATAATCAGAATCTAAAGTGGAGAAAACGACAGCATAGAATAGGGTTACTGCTCTAATAATCAGAATCTAAAGTGGAGAAAACGACAGTTTGGAGTAGGGTTGCTGCTCTAATAATCAGAATCTAAAGTGGAGAAAACGAGAGCATAGAATAGGGTTACTGCTCTAATAATCAGAATCTAAAGTGGAGAAAACGACAGCATAGAATAGGGTTACTGCTCTAATAATCAGAATCTAAAGTGGAGAAAACGACAGCATAGATTAGGGTTACTGCTCTAATAATCAGAATTTAAAGTGGAGAAAACGACAGTATGGAATAGGGTTACTGCTCTAATAATCAGAATCTAAAGTGGTGAAAACGACAGTATGGAGAAGGGTTACTGCTCTAATAATCAGAATCTAAAGTGGAGAAAACGACAGTATGGAGTAGGGTTACTGCTCTAATAATCAGAATCTAAAGTGGAGAAAACGACAGTATGGAGTAGGGTTACTGCTCTAATAATCAGAATCTAAAGTGGAGAAAACGACAGTATAGAATAGGGTTACTGCTCTAATAATCAGAATCTAAAGTGGAGAAAACGACAGCATAGAATAGGGTTACTGCTCTAATAATCAGAATCTAAAGAGGAGAAAACGACAGTATGGAATAGGGTTACTGCTCTAATAATCAGAATCTAAAGTGGTGAAAACGACAGTATGGAGTAGGGTTACTGCTCTAATAATTAGAATATTAAGTGGAGAAAACGACAGTATGGAGTAGGGTTACTGCTCTAATAATCAGAATCTAAAGTGGAGAAAACGACAGAATAGAATAGGATTACTGCTCTAATAATCAGAATCTAAAGTGGAGAAAACGACAGCATAGAATAGGGTTACTGCTCTAATAATCAGAATCTAAAGTGGAGAAAACGACAGTATGGAATAGGGTTACTGCTCTAATAATCAGAATTTAAAGTGGAGAAAACGACAGTATGGAATAGGGTTACTGCTCTAATAATCAGAATCTAAAGTGGAGAAAACGACAGTATGGAATAGGGTTACTGCTCTAATAATCAGAATCTAAAGTGGAGAAAACGACAGCATAGAATAGGGTTACTGCTCTAATAATCAGAATCTAAAGTGGAGAAAACGACAGTATGGAATAGGGTTACTGCTCTAATAATCAGAATTTAAAGTGGAGAAAACGACAGTATGGAATAGGGTTACTGCTCTAATAATCAGAATCTAAAGTGGAGAAAACGACAGTATGGAATAGGGTTACTGCTCTAATAATCAGAATCTAAAGTGGAGAAAACGACAGTTTGGAGTAGGGTTGCTGCTCTAATAATCAGAATCTAAAGTGGAGAAAACGAGAGCATAGAATAGGGTTACTGCTCTAATAATCAGAATCTAAAGTGGAGAAAACGACAGCATAGAATAGGGTTACTGCTCTAATAATCAGAATTTAAAGTGGAGAAAACGACAGTATGGAATAGGGTTACTGCTCTATTAATCAGAATCTGAAGTGGATAAAACGACAGTATAGAATAGGGTTACTGCTCTAATAATCAGAATCTAAAGTGGAGAAAACGACAGTATGGAATAGGGTTACTGCTCCAATAATCAGAATCTAAAGTGGAGAAAACGACAGTATGCAATAGGGTTACTGCTCTAATAATCAGAATCTAAAGTGGAGAAAACGACAGTATGGAGTAGGGTTGCTGCTCTAATAATAAGAATCTAAAGTGGAGAAAACGACAGCATAGAATAGGGTTACTGCTCTAATAATCAGAATCTAAAGTGGAGAAAACGACAGCATAGATTAGGGTTACTGCTCTAATAATCAGAATCTAAGGTGGAGAAAACGACAGTATGGAATAGGGTTACTGCTCTAATAACCAGAATCTAAAGTGGAGAAAACGACAGTATGGAATAGGGTTACTGCTCTAATAATCAGAATCTAAAGTGGAGAAAACGACAGTATGGAATAGGGTTACTGCTCTAATAATCAGAATCTAAAGTGGAGAAAACGACAGTATGGAATAGGGTTACTGCTCTAATATTCAGAATCTAAAGTGGTGAAAACGACAGTATGGAGTAGGGTTACTGCTATAATAATCAGAATCTAAAGTGGAGAAAACGAAAGTATGGAATAGGGTTACTGCACTAAAAATCAGAATCTAAAGTGGAGAAAACGACAGTATGGAATAGGGTTACTGATCTAATAATCAGAATTTAAAGTGGAGAAAACGACAGTATGGAATAGGGTTACTGCTCTAATAATCAGAATCTAACGTGGATAAAATGACAGAATAGAATAGGGTTACTGCTCTAATATTCAGAATCTAAAGTGGAGAAAACGACACTATGGAATAGGGTTACTGCTCCAATAATCAGAATCTAAAGTGGAGAAAACGACAGTATGCAATAGGGTTACTGCTCTAATAATCAGAATCTAAAGTGGAGAAAACGACAGTATGGAATAGGGTTACTGCTCTAATAATCAAAATATAAAGTGCAGAAAACGACAGTATGGAGTAGGGTTGCTGCTCTAATAATCAGAATCTAAAGTGGAGAAAACGAGAGCATAGAATAGGGTTACTGCTCTAATAATCAGAATTTAAAGTGGAGAAAACAACAGCATAGATTAGGGTTGCTGCTCTAATAATCAGAATCTAAAGTGGAGAAAACGACAGTATGGAATAGGGTTACTGCTCTAATAATCAGAATCTAATGTGGTGAAAACGACAGTATGGAGTAGGGTTACTGCTCTAATAATTAGAATATTAAGTGGAGAAAACGACAGTATGGAGTAGGGTTACTGCTCTAATAATCAGAATCTAAAGTGGAGAAAACGACAGAATAGAATAGGATTACTGCTCTAATAATCAGAATCTAAAGTGGAGAAAACGACAGCATAGAATAGGGTTACTGCTCTAATAATCAGAATCTAAAGTGGAGAAAACGACAGTATGGAATAGGGTTACTGCTCTAATAATCAGAATTTAAAGTGGAGAAAACGACAGTATGGAATAGGGTTACTGCTCTAATAATCAGAATCTAAAGTGGAGAAAACGACAGTATGGAATAGGGTTACTGCTCTAATAATCAGAATCTAAAGTGGAGAAAACGACAGTTTGGAGTAGGGTTGCTGCTCTAATAATCAGAATCTAAAGTGGAGAAAACGAGAGCATAGAATAGGGTTACTGCTCTAATAATCAGAATCTAAAGTGGAGAAAACGACAGCATAGAATAGGGTTACTGCTCTAATAATCAGAATCTAAAGTGGAGAAAACGACAGCATAGATTAGGGTTACTGCTCTAATAATCAGAATTTAAAGTGGAGAAAACGACAGTATGGAATAGGGTTACTGCTCTAATAATCAGAATCTAAAGTGGTGAAAACGACAGTATGGAGAAGGGTTACTGCTCTAATAATCAGAATCTAAAGTGGAGAAAACGACAGTATGGAGTAGGGTTACTGCTCTAATAATCAGAATCTAAAGTGGAGAAAACGACAGTATGGAGTAGGGTTACTGCTCTAATAATCAGAATCTAAAGTGGAGAAAACGACAGTATAGAATAGGGTTACTGCTCTAATAATCAGAATCTAAAGTGGAGAAAACGACAGCATAGAATAGGGTTACTGCTCTAATAATCAGAATCTAAAGAGGAGAAAACGACAGTATGGAATAGGGTTACTGCTCTAATAATCAGAATCTAAAGTGGTGAAAACGACAGTATGGAGTAGGGTTACTGCTCTAATAATTAGAATATTAAGTGGAGAAAACGACAGTATGGAGTAGGGTTACTGCTCTAATAATCAGAATCTAAAGTGGAGAAAACGACAGAATAGAATAGGATTACTGCTCTAATAATCAGAATCTAAAGTGGAGAAAACGACAGCATAGAATAGGGTTACTGCTCTAATAATCAGAATCTAAAGTGGAGAAAACGACAGTATGGAATAGGGTTACTGCTCTAATAATCAGAATTTAAAGTGGAGAAAACGACAGTATGGAATAGGGTTACTGCTCTAATAATCAGAATCTAAAGTGGAGAAAACGACAGTATGGAATAGGGTTACTGCTCTAATAATCAGAATCTAAAGTGGAGAAAACGACAGTTTGGAGTAGGGTTGCTGCTCTAATAATCAGAATCTAAAGTGGAGAAAACGAGAGCATAGAATAGGGTTACTGCTCTAATAATCAGAATCTAAAGAGGAGAAAACGACAGTATGGAATAGGGTTACTGCTCTAATAATCAGAATCTAAAGTGGTGAAAACGACAGTATGGAGTAGGGTTACTGCTCTAATAATTAGAATATTAAGTGGAGAAAACGACAGTATGGAGTAGGGTTACTGCTCTAATAATCAGAATCTAAAGTGGAGAAAACGACAGAATAGAATAGGATTACTGCTCTAATAATCAGAATCTAAAGTGGAGAAAACGACAGTATAGAATAGGGTTACTGCTCTAATAATCAGAATCTAAAGTGGAGAAAACGACAGCATAGAATAGGGTTACTGCTCTAATAATCAGAATCTAAAGAGGAGAAAACGACAGTATAGAATAGGGTTACTGCTCTAATAATCAGAATCTAAAGTGGTGAAAACGACAGTATGGAGTAGGGTTACTGCTCTAATAATTAGAATATTAAGTGGAGAAAACGACAGTATGGAGTAGGGTTACTGCTCTAATAATCAGAATCTAAAGTGGAGAAAACGACAGAATAGAATAGGATTACTGCTCTAATAATCAGAATCTAAAGTGGAGAAAACGACAGCATAGAATAGGGTTACTGCTCTAATAATCAGAATCTAAAGTGGAGAAAACGACAGTATGGAATAGGGTTACTGCTCTAATAATCAGAATTTAAAGTGGAGAAAACGACAGTATGGAATAGGGTTACTGCTCTAATAATCAGAATCTAAAGTGGAGAAAACGACAGTATGGAATAGGGTTACTGCTCTAATAATCAGAATCTAAAGTGGAGAAAACGACAGTTTGGAGTAGGGTTGCTGCTCTAATAATCAGAATCTAAAGTGGAGAAAACGAGAGCATAGAATAGGGTTACTGCTCTAATAATCAGAATCTAAAGAGGAGAAAACGACAGTATGGAATAGGGTTACTGCTCTAATAATCAGAATCTAAAGTGGTGAAAACGACAGTATGGAGTAGGGTTACTGCTCTAATAATTAGAATATTAAGTGGAGAAAACGACAGTATGGAGTAGGGTTACTGCTCTAATAATCAGAATCTAAAGTGGAGAAAACGACAGAATAGAATAGGATTACTGCTCTAATAATCAGAATCTAAAGTGGAGAAAACGACAGCATAGAATAGGGTTACTGCTCTAATAATCAGAATCTAAAGTGGAGAAAACGACAGCATAGAATAGGGTTACTGCTCTAATAATCAGAATTTAAAGTGGAGAAAACGACAGTATGGAATAGGGTTACTGCTCTATTAATCAGAATCTGAAGTGGATAAAACGACAGTATAGAATAGGGTTACTGCTCTAATAATCAGAATCTAAAGTGGAGAAAACGACAGTATGGAATAGGGTTACTGCTCTAATAATCAGAATCTAAAGTGGTGAAAACGACAGTATGGAGAAGGGTTACTGCTCTAATAATCAGAATCTAAAGTGGAGAAAACGACAGTATGGAATAGGGTTACTGCTCTAATAATCAGAATTTAAAGTGGAGAAAACGACAGTATGGAATAGGGTTACTGCTCTAATAATCAGAATCTAAAGTGGAGAAAACGACAGTATGGAATAGGGTTACTGCTCTAATAATCAGAATCTAAAGTGGAGAAAACGACAGTTTGGAGTAGGGTTGCTGCTCTAATAATCAGAATCTAAAGTGGAGAAAACGAGAGCATAGAATAGGGTTACTGCTCTAATAATCAGAATCTAAAGTGGAGAAAACGACAGCATAGATTAGGGTTGCTGCTCTAATAATCAGAATCTAAAGTGGAGAAAACGACAGTATGGAGTAGGGTTACTGCTCTAATAATCAGAATCTAAAGTGGAGAAAACGACAGTATGGAATAGGGTTACTGCTCTAATAATCAGAATCTAAAGTGGAGAAAACGACAGCATAGAATAAGGTTACTACTCTAATAATCAGAATCTAAAGTGGAGAAAACGACAGTCTGGAATAGGTTTACTGCTCTAATAATCAGAATCTAAAGTGGAGAAAACGACAGTATGGAGTAGGGTTACTGCTCTAATAATCAGCATCTAAAGTGGAGAAAACGACAGTATGGAGTAGGGTTACTGCTCTAATAATCAGAATATAAAGTGGAGAAAACGACAGCATAGAATATGGTTACTGCTCTAATAATCAGAATCTAAAGTGAAAAAAACGACAGTATGGAATAGGGTTACTGCTCTAATAATCAGAATCTAAAGTGGAGAAAACGACAGTATGGAATAGGGTTACTGCTCTAATAATCAGAATCTAAAGTGGAGAAAACGACAGTTTGGAGTAGGGTTGCTGCTCTAATAATCAGAATCTAAAGTGGAGAAAACGAGAGCATAGAATAGGGTTACTGCTCTAATAATCAGAATCTAAAGAGGAGAAAACGACAGTATGGAATAGGGTTACTGCTCTAATAATCAGAATCTAAAGTGGTGAAAACGACAGTATGGAGTAGGGTTACTGCTCTAATAATTAGAATATTAAGTGGAGAAAACGACAGTATGGAGTAGGGTTACTGCTCTAATAATCAGAATCTAAAGTGGAGAAAACGACAGAATAGAATAGGATTACTGCTCTAATAATCAGAATCTAAAGTGGAGAAAACGACAGCATAGAATAGGGTTACTGCTCTAATAATCAGAATCTAAAGTGGAGAAAACGACAGCATAGAATAGGGTTACTGCTCTAATAATCAGAATTTAAAGTGGAGAAAACGACAGTATGGAATAGGGTTACTGCTCTATTAATCAGAATCTGAAGTGGATAAAACGACAGTATAGAATAGGGTTACTGCTCTAATAATCAGAATCTAAAGTGGAGAAAACGACAGTATGGAATAGGGTTACTGCTCTAATAATCAGAATCTAAAGTGGTGAAAACGACAGTATGGAGAAGGGTTACTGCTCTAATAATCAGAATCTAAAGTGGAGAAAACGACAGTATGGAATAGGGTTACTGCTCTAATAATCAGAATTTAAAGTGGAGAAAACGACAGTATGGAATAGGGTTACTGCTCTAATAATCAGAATCTAAAGTGGAGAAAACGACAGTATGGAATAGGGTTACTGCTCTAATAATCAGAATCTAAAGTGGAGAAAACGACAGTTTGGAGTAGGGTTGCTGCTCTAATAATCAGAATCTAAAGTGGAGAAAACGAGAGCATAGAATAGGGTTACTGCTCTAATAATCAGAATCTAAAGTGGAGAAAACGACAGCATAGATTAGGGTTGCTGCTCTAATAATCAGAATCTAAAGTGGAGAAAACGACAGTATGGAGTAGGGTTACTGCTCTAATAATCAGAATCTAAAGTGGAGAAAACGACAGTATGGAATAGGGTTACTGCTCTAATAATCAGAATCTAAAGTGGAGAAAACGACAGCATAGAATAAGGTTACTACTCTAATAATCAGAATCTAAAGTGGAGAAAACGACAGTCTGGAATAGGTTTACTGCTCTAATAATCAGAATCTAAAGTGGAGAAAACGACAGTATGGAGTAGGGTTACTGCTCTAATAATCAGCATCTAAAGTGGAGAAAACGACAGTATGGAGTAGGGTTACTGCTCTAATAATCAGAATATAAAGTGGAGAAAACGACAGCATAGAATATGGTTACTGCTCTAATAATCAGAATCTAAAGTGAAAAAAACGACAGTATGGAATAGGGTTACTGCTCTAATAATCAGAATCTAAAGTGGAGAAAACGACAGTATGGAATAGGGTAACTGTTCTAATAATCAGAATCTAAAGTTGAGAAAACGACAGTATGGAATAGAGTTACTGCTCTAATAATCAGAATCTAAAGTGGTGAAAACGACAGTATGGAGTAGGGTTACTGCTCTAATAATCAGAATCTAAAGTGGAGAAAACGACAGCATAGATTAGGGTTACTGCTCTAATAATCAGAATCTAAGGTGGAGAAAACGACAGTATGGAATAGGGTTACTGCTCTAATAACCAGAATCTAAAGTGGAGAAAACGACAGTATGGAATAGGGTTACTGCTCTAATAATCAGAATCTAAAGTGGAGAAAACGACAGTATGGAATAGGGTTACTGCTCTAATAATCAGAATCTAAAGTGGTGAAAACGACAGTATGGAGTAGGGTTACTGCTATAATAATCAGAATCTAAAGTGGAGAAAACGAAAGTATGGAATAGGGTTACTGCACTAAAAATCAGTATCTAAAGTGGAGAAAACGACAGTATGGAATAGGGTTACTGATCTAATAATCAGAATTTAAAGTGGAGAAAACGACAGTATGGAATAGGGTTACTGCTCTAATAATCAGAATCTAACGTGGATAAAATGACAGAATAGAATAGGGTTACTGCTCTAATATTCAGAATCTAAAGTGGAGAAAACGACACTATGGAATAGGGTTACTGCTCCAATAATCAGAATCTAAAGTGGAGAAAACGACAGTATGCAATAGGGTTACTGCTCTAATAATCAGAATCTAAAGTGGAGAAAACGACAGTATGGAATAGGGTTACTGCTCTAATAATCAAAATCTAAAGTGCAGAAAACGACAGTATGGAGTAGGGTTGCTGCTCTAATAATCAGAATCTAAAGTGGAGAAAACGAGAGCATAGAATAGGGTTACTGCTCTAATAATCAGAATTTAAAGTGGAGAAAACGACAGCATAGATTAGGGTTGCTGCTCTAATAATCAGAATCTAAAGTGGAGAAAACGACAGTATGGAATAGGGTTACTGCTCTAATAATCAGAATCTAAAGTGGTGAAAACGACAGTATGGAGTAGGGTTACTGCTCTAATAATTAGAATATTAAGTGGAGAAAACGACAGTATGGAGTAGGGTTACTGCTCTAATAATCAGAATCTAAAGTGGAGAAAACGACAGAATAGAATAGGATTACTGCTCTAATAATCAGAATCTAAAGTGGAGAAAACGACAGCATAGAATAGGGTTACTGCTCTAATAATCAGAATCTAAAGTGGAGAAAACGACAGTATGGAATAGGGTTACTGCTCTAATAATCAGAATTTAAAGTGGAGAAAACGACAGTATGGAATAGGGTTACTGCTCTAATAATCAGAGTCTAAAGTGGAGAAAACGACAGTATGGAATAGGGTTACTGCTCTAATAATCAGAATCTAAAGTGGAGAAAACGACAGTTTGGAGTAGGGTTGCTGCTCTAATAATCAGAATCTAAAGTGGAGAAAACGAGAGCATAGAATAGGGTTACTGCTCTAATAATCAGAATTTAAAGTGGAGAAAACGACAGCATAGATTAGGGTTGCTGCTCTAATAATCAGAATCTAAAGTGGAGAAAACGACAGTATGGAATAGGGTTACTGCTCTAATAATCAGAATCTAAAGTGGTGAAAACGACAGTATGGAGTAGGGTTAATGCTCTAATAATCAGAATCTAAAGTGGAGAAAACGACAGTATGGAGTAGGGTTACTGCTCTAATAATCAGAATCTAAAGTGGAGAAAACGACAGTATGGAATAGGGTTACTGCTCTAATAATCAGAATCTAAAGTGGAGAAAACGACAGCATAGAATAAGGTTACTACTCTAATAATCAGAATCTAAAGTGGAGAAAACGACAGTCTGGAATAGGTTTACTGCTCTAATAATCAGAATCTAAAGTGGAGAAAACGACAGTATGGAGTAGGGTTACTGCTCTAATAATCAGCATCTAAAGTGGAGAAAATGACAGTATGGAGTAGGGTTACTGCTCTAATAATCAGAATATAAAGTGGAGAAAACGACAGCATAGAATATGGTTACTGCTCTAATAATCAGAATCTAAAGTGAAAAAAACGACAGCATGGAATAGGGTTACTGCTCTAATAATCAGAATCTAAAGTGGAGAAAACGACAGTATGGAATAGGGTAACTGTTCTAATAATCAGAATCTAAAGTTGAGAAAACGACAGTATGGAATAGGGTTACTGCACTAATAATCAGAATCTAAAGTGGTGAAAACGACAGTATGGAGTAGGGTTACTGCTCTAATAATCAGAATATAAAGTGGAGAAAACGACAGTATGGAGTAGGGTTACTGCTCTAATAATCAGAATCTAAAGTGGAGAAAACGACAGAATAGAATAGGATTACTTCTCTAATAATCAGAATCTAAAGTGGAGAAAACGACAGCATAGAATAGGGTTACTGCTCTAATAATCAGAATCTAAAGTGGAGAAAACGACAGTATGGAATAGGGTTACTGCTCTAATAATCAGAATTTAAAGTGGAGAAAACGACAGTATGGAATAGGGTTACTGCTCTAATAATCAGAATCTAAAGTGGAGAAAACGACAGTATGGAATAGGGTTACTGCTCTAATAATCAAAATCTAAAGTGGGGAAAACGACAGTTTGGAGTAGGGTTGCTGCTCTAATAATCAGAATCTAAAGTGGAGAAAACGAGAGCATAGAATAGGGTTACTGCTCTAATAATCAGAATTTAAAGTGGAGAAAACGACAGCATAGATTAGGGTTGCTGCTCTAATAATCAGAATCTAAAGTGGAGAAAACGACACTATGGAATAGGGTTACTGCTCTAATAATCAGAATCTAAAGTGGAGAAAACGACAGTATGGAATAGGGTTACTGCTCTAATAATCAGAATCTAAAGTGGTGAAAACGACAGTATGGAGTAGGGTTACTGCTCTAATAATCAGAATCTAAAGTGGAGAAAACGACAGTATGGAGTAGGGTTACTGCTCTAATAATCAGAATCTAAAGTGGAGAAAACGACAGTATGGAGTAGGGTTACTGCTCTAATAATCAGAATATAAGGTGGAGAAAACGACAGCATAGAATATGGTTACTGCTCTAATAATCAGAATCTAAAGTGAAAAAAACGACAGCATGGAATAGGGTTACTGCTCTAATAATCAGAATCTAAAGTGGAGAAAACGACAGTATGGAATAGGGTAACTGTTCTAATAATCAGAATCTAAAGTTGAGAAAACGACAGTATGGAATAGGGTTACTGCACTAATAATCAGAATCTAAAGTGGTGAAAACGACAGTATGGAGTAGGGTTACTGCTCTAATAATCAGAATATAAAGTGGAGAAAACGACAGTATGGAGTAGGGTTACTGCTCTAATAATCAGAATCTAAAGTGGAGAAAACGACAGAATAGAATAGGATTACTTCTCTAATAATCAGAATCTAAAGTGGAGAAAACGACAGCATAGAATAGGGTTACTGCTCTAATAATCAGAATCTAAAGTGGAGAAAACGACAGTATGGAATAGGGTTACTGCTCTAATAATCAGAATCTAAAGTGGAGAAAACGACAGTATGGAATAGGGTTACTGCTCTAATAATCAAAATCTAAAGTGGGGAAAACGACAGTTTGGAGTAGGGTTGCTGCTCTAATAATCAGAATTTAAAGTGGAGAAAACGACAGCATAGATTAGGGTTGCTGCTCTAATAATCAGAATCTAAAGTGGAGAAAACGACAGTATGGAATAGGGTTACTGCTCTAATAATCAGAATCTAAAGTGGTGAAAACGACAGTATGGAGTAGGGTTACTGCTCTAATAATTAGAATATTAAGTGGAGAAAACGACAGTATGGAGTAGGGTTACTGCTCTAATAATCAGAATCTAAAGTGGAGAAAACGACAGAATAGAATAGGATTACTGCTCTAATAATCAGAATCTAAAGTGGAGAAAACGACAGCATAGAATAGGGTTACTGCTCTAATAATCAGAATCTAAAGTGGAGAAAACGACAGTATGGAATAGGGTTACTGCTCTAATAATCAGAATTTAAAGTGGAGAAAACGACAGTATGGAATAGGGTTACTGCTCTAATAATCAGAGTCTAAAGTGGAGAAAACGACAGTATGGAATAGGGTTACTGCTCTAATAATCAGAATCTAAAGTGGAGAAAACGACAGTTTGGAGTAGGGTTGCTGCTCTAATAATCAGAATCTAAAGTGGAGAAAACGAGAGCATAGAATAGGGTTACTGCTCTAATAATCAGAATTTAAAGTGGAGAAAACGACAGCATAGATTAGGGTTGCTGCTCTAATAATCAGAATCTAAAGTGGAGAAAACGACAGTATTGAATAGGGTTACTGCTCTAATAATCAGAATCTAAAGTGGTGAAAACGACAGTATGGAGTAGGGTTAATGCTCTAATAATCAGAATCTAAAGTGGAGAAAACGACAGCATGGAGTAGGGTTACTGCTCTAATAATCAGAATCTAAAGTGGAGAAAACGACAGTATGGAATAGGGTTACTGCTCTAATAATCAGAATCTAAAGTGGAGAAAACGACAGCATAGAATAAGGTTACTACTCTAATAATCAGAATCTAAAGTGGAGAAAACGACAGTCTGGAATAGGTTTACTGCTCTAATAATCAGAATCTAAAGTGGAGAAAACGACAGTATGGAGTAGGGTTACTGCTCTAATAATCAGCATCTAAAGTGGAGAAAATGACAGTATGGAGTAGGGTTACTGCTCTAATAATCAGTATATAAAGTGGAGAAAACGACAGCATAGAATATGGTTACTGCTCTAATAATCAGAATCTAAAGTGAAAAAAACGACAGCATGGAATAGGGTTACTGCTCTAATAATCAGAATCTAAAGTGGAGAAAACGACAGTATGGAATAGGGTAACTGTTCTAATAATCAGAATCTAAAGTTGAGAAAACGACAGTATGGAATAGGGTTACTGCACTAATAATCAGAATCTAAAGTGGTGAAAACGACAGTATGGAATAGGGTTACTGCTCTAATAATCAGAATATAAAGTGGAGAAAACGACAGTATGGAGTAGGGTTACTGCTCTAATAATCAGAATCTAAAGTGGAGAAAACGACAGAATAGAATAGGATTACTTCTCTAATAATCAGAATCTAAAGTGGAGAAAACGACAGCATAGAATAGGGTTACTGCTCTAATAATCAGAATCTAAAGTGGAGAAAACGACAGTATGGAATAGGGTTACTGCTCTAATAATCAGAATTTAAAGTGGAGAAAACGACAGTATGGAATAGGGTTACTGCTCTAATAATCAGAATCTAAAGTGGAGAAAACGACAGTATGGAATAGGGTTACTGCTCTAATAATCAAAATCTAAAGTGGGGAAAACGACAGTTTGGAGTAGGGTTGCTGCTCTAATAATCAGAATCTAAAGTGGAGAAAACGAGAGCATAGAATAGGGTTACTGCTCTAATAATCAGAATTTAAAGTGGAGAAAACGACAGCATAGATTAGGGTTGCTGCTCTAATAATCAGAATCTAAAGTGGAGAAAACGACACTATGGAATAGGGTTACTGCTCTAATAATCAGAATCTAAAGTGGAGAAAACGACAGTATGGAATAGGGTTACTGCTCTAATAATCAGAATCTAAAGTGGTGAAAACGACAGTATGGAGTAGGGTTACTGCTCTAATAATCAGAATCTAAAGTGGAGAAAACGACAGTATGGAGTAGGGTTACTGCTCTAATAATCAGAATCTAAAGTGGAGAAAACGACAGCATAGAATATGGTTACTGCTCTAATAATCAGAATCTAAAGTGAAAAAAACGACAGCATGGAATAGGGTTACTGCTCTAATAATCAGAATCTAAAGTGGAGAAAACGACAGTATGGAATAGGGTAACTGTTCTAATAATCAGAATCTAAAGTTGAGAAAACGACAGTATGGAATAGGGTTACTGCACTAATAATCAGAATCTAAAGTGGTGAAAACGACAGTATGGAGTAGGGTTACTGCTCTAATAATCAGAATATAAAGTGGAGAAAACGACAGTATGGAGTAGGGTTACTGCTCTAATAATCAGAATCTAAAGTGGAGAAAACGACAGAATAGAATAGGATTACTTCTCTAATAATCAGAATCTAAAGTGGAGAAAACGACAGCATAGAATAGGGTTACTGCTCTAATAATCAGAATCTAAAGTGGAGAAAACGACAGTATGGAATAGGGTTACTGCTCTAATAATCAGAATTTAAAGTGGAGAAAACGACAGTATGGAATAGGGTTACTGCTCTAATAATCAGAATCTAAAGTGGAGAAAACGACAGTATGGAATAGGGTTACTGCTCTAATAATCAAAATCTAAAGTGGGGAAAACGACAGTTTGGAGTAGGGTTGCTGCTCTAATAATCAGAATCTAAAGTGGAGAAAACGAGAGCATAGAATAGGGTTACTGCTCTAATAATCAGAATTTAAAGTGGAGAAAACGACAGCATAGATTAGGGTTGCTGCTCTAATAATCAGAATCTAAAGTGGAGAAAACGACACTATGGAATAGGGTTACTGCTCTAATAATCAGAATCTAAAGTGGAGAAAACGACAGTATGGAATAGGGTTACTGCTCTAATAATCAGAATCTAAAGTGGTGAAAACGACAGTATGGAGTAGGGTTACTGCTCTAATAATCAGAATCTAAAGTGGAGAAAACGACAGTATGGAGTAGGGTTACTGCTCTAATAATCAGAATCTAAAGTGGAGAAAACGACAGTATGGAGTAGGGCTACTGCTCTAATAATCAGAATCTAAAGTGGAGAAAACGACAGTATAGAATAGGGTTACTGCTCTAATAATCAGAATCTAAAGTGGAGAAAACGACAGCATAGAATAGGGTTACTGCTCTAATAATCAGAATCTAAAGTGGAGAAAACGACAGTATGGAATAGGGTTACTGCTCTAATAATCAAAATCTAAAGTGGAGAAAATGACAGTATGGAATAGGGTTACTGCTCTAATAATCAGAATCTAAAGTGGAGAAAACGAGAGTATGGAATATGGTTACTGCTCTAATAATCAGAATTTAAAGTGGAGAAAACGACAGTATGGAATAGGGTTACTGCTCTAATAATCAGAATCTAAAGTGGATAAAAACGAGAGCATAGAATAGGGTTACTGCTCTAATAATCAGAATCTAAAGTGGAGAAAACGACAGTATGGAATAGGGTTACTGCTCTAATAATCAGAATCTAAAGTGGAGAAAACGACAGTATGGAATAGGGTTACTGCTCTAATAATCAGAATCTAAAGTGGAGAAAACGAAAGTATGGAATAGGGTTACTGCTCTAATAATCAGAATCTAAAGTGGAGAAAACGACAGTATGGAATAGGGTTACTGCTCTAATAATTATTATCTAAAGTGCAGAAAACGACAGAATGGAATATGGTTACTGCCCTAATAATCAGAATCTAAAGTGCAGAACACGACAGTATGGAATAGGGTTACTGATCTAATAATCAGAATCTAAAGTGGAGAAAACGACAGTATGGAATAGGGTTACTGCTCTAATAATCAGAATCTAAAGTGGAGAAAACGACAGCATAGAATAAGGTTACTGCTCTAATAATCAGAATCTAAAGTGGAGAAAACGACAGTATGGAAGAGGTTTACTGCTCTAATAATCAGAATCTAAAGTGAAAAAAACGACAGCATGGAATAGGGTTACTGCTCTAATAATCAGAATCTAAAGTGGAGAAAACGACAGTATGGAATAGGGTAACTGTTCTAATAATCAGAATCTAAAGTTGAGAAAACGACAGTATGGAATAGGGTTACTGCACTAATAATCAGAATCTAAAGTGGTGAAAACGACAGTATGGAGTAGGGTTACTGCTCTAATAATCAGAATATAAAGTGGAGAAAACGACAGTATGGAGTAGGGTTACTGCTCTAATAATCAGAATCTAAAGTGGAGAAAACGACAGAATAGAATAGGATTACTTCTCTAATAATCAGAATCTAAAGTGGAGAAAACGACAGCATAGAATAGGGTTACTGCTCTAATAATCAGAATCTAAAGTGGAGAAAACGACAGTATGGAATAGGGTTACTGCTCTAATAATCAGAATTTAAAGTGGAGAAAACGACAGTATGGAATAGGGTTACTGCTCTAATAATCAGAATCTAAAGTGGAGAAAACGACAGTATGGAATAGGGTTACTGCTCTAATAATCAAAATCTAAAGTGGGGAAAACGACAGTTTGGAGTAGGGTTGCTGCTCTAATAATCAGAATCTAAAGTGGAGAAAACGAGAGCATAGAATAGGGTTACTGCTCTAATAATCAGAATTTAAAGTGGAGAAAACGACAGCATAGATTAGGGTTGCTGCTCTAATAATCAGAATCTAAAGTGGAGAAAACGACACTATGGAATAGGGTTACTGCTCTAATAATCAGAATCTAAAGTGGAGAAAACGACAGTATGGAATAGGGTTACTGCTCTAATAATCAGAATCTAAAGTGGTGAAAACGACAGTATGGAGTAGGGTTACTGCTCTAATAATCAGAATCTAAAGTGGAGAAAACGACAGTATGGAGTAGGGTTACTGCTCTAATAATCAGAATCTAAAGTGGAGAAAACGACAGTATGGAGTAGGGTTACTGCTCTAATAATCAGAATCTAAAGTGGAGAAAACGACAGTATAGAATAGGGTTACTGCTCTAATAATCAGAATCTAAAGTGGAGAAAACGACAGCATAGAATAGGGTTACTGCTCTAATAATCAGAATCTAAAGTGGAGAAAACGACAGTATAGAATAGGGTTACTGCTCTAATAATCAAAATCTAAAGTGGAGAAAATGACAGTATGGAATAGGGTTACTGCTCTAATAATCAGAATCTAAAGTGGAGAAAACGAGAGTATGGAATAGGGTTACTCCTCTAATAATCAGAATTTAAAGTGGAGAAAACGACAGTATGGAATAGGGTTACTGCTCTAATAATCAGAATCTAAAGTGGATAAAAACGAGAGCATAGAATAGGGTTACTGCTCTAATAATCACAATCTAAAGTGGAGAAAACGACAGTATGGAATAGGGTTACTGCTCCAATAATCAGAATCTAAAGTGGAGAAAACGACAGTATGCAATAGGGTTACTGCTCTAATAATCAGAATCTAAAGTGGAGAAAACGAAAGTATGGAATAGGGTTACTGCTCTAATAATCAGAATCTAAAGTGGAGAAAACGACAGTATGGAATAGGGTTACTGCTCTAATAATTATTATCTAAAGTGCAGAAAACGACAGAATGGAATATGGTTACTGCCCTAATAATCAGAATCTAAAGTGCAGAAAACGACAGTATGGAATAGGGTTACTGATCTAATAATCAGAATCTAAAGTGGAGAAAACGACAGTATGGAATAGGGTTACTGCTCTAATAATCAGAATCTAAAGTGGAGAAAACGACAGCATAGAATAAGGTTACTGCTCTAATAATCAGAATCTAAAGTGGAGAAAACGACAGTATGGAATAGGTTTACTGCTCTAATAATCAGAATCTAAAGTGGAGAAAACGACAGTATGGAGTAGGGTTACTGCTCTAATAATCAGAATCTAAAGTGGAGAAAACGACAGTATGGAGTAGGGTTACTGCTGTAATAATCAGCATCTAAAGTGGAGAAAACGACAGTATGGAGTAGGGTTACTGCTCTAATAATCAGAATATAAAGTGGAGAAAACGACAGCATAGAATAGGGTTACTGCTCTAATAATCAGAATCTAAAGTGAAAAAAACGACAGTATGGAATAGGGTTACTGCTCTAATAATCAGAATCTAAAGTGGAAAAAACGACAGTATGGAATAGGGTAACTGTTCTAATAATCAGAATCTAAAGTTGAGAAAACGACAGTATGGAATAGGGTTACTGCTCTAATAATCAGAATCTAAAGTGGTGAAAACGACAGTATGGAGTAGGGTTACTGCTCTAATAATCAGAATCTAAAGTGGAGAAAACGACAGTATGGAGTAGGGTTACTGCTCTAATAATCAGAATCTAAAGTGGAGAAAACGACAGTATGGAGTAGGGTTACTGCTCTAATAATCAGAATCTAAAGTGGAGAAAACGACAGAATAGAATAGGATTACTGCTCTAATAATCAGAATTTAAAGTGGAGAAAACGACAGTATGGAATAGGGTTACTGCTCTAATAATCAGAATCTAAAGTGGATAAAAACGAGAGCATAGAATAGGGTTACTGCTCTAATAATCACAATCTAAAGTGGAGAAAACGACAGTATGGAATAGGGTTACTGCTCTAATAATCAGAATCTAAAGTGGAGAAAACGACAGTATGGAATAGGGTTACTGCTCTAATAATCAGAATCTAAAGTGGAGAAAACGAAAGTATGGAATAGGGTTACTGCTCTAATAATCAGAATCTAAAGTGGAGAAAACGACAGTATGGAATAGGGTTACTGCTCTAATAATTATTATCTAAAGTGCAGAAAACGACAGAATGGAATATGGTTACTGCCCTAATAATCAGAATCTAAAGTGCAGAAAACGACAGTATGGAATAGGGTTACTGATCTAATAATCAGAATCTAAAGTGGAGAAAACGACAGTATGGAATAGGGTTACTGCTCTAATAATCAGAATCTAAAGTGGAGAAAACGACAGCATAGAATAAGGTTACTGCTCTAATAATCAGAATCTAAAGTGGAGAAAACGACAGTATGGAAGAGGTTTACTGCTCTAATAATCAGAATCTAAAGTGAAAAAAACGACAGCATGGAATAGGGTTACTGCTCTAATAATCAGAATCTAAAGTGGAGAAAACGACAGTATGGAATAGGGTAACTGTTCTAATAATCAGAATCTAAAGTTGAGAAAACGACAGTATGGAATAGGGTTACTGCACTAATAATCAGAATCTAAAGTGGTGAAAACGACAGTATGGAGTAGGGTTACTGCTCTAATAATCAGAATATAAAGTGGAGAAAACGACAGTATGGAGTAGGGTTACTGCTCTAATAATCAGAATCTAAAGTGGAGAAAACGACAGAATAGAATAGGATTACTTCTCTAATAATCAGAATCTAAAGTGGAGAAAACGACAGCATAGAATAGGGTTACTGCTCTAATAATCAGAATCTAAAGTGGAGAAAACGACAGTATGGAATAGGGTTACTGCTCTAATAATCAGAATTTAAAGTGGAGAAAACGACAGTATGGAATAGGGTTACTGCTCTAATAATCAGAATCTAAAGTGGAGAAAACGACAGTATGGAATAGGGTTACTGCTCTAATAATCAAAATCTAAAGTGGGGAAAACGACAGTTTGGAGTAGGGTTGCTGCTCTAATAATCAGAATCTAAAGTGGAGAAAACGAGAGCATAGAATAGGGTTACTGCTCTAATAATCAGAATTTAAAGTGGAGAAAACGACAGCATAGATTAGGGTTGCTGCTCTAATAATCAGAATCTAAAGTGGAGAAAACGACACTATGGAATAGGGTTACTGCTCTAATAATCAGAATCTAAAGTGGAGAAAACGACAGTATGGAATAGGGTTACTGCTCTAATAATCAGAATCTAAAGTGGTGAAAACGACAGTATGGAGTAGGGTTACTGCTCTAATAATCAGAATCTAAAGTGGAGAAAACGACAGTATGGAGTAGGGTTACTGCTCTAATAATCAGAATCTAAAGTGGAGAAAACGACAGTATAGAATAGGGTTACTGCTCTAATAATCAGAATCTAAAGTGGATAAAACGACAGCATAGAATAGGGTTACTGCTCTAATAATCAGAATCTAAAGTGGAGAAAACGACAGTATGGAATAGGGTTACTGCTCTAATAATCAAAATCTAAAGTGGAGAAAATGACAGTATGGAATAGGGTTACTGCTCTAATAATCAGAATCTAAAGTGGAGAAAACGAGAGTATGGAATAGGGTTACTCCTCTAATAATCAGAATTTAAAGTGGAGAAAACGACAGTATGGAATAGGGTTACTGCTCTAATAATCAGAATCTAAAGTGGATAAAAACGAGAGCATAGAATAGGGTTACTGCTCTAATAATCACAATCTAAAGTGGAGAAAACGACAGTATGGAATAGGGTTACTGCTCCAATAATCAGAATCTAAAGTGGAGAAAACGACAGTATGCAATAGGGTTACTGCTCTAATAATCAGAATCTAAAGTGGAGAAAACGAAAGTATGGAATAGGGTTACTGCTCTAATAATTATTATCTAAAGTGCAGAAAACGACAGAATGGAATATGGTTACTGCCCTAATAATCAGAATCTAAAGTGCAGAAAACGACAGTATGGAATAGGGTTACTGATCTAATAATCAGAATCTAAAGTGGAGAAAACGACAGTATGGAATAGGGTTACTGCTCTAATAATCAGAATCTAAAGTGGAGAAAACGACAGTATGGAATAGGGTTACTGCTCTAATAATTATTATCTAAAGTGCAGAAAACGACAGAATGGAATATGGTTACTGCCCTAATAATCAGAATCTAAAGTGCAGAAAACGACAGTATGGAATAGGGTTACTGATCTAATAATCAGAATCTAAAGTGGAGAAAACGACAGTATGGAATAGGGTTACTGCTCTAATAATCAGAATCTAAAGTGGAGAAAACGACAGCATAGAATAAGGTTACTGCTCTAATAATCAGAATCTAAAGTGGAGAAAACGACAGTATGGAAGAGGTTTACTGCTCTAATAATCAGAATCTAAAGTGAAAAAAACGACAGCATGGAATAGGGTTACTGCTCTAATAATCAGAATCTAAAGTGGAGAAAACGACAGTATGGAATAGGGTAACTGTTCTAATAATCAGAATCTAAAGTTGAGAAAACGACAGTATGGAATAGGGTTACTGCACTAATAATCAGAATCTAAAGTGGTGAAAACGACAGTATGGAGTAGGGTTACTGCTCTAATAATCAGAATATAAAGTGGAGAAAACGACAGTATGGAGTAGGGTTACTGCTCTAATAATCAGAATCTAAAGTGGAGAAAACGACAGAATAGAATAGGATTACTTCTCTAATAATCAGAATCTAAAGTGGAGAAAACGACAGCATAGAATAGGGTTACTGCTCTAATAATCAGAATCTAAAGTGGAGAAAACGACAGTATGGAATAGGGTTACTGCTCTAATAATCAGAATTTAAAGTGGAGAAAACGACAGTATGGAATAGGGTTACTGCTCTAATAATCAGAATCTAAAGTGGAGAAAACGACAGTATGGAATAGGGTTACTGCTCTAATAATCAAAATCTAAAGTGGGGAAAACGACAGTTTGGAGTAGGGTTGCTGCTCTAATAATCAGAATCTAAAGTGGAGAAAACGAGAGCATAGAATAGGGTTACTGCTCTAATAATCAGAATTTAAAGTGGAGAAAACGACAGCATAGATTAGGGTTGCTGCTCTAATAATCAGAATCTAAAGTGGAGAAAACGACACTATGGAATAGGGTTACTGCTCTAATAATCAGAATCTAAAGTGGAGAAAACGACAGTATGGAATAGGGTTACTGCTCTAATAATCAGAATCTAAAGTGGTGAAAACGACAGTATGGAGTAGGGTTACTGCTCTAATAATCAGAATCTAAAGTGGAGAAAACGACAGTATGGAGTAGGGTTACTGCTCTAATAATCAGAATCTAAAGTGGAGAAAACGACAGTATAGAATAGGGTTACTGCTCTAATAATCAGAATCTAAAGTGGATAAAACGACAGCATAGAATAGGGTTACTGCTCTAATAATCAGAATCTAAAGTGGAGAAAACGACAGTATGGAATAGGGTTACTGCTCTAATAATCAAAATCTAAAGTGGAGAAAATGACAGTATGGAATAGGGTTACTGCTCTAATAATCAGAATCTAAAGTGGAGAAAACGAGAGTATGGAATAGGGTTACTCCTCTAATAATCAGAATTTAAAGTGGAGAAAACGACAGTATGGAATAGGGTTACTGCTCTAATAATCAGAATCTAAAGTGGATAAAAACGAGAGCATAGAATAGGGTTACTGCTCTAATAATCACAATCTAAAGTGGAGAAAACGACAGTATGGAATAGGGTTACTGCTCCAATAATCAGAATCTAAAGTGGAGAAAACGACAGTATGCAATAGGGTTACTGCTCTAATAATCAGAATCTAAAGTGGAGAAAACGAAAGTATGGAATAGGGTTACTGCTCTAATAATTATTATCTAAAGTGCAGAAAACGACAGAATGGAATATGGTTACTGCCCTAATAATCAGAATCTAAAGTGCAGAAAACGACAGTATGGAATAGGGTTACTGATCTAATAATCAGAATCTAAAGTGGAGAAAACGACAGTATGGAATAGGGTTACTGCTCTAATAATCAGAATCTAAAGTGGAGAAAACGACAGCATAGAATAAGGTTACTGCTCTAATAATCAGAATCTAAAGTGGAGAAAACGACAGTATGGAATAGGTTTACTGCTCTAATAATCAGAATCTAAAGTGGAGAAAACGACAGTATGGAGTAGGGTTACTGCTCTAATAATCAGAATCTAAAGTGGAGAAAACGACAGTATGGAGTAGGGTTACTGCTGTAATAATCAGCATCTAAAGTGGAGAAAACGACAGTATGGAGTAGGGTTACTGCTCTAATAATCAGAATATAAAGTGGAGAAAACGACAGCATAGAATAGGGTTACTGCTCTAATAATCAGAATCTAAAGTGAAAAAAACGACAGTATGGAATAGGGTTACTGCTCTAATAATCAGAATCTAAAGTGGAAAAAACGACAGTATGGAATAGGGTAACTGTTCTAATAATCAGAATCTAAAGTTGAGAAAACGACAGTATGGAATAGGGTTACTGCTCTAATAATCAGAATCTAAAGTGGTGAAAACGACAGTATGGAGTAGGGTTACTGCTCTAATAATCAGAATCTAAAGTGGAGAAAACGACAGTATGGAGTAGGGTTACTGCTCTAATAATCAGAATCTAAAGTGGAGAAAACGACAGTATGGAGTAGGGTTACTGCTCTAATAATCAGAATCTAAAGTGGAGAAAACGACAGAATAGAATAGGATTACTGCTCTAATAATCAGAATCTAAAGTGGAGAAAACGACAGCATAGAATAGGGTTACTGCTCTAATAATCAGAATCTAAAGTGGAGAAAACGACACTATGGAATAGGGTTACTGCTCTAATAATCAGAATCTAAAGTGGAGAAAACGACAGTATGAAATAGGGTTACTGCTCTAATAATCAGAATCTAAAGTGGAGAAAACGACAGTATGGAATAGGGTTACTGCTCTAATAATCAGAATCTAACGTGGATAAAACGACAGTATAGAATAGGGTTACTGCTCTAATAATCAGAATCTAAAGTGGAGAAAACGGCAGTATGGAATAGGGTTACTGCTCTAATAATCAGAATCTAAAGTGGAGAAAACGACAGCATGGAGTAGGGTTACTGCTCTAATAATCAGAATCTAAAGTGGAGAAAACGACAGTATGGAGTAGAGTTACCGCTCTAATAATCAGCATCTAAAGTGGAGAAAACGACAGTATGGAGCAGGGTTACTGCTCTAATAATCAGAATATAAAGTGGAGAAAACGACAGCATAGAATAGGGTTACTGCTCTAATAATCAGAATCTAAAGTGAATAAAACGACAGTATGGAATAGGGTTACTGCTCTAATATTCAGAATCTAAAGTGGAGAAAACGACAGTATGGAATAGGGTATCTGCTCCAATAATCAGAATCTAAAGTGGAGAAAACGACAGTATGGAATAGGGTTACTGCACTAATAATCAGAATCTAAAGTGGTGAAAACGACAGTATGGAGTAGGGTTACTGCTCTAATAATCAGAATCTAAAGTGGAGAAAACGACAGTATGGAGTAGGGTTACTGCTCTAATAATCAGAATCTAAAGTGGAGAAAACGACAGTATGGAGTAGGGCTACTGCTCTAATAATCAGAATTTAAAGTGGAGAAAACGACAGAATCGAATAGGATTACTGCTCTAATAATCAGAATCTAAAGTGGAGAAAACGACAGCATAGAATAGGGTTACTGCTCTAATAATCAGAATCTAAAGTGGAGAAAACGACAGTATGGAATAGGGTTACTGCTCTAATAATCAGAATTTAAAGTGGAGAAAACGACAGTATGGAATAGGGTTACTGCTCTAATAATCAGAATCTGAAGTGGATAAAACGACAGTATAGAATAGGGTTACTGCTCTAATAATCAGAATCTAAAGTGGAGAAAACGACAGTATGGAATAGTTTTACTGCTCCAATAATCAGAATCTAAAGTGGAGAAAACGACAGTATGCAATAGGGTTACTGCTCTAATAATCAGAATCTAAAGTGGAGAAAACGACAGTATGGAGTAGGGTTGCTGCTCTAATAATAAGAATCTAAAGTGGAGAAAACGACAGCATAGAATAGGGTTACTGCTCTAATAATCAGAATCTAAAGTGGAGAAAACGACAGCATAGATTAGGGTTACTGCTCTAATAATCAGAATCTAAGGTGGAGAAAAGACAGTATGGAATAGGGTTACTGCTCTAATAACCAGAATCTAAAGTGGAGAAAACGACAGTATGGAATAGGGTTACTGCTCTAATAATCAGAATCTAAAGTGGAGAAAACGACAGTATGGAATAGGGTTACTGCTCTAATAATCAGAATCTAAAGTGGAGAAAACGACAGTATGGAATAGGGTTACTGCTCTAATAATCAGAATCTAAAGTGGTGAAAACGACAGTATGGAGTAGGGTTACTGCTATAATAATCAGAATCTAAAGTGGAGAAAACGAAAGTATGGAATAGGGTTACTGCACTA
This sequence comes from Bathymodiolus brooksi, assembly GCA_963680875.1. NCBI lineage: Eukaryota > Metazoa > Mollusca > Bivalvia > Mytilida > Modiolidae > Bathymodiolus > Bathymodiolus brooksi. Next base: position 56,239,941 of record OY804583.1, read on the forward strand.
AAAATCAGAATCTAAAGTGGAGAAAACGACAGTATGGAATAGGGTTACTGATCTAATAATCAGAATTTAAAGTGGAGAAAACGACAGTATGGAATAGGGTTACTGCTCTAATAATCAGAATCTAACGTGGATAAAATGACAGAATAGAATAGGGTTACTGCTCTAATAATCAGAATCTAAAGTGGAGAAAACGACACTATGGAATAGGGTTACTGCTCCAATAATCAGAATCTAAAGTGGAGAAAACGACAGTATGCAATAGGGTTACTGCTCTAATAATCAGAATCTAAAGTGGAGAAAACGACAGTATGGAATAGGGTTACTGCTCTAATAATCAAAATCTAAAGTGCAGAAAACGACAGTATGGAGTAGGGTTGCTGCTCTAATAATCAGAATCTAAAGTGGAGAAAACGAGAGCATAGAGTAGGGTTACTGCTCTAATAATCAGAATTTAAAGTGGAGAAAACGACAGCATAGATTAGGGTTGCTGCTCTAATAATCAGAATCTAAAGTGGAGAAAACGACAGTATGGAATAGGGTTACTGCTCTAATAATCAGAATCTAAAGTGGTGAAAACGACAGTATGGAGTAGGGTTACTGCTCTAATAATTAGAATATTAAGTGGAGAAAACGACAGTATGGAGTAGGGTTACTGCTCTAATAATCAGAATCTAAAGTGGAGAAAACGACAGAATAGAATAGGATTACTGCTCTAATAATCAGAATCTAAAGTGGAGAAAACGACAGCATAGAATAGGGTTACTGCTCTAATAATCAGAATCTAAAGTGGAGAAAACGACAGTATGGAATAGGGTTACTGCTCTAATAATCAGAATATAAAGTGGAGAAAACGACAGTATGGAATAGGGTTACTGCTCTAATAATCAGAATCTAAAGTGGAGAAAACGACAGTATGGAATAGGGTTACCTCTCTAATAATCAGAATCTAAAGTGGAGAAAACGACAGTTTGGAGTAGGGTTGCTGCTCTAATAATCAGAATCTAAAGTGGAGAAAACGAGAGCATAGAATAGGGTTACTGCTCTAATAATCAGAATCTAAAGTGGAGAAAACGACAGTATGGAATAGGGTTACTGCTCTAATAATCAGAATTTAAAGTGGAGAAAACGACAGTATGGAATAGGGTTACTGCTCTAATAATCAGAATCTGAAGTGGATAAAACGACAGTATAGAATAGGGTTACTGCTCTAATAATCAGAATCTAAAGTGGAGAAAACGACAGTATGGAATAGTTTTACTGCTCCAATAATCAGAATCTAAAGTGGAGAAAACGACAGTATGCAATAGGGTTACTGCTCTAATAATCAGAATCTAAAGTGGAGAAAACGACAGTATGGAGTAGGGTTGCTGCTCTAATAATAAGAATCTAAAGTGGAGAAAACGACAGCATAGAATAGGGTTACTGCTCTAATAATCAGAATCTAAAGTGGAGAAAACGACAGCATAGATTAGGGTTACTGCTCTAATAATCAGAATCTAAGGTGGAGAAAACGACAGTATGGAATAGGGTTACTGCTCTAATAACCAGAATCTAAAGTGGAGAAAACGACAGTATGGAATAGGGTTACTGCTCTAATAATCAGAATCTAAAGTGGAGAAAACGACAGTATGGAATAGGGTTACTGCTCTAATAATCAGAATCTAAAGTGGAGAAAACGACAGTATGGAATAGGGTTACTGCTCTAATAATCAGAATCTAAAGTGGTGAAAACGACAGTATGGAGTAGGGTTACTGCTATAATAATCAGAATCTAAAGTGGAGAAAACGAAAGTATGGAATAGGGTTACTGCACTAAAAATCAGAATCTAAAGTGGAGAAAACGACAGTATGGAATAGGGTTACTGATATAATAATCAGAATTTAAAGTGGAGAAAACGACAGTATGGAATAGGGTTACTGCTCTAATAATCAGAATCTAACGTGGATAAAATGACAGAATAGAATAGGGTTACTGCTCTAATAATCAGAATCTAAAGTGGAGAAAACGACACTATGGAATAGGGTTACTGCTCCAATAATCAGAATCTAAAGTGGAGAAAACGACAGTATGGAATAGGGTTACTGCTCTAATAATCAGAATCTAAAGTGGAGAAAACGACAGTATGGAATAGGGTTACTGCTCTAATAATCAGAATCTAACGTGGATAAAACGACAGTATAGAATAGGGTTACTGCTCTAATAATCAGAATCTAAAGTGGAGAAAACGGCAGTATGGAATAGGGTTACTGCTCTAATAATCAGAATCTAAAGTGGAGAAAACGACAGCATGGAGTAGGGTTACTGCTCTAATAATCAGAATCTAAAGTGGAGAAAACGACAGTATGGAGTAGAGTTACCGCTCTAATAATCAGCATCTAAAGTGGAGAAAACGACAGTATGGAGCAGGGTTACTGCTCTAATAATCAGAATATAAAGTGGAGAAAACGACAGCATAGAATAGGGTTACTGCTCTAATAATCAGAATCTAAAGTGAATAAAACGACAGTATGGAATAGGGTTACTGCTCTAATATTCAGAATCTAAAGTGGAGAAAACGACAGTATGGAATAGGGTAACTGCTCCAATAATCAGAATCTAAAGTGGAGAAAACGACAGTATGGAATAGGGTTACTGCACTAATAATCAGAATCTAAAGTGGTGAAAACGACAGTATGGAGTAGGGTTACTGCTCTAATAATCAGAATCTAAAGTGGAGAAAACGACAGTATGGAGTAGGGTTACTGCTCTAATAATCAGAATCTAAAGTGGAGAAAACGACAGTATGGAGTAGGGTTACTGCTCTAATAATCAGAATTTAAAGTGGAGAAAACGACAGAATCGAATAGGATTACTGCTCTAATAATCAGAATCTAAAGTGGAGAAAACGACAGCATAGAATAGGGTTACTGCTCTAATAATCAGAATCTAAAGTGGAGAAAACGACAGTATGGAATAGGGTTACTGCTCTAATAATCAGAATTTAAAGTGGAGAAAACGACAGCATGGAGTAGGGTTACTGCTCTAATAATCAGAATCTAAAGTGGAGAAAACGACAGTATGGAGTAGAGTTACCGCTCTAATAATCAGCATCTAAAGTGGAGAAAACGACAGTATGGAGCAGGGTTACTGCTCTAATAATCAGAATATAAAGTGGAGAAAACGACAGCATAGAATAGGGTTACTGCTCTAATAATCAGAATCTAAAGTGAATAAAACGACAGTATGGAATAGGGTTACTGCTCTAATATTCAGAATCTAAAGTGGAGAAAACGACAGTATGGAATAGGGTTACTGCACTAATAATCAGAATCTAAAGTGGTGAAAACGACAGTATGGAGTAGGGTTACTGCTCTAATAATCAGAATCTAAAGTGGAGAAAACGACAGTATGGAGTAGGGTTACTGCTCTAATAATCAGAATCTAAAGTGGAGAAAACGACAGTATGGAGTAGGGTTACTGCTCTAATAATCAGAATTTAAAGTGGAGAAAACGACAGAATCGAATAGGATTACTGCTCTAATAATCAGAATCTAAAGTGGAGAAAACGACAGCATAGAATAGGGTTACTGCTCTAATAATCAGAATCTAAAGTGGAGAAAACGACAGTATGGAATAGGGTTACTGCTCTAATAATCAGAATTTAAAGTGGAGAAAACGACAGCATGGAGTAGGGTTACTGCTCTAATAATCAGAATCTAAAGTGGAGAAAACGACAGTATGGAGTAGAGTTACCGCTCTAATAATCCGCATCTAAAGTGGAGAAAACGACAGTATGGAGCAGGGTTACTGCTCTAATAATCAGAATATAAAGTGGAGAAAACGACAGCATAGAATAGGGTTACTGCTCTAATAATCAGAATCTAAAGTGAATAAAACGACAGTATGGAATAGGGTTACTGCTCTAATATTCAGAATCTAAAGTGGAGAAAACGACAGTATGGAATAGGGTAACTGCTCCAATAATCAGAATCTAAAGTGGAGAAAACGACAGTATGGAATAGGGTTACTGCACTAATAATCAGAATCTAAAGTGGTGAAAACGACAGTATGGAGTAGGGTTACTGCTCTAATAATCAGAATCTAAAGTGGAGAAAACGACAGTATGGAGTAGGGTTACTGCTCTAATAATCAGAATCTAAAGTGGAGAAAACGACAGTATGGAGTAGGGTTACTGCTCTAATAATCAGAATTTAAAGTGGAGAAAACGACAGAATCGAATAGGATTACTGCTCTAATAATCAGAATCTAAAGTGGAGAAAACGACAGCATAGAATAGGGTTACTGCTCTAATAATCAGAATCTAAAGTGGAGAAAACGACAGTATGGAATAGGGTTACTGCTCTAATAATCAGAATTTAAAGTGGAGAAAACGACAGTATGGAATAGGGTTACTGCTCTAATAATCAGAATCTGAAGTGGATAAAACGACAGTATAGAATAGGGTTACTGCTCTAGTAATCAGAATCTAAAGTGGAGAAAACGACAGTATGGAATAGTTTTACTGCTCCAATAATCAGAATCTAAAGTGGAGAAAACGACAGTATGCAATAGGGTTACTGCTCTAATAATCAGAATCTAAAGTGGAGAAAACGACAGTATGGAGTAGGGTTGCTGCTCTAATAATAAGAATCTAAAGTGGAGAAAACGACAGCATAGAATAGGGTTACTGCTCTAATAATCAGAATCTAAAGTGGAGAAAACGACAGCATAGATTAGGGTTACTGCTCTAATAATCAGAATCTAAGGTGGAGAAAACGACAGTATGGAATAGGGTTACTGCTCTAATAACCAGAATCTAAAGTGGAGAAAACGACAGTATGGAATAGGGTTACTGCTCTAATAATCAGAATCTAAAGTGGAGAAAACGACAGTATGGAATAGGGTTACTGCTCTAATAATCAGAATCTAAAGTGGAGAAAACGACAGTATGGAATAGGGTTACTGCTCTAATAATCAGAATCTAAAGTGGTGAAAACGACAGTATGGAGTAGGGTTACTGCTATAATAATCAGAATCTAAAGTGGAGAAAACGAAAGTATGGAATAGGGTTACTGCACTAAAAATCAGAATCTAAAGTGGAGAAAACGACAGTATGGAATAGGGTTACTGATCTAATAATCAGAATTTAAAGTGGAGAAATTGACAGTATGGAATAGGGTTACTGCTCTAATAATCAGAATCTAACGTGGATAAAATGACAGAATAGAATAGGGTTACTGCTCTAATAATCAGAATCTAAAGTGGAGAAAACGACACTATGGAATAGGGTTACTGCTCCAATAATCAGAATCTAAAGTGGAGAAAACGACAGTATGCAATAGGGTTACTGCTCTAATAATCAGAATCTAAAGTGGAGAAAACGACAGTATGGAATAGGGTTACTGCTCTAATAATCAAAATCTAAAGTGCAGAAAACGACAGTATGGAGTAGGGTTGCTGCTCTAATAATCAGAATCTAAAGTGGAGAAAACGAGAGCATAGAGTAGGGTTACTGCTCTAATAATCAGAATTTAAAGTGGAGAAAACGACAGTATGGAGTAGGGTTACTGCTCTAATAATTAGAATATTAAGTGGAGAAAACGACAGTATGGAGTAGGGTTACTGCTCTAATAATCAGAATCTAAAGTGGAGAAAACGACAGAATAGAATAGGATTACTGCTCTAATAATCAGAATCTAAAGTGGAGAAAACGACAGCATAGAATAGGGTTACTGCTCTAATAATCAGAATCTAAAGTGGAGAAAACGACAGTATGGAATAGGGTTACTGCTCTAATAATCAGAATATAAAGTGGAGAAAACGACAGTATGGAATAGGGTTACTGCTCTAATAATCAGAATCTAAAGTGGAGAAAACGACAGTATGGAATAGGGTTACCTCTCTAATAATCAGAATCTAAAGTGGAGAAAACGACAGTTTGGAGTAGGGTTGCTGCTCTAATAATCAGAATCTAAAGTGGAGAAAACGAGAGCATAGAATAGGGTTACTGCTCTAATAATCAGAATCTAAAGTGGAGAAAACGACAGTATGGAATAGGGTTACTGCTCTAATAATCAGAATTTAAAGTGGAGAAAACGACAGTATGGAATAGGGTTACTGCTCTAATAATCAGAATCTGAAGTGGATAAAACGACAGTATAGAATAGGGTTACTGCTCTAATAATCAGAATCTAAAGTGGAGAAAACGACAGTATGGAATAGTTTTACTGCTCCAATAATCAGAATCTAAAGTGGAGAAAACGACAGTATGCAATAGGGTTACTGCTCTAATAATCAGAATCTAAAGTGGAGAAAACGACAGTATGGAGTAGGGTTGCTGCTCTAATAATAAGAATCTAAAGTGGAGAAAACGACAGCATAGAATAGGGTTACTGCTCTAATAATCAGAATCTAAAGTGGAGAAAACGACAGCATAGATTAGGGTTACTGCTCTAATAATCAGAATCTAAGGTGGAGAAAACGACAGTATGGAATAGGGTTACTGCTCTAATAACCAGAATCTAAAGTGGAGAAAACGACAGTATGGAATAGGGTTACTGCTCTAATAATCAGAATCTAAAGTGGAGAAAACGACAGTATGGAATAGGGTTACTGCTCTAATAATCAGAATCTAAAGTGGAGAAAACGACAGTATGGAATAGGGTTACTGCTCTAATAATCAGAATCTAAAGTGGTGAAAACGACAGTATGGAGTAGGGTTACTGCTATAATAATCAGAATCTAAAGTGGAGAAAACGAAAGTATGGAATAGGGTTACTGCACTAAAAATCAGAATCTAAAGTGGAGAAAACGACAGTATGGAATAGGGTTACTGATCTAATAATCAGAATTTAAAGTGGAGAAAACGACAGTATGGAATAGGGTTACTGCTCTAATAATCAGAATCTAGCGTGGATAAAATGACAGAATAGAATAGGGTTATTGCTCTAATAATCAGAATCTAAAGTGGAGAAAACGACACTATGGAATAGGGTTACTGCTCCAATAATCAGAATCTAAAGTGGAGAAAACGACAGTATGCAATAGGGTTACTGCTCTAATAATCAGAATCTAAAGTGGAGAAAACGACAGTATGGAATAGGGTTACTGCTCTAATAATCAAAATCTAAAGTGCAGAAAACGACAGTATGGAGTAGGGTTGCTGCTCTAATAATCAGAATCTAAAGTGGAGAAAACGAGAGCATAGAGTAGGGTTACTGCTCTAATAATCAGAATTTAAAGTGGAGAAAACGACAGCATAGATTAGGGTTGCTGCTCTAATAATCAGAATCTAAAGTGGAGAAAACGACAGTATGGAATAGGGTTACTGCTCTAATAATCAGAATCTAAAGTGGTGAAAACGACAGTATGGAGTAGGGTTACTGCTCTAATAATTAGAATATTAAGTGGAGAAAACGACAGTATGGAGTAGGGTTACTGCTCTAATAATCAGAATCTAAAGTGGAGAAAACGACAGAATAGAATAGGATTACTGCTCTAATAATCAGAATCTAAAGTGGAGAAAACGACAGCATAGAATAGGGTTACTGCTCTAATAATCAGAATCTAAAGTGGAGAAAACGACAGTATGGAATAGGGTTACTGCTCTAATAATCAGAATATAAAGTGGAGAAAACGACAGTATGGAATAGGGTTACTGCTCTAATAATCAGAATCTAAAGTGGAGAAAACGACAGTATGGAATATGGTTACTGCTCTAATAATCAGAATCTAAAGTGGAGAAAACGACAGTTTGGAGTAGGGTTGCTGCTCTAATAATCAGAATCTAAAGTGGAGAAAACGAGAGCATAGAATAGGGTTACTGCTCTAATAATCAGAATTTAAAGTGGAGAAAACGACAGCATAGATTAGGGTTGCTGCTCTAATAATCAGAATCTAAAGTTGAGAAAACGACAGTATGGAATAGGGTTACTGCTCTAATAATCAGAATCTAAAATGGTGAAAACGACAGTATGGAGTAGGGTTAATGCTCTAATAATCAGAATCTAAAGTGGAGAAAACGACAGTATGGAGTAGGGTTACTGCTCTAATAATCAGAATCTAAAGTGGAGAAAACGACAGTATGGAATAGGGTTACTGCTCTAATAATCAGAATCTAAAGTGGAGAAAACGACAGCATGGAATAAGGTTACTACTCTAATAATCAGAATCTAAAGTGGAGAAAACGACAGTATGGAGTAGGGTTACTGCTCTAATAATCAGCATCTAAAGTGGAGAAAACGACAGTATGGAGTAGGGTTACTGCTCTAATAATCAGCATCTAAAGTGGAGAAAACGACAGTATGGAGTAGGGTTACTGCTCTAATAATCAGAATATAAAGTGGAGAAAACGACAGCATAGAATATGGTTACTGCTCTAATAATCAGAATCTAAAGTGAAAAAAACGACAGCATGGAATAGGGTTACTGCTCTAATAATCAGAATCTAAAGTGGAGAAAACGACAGTATGGAATAGGGTAACTGTTCTAATAATCAGAATCTAAAGTTGAGAAAACGACAGTATGGAATAGGGTTACTGCTCTAATAATCAGAATCTAAAGTGGTGAAAACGACAGTATGGAGTAGGGTTACTGCTCTAATAATCAGAATCTAAAGTGGAGAAAACGACAGTATGGAGTAGGGTTACTGCTCTAATAATCAGAATCTAAAGTGGAGAAAACGACAGTATGGAGTAGGGTTACTGCTCTAATAATCAGAATCGAAAGGGAGAAAACGACAGCATAGAATAGGGTTACTGCTCTAATAATCAGAATCTAAAGTGGAGAAAACGACAGTATGGTATAGGGTTACTGCTCTAATAATCAGAATTTAAAGTAGAGAAAACGACAGTATGGAATAGGGTTACTGCTCTAATAATCAGAATCTAACGTGGATAAAACGACAGTATAGAATAGGGTTACTGCTCTAATAATCAGAATCTAAAGTGGAGAAAACGACAGTATGGAATAGGGTTACTGCTCCAATAATCAGATTCTAAAGTGGAGAAAACGACAGTATGCAATAGGGTTACTGCTCTAATAATCAGAATCTAAAGTGGAGAAAACGACAGTATGGAATAGGGTTACTGGTCTAATAATCAGAATCTAAAGTGGAGAAAACGACACTATGGGATAGGATTACTGCTCTAATAATCAGAATCTAAAGTGGAGAAAACGACAGTATGGAGTAGGGTTACTGCTCTAATAATCAGAATCTAAAGTGGAGAAAACGACAGCATATAATAGGGTTACTGCTCTAATAATCAGAATCTAAAGTGGAGAAAACGACAGAATAGAATAGGGTTACTGCTCTAATAATCAGAATCTAAAGTGGAGAAAACGACAGCATATAATAGGGTTACTGCTCTAATAATCAGAATCTAAAGTGGAGAAAATGACAGTATGGAATAGGGTTACTGCTCTAATAATTAGAATCTAAAGTGGAGAAAACGACAGTATGGAATAGGGTTACTGCTCTAATAATCAGAATCTAAAGTGGAGAAAACGACAGTATGGAATAGGGTTACTGCTCTAATAATCAGAATCTAAAGTGGAGAAAACGAAAGTATGGAATAGGGTTACTGCTCTAATAATCAGAATCTAAAGTGGAGAAAACGACAGTATGGAATAGGGTTACTGCTCTAATAATCAGAATCTAAAGTGGATAAAACGAGAGTATAGAATAAGATTACTGCTCTAATAATCAGAATCTAAAGTGGAGAAAACGACAGTATGGAATAGGGTTACTGCTCTAATAATCAGAATCTAAAGTGGAGAAAACGACAATATGGAATAGGGTTACTGCTCTAATAATCAGAATCTAAAGTGGAGAAATCGAAAGTATGGAATAGGGTTACTGCTCTAATAATCAGAATCTAAAGTGGAGAAAACGACAATATGGAATAGGGTTACCGCTCTAATAATCAGAATTTAAAGTGGAGAAAACGACAGCATAAGAATAGGGTTACTGCTCTAATAATTATAATCTAAAGTGGAGAAAACGAAAGTATGGAATAGGGTTACTGTTCTAATAATCAGAATCTAAAGTGGAGAAAACGACAGTATGGAATAGGGTTACTGCTCTAATAATCAGAATCTAAAGTGGATAAAACGAGAGTATAGAATAAGATTACTGCTCTAATAATCAGAATCTAAAGTGGAGAAAACGACAGTATGGAATAGGGTTACTGCTCTAATAATCAGAATCTAAAGTGGAGAAAACGACAATATGGAATAGGGTTACTGCTCTAATAATCAGAATCTAAAGTGGAGAAATCGAAAGTATGGAATAGGGTTACTGCTCTAATAATCAGAATCTAAAGTGGAGAAAACGACAATATGGAATAGGGTTACCGCTCTAATAATCAGAATTTAAAGTGGAGAAAACGACAGCATAAGAATAGGGTTACTGCTCTAATAATTATAATCTAAAGTGCAGAAAACGACAGAATGGAATATGGTTACTGCTCTAATAATCAGAATCTAAAGTGCAGAAAACGACAGTATGGAATAGGGTTACTGCTCTAATAATCAGAATCTAAAGTGGAGAAAACGACAGTATGGAATAGAGTTACTGCTCTAATAATTATAATCTAAAGTGCAGAAAACGACAGTATAGAATAGGGTTACTGCTCTAATAATTATAATCTAAAGTGCAGAAAACGACAGTATGGAATAGGGTTACTGCTCTAATAATCAGAATCTAAAGTGGAGAAAACGACAGCATAGAATAGGATTACTGCTCTAATAATCAGAATCTAAAGTGGAGAAAGCGACAGTATGGAATAGGGTTACTGCTCTAGTAATCAGAATTTAAAGTGGAGAAAACGACAGTATATAATAGGGTTACTGCTCTAATAATTATAATCTAAAGTGCAGAAATCGACAGTATAGAATAAGGTTACTGCTCTAATAATTATAATCTAAAGTGCAGAAAACGACAGTATGGAATAGGGTTACTGCTCTAATAATCAGAATTTTAAGTGCAGAACACGACAGTATGGAATAGGGTTATTGCTCTAATAATCAGAATCTAAAGTGAGAAAACGACAGTATGGAATAGGGTTAGTGCTCTAATAATCATAATCTAAGTGGAGAAAACGACAGAATAGAATAGGGTTACCGCTCTAATAATCAGAATCTAAAGTGGTGAGAACGACAGTATAGAATAGGATTACTGCTCTAATAATCAGAATCTAAAGTGGAGAGAACAACAGTATGGAATAGGGTTACTGCTCTAATAATCAGAATCTAAAGTGCAGAAAACGATAGCATATAATAGGGTTACTGCTCTAATAATCAGAATCTAAAGTGGAGAAAACGACAGCATAAGAATAGGGTTACTGCTCTAATAATTATAATCTAAAGTGCAGAAAACGACAGAATGGAATATGGTTACTGCTCTAATAATCAGAATCTAAAGTGCAGAAAACGACAGTATGGAATAGGGTTACTGCTCTAATAATCAGATTCTAAAGTGGAGAAAACGACAGTATGGAATAGAGTTACTGCTCTAATAATTATAATCTAAAGTGCAGAAAACGACAGTATAGAATAGGGTTACTGCTCTAATAATTATAATCTAAAGTGCAGAAAACGACAGTATGGAATAGGGTTACTGCTCTAATAATCAGAATCTAAAGTGGAGAAAACGACAGCATAGAATAGGATTACTGCTCTAATAATCAGAATCTAAAGTGGAGAAAGCGACAGTATGGAATAGGGTTACTGCTCTAGTAATCAGAATCTAAAGTGGAGAAAACGACACTATGGAATAGGGTTACTGCTCTAGTAATCAGAATCTAAAGTGGAGAAAACGACAGTATGGAATAGGGTTACTGCTCTAATAATCAGAATCTAAAGTGGTGAAAACGACAGTATGGAATAGGGTTACTGCTCTAATAATCAGAATCTAAAGTGGAGAAAACGACAGTATGGAGTAGGGTTACTGCTCTAATAATCAGAATCTAAAGTGGAGAAAACGACAGAATAGAATAGGATTACTGCTCTAAAAATCAGAATCTAAAGTGGAGAAAACGACAGCATAGAAAAGGGTTACTGCTCTAATAATCAGATTCTAAAGTGGAGAAAACGACAGTATGGAATAGGGTTACTGCTCTAATAATTAGAATCTAAAGTGGAGAAAACGACAGTATGGAATAGGGTTACTGCTCTAATAATCAGAATCTAAAGTGGAGAAAACGACAGTATGGAATAGGGTTACTGCTCTAATAATCAGAATCTAAAGTGGAGAAAACGAAAGTATGGAATAGGGTTACTGCTCTAATAATCAGAATCTAAAGTGGAGAAAACGACAGTATGCAATAGGGTTACTGCTCTAATAATCAGAATTTAAAGTGGAGAAAACGACAGTATAAGAATAGGGTTACTGCTCTAATAATTATAATCTAAAGTGCAGAAAACGACAGAATGGAATATGGTTACTGCTCTAATAATCAGAATCTAAAGTGCAGAAAACGATAGTATGGAATAGGGTTACTGCTCTAATAATCAGAATCTAAAGTGGAGAAAACGACAGTATGGAATAGGGTTACTGCTCTAATAATCAGAATTTAAAGTGGAGAAAACGACAGTATGGAATAGGGTTACTGCTCTAATAATCAGAATCTAAAGTGGATAAAACGAGAGTATAGAATAGGGTTACTGCTCTAATAATCAGAATCTAAAGTGGAGAAAACGACAGTATGGAATAGGGTTACTGCTCTAATAATCAGAATCTAAAGTGCAGAAAACGACAGAATGGAATATGGTTACTGCTCTAATAATCAGAATCTAAAGTGCAGAAAACGACAGTATGGAATAGGGTTACTGCTCTAATAATCAGAATCTAAAGTGGAGAAAACGACAGTATGGAATAGGGTTACTGCTCTAATAATCAGAATTTAAAGTGGAGAAAACGACAGTATATAATAGGGTTACTGCTCTAATAATTATAATCTAAAGTGCAGAAAACGACAGTATAGAATAAGGTTACTGCTCTAATAATTATAATCTAAAGTGCAGAAAACGACAGTATGGAATAGGGTTACTGCTCTAATAATCAGAATTTTAAGTGCAGAACACGACAGTATGGAATAGGGTTATTGCTCTAATAATCAGAATCTAAAGTGAGAAAACGACAGTATGGAATAGGGTTAGTGCTCTAATAATCATAATCTAAGTGGAGAAAACGACAGTATATAATAGGGTTACCGCTCTAATAATCAGAATCTAAAGTGGTGAGAACGACAGTATAGAATAGGATTACTGCTCTAATAATCAGAATCTTAAGTGGAGAGAACGACAGTATGGAATAGGGTTACTGCTCTAATAATCAGAATCTAAAGTGCAGAAAACGATAGCATATAATAGGGTTACTGCTCTAATAATCAGAATCTAAAGTGCAGAAAACGACAGTATAAAATAGGTTTACTGCTCTAATAATCAGAATCTAAAGTGCAGAAAACGACAGTATAGAATAGGGTTACTGCTCTAATAATCAGAATCTAAAGTGGAGAAAACGACAAAATGGAATAGGTTTACTGCTCTAATAATCAGAATCTAAAGTGCAGAAAACGACAGTATGGAATAGGGTTACTGCTCTAATAATCAGAATCTAAAGTGCAGAAAACGACAGTATGGAATAGGGCTACTGCTCTAATAATCAGAATTTAAAGTGCAGAAAACGACAGTATGGAATAGGGTTACTGCTCTAATAATCAGAATCTAAAGTGAGAAAACGACAGTATGGAATAGGATTAGTGCTCTAATAATCAGAATCTAAGTGGGGAAAACGACAGTATAGAATAGGGTTACTGCTCTAATAATCAGAATCTAAAGTGGAGAAAACGACATTCTAATATGACGTCCTTCAAACGCTTTGAGTCCAAACCCATGGTAAAAATAATATTCATCTATGACCGATTACGTCATAGATAGACGTGGTCTGTGCTTTATTAGCGGCTGTTCCATGACACTCCCCTGTTAAAGGTAAATAATGATAATTATGCAATACACAAAATAACTAAACTAAAATTCGTGTATTGGAAATCGGCTCAGGCGTTATAGAAAACAGACAGGGAATATAAACCCACATCTATTGCGAAGGTCCCGAATAACATATAGTATTCTTGCAGTTCCCTGGGCCTAAAAATCACCCAAATTAAAATTCTGCGAAATGTTTTTGACGATTTTGGCACGTAAATAACATGACGTCATATGAAGACTTCCAGTTTAGAACATTAAGATCCTGACGTTTTTGGCTTCGTGTACGCCTCCTTGTCGAAGTGGATTTTGTAGTATTTTCCCTTTCTTTTGAATTGATGTTCATGAATGACAACATTTAGTAATCTCAAAACATATTTGTCATCGGCATGAAACACCTTTTCGGTTGTCATTTCAAACATCTTATTATTGTAACATTTCAGTCGGGTCAATTAACGGAACAGCCAAAAACACTGGATGACCTAGGCTGCTTCGATTTGAAAATGTTCCGTAATTGTCCTATTAGAATCGAAATAATTACCGGCAGCCATATGTTTATCTTGTTTTTACCACGGGTTGTCACTTTAGATATACCTCCATTTTAACCCTCGCTACCGCTCGTGGTAAAATATTCGGCATTAAGTGTCAACCCGTGGTAATAACAATATAAATATATGGCTACCGGTAATTATTTCTTAAGTATACTATAGGGTTACTGCTCCAATACTGATTAATAGTATTACACCTTAAAGATTAATATACCGCCATGAACAATATTAATTAATGGCCGTGCAATAACCCTTTTATTTTATATCATAAGATTATTCATAGATGATTGGAGCACCATTTTGTAGATGTCAATGACGTCATGATTTGAAACATTTCTGAAAATATTGGGTAATATTGCACGCTAATATTTGGTTACATTATATATCAGTGTTATTAGAAACGTTGTTCGCAAGGTAGACCACTGCAACAATCCAACGTTTTTATTAGAAGGGATGTGTCCTCATTATAGTTTTTGGTATATTTTGGTGATATAGAGTTACAGAATAAAATGAAAAGCAAAAATATACCAAACCAACAGAAGAGTTCTAAAAATAATAGAAAAATTGTAGAAAAAAACCCAAGATAAAATCGATCATCCTAACACACAACTAATTCAAGAATGATGCCAGCTTAAACTAGTAGTCCACCAGCAAATGTATCGACCCAGTGATTCGTCCATAGTCAATAGATTGGAGAGTCAAATGATGTAAATGTCTGGGAGCAGGAAAATCAAAGGGCCTAAACAGGATAGCCAAAGGCCTAACCAGGACAGCCAAAAGGTCTAAACAGGATATGGAAAGGGCCTAAACAGGATAGCCAAAGGGTCTAAATAGGAGAGCCAAAGAGTCTAAACAGGATAGCCAAATTGTCTAAACAGGACAGCTAAATGGTCTAAACAGGACAGCCAAAAGGTCTAAACAGGACAGCCAAAGGGCCTAAAGAGGACAGCCAAAGGGTCTAAGCAGGATAGCCAAAGGGTCTAAACAGGACAGCCAAAGGGTCTAAACAGGAGAGCCAAAGGATCTAAACAGCACAGCCAAAGGGTATAAACAGGACAGCCAAAGGGCATAAAAAGGACAGCCAAAGGGTCTAAACAGGATTGTCAAAGGGTCTAAACAAGACAGCCAAATGATCTAAACAGGATAGCCAAAGGGTCTAAACAGGACAGCCAAGGGGTCTCAACAGGACAGCCAAAGGGTTTAAACAGGATAGCTAAAGGGTCTAAGCAGGACAGCCAAAGGGTCTAAACAGGATAGCCAAAGGGTCGAAACAGGACAGCCAAAGGGCCTAAACAGGATAGACAAAGGGTCTAAACGGGATAGCCAAAGGGTCTAAACAGGATAGCCAAAGGATCTAAACAGGACAGCCAAAGAGTCTAAACAGGACAGCCAAAGGGACTAAACAGGACAGTCAAAGGTCTAAACAGGATAACCAAAGGATCTAAACAGGAGAGCCAAATAGTCTAAGCAGGATAGCCAAAGGATCTAAACAGGATAGCCAAAGGGTCTAAACAGGACAGCCAAAGGGCCTAAACAGGACAGCCAAAGGGTCTAAACAGGATAACCAAAGGGTCTAAACAGGACAGCCAAAGGGTCTAAACAGGATAGCCAAAGGATCTAACCATGATATCCAAAGGGTCTAAACAGGACAGCCAAAGGGCCTAAGCAGGACAGCCAAAGGGTCTAAACAGGATGACCACGATAGTGTACATCTTTAATTTTATATACTTTACGCATGTTAGGTGCATAGTTAGGTTGATGGTTATGGTGTTTAGCGCCACTTTCAACAATATTTCAGCTATATCGCTGCGCTCAGTTTTATTGGTGGAGGAAACCGGAGTACCAGGAGAAAACCACCGACCTGTCGCAAGTCACTGACAAACTGTATCACATAATGTTGTATCGAGTACAACTCACGGTGTGTATGGTGTATTGCGAATTAATTAGCGACATAAAATAAATCGTGACCATTACATCATTAGACGGCTATTATTCTGTTGTTGGATTTTATAGTATTGAAATTCTGATAATTTACAATCATAGGAAAACCTTCGATCTGCACAGTCCATTCTCATTTGAATATAATTAGGAAATTTAGAAAATAGCATTATTAAACCTATACTATTATATTTCAATCCAATGACATTCAACAATATAATATTAGATTAACTTTAATCTTCAATCATTGATCTTTTAGTTGTTCGGGACAAGCCTTAAACTGGTTACGTCTTTCAGAAATACATATGTTTATCATTTCAAGTATAAATAAAGGTATTTGAAAACTGTATTTCTCTAGTATACACATAATAGTATCCTGGTACCGGATTCGCATAGTGCGAACGGTCAGAAATCGTACCTGTATTGCGCGAACGTAACATAGGACACACTAGAAAATGATTGCAAATATTCTTTTTTCTGCGCTTTTCAGTAAAATTTGCCAATTGTTTTGGATTTTTTAACATTGCAGAATAAACACAATATATGTACATTTTCGGTAAAAATTAAATAAATTTACATTCCTTGGGAAACACGTCAGCGAAGCCTGTCCATAGGCTTCAATATAAAGCTCGCAAAATTTAAATTTAAATTTTCCGCAATGTACACATATTATAGACAATTACGACAACCAATTTATGTAAATTAAACTAGATACTCACGGCTGAAAAATGAATGCAGAGAGAAGTAATTTTCTAGTATATCAGATTGTGTTAAAGAAGTCGAATTTTCCTTTTTCTTAAGATTTATTTGAAAATGTTATGCATTATTTCATATAATTTAGTAAAACATGCAAACAAGTTTCTTACGTTGAACAAAGAAAAATAAAATTAATATTTATGTGGTGTAGCAGCGCTAGAGATATGTGTTGTTATGTATAATCTCATAAAATACAATATATACGGAAATGCATTGCAGTAATGTCATTTTTTATAATTGAAACAAGATTTATTTAACAAGTTAGTGCAGAAATGTCAGCTCGCACTTCAGGAAGGAATGTTTATCGATGCTCTTAAGCATATGTCAGTCATAAGGTGACGGTCAATTTCATTGGTAGATGAACCGGGATTAACTCAGCTACACCACCTACATATCGCAAGAAAAGCTTGAAGTTACCAAAAGGGATAACCAAAAGTCGTTAATCGAAGAAAAGCATGCAATGGAAAGAGCCTAACAATCATCTAAAGAACATTACCCAGAAACCTAAATATTGAAAAACACAAACCTGCTAAACACCAAGTGTGAGCTCATGTACCATGGAAGGGTAAGCAGTTTCTACTCAATTAGTGGCACACGTCATGTTACTCTTAATTCAAATCCGGTGATAAGTCATGAATGTAGAAAGGACCTGCTTGTGATTATGACAAATGAAGCACACATGTGGTCATTTGTGTCGCAGATATTCCGTAATTCGCAAATTTTATAAAAATTACTTATTTCGAGTACACCTCGCCACAATTTGTAATCGCGGCCATCGATTTTTGTTTTTTTTTTGTTTCAGGAATTTACAATAGAGGAATGTTGGGATTAGCTTTTATATAAATTGACAAAAGATGTTGACATTTTTATATGATATACAAAGAAATAAAACGTAGATATCTAATTTAGTGAGCACGATATGTTTCTGGAATAACCTTCATCAGAGATATATACATCATAGTCATGTGCTGCTGAAATGTTACCACATGTAAATTGAAAGTTCACAATTGGAAAATTGAAATACCCTCTTATATCTTAACTCATATATTACACAATTACACTCTCCAATTATCCACAGGGATAGTCGTGGTCGTGATCATATGGTAGTTGGATTTACAACTGCATGTGCAATCAGTGCATATCAGCACTAAAGTTGTGAGCTCGAACAACAATATGTGATAAAGTTTGTCAGTGACTTACGACAGGTCGGTGGTTTTCTCCGTGTTCTCTTGTTTCCTCCACCAATAAAACTGACCGACAGGATATAACTAAAATATTGTTGAAAGTGACGTGCAACACCATCAAAACAAACCAAACCAAACCTATATATTTCATTTTTTATACTACAATTTTTCAAAATAAATTCATGTCCTGATAATTTGTTTGCCATGTACAATCATGTTTCTGTGTTATTGTTTCGTCTGTGTTATAAATGTTTGTACTATTTCTACAACAATTATCATTCTATCTTTGTCCTTTTCGTTTGATATCATTTAATTATTTTCTGATGGCTTTACACAATTACTCTTTAAGTTGGTAATAAAAACGTCGATATCAAATTTAGTGCAAAAGGTTCGACGCAATAAATATAAAAATGAAGGTCAAACAGTCGTATGCAGACAACGACAGCTATCTGGCATATTAAGTACAAAAAAGGAACTAATTCAGTATAAAAGGGATTTATTTAATTGTTCCCTTTTGTCTTGTTTATGTGCATTTAGACAGAAATGGAATGACAGGAAATTCTATATTTTTTACTTTAATTTTTTTTTAAATATTTCCAAATAAATTTAAATTCTAAATTAAATAACCAAAGCAAATCATGTCGATGCATGTAACAAGCGCATTTTACATAAGCTTAATTTTCCTTTATATGGCAAAATTAGAACATGAATTTAAAATTGCGTTTATAAATGTGTTCCACCTACAATGCTATATATGACCTTTAATATACGATACCTTTTTTCTCATAGAGACACAAATTCATGCCACGGGGCAATAAATGACCTCATATGATTTTTTTCCCAAAGAAGATAAAAAGGCAATTTTGGATTTGATCAAATGAATGTATTGTTAAAGAAACTATCAAATTCAAACAATGGAGGAGTATCGTGTAAAAGTTATATAAATGATTGTTTGGTGTTTAATGCCACTTTCACCAATATTTCAGTTATATCGTGGCGGTTAGTTTTATTAGTAAAGGAAAACCACCGACCACCTGCCGCAAGTCAATGACAACATTTATCACTTAATGTTGCATCGAGTACACCTCGCCATGAGCACGGTTCGAATTAACAACTTTAGTGGTTATAGACACTGATTACACAGGTAGTAGTACATGTAACTACCATGCGATCACGACTCTCCATGGACAACATTATGTAATTGATCAATCAACATATTTTTAGAGGAAATATGTAAATTGATATTTACAAAGTCTTCATATGTAGAATAATATTAAAACAAAAAAATGTACTTATGTTGACAGTCCCCTTTGAATGAAAAAATATTGATTCGCTTAAGCCGAGAAATAATGGTACAACAAATCGTATATTTGTTATTTTTGTGTGTTTGTGTACAGTGGTGTTCACAACGTCTTCACTATAATATGAGTAACATGGTAGGTGTCTTATAAGAAGCATGATCTGCTTATCCTTCGCGAGCACTTGAGTTCGCCCCCGTATGTTGGTGTCAATCGTGGTGATCACTTTTTAGTTTTCCGTGTTGAGTAATATTTTGATTTTCTTCGTCCTGTGTCTTGTGTACTCAATGTTTCCATTATCTCTGGGTTGTACATTATTGATTGCCCTCTTCGGTTTTCTCTAAACATTTATGGATGAGGATTCTGCCCACAAGTCTAAAATCGTCCACGTGGATTCGTGCTCCGATATGCAACTGCAGTGGTAAAATTTCCAGACACCAATCTATAGCCATAGCTGTCACTGATCAGTTTCTAGACACCTATCCATGGTCATAGCTGTCACCGGTCAGCTTCCAGACACCAAATTCATGACCATAGCTGTCACCGGCCAGTTTCTAGACACCTATCCATGGCCACAGCTGTCATCGGTCAATTTCTAAACACCTATTCATGGCCACAGCTGTCATCGGTCAGTTTCTAAACACCTATCCATGGCCATAGCTGTCATCGGTCAGTTTCGAGACACCTATACATGACCATATCTGTCATCGGTCAGTTTCTAGACTCCTATCCATGGCCATAGCTGTCATCGGTCAGTTTATAAATACCTATCCATGGCCATTACTCTCATCGGTCAGTTTCTAGACACATCTATGCTCATAGCTGTTTCCGGCAGGTTTCCAGACACCAATATATTGCCATGGGTGTAATCGGCTAGTTTCCAGACACCTATCCATAGCTATCACTGACAAGCTTCCAGAAAGATATCCATGGCCATAGCTGTTACCGGCCAGTTTCCAGACACGTATTCATGGTTATCGCTATCACCGGTCAGTTTCCAGACACCTATCCATGGCCATAGCTGTCACCGTCCAGTTCCCAGACACCTATACATGGCCATAAATGTTTCCGGCCAGCTTCCGGACATATATCCATGGATATAGCTGTTACCAGCCAGTTTCTAGACTACTATCCAAGGCCATAGTTGCTGCCGGTCAGTTTCTAGATACATCTATGTTCATATCTGTTTCCAGCCAGTTTCCAGACAACTATCAATTACCATAGCTGTCATCGGCCAGATTCCAGAAACATATCCACAACTGTCACCGGCCAGTTTCCAGACACCAATACATGGCCATAACTGTCACCGGCCAGTTTCAAGACATCAATCCATGATCATAGCTGTCACCGACAAGTTTCCAGACACCAACCCATGGCCATAGCTGTCAACAGCCAGTTTCCAGACACGTATCCATAGCTGTTAACGGCCAATTTCCAGACACCTATCCATAGCTGTCACTGGCCAGTTTCCAGACACCTATCCATGACCATAGCTGTCACCGGCCAGTTTCCAGACACCAATTCACGGCCATAGCTGTCACCGACCAGTTTCCAGACACCTAGTTATGGCCATAGCTGTCAACGGCCAGTTCGCAATAACTGTTCCAGCTTTCCTTTTCATTCACAAATAAATCTGATATCACAATACGGCTGGAAATTTGCTTAACCCGATTTTTTTTAATGCAATTAACTTTTTCAATGACGTCGGAAGTGATGTGCTTTTAAATCAATTTTCTATCTAATTTTTCTATTATCTATAGAAAGAACCATTAAAGAATTATTTTCTCATTTCCCCGAGGAAATGAACACAGAAAAACAGTATTGCATGTTCCGTACGATTTGAATGAAATATAATAATACACGTATTATAAATATTATATGATTAGTAACAGAAAGTTGAAGCAGTGATGGTCAATAATTCAACCATTTCAACAATATGAAGTACATTTGCTAACATGCTAACAACACCCAAACATTTAAATTATTTGTCTTTCAATCTTTCGATTTGAGCGTACTGGTGAACGTTAATCCAGAATCGCGTCGTGTGCTCTAAGTTTGATATCTACGTTGTTATGGTATTACAATCAATGGGAGGTTTGGACCCAATAAATCTAGTTTAGTCCTTCCACTTTTTATTGAAGTGCCTGTTCCAAGCCTAGAATGAAAGCAGGCATGTATTTGTGTTTGCTTGGTAGTGTATAACGCCAGTTTCAACAATATTTCAGCTATATCGTGACGGTCAGTTTTATTGGTGAAGGAAACCTGAAGATCTAGAGAAAATCACCGACCTGTCACACGTCACTGACAAACTCCATCACATAATGTTGTACACTTCGCCCTGATCAAGATTCGAACTCACATCAATGGTGATAGACAGATTGCATAGGTAGTTATAAATCCAACTACCATTAGATCACGATCACAACATGTATTTGTGTGTTAGGGGTATCGATTTAGTCTCTTTCCACTATTGCAGCAGGAAATGCTTACCCTTCCGGAGCATCTGAGTTAACCTCGGTTTTTAGTGGGGTTCGTGTTATTCAATCTTTAGTTTTATGTATAATCTTTTGTAGATCGTTGTTTGTCCTTTTGTCCTTTTTATTTTGGCCATTGTGTTGTCTGTCCTTTGATTTACAGCTTCAGATTACCCATTTGGTATCTTCAAACTCTTCTATTAATGTGGTATGTTTTATTTTGGCCATTGTGTTGTCTGTCCTTTGATTTACAGCTTCAGATTACCCATTTGGTATCTTGAAACTCTTCTATCAATGTGGCATGTTTTATTTTGGCCATTGTGTTGTCTGTCCTTCTTTGATTTACAGCTTCAGATTACCCATTTGGTATCTTCAAACTCTTCTATCAATGTGGCATTTTTTATTTTGGCCATTGTGTTGTCTGTCCTTCTTTGATTTACAGCTTCAGATTACCCATTTGGTATCTTCAAACTCTTCTATCAATGTGGCATTTTTGTTAATTTTGTTACAATTTTTGGTTTCGTAGACAAATTTTATTAATCATGTTGATATAAATCAGATAAAGGATACATGTGATACATAATACAAAGTAGATTGCACAACAGGGGGCCGACGTGGTCGTGATCGAATGGATTTATTACTACCTATGCCTATCAGCACTAATTTTGTGATAAAGTTGGTCAGTGACTTGTGACAAGTCTGTGGTTTCATTCGGGTACTCCAGTTTCTTCCATTGATAAAACTGACTGCCATGATATAACTGAAATATTGTTGAAAGTGGTGTTAAACACCATAGCCCCCTAGCCTCAAATACGCAAAATAATTAATTGGATTCGGAAACAAGACAAAGTTTTATATTAATTCGTGTCAAGGACAAACTAAAATTTACGCTTAATCAGTTGCTCAAGGATAGGGTAGAGATTACAAACAAAGTTCGATCTTGTACATTTAATTGTCAATATCATTGCTTTAATTCTGACAGTTATAACAATGCCAACTATTTAAAATGTTTAGCTTACTGAAATTCTGAGATAACACATGATTAACGAAAAATAAATAGCTGCCAGTCTTTTTTGTGAAATTACAATTAATTAAGTACAGGTATATCATATCCTTAAATTGGGGAAAAGGGTAATCATATGCTAGTTGGATTTGCAACTACAATCAGTGCCTTTCCCCACTAAAGTAGTGAGTTCGAACCCTGTTCGTGGCCAGGTGTACTCAATACAGCATTATGTGATAAAGTTTGTCAGTGACTTGCGGAAGATCGGTGGTTTTCTCGCCACGATATAAATCAAATATTGTTGAAAGTGCCGTTAATCTCCATAACCCTAACCTTATATTTTCAAACATTTGCAGTATCTACAGAAGGACAGATTACCTTTTTTTCTAATTCTAACAATAAATACATTGTATATTCAAACATAATTTCTTGTAATAAAACGTAAATATCAAATTTAGTGCGCACAACACGTGTTTGGAATAATCGTAATCAGGTACGCTCAAAGTCGAAATGTTGAAAAGCCAAATAATTTAAAAACATGTGGGAGCAAGTACACCAAAGGGCATGAATTGTAAACTTCTTGTATACTAGTATTTGAATATTTGTAAGGTGCTAGAATCTACTGTTGAGATCATTGGTTAAAAATAAACCTTGACTAACTCGTGATAGTATGTGAAACTTATTGAGTTTGAGGGGCCGTCGTGTTCATGACTGTATGGTAGTTGGATTTACAACTATTTATGCAATCAGTGCCAATCACCATAAACGTTGGGAGTTCCAATCCAGCTCATACTAGATACAACATTATGTGATAAAGTTTATCAGTGACTTGCAACAGTTTAGCGGTTTTCTTCGGGTACTCTGGTTTCCTCCACCAATAAAACTGACCGTCGCGATAGATCTGAAATATTGTTGAAAGTGGCATTAAATGCCATAGTCCTAACCCTACAATATCCATATTGCATTTTTCGCAATAAGGGTATAAGTTTAAAACAATTATTTACAGATTGCTGAAGCTTTAATATAAAAACATTGGATATTTTACTCATCTTAGATATATTCTATGTACAGTACTAGATGGAACAAGACTAAACAGTAACAGTACTTGTTTTTTTCAAAAAAATAATCAATGTTTGCTTGTAAATTGTTATATATTCGATTTTCTACAATATACATGATAGTGGTATAAGCTTAGAAAATTTTAATTTACACATTATTGGTGCTTTTTATTAAAAAAACATTGCATATATATATATATATATATATATATTCGAACGAATGAATATATGTACTATTTGCAACAAGACGTGGTGCACAGTAACACTGATTTTTTTTCTCCTAAAAAATAATAAATTTATGCTTGTAAGATTTCATATATTCATTTTCTACAATATATATACATGATAGGGTTGGGTTATAAGCTTAGAAACTTTTATTTACACATTGTTGAATCTTTCCATAAATTAAACATTGCATATTACACTCATCTTAAATAATTGTATGTACTATTTGGAACAAAACATGCACAAGTAACATCATTTTGTTCTCCATAAATTATCAATTTATACTTGTAAGATTTTATTTTCTATATTATTCCCAGTAAAAGTTTAAATTTGGACAATTTAATTTACAGATCGCTTACAGAGGTATTTTATGGAGAAAAAAACATTGGATATTTTACATACATTAGATATTATATGTATTATTTTGAAAAAAAAATTCCCAGTAACACTGATTTTTTTTCTAAAACAAAATAAGCAATTTATACCTGCAAAATTCTAAATAGTAAGTTGTTGTGTTATTCCCAGGAAGGGTATATGCATAGCAAATGTAATTTGTAGAGTTTTGAACTTTTTCATTGCAAAAAACACGGATAGTTTACTCATTGAAATATTCATGTATTTTTTGGAACAAATGTGCTCTGTAACATTGAAATATTAAAAACATTTAATGTATGTATGGTTTTCAATAAAACATATTTTATGTATTTGTTGGAGCAAGAAGAGTTTGAAGATACCAAAGGGGTAATCAGAATCCGTAAATCAACGAACAGACAACACAATGGCCAAAGGAAAAAGAACAAAAGCACAAATAACGATCGACAAAACATACACATAAAAAAGTTTTTTTCTGTTAGAAAATTATATTCAAATTCTTTGTACTTTTTTTCATCTTTCATGGCAAAGGGGAAAAACTAAAATAAAAAAAAAATGTCAAAAGGGAACAGATTTAGAATCAAGTGAGAAACTTTCAAATTGTCTATTTGGAAACAGATTTGGTCACAAAATACAAAAATCCTTCATTTACAGCTACAAATGTATAAACTAATACAGTCTTATTTCTAAATATAATGAACAGTATTTTCCTAAAGTCATTTTTAAATGTTATACCAAGTGATTTATGACTTGTCAATACCTTCATGTTCACCAAATATAAAATTCCTTCATCTACAACTATAAACTAATACAGTCTTACCGGCTCTATCTATAATGAACAGTTTTGTAAAGTCATTGTTAAATGTTATGCCATGTGGTTTGTCAACACCATCATTCTTACTTAATACTATATCACGGAATGTTCCATCTGGTGACAACCTTTGTATGTCGTTTGAAGCATTTCCACTTATGTATATATGACCTTGACCATCCACAGCCAGACCTCTATTTCCTGATATGTTGTATCTATAGATTACGTGGCCATCTAAATTGATACAACACAATCTCCTTTCCTGTCTTAACAACAACTGGCCATTCCTTTCATTATACATTAAACTGTAATTATAACCACCATCAGTTTTTACCTCTCTTACACGAGATCCATCTGTATTTAAAATAAAAACTATACCTAATTCACCGATGTAAATGTTGTCCTTTACAGCAGTGACACCGTAACACACTTTTCCTATCTTTATCTTTTTATCCTTTGTATTGTTAGTGGTGTTGATAAATTGTATGGATTCCTCCTCTGGAAGAGTAACTACTGCTTTATCTGTACATGGTACTACAGTAATACAATAAGGTTTACTGGTAAACGATATTTCATCTTCATAGGTTTTGTAATCCTTGTATATATATACCTTTGGATGAGATGACTGATGATTACAAAGTAGTAATTTGTTGTCAGAAGTGACAGCCATGTCTGTTAACTGGTATGTTTCGCCGTGTTTTAGGTCAACTTGACCTTCTTTTATAAATTCGGTCAGAAGTTTTGTTCTACCTTGTTGTACTTGTGGCTGTTGTCGTTCCATCGATGTATATTTAATAGGACAAGGTCGGGCAATTTGTGACACGAATCCCATTGTTTCAATTTTGAAATTCTTAATTTCTTCAAACTCCATGTCAATTTCTTTAATCTCAGACATCATGTCTTGAATCTTGGTGTCTGTTTTCTGGATGTTTGTTATTTGTTTTCGTAAAACTAGAAATAGTTGATTATTAGAGCAGTTGTCTTTAATGAATTCTAGTTCTTGTTTATTGTCTTTTAAAACCAACGATAACTGCAACATTTCATTTTTCTCTCTCTTTATTTGTTCGTCATTTTTTTCTTGGACAGACGCTACTTCAGTAATTAGCCGTTCTTCAAGGTCATTGATATATTTTAGTAGCTTTGATTTAACTGTACTAATTTGCTTAATTATTGATGACTTCTTCTGTTCCAGTAATTTTCGATTATCGTCTCTATTTTCTCCCATTTTCTCAAGTGTTTCAGTCATATTATCCAGTTCTTTTAACGTATCGGAAAGTAAAGACGAATTTGTTACATCCTTTGACGCAACATCTAACGGTATTACAGTCTTACACGAACTATGACTCTCCGGAATACAAGCTCGACAGCATACAACATCATGTTGACTACAAAAACAATCAATCTGGACGTCTGTGTGTATTTCACAGTATATCTTAGAAGATGGTAGTACTCTTGTTCCTATCAGCGACAAATCAATCACATGGTGAGATTTAAATGCCTTGCACCGCATGTGCCATTTAGTGCATTCTCCACATAATTTTTCATCGCATTCAGAACAATATTTCTCAGCCTGTACAGTTTTGCTATCTTCTAAGCACATATCACATCCATCAGCTGAAGCCATAATGGATCTACAAAAAAATGATTGATTGATTGATTTATTGTGTTTAATGCCACTTTCAGCAATATTTCAGCTATATCATGG
Source organism: Bathymodiolus brooksi (assembly GCA_963680875.1). Classification (NCBI taxonomy): domain Eukaryota; kingdom Metazoa; phylum Mollusca; class Bivalvia; order Mytilida; family Modiolidae; genus Bathymodiolus; species Bathymodiolus brooksi. The sequence goes on from OY804583.1 coordinate 56,267,276, forward strand.
CAACCAGTTTTAGTAGTGGAAGAAGCCGGAAAACCACCCATCATGGGCAAGCATGAACTGGTAAACTTTATCACTTGCACTGCGAGTCGAGTGCACCCTTTTAGTAATTTTAACAAAGCTGGGTGCGATCCCACGCTGTATTGGTGATAGGCTTATATGAGTTGTTAGGTAATCCACCTACCTAACTTAATGAATGACGCGGCCTCTTGCAAAAAAATAAATAAAGAAGAAATAAATACTTTTTGTTTGATACACATAGGGAGGGATTATATAAATATAGTCTGTACGTCACTGTGGCATTTTCTAAGTTATTTGCAAACCTGGCAATTTTATTTTTACTACGTTTAAATATTATTGATGTGATTTACCCATGCTCGGCTTTACGATCATAAAAATATATTTATTGTATGCGATGTTCTGATTGGTTTGCAATTCAAGTACGAGTATGAGTACAAAACTCCTAATCCGACGATTTATGACAGTAACATAATGGTTTTGTTTGGTTTGGTTTAATGATGTTTAACCCACTTTCAACAATATTTCAGCTTTATCGTGACGGTCAGTTTTATTGATGGAGGAAACTGGAGTGCCCGGAGAAAACCACTGCACTGTCGGACGCCACTGACGAACTTTATCACATAATGTTGTACACCTTGTCCTGAGCAAGATTCGAACTCACACCATCAGTGGTGATATGCATCAATTGCATAGGTAGTTGTAAATCCAATAACCATACGATCACAGCCACGACGGCCCCTGTAATGTAATGTATCACCTCTAAAACTACATGTAACAGCACGATACACTAATAAGACAAATATAATGGACGGGATGAGCTGAAACACGAAAAACCTATTTATTAAACCTGTTTATCTTTTAATGACATTATATACCGGTATTTAAGCAAACCAATTATTATGATTAAAGAAGACGTAAATATGTTGATAAAAACTTGTGAGTGATTGTTGCTTAACGCCAACTCAGCAATTTTTCAGCTATATCAAGGCGAGAAGAAGTTAATTTTCAATGAGATGATGATGGGGCCCGTTTTGTACTAGACCAACACCCTTATTTCAATTTTTATAGTGCTAGCTCACTGAAACAAGTCTGCGGATAGACTTGTCGCCCCACTCAGACACATTATCCTGATTCCGAGCCAAACAGTCTTTGCTCTTTCTCCTTAATGTAAAACAACCTTTTGTTGGCATCCATTAAATGTAATGGAACAATATGAAATAATTAAAATAGCACACCTCTCCAACACGTATGTATATTGTGTTTATCATGCCATGACAAAGGGCAAAACAAACTGCCAAATTATCTTTAAACAAAAGAAGAAACAAGCGTGGTTCTTATGTTTGTGATGGTGTCCTCGGTGACAAATAAAAAAAAACATATTTGCCAAGTTAAACCCATGAATAACCCAAACAGATGATATATTTGCAAACAACTTCATTACAATTGCATGTAATACAAAAGTGTGAAAATTAATTTTGACCCCTCTCCCGACGGTGTGTTCCCCGAATGCCTACGACTAAACTAGAGGCTCAGTGGTCTGAGCCTGTGTCGCTCACCTTTCATTCTGCTTTGAGGAAACTTAATACAGAACCTTCCATAGGTGCTTCCCACCAAATTTCTGTTCATTTTGGCATAGCAGTTTCAGAAAAGAAGATTTTTAGAAATTGACCAATCTAAAACAAGAATTGCCTGAGTCAGCCATGTTTGTTAATGGATCAAAACGAAATGAGCATTCCCTATAGAGGACCTTCCATAGATGCTTCTTAGGGACCGACCATTTAACTTGAAGGGGGGGGGGGGGTTATGGTTTTTTGTTTTGGACAACACGAGTGTTAGAATATTTTTTTTGTCGCGCAAAGCGCAATTTTTTTTTTCAGTATTCAACATTAGGTTATATGACAAAAACTCTGAATCAGATTATTTTTTTTTTCCTCCACCAAAATCAGAATATTTTTTTCAGCAACATTGGGAATCAGAATATTTTTTTAGAAAAAAAACATAACCCCCCCCCCCCTTCAAGTTAAATGGTCGTTCCCTTATCAAGTTTCATATCATTTGGCCAAGTGGCTTCAGAGGAAAAGCTGTTTCAGAAATCGACCAATAAGAAACAAGAATTACCTATGATGGCCATGCTTGTTAACGGATCAAAACGGAATGAGCAATTCCCATAGAGGACCTTTCATAGATGCTTCCTACCATGTTTCAGAGTAGAAGATATTTAGAAATTGACCAATCAGAAACAATAATTGCCTGTGGCGGCCATGTTTGTTAATGATCGGGACAAATGTGCAATCCTTATAGAGAACCTTCCATAGATGCTTCCTACCAAGTTTCTGTACATTTGGCAAAGCGGTTTCAGAGAAGAAGATTTTTAGAAATCGACCAATTAGAAACAAGAATTGCCTGTGGCAGCCATATTTGTTAATGAATCGGGACGAAATGAACAGTCTTTATAGAGGACCTCCCATAGATGCATCCTACCAAGTTTCGGTTCATTTGGCAAAGCAGTTTCAGAGGAGAAGATTTTTTAGAAATCATCCAATCAGAAACAAGAATTGTCTATGGTGGCCATATTTGTTAACGGATCGGGACGAATTGAGCAATCACAAGAGGACTTTCCATAGATGCTTCCTACCAAGTTTCGGTTCATTTGGCCAAACGGTTTCAGAGGAGAAGAATCATATTTTTCAATAGTTTTCTATTTTTTACTGATTTTTTTCACTAATTTTCAAGTTTGAGAAGCGGCAACGGCCATGTTTGATGGCAGTCGGGGTCATCATTCATGGTCTGAAAGAGAATTATATATGCATTGTTCCTTTATAGTTTGGTAGCAACATTGGCTCTTTACAATATTTAATGAATTAACAGAGCTCCAGATAAGCTGCGTATTTGCGTTTTTTACGCTATAAAAACGAGTAAAAATGCATGTATTATCAGATCAGAGTGTACACATTACGCATACATATTGCTGTGTAAGCAAACTTTCCAAATTCGGAGCGTACTTGTACGCTGATAATACAGTCGTGTACATTAACAATACATTATTGTCTTCGAGAAATTCACCGTAATTACTTCTCTTTATACTTTTCGAAGGATAGAGCGTATACATCCGAGGGGTACCGAATGTTTGCCTTTCTAAGCATCGATGTCAAAAGAGATCTGATTGGATGTTACGTCAATATTACAAATAAATGCGGTGCTCCTTCTAAGGAGTGGTTTACGTAATAAGTAAGAACTAAAACAAAAGTAAATTTGAGAACACGTTGTTCGTTGAAAATGAGCAAGAACGTGAATAAGCGCGCTACTAAGCGCAAGAGCGCTCCGAAAAATTATATACTTAAGTTCCCGACAGTTTCATCTATGTCTAGTGACAGTATAGTTAAAGGAATCATTGATGACATTATCAAAACGGCTGTGAAAACTGCCGATGTCGACGAGCAAAAAACGAAAAGAAAACATGAAAAAGTTATGTCAGTTATATAAAGTAAACACAGAACAAAATATTAACAACATTTTATTAATAAACATGACACAATCATGTCAAATTAAACATTTCACTTGCATCCTGCGTTTATTGAATAACACTTGTGTCAAACATAATTTTAAAAGTGTACATGTAAGCGATCTTTTCTAAAGTAGAGAGTACAACAGTGCAAAGGAAATATGCAAATACCCATCATTTTCAAAAGTAGGGGGTAATTACCCTCTGGAGCTCTGATTAAAAAAAAATATATCTTTTGTAACGATAGCAGCCATTTTTCATAAGCGACCAGGGTTAGCAACCATAAGTCTGAAAGTGGATCATATATGCATCATTTCCATAAAGTTTGGTGGCAACTGGCTTTTTACCGGATTTTAAAATATGTTTTTTGACAATAATTTTCTATTTTTTGTAACAGTGACGGCCACGTTGGATGACAGGTGGAGGTCTCCAATCAAAATTTTGAAAGAAGACCACATATGCATTCCTTCCATATGGTTTGATTGCATTTGACTCTTTACAGGATATTAAAAAAAATTCTTAATGAATTTTTTCACTAATTTTCAATTTATAGTAACGATGGTGGCCATGTTTGATGGGGAATGGGGTCCTCAACCATAATTCTGAAAGAATATTACATATGTATCAAATTTAATTGCACTATACTCTAAAGGATTTTTCTGGATTTTTTACTTGATTGTTTTGCTGATTTTACCCCTATGTTCTATTTATAGACATGATGGCCATGATGGTTGGTCGGCAGAGTCATCGGACATAACTTTTAAAGGGAATTCCCTAAGGATGATTCAGGCCAAGTTTGGTTTAAATTGGCCCAGTGGTTTCAGAGGAGAAGATTTTTTTAAAAGTTTACAGACGGACGACAGACGCCAAGTGATGGCAATAGCTCATACAGGTGAGCTAAAAATTGCAGTGTAGGTAGATCTTGACAGGCTGAACATGTTTTCAGTTTAAACTTAACATTTATCTCTTATAGTTTTTGAAATAAAAGACGAAAAGTATTAAAATGTTGATAATTTGATGAAAAAAGGGAAATAACTCATGGGTAATGGGATTTACTTCAAAATTGCAGGGTAGGTAGATCTTGACATGCTGCACATTTTTGCAATTAAAACTTAACATCTATCTCTTATAGTTTTTGAAATATAAGACGAAAAGTATTAAAATTTTAAAAATTTGATGAAAAAAGGGCAATAACTCCAAGATGGGTAATCAGATTTACTTCAAAATTGCAGGGTATGTGGATCTTGCTGTGCTGATCATTTTTATCCCATGTCAGATTTCTGTTTTTATTAACGGTTTTTGAGTTATTACCCAAAAACTGCAATTTTACCACTATGTTCTATTTATAGACATGGTGGCCATGATGGTTGGTCGGCAGGGTCACCGGACATAACTTTTAAAGGGAACCCCCTAAGGATGATTCAGGCCAAGTTTGGTTTAAATTGGCTCAGTGGTTTCAGAGGAGAAGATTTTTTAAAAAGTTTACAGACGAACGACAATAGATGGCAATAGCTCACATGACCCTTTGGGTCAGGCGAGCTAAAAAACATATAATTAAGAAAGGGGATTAAGAGGCCATCTAAAGGGACAGTAATTAGTAGACATACAGGTGAATGTTTTAATATATGCCTACAAAAATTAATGTTATGTTTGATAATTTTATCATTCAAACATGAAAACAGTTTTTGGTTAGTTTTAAAATGTATTCATGATTTACAGAAAAAAAAAATACAAAACAAACAAACACAAAAAAAACAGAAAGAAAAAAAAAATTATGAAAGTAGAATAAAAAGTAGAATAAAGCTAATATTTTTCAATTTTATCTTTTTCACTTTTCAAATGAATAATATATTTAATTATTTGAAAAAAGAGTTAATTATTCAACATGTTAAGTATAATTATGATAGATAATTATCAGATTCAAACAAATTCAGCTGAGAGTTATTGGATTATCGATGTAAGCTCTGCAACTCAAAATGTCATAGATTGTTGAACAGACCCAAGCTGTCAGAAAAAGTTAAACAATGTTAGCTGAATTGAGCACATATAAAGAGCACTGGACAAAAAAATTGCCAGTTCGGACGATCCAGCACTCATCAATCGCTTTCCAGACTATCCTCCTCAAAGTGAAACATACAGGTATATTGATGATAGACCACCGACACCAACACGGGGAATAAGTAGCTGGCAAAGACCCAGCAAGAAAAAGAAATACTTGTCCACAATACCTGGAGCAGGTTCGACGGACGTAAAACCCCCACAAACTAACTAATACTTTTTGTAATGCTAAAAATTTACTTCATTTATAAAGTAACTGGAAAAAAATCCAGAAGGGCTATATAAAATTGAACTATGTCGTCTGCCTCTCAGACACCGGTCCTGCCTGTCATGTAACTGTTATGGGGTCACTGATCGTACTTGTAAACAAAAGAGCTGATTGAAATGTGCCTGTTTCTTATATAAAATACTAGTTCTAATAATAAAACCCTAAATGCTCGTTTACTCGCAAGGGTTATAACGGGATGCCATTACACGTAATGGAGCAGCGCCGAGATTTTTTGCGCTCGCTTACAGAGTTTCTGACGCCTGCATTTATCAATAATAAGTCATAACCTTTCCTTTTGTCAAATTATTATAACAAGTTTTTATCACCTACCAGTATTTTAGAATGTAATTCCCACAAAATAAAAATTCATGTTTACTAAACTCTCTAAAACATTTTGAATTTCGTCATTTCCGGCCTCACTATTTGGATGTCGATACCATATTTGGCGATTGAGGCGTGAATCGTGTAGTAAGAAATACCATATTTAGAAAAGCTCTGCCTTCCGTAGTTTCCGGTTATGGAAAACGATCGATAAATTTGAACAAGGTTGTTGCTACCTTTGAAAAGCATATATTTCTCAGCCAAACCGATTTAACAAGGACTGGGATCATCAGTAATAGTTATAATGAAATGTTTGAAGCGTAAATAGTGAGTTTTTATGTTTCAACTGCAACTTTTTTTTTGCTCCATTGTGACGAATGGGACCGCGTTGTAGCTCTGCCGAGACACAAGTTTGTCACAGGAGCTACATTATTGCAGCTAATAAAATACATGTCACCTTGCAGTGCATGTGGTTTCATCACTAAAAAAAACATCAAAACTAAACACAATTTTGAAAGTGGTCATTTTCAAACATTCTGTTATTTTATTTAGATGTAGTATGATTTGTAGATGGCCAGCGTAGCAGGAGATTCCGAATAGAGTTCGGAATTCCGAATGAAATAATTCGGAAACAGCTTGGAAATTTGGACTTTGCCATTTTTTAGGTCGGAAAAAGTGCGAAAATTTGAACTTTGTCATTTTTTATGTCGGAAAAAGCTCGGAAAGTTGGACTTAATCATTTTTAATGGCGGAAAAAGATGCGGAAATTTGGACTTTGTCATTTTTTAGGTCGGAAAAAGTGCGGAAATTTGAACTTTGTATGTAATTTTTTATGTTGGAAAAAGTGCGGAAAGTTGGACTTTATTATTTTTATTGACAAAAAAAGTTCGGAAAGTTGGACTTTGACATTTTTATTGGCGGAAAAAGCTCGGAAAGTTGAACTTTATCATTTTTATTGGCGGAAAAAGATGCGGAAAGTTGGACTTTGTCATTTTTGATGGCGGAAAAGTTTGGAAAATAGACTAATTCGGAAAATAGGACTTCGTCATTTTTTATGTTGGATAAAGCTTGGAAAGTTGGACTTTGATTTTTTTAATGTTGGAAAAAGTTCAGAAAGTTTGACTGTCATTTTTTAGGCCAGAAAAAAACATTTTTTTGTGGAAAAGTTGATTTAGTCATTTCTTAAGGTTTTATTTTTAAATTTAATTAATATCTAATTGAATGAAGAATATTAACTAATTGATTAATACTGCCAAGTCTTCAGTTAGAATAAAAATTTAATAAATAGTGATGTTTCTAATCTTCACTGAAACAGGTGTTAAAACTGTTCAACTCTTTGGTATATTCAAATTTTTTCAAAGAAAATTAGACAAAGACCAGCATAAAACATAGAAAATTGAAAACAAGTAACATGAACTTCACTAAAATAGTGAAAATTTGTGTTCTCCTGAAAATTGAGCATTCACTGTGCTACACATAGTTATTAGTTTGATGGATGCAGATTACATTTTTTCTGGGTTCTGAAAATTTACTCCTCATCAAATATTCAAAATTAGATTAAGTTTCCATCATAGTATGCATAAGAAAGTTAATAGGTACTATATTGATCACTCATCATGTACATGCAATTACTGAGGTCTTGAGGTTTCTAATGATGATTGAACTTTAAATATTGTATACAGTCGAACCTCATAATGTCAAACTTCTTACTTTTAGTTATCCAAAGAAACAACTTATCTGAGATTGAGTGAGTGATTGTTGCTTAACGCCAATTCAGTAATTTTTCAGCTATATCATGGCGAGAACAAATTAATTTTCAATGAGAACATGTTCAGGTCCACTTTGTACTAGACCAACACGCCGAGTTGAATTTTATAGTGCTAGCTCACTGAAACAACAATCTGCAGGTAGACATGTCACTCAACTCGGACACATTATTCTGATTCCGAGCCAACCTGCTTAGTGGAGAAGCAACAGATACCAATTTTATATTCTTTAATTTGACCCGAACAGGGCTCGAACCCACAATCTAGTGCACTCGAGGTGTATCTGATATTGACATAACCAGGTATGACTGTATATACAACACTTTTCAACATTGTTCAGCAAACCTCATTGTACAGAAAATCATTTTTTCATAAAAACAAAAGGAAGAAATCTGAATATGGCAACTTTTACTTGCTGATAATAATATTTATATATTTATAGTACATAAACATAGGATAACAAAGTAGAAAATAAATAGAATACAAAGGCTTCTAAAAAAAAAAGACTTCAGGAATAGTCACTATATTGTCTGTTGCATGCTTTCAATATTATAATAAAAATGGCCATCTTGATCGTATGGTAGTTTGATTTTCAACTACATGTGCAATCAGTGCCTATCACCACTAAAGTTGTGAGTTCAAATCCTGCTCGGTGGTTTTTCCGTTTTCCTCCACCAATAAAACTGAGCTTCATGCACTGTGATACAACTGAAAGATTGTTAAAAGTGGCAATAAACACCCTAACACTTCAATATAATAAAGTGTCTTAATCATTTTTCATTGATTTTCCCCCAACTCAAGATTCTCCCAAACATTCAGAATAAGAGTATGTCCCAGTTCAATCTCTCTCAACAAAGTTCTCAACCAGTTCTTCTTCAAATGTCCATGTCTATCTGTAACAAGTGATTGGTCTGTACTACAGTTAAATTTAGCCGTGCTTTTCTGTCTTCAACAGACATTTACACTTGATCCACACGTGTCAATATTCCCTGAATTGAAAATATGTATGTTGTGGTTCCTCTATGACTGACTGATCATCTTGTTCTTCAATTTTCCTGAAATAAAATTACAAAATATGTAAGAAAAACAAACCTTAAAATAACTTATTACATTTAAATATACAAAATGTAAAGATTTCACATATTAATACAATATAGTAGGTTATTACAGTTGTATCCTGCTGTCAAATTACAACTTCAGACAATAGAATTATACATGGAAATTTATAGGTAAAATGAAATTAAATATATTTAAAAAAAAAATTGCATGTTTTATTTCTGCATGACCAGCACTAATTAAGTTGGTTTTTTTCATAATATATTTGTTCCATTTTGAAATTATATTGTGTAAGTTACAAATAATTGATTTAGCAACTCAATTATTTTCTTAAAGGGATATTGTCTACCAGCTGCGTAATTTTTTCATACCCAAAATTATTGTCCATTTCCGTACTGACCTTCATAAAATGAAGATTAACACCGAGTTATGTTGCAAAAGATACGAAAAAGACTCAAAACTATCGTTATCAGAATTATTGTCCAGATGACAATATTCAAATCTGTTCATATGGCCTTCTATGCGAACACGTCTTGAGCATGCACACTGTTTAGAAACAATAAACAACATGTGGTTCTTGGACAAAAGAGAAACTGTCAACGGGTGGAAGAAAGCGGACTTTGACGGATTCAGAGATAAAGAGGAATAGAAGTGAAGTATCTTCCAAATGGAACAAATGCAGGATATATGTAGGGGATCAGTTGGACCGTTGCCGTTGGATGGAGCGAACTCAAGGAAGTGCTTGATTATTGTTGATAGGTAAGCCGAGCATGTTGCCTTCTTTTCTCAATCGTTTTTCATATTTTATGAATTTATGATGATGCCTATGATCATTTTCGGTAGATATTAATCAATATATGTAATTTTGCACCTGGCAACAGCAAATTATTGTCAATGAGTAGCATAAAACGGCCGTATTTGCGAGGTAAACAAACACAAATTTTAAGAGGCCAGCAAAGGGGAAATGGGAGTGCAAAAATGATATCAATGACAATGCAGTTTATTATTATCAATTTAAAAAAAAATATCGAATCAATTCATTTTTAATGCAAGAATTAAAACTGTACATGGCTTAATGAAAACCCTATAAAGTTCTTTTTATTCAAGCAAATTTATTTCTTTGATATAATTAGGCTTTTAATTTTTTCAAATTTCAACAACTTGGACATGAAACTTAGTTTTGGGAACCAAAAGTATATACCTTACTTTCTGCGAATTATCACTATAATGGAAAATCAGTATGTATTTTTCAAATAAAAGCTTTCTATTTAAAGAAGCTTCATTTCAATTGCACTTTTAGTTTGGATCCTGTAAGTATAATATATAATTATAAACAAGGTTTTGAAGAAATGATATGAATATCCATTGAAATTTTCAAGTTTCAGAACTTTTTTTATATATAACTACAAAATTTTACTGAAAATTTCAGAAATGTCCTAAAATGCATATTTTAGACCATGGCTAAATGAAAATCATTTTCAATTCCTTTATGCAAACAAGTTTATATCTTGGGTACTGGAAATACATTACATAAATAAGGTTAAAAGTACTTTTCAATAAGTTTGAACATAACACTTTGTTATGAGAGCCAAAATTATATCTTCCTGTCTGTGAATTATCACCATAGTGGAAAATCAGTATGTATCTTTTATATAAAAAGCTTTCCATTTAAATAAGTGTCATTTCAGTAGCATTTTTAGTTTGGATCCTGTAAGTATGATACATAAACAAGGTTTTTAAAAAATAATATGAAGATCCATAGAAATTTGCAAGTTTCAGAAAATTTTCTATTTTGGACATAATTTTTAGTTCAGGGAGCCAAAATTATACTTTACTATCTTAGAATTATCAACATAGACATGATAGAGGGAAATCAATATGTATTTTTCATATAAAGGCTTTCTATTTAAAGAATTGTCATTTGAACTGCTTTTTATCCCCTCGCCAACGAAGTTGCCAAGGGATATAGTAACGCTACCGTCCATCCGTCACATCCTTGTGAACACTCTAGAATCAACATCCTTCAATGGATTTTGACCAAACTTGGTACATACTTAGTCCTTAAGAGAATCTGGAACCCTATTGATTTTCAAAGTCAAAGGTCAAGGTCACCGGGTAAAATTTTTAGGCAAGGGGATACGCCACGCTTTGCCCTTGTTTAGTTTGGATCTTGTAAGTATGATTTATAAACAAGATTTTTAAGAAATAATGTGAAGATCCATAGCAATTTGCATGTTTCACAGTGTGTGAATTGAACAGTAGACCGATGGCCCATGTCTGTGTTAAAATCATGCAGGTTTTTGTAAAATTATCTAAATTTTTTAGGTTAAAAAAGTACTACAAAAACTGGTAATTTCAGACAAATGTGATTTTGTAGTGATTGATATTTGTACTTTTGATTTAGATATTCTGACCAAGGTAATTCTAGAGTAGAAGAAATGAGCAGCCATCACATTTCAACGAAACGGATGAAACTGGAGAAATCGAGTTCATTTGTGAACCCATTTGAGTATGTTCATTTTGTTAAAGATTAGACATATTCTACATTATGTTTATAGGTAACATTGTCAATATTGTTCAACACAGTCACTCTATAACAGTTTCCTATTAATTATTGTGGCTTGCATAGTGATACTACTAGTAGCTATATTATATAGGGATCATGTTGGCTTCTGCGTCATCGTTACATTTTCATCAATCCACAAGCTGAAATGGCCAGTCCTCTTTAGCTACTTACGGGAATGAAACCAAACTGGGACAGAATTGACGCACGTCTGGCACACCAAATTTTTTCCTGGAACTTTGATGTAATTTTGTCTCTTTATATTGGGTTGTGTAGATGTGTGCTGGATACATGTATATAGATTTAATATTATTTTGAAAAGCTTTTTTGTTATACAGCTGCACATCAGAACCATATAGCAAATTTGTTTCGATATTATACACATACACTGTAATAAACAATTATTTTTTATTCTTACAGTCTCTCAATAGATATTACTGAAGAGGGCAGTAATGTTGGTGATGATTCTGACGATGGAGATTTTGAACCTAGCCTCAACTTCACTCTAAGGTTTGTCATGTTAATTTCATATGTTTCAGTTGTAACTTACATACTTGAAATTTTGTCCTAATAACAGAACCATGCATGATCATATGTCATAGGAGCTTTATTATACCCCCACTCCACTGGAAGGGGGAGGGGGTATACTGTTTTACCTCTGTCCATCCGTTCGTCCCAAGATGTTCATAACATTTTTCTCAGTAATTATTTATGGCAGCAATCTGATATTTGATCATAGGCTTCAGAAGGGTCAATCGAAAGTCGCAAACCCGCTGTGTTGTCCATGGTCAAGTCCGGTAGAAGTCCCATCCGATGAAGGGAAAGACATCAACAACAAATGAAGATCAGGTCTGATTTGGGTAACAGACACCCTGTAAACCATTGACCAGCTCGTGATGCCTGCCGTAGAACTTCTTGAGGGATGACCACAACCTAAAATCTGTCTACAAATCACTCAAATCCTTCATAAAGTGGACTTGTAATGATATGTTTAGTTTGTCATTCACTATACATTCGAGATATTCATCTTGAATTGAAAGTTAGGGCTCCATAGATCATAATCTCAATTCTATTGTTTTATTCTTGTGAATTACATTGTATGTATTTTTCTACTTCAGGTGGCAGAGAAGTTACAACAAAAAGACAGCTAAATGGTCTGTGCAGCCTGTTAAAGCTGACAAGTTATATTCCTATGTTCCAATACTATTAAGGGTCATCATTTGTATGAGACTGCAAGATAATGAAGGAATAAATTAACAAGTGCAGTTGGAAGTAGATGATCCCAGAAGAATCTCGGTCCATCTTGCACCAATTCCACAACCTCCAACTCGGGATGATATTGTAGCATCTCAGAAATCCAGATTTGAAGACCAAGACAAAACAATTGACTATATTGTGGCATAAAATAAATTTAGATTGTCACTCTTTGTTTTTCCTGGTCTAACAGAAGTTATGCACATTTAGAGCAGAAAAGTACCCAAGTCAGGATAATGGCCATTACAAATTGTCCAATGCACAATAATGATAGCTGGTGGCCATTTTGAATTTTCAAATGGTGCAAACAGTAACAACACATGTTAAAGACATTCATAGGAACATATATACCAGATTTCAATTCAATCCCTTCAGCGGTTCTTGAGAAGTTTCTTGAAAATCGACCAATTAGAATTTTCAAAGTCACATGGTGGCTATGTTTTTTGACGAATCTGCACAAAAGTAACAACTCTTGTGTTGGACCTCATAGAAAACATCTCTGCCAAGTTTGGTTTTGAATTATATAAAAGACTGTCAGTCCATTTTAGAAGAATTTGTCAGTGCTGATAGAACAAAAAATAATAATAAGATGGCAAAACTTTCAAATTAAATTTACAATTCCAACTGACCAACTTGTGAAATTAACAACTCATTAGGGTTGATTTATTTTTTATTTTTGGTGTTTTAACGCCACTTTCAGCAATATTTCAGCTATATCATGGCGACCAGTTTTAGTGGTGGAGGAAGCCAGAGTACCCGGACAACCACCGACCATAGGGAAGCAAGTGGTAAACTTTATCATTATAGGGTATATGGGATAAAATACAAAATATTTCATGAACAAGTTTTAATTAAATCGTCTAGGAATGAAACCCTTGTATTGTCCATATAGATCAGGATACTTGTCCCTAATTTTCCAAGTACAACAGCTTGGGATCACACGTCTGACCCCAGCTCCAAGTCGGCCATGTACCCAAATGGTATACTGGCGGTACCTATTGGATTTGTTGTAATCCTCATCATGGGGCATTACTACAAGTTCCTCTCGAAACATTCTAGCAACCCCCAACACTACCTCATCAAGGACAATCCGATCAAAGTCCTGTAATAAAGACAAGTGATTTAATAAAAACAGAGTAAAGACAGATTCATCTAGAAAAATGAGCTCTATTTAAAAAAGAAATATAATTCATTATAAGTGAAATAGTTTGCACAAATTCAGTTTAGAGAAATAAAAAAAAGTCTTATTTTGGAAGGAAAAATTTTCTCGTGGGACTTTCTTATGACCACAGTTTTATTTCGTTTTTTGTTGGTATATGGGAGAACCATTTTGGTCTTGCAATTTTTTTTTATCAATTTACCCCTCAAGCTATTCAATTTTAATTTTATGTTTTTTAGCTCACCTGGCCATAGGCCATGTGAGCTTTTGTCATGGGTAAGCGTCCGTCGTCCGTCCGTCCGTTAGCTTTTCACATTTAAATCTTCTTCTCTGAAACCGCTGAACAGAAATCAGCCAAACTTGCCAGAAATGTTCACTGGATGGTCCTCTACCAGATTTGTGTTTTAGGTGCTGATTTGAAATCCAACATGGCTGCCAGGGTCCATAATGTGTTCTCATTGGCTGAAATTTTAAAAATCTTCTTGTCAGAAACCACTAAGTCAATTGAATTGTGACTTTGCATGAATGATCATTGGGTGGTCCTGTACTAAATTTGTGAATCGTTTGCCGATCGGAAATTCAAGATGGCCCCCATGACTCGACTTAGTTTAACATAGGACCCTATGGGAATTTCACATTTTCATCTTTTTTTCTGAAACCACAAAACAGATTTGAATCAAACTTGGCAGAAATGTTCATTGGATGGTCATATACAAGATTTTTGTTTTTGGCGCTGATCGGAAATCCAACATGGCTGCTAGGGCCCATAATGTGTTCTGATTGGTTGAAATTTTAAAAATCTTCTTGTTAGAAACCACTAAGCCAATTGAATTGTGACTTTGCAGGAATGATCATTGGGTGGTCCTGTACTAAATTTGTGAATCGTTTGCCAATCGGAAATTCAAGATGGCCACCATGACTCGACTTAGTTTAACATTGGACCCTATGGGAATTTCACATTTTCATCTTTTTTTCTGAAACCACAAAACAGATTTGAACCAAACTTGGCAGAAATGTTCATTGGATGGTCATATACAAGATTTGTGTTGTTGGTGCTGATCGGAAATCCAACATGGCTGCCAGGGCCTATAATGTGTTCTGATTGGTCGAAATTTTAAAAATCTTGTTAGAAACCACTAAGCCAATTGAATTGTGGCTTTGCAGGAATGATCATTGGGTGGTCCTGTACTAAACTGGTGAATCGTTTGCTGATCGGAAATTCAAGATGGCCACCATGACTCGACTTAATTTTAACATAGGACCCTATGGAAAAAATGTTTAAAAGTCTTCTCCTCTGAAACCAGTAAGTCAGTTTAAAGCAAACATGGGATGAATGGTCCTTAGGTGGTCAACTTTCAAAATTATGTCCTGTGACCCCGACCTCCATCCAAGATGGCAACCATCAGCGAACATAGTTTTAACATAGGACCCTATGGGAAATATATTTAAAAATCTTCTTCTCTGAAACCAGTAAGCCAATTTAAAGCAAACATGGCATGGATGGTCCTTGCGTGGTCAATTTTCAAAATTGTGTCCAGTGACCCTGACCTCCATCCAAGATGGCCACCTTCAGCAGACATACTGTAGTTTTAACATAGGACTCTATGGGAAAAAATATTTTAAAATCTTCTCTGAAACTAGTAAGCCAATATAGCAAACATGTCATCGATGGTCCTTAGGTGGTCAACTTCCAAAATTGTGTTCAGTGATCCCGATCTCGGTTCAAAATGGCCACCGTCAGCAGACATAGTTTTAACATAGGACCCTATGGGAAAATTGTTTAAAAGTCTTCTTTTCTGAAACCAGTCAGCCAATTTAAAGCAAACATGGCATGGATGGTCCTTGGGTAGTATACTTTCAAAATTGTGTCCGGTGACCACGACCTCCATCCAAGATGGCTGCCATGAGCAGACATAGTTTTAACATAGAACCCTATGGCAGTATGGGATTTGAATAGTAACTTAGATGTATTCAGCATGCAGACATTCTTAAGAGGACTTATTTATGTCAGGTGAGCGATACAGGCTCACCTGAGCCTCTAGTTTTCCTAAAAATTATTTTGATTCTGAATCTTGAAGAAAAAAATTTGGCTGGACAGGAGAAAAAAATATATTCTGACTTGACATTTCACAGTATAATCATATACTTGCCATTTTCACAGTATAATCATATACACAATTTTGAAGTATACCCCCGGTCCCCGAAGGGGGAGGGGGTATACTGTTTTACCTCTGTCCGTCCTTCCAAAATATTTTTCGTCACATTTTTCTCAGCAACTATTGATGGCAGAAATCTGATATTTGGTCACAAGCTTCACATAGGTATGCCATATCGTGGGAAGCGTTTTTGGAACCATCAGATTCCTACTTCCTGTTTGCCGACTTAGTTGGTTTTTATCCACATTGAACATATATGCACATTTTTCTCAACAACTATTGATGGCAGAAATCTGGTATTTGGTCACAAGCTTCATATAGGTACCCCATATCATGGGAAGTGGCAGGGGTATCACAAGTGAGCATTAGATCACAGTTCACCTTGTTTTAATTAGATTGGCACTTCGCCGGAAAATAAGAAAATATGATTTCTGTGGCATCTGAAAAAAACATTTCTACGGCGAAAAAACGTGACAGCCCCCTTCAAGGTAAATGGTCAGTCCCATATTATTTTGCAGCAACTGTCTTGTGGAACTAGAAGTAAGGTCTCTTTCTAATCCAGCCCAAATTTCTCTGAAACATTCCAGTCAATTAACAAATAAAACAACACTGGCTACGTCATTCGTTTTCATCAGACATGTATTTCACTGTGTTCTACATGTATGTCTCTGTTTTCATATTGTCGGTAAACTGGCTAAAATAAATTAATTTAACACGTGTATCAAAATCTCGGGAAACAACTTCATAACTTATAAGAAGAAAAAAACTAATTTAGTTATTTTTAACGCCGGCAAACATTTCCGATCGAAAATACGTAGTTGAGCTTGTCCCCATAGGGTGCCTCCTGGCATGTTTTCAATGGTTATCGTGGAAATATCGGCTGAATCTGTTAAGGCATGTAGTTTTCATCAAAGAAAATCTATTCCTGATACAGAAATTATGTATTCTACGTCTTTTAGATACAATCGATTCGCAAATAGCTTTTTTCCTCAACTTTTATAGAAACTTACCTCAATATCCATGCTGCAGCATCCGGGCTACTGACATGAAAATAGATAAATAAATAGAGTTGGCCTCGCCCAGGTCAGTGCATAATTAATTAGCTTCCGGTAACGATGGTCAGCTTTTTTAGTCGAAAAAACAACGTTTCGGAGCGTATTCATCAATAATTCGGTGTTTAATCTTCATTTTATGAAGGTCAGTACGGAAATCGACAATAATTTTGGGTATGAAAAAATTACGCAGCTGGTAGACAATATCCCTTTAATCATCAGATTTTATAATTATTTTACCTTGCTCTAAGTTAAGTCCTAGTTTAAATATTTATGGGAACAAATAACCAAAATTGTAGACACTATACATCTATACATTTAGTAAGTGAATGATTGTTGTTTAGTTGTTTAATGCCAAGTGAGCAACGTTTTAGCTATATCATGGTGAAAACAAGTTACAATTTGATGAGATGGTGTCTGCTTCTTGTAGACCAACATGATTTTTAGTGCCAGATCACTGAAATAACAGTCTGGAATAAGGCATGCCTCTCCAACCTGGAACATTATGCTGTGTGATTAGTGGAGCACAAGAACCAATTTGAGTCTTTGTTTTAACCTTACCGGAGCTCAAACCCATGATCTACCACACCATAATGCACTATACACTTAAGCATGAAGCAGTGGAAAATGTACCAGGCATAACATAGACAAATACACAATGAATAAATACCTGCGATAATAAGGGGTCTTGGGCAAGGGAACATCTTCTTTTGGCTACATACAATTTGTACCAGCTGAAAACCAATAAAACACATTTAAAATATTACATAAAACTTATGGTGTTCTATATATATATAAAAGATTATTACAGTGAAATGTCATGTCTTTCTAAATAATCATAGTAAACACTGAACTTGACCAATATGGATAAACACCAAGTCTTTGCTTTTTATATTTGTGCATCATGCATTCATGACAGGACAAAAAAATAAATGTGTCAATTTGTTTGCATAACGAACTGCAGAGGTCATTGAAATATAATGTATATATGATTATTTTTTTAGATCATTATTTATATAAACTAATCCAATTGGAAAGAATCCGGGTCGTTTCGCCCCGATTACCTGTTCGCCCCGGGTCGATTCGCCCTGGGTCGTTTCGCCCCGGAAAGTGAGTCGATTCGCCCCCACTTAATCGCTATTATATCATATTAGATGAAGTCTTTTTCGACAATTTTTTGGAAATTATTTATTTATTAGTTGTATGCAAAAAAAATAATAATTCATTCATTTTGGTCTACTTTAAATATTTATTTATTAGTTGTACATACAAAAAAAATAATAATTCATTCATTTTGGTCTACATTTGTCAAAGATCTCAAGTGAAACTTTTCTTGCAAAATTTACAAAAACAACACGCAAGAACAGTAAAAAGGTTGTGTTTTTTTTTGTACCAACGCAAAAGTGCATGAAATGACTAAGATGCTGTACAAGTGCGCAAATAACGAATTACGCATCAAATGCTTAAATAGTATAAATTTAATCAGATGTCAAACAAAGAGTGAAGCAATACATAATATTAAACACGTCAAGAAAGCATGTTAATTATGAGGAAGACAAAAATAAAGTATCCATGAACAAGCTTTACAACATCCAAAATACGAATATTTGCAATGGTATTTTCCATATTTCATTTTTTAAAGCACTATTAATAAATGAGGGCGAAACGACCCGGGGCGAACGGGAATAGGGGCGAAACGACTCAGGGGGCGAACAGGATTCGGGGCGAAACGACCCGGTACCATTGGAAATGGCATTCCATTGATAGGTGATACTTTTACCTTTGTCTTTGAGTTTGAAAATTCTAATTTTCTATTTATTATGTAGTGTATATAAATGTTGTTATTTTATCAATTTGAAATTTTTAATCTTGTCTGTTCGCGCCGATGTATAATCATCACGAGTGATGGAACATCGTAGGATGTAGAAGATCAATCATAAGTTAACGTGAAACAAACCGTCGAAAATGGGTTAAGTTATGATATATAGGCTCTTGAAGTGTTACTTTAATGCAGAAAGAGTTTCAAAGGAAAGAAACGATACCTAATTACAAATGGTGTCTGTGCATGATTAGATTCCCTACGACCGCTAGCCAGGTTGCATTGGCCATTCAAATGGGGGGGGGGGGGGGGGGGGGTTACTATTTTCTGTTGTTTATAGTGCCTTTGAATCCATTTGGGATTCAATTTATGTCTAAGGATAGACTTGACTGTGTGCTTCATAAGTCGTTTTGTAAACAAATTACCTTCGATGCTACCAAGAACACGTTTTTAGTACTAGTTCGTGTTTTCATCTAACACTAACAGATTTAAAGATGGCGGGTTGTTTACAAATGGCATTATGGGAGAAAAATATTTAAAAAATATTGTTGAAAAAGAAAATCCAGCAAATTAAAACTCTTTATTTATTTATTTTTTTACTAAAGATCAAATTTAACATTACTTTAAACATCCATATCTATGAGTTGATTAAACAAACTTTCGTAGACACGCATCGGAAATTAACGAAATGCAGGGAATCCGATTCAACGACCAATCATCGAGAAGCGTGGGAGGCGCCAATTTTGTAAATATTTTGAATATAAAAAATGTAAACAACAAAAATTATCGCTACGTTCAGTATGGATATCACGCATATTTGAATTTATTATATGGACAAACGACAACCCAATTACCGGCAACTTTCTTAATGTCAGCAACATAATAGAGTCTCGCAAAATCATGACTTCTTGTTAGATTTGGTAAAGGCAGTCAGACATAGTTAGCCTAGGGCTAGTCCGAGAATCCTCTGTCGTTTAACGGCATTGATAAAGTTGCTTGTAGCCGTTCAACGCTACAAGCAACTTTATCAATGCCGTTAAACGACAGAGGAATCTCGGACTAGTCTAGGGCCAGGATTAGGAATGCATCAATGATTCGTCGTAAGTATCATATGTAATTTGTAACAATGTATAGACCAAGAACTGGAGGATTTATCTCTCAAAAGCTATCTACACACCCATCTGGCTCAACAAGTTTTCTTAAAATGTAATGCAACCACCCTGTGTTGTCATTTAGGTCAAATTAGGGGAAAAAAAGGGGGGGGGGGGGGGCGAACTACTCCCGACCAAATTCAAATTATTTATTGATATAAAATCCAGTAAATGGATTATCATAAAAAATAATACAAAACTAACCCTAACCCAACCAGAAATGCTTGCAACTCGTATGGGCGAATCCTGGACTCATTACCACAGTATCTAGCCTCTAGGTAAAAAAAAATTTTACCAGAAACAAGTGCCTGTGCTCATTACTTGTGCTTAGATTCTAAGTTAGAACTCACTATTTTTTTTACAAGTGAGACTCATGACTTTCTTTATTGACCAAAATAAGGGCGAATGGACCCAGGTTAAAAAAAAGAAACATGTAAAAAAAAAATTAAAAATGAGGTCGTGCATATATATTATGTATATATTGTAATATAAGCTGGGTTAATTTATATAAACTATTCTTATTATGTAAATTTTAAAGTATACATGTACTAGCAGAATATGCACAAGAATTATGATTTTGAAACTTTCTGGCATTGATTTTGTCTTTAAGCCAATGACATGCTAATGTGTTAAATCAAACTTTATCCTATATTACCCAATGTACATGTACCATGGTCATTCGACTTTTGATGATATCTGCACATAAATGTATCACATAGGAGGAGTCAAGGCATTTGCCATTTCATCATCACACTTTTAACAAAGGAAAGTCGAATGACCAAGGTACATGTGACTTACTATATTGGAAATGATGGGTATGTATAGATACAGCATGGGTAGGACAAAATTAACTCGAAAGCAAAGCTTTCTCATGAATTTTAGTCCCACCCATACTGTATCTATACATGTACATACCCAACAATTTCCAATATAGTAACTAAAACATAAAAAACAAGCTTGTTGACAAAAAATAATGCACAAGTACACCTTACTTAGGAAACCAATAATCAGTAAAAAAGCAGCAACTAGTTATGTCAAACACTAAATATTGAAACAAATATTTCAGAAAAACTTAAAAGACAGTTGTATTTCTAAATTGATTATTAGCTTTGTTAACAATTATATATCCTAAAACTGAATGCAAATACAATTATATAATAATTACTTACCAGCAAGTCAACTCTTCAAAGAATCCATGGACATCCTAATGTCTCCAGAGCCTTCAACCAGCACGCAAAATCACGAAGTATGTGTAGATTGTACCATTCTACAAGAGGAGGTCACACGCAACAACCAACAAATACAATGTCTACAGAATCAACTCAATACCCCCAAGATTGAGAACCAGTATTTACAGATAACCACACAGAACATGCAGCAACAACTTGTAAATTTGCGGTACTAGGTACAGTACTAGTTGTGGAATAAACATCAAGTAAATTATACATTGGCATGCATTTGGTGTCAAGTTCAAAATCTGCTTATCATTCGATTGTCTTCTACTCTAAGGGAGCTGCCATTATGAATTCTTGATAACCATCATGTTAATAAATGCAATATGAATGATAGAAGAATGAAAATATCTACCATAAAAACCAGTTTTTGTTAAATTTATTATAGTTTAATACTTGCATATAGTAAAAGAGGGTTTTGATCATGATGTTTAACACCACTTTCAATAGTATTTTAGTTACATTGTGGCGGCCACTTTTATTGGTGAAGGAAGCCATAGGACCTGGAGAAAACCACGACCTGTCATAAGTCACTAACAATCTTTGTCACATAATGTTGTACTTTACTCAAGACATATTTTATTGACAATGAATTAGACACAAGTTATAAAGTTACGATGTCTTCTCTGTTACATATAAATCATTAAAAAGACAATATATTACCAAAACATAACATTATTTCGTTCAAAATTATTTGGGAAAATTGACATAATACTGCAAGTGAATTTGATATTGATGTTCTATCGAGGACACCTCACCATAAGCAGGGTTGCAAGTTTTGCATAGGTAATTGCAACTTGCATACGATTATGACCATTATAGCCCCATATAGAAATAAAATGTCCAGAATTTGTCTTCTATGCTGCAAATGATTAAATGACATCACATTTTCTAAGTCGTAAACAAATTATGAGAGAAAGAGATAGACATGTTAATGTAGGGAAGTTGATATAAGCTTTTAAATGTTTAAAAATATTAATTAATATAATTGATATTTCTGTACATGATGTAAAATAACAACAAATAATATTTCAATCTGAGTGGATGTGCAATAAATGTATATGAAACAAAATCACATTATAAACTGATACTGATAGTGATAAGCACGAATAAAAAACATGCTTTGATATTTACATGCATTACAAAAAATCTTTCTTTTTCAGATATTATTGGTAAAAGGTGGCCAAATGTAACTAAAAAGGATGATACTGGGAAGTTGGCAGAAGCCTTGAAGCCAAACCTGTTCAAGGAGCTTTAAAATTAGATATCTACTTAGACAATAGTGCCAAAAACACTTTTTTACAAAGATAGTGGACATTGTTTCAGTGTGGGAAACCACCACTCGCCAACTCGCCAAAGGCGAGTGGAAATTTCGGGTGGCGAGTAACATCCACTTTATACTCGCCGGTCTGGCGAGTAGGAACTTGAAAACGCTAGCCACGATAACTGGTTTACAGCTTTAAAATATCAGCTCCCAAACAGTTAAATTTTTTGTTAACTGTGTCATTTATCCAACATTTTATTAATCATTGTACTCGAAAAGAAAACATTCCGCCATGAGTCTGTCAACAGAAAAATCAAGTATACAATCCCGACCCCACATACTTTTGCCAAGGTCGATTTCACGATTAAATGAAATATTGTTTCATTACCAATAGATTTGATGACTTTTAAAATTAATGTAAATAAAATAATTTGGCTTTGAAATATTTCAAATGAATTCGTAGCGAAAACATAAAGTTAAATATGTGTCGGAACCGAGTTTGACATACATGTTTTATACCGTGCATTAAAATTTAAAAGACGAAGACAACGAAATTGAGGAAGAAGAGATCGACGCAGCTCTTAAGAGAGTGTTGATCCTTCTTGACCAAGTTAATGACTTGTCAAAATCTGCAAAATAAATTGTTGAACATTACTGTATTGTTTATTTGGTATTTGTTGGCGAGTTTAAAAAAAATGTCACTCGCCAAACATGGCGAGCTCTTTTTCATCTTGGCGAGTAATAGTTTCAGTCCACTCGACATTTTTGCGAGTGTTTGAAAATAATGGTTTCCCACACTGTTGTTTTTTCTTTGAAGAATTAAAATAAAACAAAAAGTATATTATGTTAAATGATTTCATTGTCAGACATAAATCTACTTTTTCTGATTTTATGGAAATTTATGTATAAAAAAATGTATACAGAATTTTTGTCCGAATGTAGTTCTGAAACTTTTTAACAAATGTAGTTTGGGGATTTTTTCCAGATATAGTTCGGAAATTTTTTCCGAATGAAGTTCGGAATTTTTTTCCGAATGAAGCTCAGAAATTGCACCAAAAGTGGCAAAGCTAATGCGGAAATTTTCTCAGAGCTAGCTTGGAATAATTTCCGAATCTGACGATATTCTCCGAATAAGGGTGGTAGTTTCCGACCTTAATTCGGAATTCCGAATTTTTTTCCGAGGTCAATTCGGACAATTCCAAATTTTTTTCCGAGCTCATTCGGAGTATTCTGACAATTCCGAACTGATTTCCGAATTATATGCGGAAATAATATGGAAATTCATCAAAATCCTCTGTTTTTTCACGAAAATATTTTTTTTTCTCATTCGGAAAAGTCAGAATACTCCGAACTCTATTTTCCGAGCTAATATTCGGAATCTCCTGCTACGGAGTCGGAGAACCATGAAATTTTAAAACCAGCCATTTCCGGATTTTATATTCGTTTCCATCCCGTATATGGGCCCTGTTTTTACTTCATACGAAAATATCACTCGTCGCAACTTCGGCTGATTCCGTACCTTCATCATACCTCGTCCGTATTACGATAGCTCCCATTGGAACTACTTTCGGAAATCTTCAATGAAGGAGGTATTAAAATAATTTCACTTTCGAATATTCGTCCAATAATAATATATTTTCATTCGTCGCAATGTCGGCTGATTCCGTACCTTCATCAAAGACCAATATTTTTCAAAGCAAACTCATCTATTGTCGCCATTTTAGAACTTATTCGCGGTGTGCAATGTTTGATTGAAGTGATACGGTCTTCCGGCGAAGAAATGTGATGCGTAGACGCATATCAAATACCGTATTACAGCCGAGGTATTGTGGGAGAGAAGCAGACTCACCCGAGGTTTGCCGATTGACGAAAATATATGACACTATTTTACTGACAGCAAATTTAAAAGTTGCCAGATAATCGAGAGTAGAATGCTAAACACTTCGGCACTGGGACAATTCGGCACCAGGACACTTCGGCACCTGCGTGAGACATTTCGGCACCAAGACAGTTCGGCACTTGTGTTTTTTTCTTTGATTTTACGTACAAAACTTCCAATTATGGAAAATACAATATTCTTATTCGCCAACAGTAAAAAGATTACTCTGTTTTCATAACGGTTATTTCTGATTTGAACAAAGTGTAACATATAATATTTTCTCTGCGTAAAGAAAACATTTTTTGTTTATTTTAATCACGTCTTTCGAACTGGCGGACCCTTCTGATTAATCTCAGAAGTCATAAAAAATATGGTTGTTGTTTTTATAAGGAAAAATTGCATACGAATGGTTTTTGTCTATTTTGCTTTTTGGATTTTGCAAGAAGAATTTTCTACCCTGCCCTGTTCACCCTGCTTTCTTCATAATTTTGGTTGTTGATATATCATTCTGATGAGGCACAAAAACAAATCAAGATAAAAATGAACAATTCAATATAACTTACGATCAATGTTAATCTTAATTTATTTTTGTGAAAATAGCCCCAGAATCATTGCTGCATCAGGCGCGGATCCAGCAGTTTTGAAAATGGGGTCCCACTCTCAGGCTCTTGTTTGCCAATTTTTACCCAATTTATATTTGAAAGAAAATGCGGTGCCGATTTGACACTTTTTTTCAACGGTGCCGAACTGTCTTGTTTCCTCGATTGTACAGGTATATTAAAATACAAGAATGGCTTTTAAAACAATCTTATGTACAAAGAAATATTCAACTAGCCATTCTTTGAAAATTCCAATCGTCATATGGATGAAGGGTTAACACTGTTAATCGCTATATCGGAAAAACGATAATAGTACGAAAACCCATCATACGATACTATGCCTTCAAGACAGTCTTGTATCTAGGACAAAATATTAATCAAAGTTATTTGTATTTTCTCTTCTTCTTTCTTGTTTTAAGGTTTTTATTTTATAAAATTAAACATGCACCTGACTTATGTAAAATGGAAATAATTTGAAATTGTATGCTTTAGAGTTTTAACAATTATATCCTCCTCTGACAATAAGTCGGTCAGTCATTGGATAATGTTTGATTATTTTTTTCATGTTTGAAAAGTAAACATTTTTTTCTTTTTAATTATGTTCCTCATCTATTCTTGCTCACATGTGTAAAGTTCCATGGAGAAAAGATCGATAATAATTACATACCGACACATATTTGATTACCCTCCATTTTCCAAATGGCGTCGTATGACGTCACATAAAGTCGATCAAAGTTCAATAAAGCACATGATTTTTGTCATAGGCCAACCAAACTTAAAAAGTAAACCAGATTAAGAAAGTACAGTATTTTAGCTTTTTCAGTGTAATTGATTTGTCTGAAAAATTTCAAAAGATGTTTTTTTTAAATAGTTTGAAATTGAAGTATTAAAAATTAATTATTTGATGCAAATACTAAACTTGCTTACCCACATAAAAAGTATTTAATCCAGTGAATTTGGTGTTTTTGCTTTTGTCAATACAATCTATTAGACCGACATATTTTGGTAAAACAATTAATGACCGATTTCAATTTATTTTAATCACATTTATTATCACTGAGTGGTAACAATACAGTTTTGTTGATGCAATTTGTAATAATGACAGTTTTTTTTTTACCCAGACAATCTCATTTTTCTGTCTGGTTTAATTTAATTCTCTGTTCAATTTATGCTATAAATTTTGATTATTGCTGTTAAATTAATTCTTTTTCTATCTTCTCTGTGAATTTCATTTCATTACCCCAAGAAATAAGGGGTGTATCTGTTATTAAAGCAGCAGTGGAAATGCAAAATAATCTGCCATTTTGTGACTAATGGAGAGCACTTGCATGTATTTTCCCGGTAAATCTGAATGATCAATCATCATATTTTCAAAGTATTTTAAAATACAATTTGCTTGGCCTACATTCCAGAAACGGTCATGAACTGTGATGTCGATTATGTCAACAAACCGGAAAAATACAAATGCTTGGGGAATACCATCGATGGAAACATATTTAACAAGCATAATGATCAGGAGAAAAAGACATTAGTAAAAAGGATCTTTTTTACTTGCATGGAATTTATTCAATTCAAACTTCTCTGTTTTAATCTCATCTTGTAATTTTGACGTTGAAAAGTATTCCATCAGTGTTTATGTACGCTATGAATATACAAAATGACGTCATTGGTCTCGTGCTGCGCGAGAATTGTAAATCAAAACAAGTGATTGACTTTATTGCATGACCGAGCAGATGTCACGGTAGGATATTTGATTATTATTTTTTTACTTTCGTTTTCCATTAATGGCATTATGTACAATGTTGTGAAAATACAACATATCCTCATTGTTGACCAACAAATCTTCTCAAAGTTGACATAAAAATACCTATAAATAAATATATATATAATAAGTAAATTCCGTTACCTTTATATATTGTACTTTGAAAACATGTTACGTTCCTATCATGCAAATGTCTGAAACGTTGACTCAGGGGTATCAAACATCAGGGGGAAGGAAACGAAAATATTAATGCTAGAAAATGGCGTATATTTGCCGATCGATTTATCTCAATCTATGGAAATCTCGTATAACTCACGAACAATTTTTCAGCTACATGTATGGGAAGATTCAATGTATCAAATTTCTGAGGGTTTTAGCGATAAGGAGGTATATGAATTTAACGCTAAACGTTATCGTACAATTAAGATATTGCATAATATTGATGAAAAAATAAATACAAATATAGAGGCAAAAACTAGAAAAAAGGATGAATATATGTGTAAGTTTTAATTAATATTATATAAATGTAGAAAACAATGTTTGAATTTATAAAATAAACATGATTTCATATGCAATAATCGCCTTCATGAAAATTTAATATCCATAATTATCAAATTGAAAAGATATTATTTCCCAAAGCCCGAATATTTATAATTATGGATATTGACTTTTCATGAAGGACATATGATTGCATTATAATACTGCGCTAACCCACAGAGAAGTAATATTATATCAAAATTAAAGATTTGATTTTTGGTGTTTTAACGCCACTTTCAACAATATTTCAGCTATATCATGGCGACCAGTTTTAATGGTGGAGGAAGCCGAAGTACCCTGAGAGAACCACCGATCATGGGCAAGCAACTGGTAAACTTTATCACTTGCGACTGCGAGTCGAATGCACCTTTTTTGTAAAACGCCGTATTGGTGACAGGCTTGTATGAGTTGTTAGATCCAACGACCTAACTCATTGAGCCACCCGGGTCCCCCAAAATTAAAGAATAGGAAATCCAATGTGTCTTAACAATATTTTTAAAAGAAAAGTTTGAAGATACCAATTGCCATTGGGTAATTAAGAAATAAATCATGGAAGCCAGAATATGCTTTGAGTTTTAACATGGGTTGGCGGATATTAGTATTTTATCCCGAGCCAGAGGCGAGTGTTAACATTTACTAATATCCTCCAACCCATGTTAAAACTCAAAACACATTCTGTCTTCCATGAATTATTTCGATTCTGATATGCCTAAGAGTGCAAATACGGTAGTATACTTTGGTTGGAAGACGGTAATTTATATTGACGTTTGCGGACAATGTCGCACACAATTTATGCTGCCAAATTCGAGCAGACGATAATTCATCAACATGTACATTTACGACCGGAAAGTCAGTCACATGAACCGACGCATGTGCTAATAGCGAGTTATCGATGGTATAATCTCATTCGCACATGCGCCGGTGAATGTGACTGACTTTTCCATTGGCAGCATAAATTGTGTGCGACATTTTCCGCAAACGTCTTCCAATCAAAGTATACTACCGTATTTGTACTCTTAGACATATCAGAATCGAAATAAATCATGGAAGTCAGAATGCGTTTTGAGTTTTAACATGGGTTGGCGGATATTAGTAAATTTTATCCCTCACTTCTGGCTCGGGATAAAATACTAATATCCGCCAGCCATGATAAAACTCAAAACACATTGTGGATTCTATGATTTATTTCTTAAATATACAATGGGATACAGAAAAAAAGACAAAAGGACAGTGATCTACGAAAAAATAGACAGAAAACTAAAGTTTATGCGAAATGATCCAACGAAAATCCGTGTGTTTCCGAATGTAAAGCAGAGTATGTTCCACTAATGGCACATCTCGTGCTACTCTTATTACAAACCTGCTGATATGTCACGAAAGAGACGGATTGTGATTACGATAAACTGAACATGTGCAAATAAATAATCAATAAGTAGATATTGGGCACACAAGACATAGGACGAAGATCCCCCCCCCCCCCTCCAAAAAAAAGAAAACCAACAACAACACACACGCAACCCAAAACACTAAAAAGATGACCACAGAAACAAACAAAAAAACTCGGAGGGAAGCCAGGTGCTCGAGTCGGTTTAGCAGTTCCTGTTTCTGACATCTATGCAATAATATTGTGTTGTCCATGTTATATGCCTTCTAACCTTGGGACATATTTCGGCATATAACATGGACAACACAATATTATTGTTATTATTACTCTGAATGTCTGATGATTTAATCAAATGGAATTTGTCTAAAATGTATTGATAGTATACAGATTGGCAAACAATACTCATTTAAATTTAAGAAATATTTAATTTCAACAATAACAATGAACTGTCAAATATTTAATTCCCAAACATAGAACTGGCCATTGTTTTGACAGACGACAGCATCAACGTTAAAGCAAAGCGTATAATACATTGTAAATTATACACTGTTAAAAGCGCTCAGGTGATCCCGTTTAAACCCCGCCTATTTAAATGACGTAACATTGTTCTAAGCTCCGCCCATCAGCATAGTAATGACTCCAACAATAGTATCGTTCCGGTATATGCTTTTGTATGTCATATGTTTTCGTATCATCCATTTTATTTTGATTTCCACACTGCACCCGTTATTTTTGACGTGTCTTCCGATTTCTATTTCTGGAACGTAAACAGGACTCCAATGTGACATCTGTCAAAAATTTTCAAGGTTGCTTTTAAAGACGTAATTACCAAAAATAGTGAACCTACCTACTGAACCATTTTTTTGTAATGCTAAACATTTACTTCATTTATAAAGTAGCTGGAAAAAAATCCAGAAGGGCTATATAAAATTGAACTATGTCGTCTGCCTCTCGGACACCGACTCTTCCTGTCATGTGACTGTCATGGGGGTCATCGGTCGTACTTGTAAACAAAAGAGCTGATTGAAATGTGGTTGTTTCTTATATAAAATACATGTCATCTTGCAAATTAATGTATTTCAAGTGTAAATTTTTATTTTATAATACTGTAATAAAATGACATAAAAACAGCCTGATTTTTTATATATAAACTCTGATCTTTAAAACAAGTCTGGATAAAAAAATCATTTATTATTGTCATATTTATTGTAGAAATCCACTACCAAAGAGGC
Organism: Bathymodiolus brooksi; assembly: GCA_963680875.1. NCBI lineage: Eukaryota > Metazoa > Mollusca > Bivalvia > Mytilida > Modiolidae > Bathymodiolus > Bathymodiolus brooksi. The sequence goes on from OY804583.1 coordinate 56,297,308, forward strand.
ACATATACAGGCAATACTCTCCAACAACTTTAGGGAATTATTGTTTGTAATATTTCACTTTATACTAGTCACTTCAATGTATGTCAATTCATTGTATCTTTGACAAAAATACATAAAATGATTAACACTTATATATCATATATATTTTTTTAGCCAAATAAATACAAAACACTAAATAACTGTGCAAAACATCAGCAGTGCATGTGGTTTCAGCACCAAAAAAACATCAAAAGTAAACACAGTTTTGAAAGTGGTCATTTTCAAACATTATGTTATTTTATTTAGATGTAGTATGATTTGTAGATGGCCAGAACCATGAAATTTTAAAACCAGCCATTTCCGAATTTTATATTCGTTTTCATCCGCATATCGGCGCTGTTTTTATTTCAAACGAAAACATATGACGCCATTTTACTGACAACATAAGTTGCCAGATAATCGAGAGTATATTTAAATACAGGAAGACGATAATAAAAGATGGATTTTCATATAGTGAAAATGTATAAAGATAAGGAAGTCAACAAAAATGTCAAAAATATTTTTTATCAATGTGTGACGTAAAAGTGTTTTTAACATTTACGTTCGTAGTTAAAATACTTCAGGTGAATCGGGGTTGTTGATCGAGATGGTTCACGATATATGTTCCACCCTCCTCACTGAATTTGGTACTGCTTTGACAACTATTTTACCTATTTTGTTCCAGTATTGTTATAAATACTGTTATAGTGACAGCCGGAATCTTTGAGCCGTAATGAAAGCGGGAGATGCGGCGCTTTAAAATCTGATTCAACCCACCATTTCTTTAGAAATGCCTGTACCAAAGTCAGGGTCATTATGGTTTTGACAGTTTTCCGGTTGACTGATTTTGTCTGTTATATACTTATGAGTTTTGACTTTCCCTTTGGAAGACTGTTCGGAGTTCGGTAATTTTGTTATTACCCTTATTTTTTAAAACAATGTTATGTACAAAGAAATATTTAACTAGCCATTCTTTGAAAATCCATTCGTCATATGAATGAAGGGATACCACTGTTAATCACTATATCGGAAAATCGATAATAGTACGAACACCCATCACACGAGGATACTATGCGAGTGCATATTAAAACGACGCTATTTATTCTTTGTAAAATTATGTTTCGATAATATCATGTCAATTATAATGAAAGTTTCTTACATGAAGAGTAATAATCACAAATAATATTGTATATTAAAACTAAAGTAAATCTGACCGAGTTATAGTACATATTGTAATAAGTCACTAATCACAAACATATAACGACGTTAATGTCAATGACTTTATACATACAAATAAAGATGTGGTAACATAAATAGACACGTCTGATATAAACATAAACGATTAATCACAATCAGATAGAAAAACAATCATGGCTAATCAGAATCTAAAGTGGAGAAAACGACAGTATGGAATAGGGTTACTGCTCTAATAATCAGAATCTAAAGTGCAGAAAACGACCGTATGGAAAAGGGTTACTGCTCTAATAATCAGAATCTAAAGTGAAGAAAACGACAGTATAGAATAGGGTTACTGCTCTAATAATCAGAATCTAAAGTGCAGAAAACGACAGCATAGAATAGGGTTACTGCTCTAATAATCAGAATCTAAAGTGGAGAAAACGACATTCTAATATGACGTCCTTCAAACGCTTTGAGTCCAAGCCCGTGGTAAAAATAATATTTATCTATGACCGATTACGTCATAGATAGACGTTGGCTTTGCTTTATACGCTCGTGGTAAAATATTCGGCATAAAGTGCCAACCCGTGGTAAAAGCAATATAAATATAGGGCTACCGGTAATTATTTCTTAAGTATACTATAGGGTTACTGCTCCAATACTGATTAATAGTATTACACTTTAACGATTAATATACTGCCATGGACAATATTAATTAATGGTCGTGCAATAACCCTTTTATTGTATGTCATAACATTATTTGTAGATGATTGGAGCACCATGTTGTAGATGTCAATGACGTCATGATTTGAAACATTTCTGAAAATATTGGGTAATATTGCACGCTAATATTTGGCTACATTATATATAAAAGTTATTAGAAACATTGTTCGCAAGATAGACCACTGCAGTAATCTAGCGTTTTTATTAGAAGGGATGTGTCATCATAGTTTTTGGTATATTTTGGTGATATAGAGTTACTGGATATGAGCATGTGAACATACTCACAGTATAAAATGAAAAGCAAAAATATACCAATCCAACAGAAGAGTTCTAAAAATAATAGAAAAATTGTAGAAAAAACCCCAAGATAAAATCGATGATCCTAACACACAACTAATTCAAGAATGATGCCAGCTTAGACTAGTAGTCCACCAGCAAATGTATCGACCCAGTGATTCGTCCATAGTCAATAGATTGGAGAGTCAAATGATATAAATATCTGGGAGCAGGAAAATCAAAGGGCCTAAACAGGATAGCCAAAGGGCCTAAACAGGACAGCCAAAAGGTCTAAACAGGATATCGAAAGGGCCTAAACAGGATAGCCAAAGGGTCTAAATAGGAGAGCCAAAGGGTCTAAACAGGATAGCCAAATTGTCTAAACAGGACAGCCAAAGGGTCTAAACAGGACAGCCAAAGGGTCTAAACAGGACAGCCAAAGTGTCTAAACAGGACAGCGAAAGGATCTAAGCAGGATAGCCAAAGGGTCTAAACAGGACAGCTAAAGGGTCTAAGCAGGACAGCCAAAGGGTCTAAACAGGACAGCCAAAGGATCTAAACAGCACAGTCAAAGGGTATAAACAGGACAGCCAAAGGGCATAAACAGGACAGCCAAAGGGTCTAAACAGGATAGTCAAAGGGTCTAAACAAGACAGCCAAATGATCTAAACAGGATAGCCAAAGGGTCTAAACAGGACAGCCAAAGGGTCTCAACAGGACAGCCAAAGGGTTTAAACAGGATAGCCAAAGAGTCTGAGCAGGACAGCCAAAAGGTCTAAACAGGATAGCCAAAGGGTCGAAACAGGACAGCCAAAGGGCTTAAACAGGATAGACAAAGGGTCTAAACAGGACAGCCAAAGGGCCTAAACAGGACAAGAAAAGGGTCTAAACGGGATAGGCAAAGGGTCTAAACAGGATAGCCAAAGGATCTAAACAGGACAGCCAAAGGGTCTAATCAGGACAGCCAAAGGGACTAAACAGGATAGTCAAAGGTCTAAACAGGATAACCAAAGGATCTAAACAGGACAGCCAAAGAATCTAAGCAGGATAGCCAAAGGATCTAAACAGGATAGCCAAAGGGTCTAAACAGGATAACCAAAGGGTCTAAACAGGACAGCCAAAGGGTCTAAACAGGATAGCCAAAGGATCTAAACATGATATCCAAAGGGTCTAAACAGGACAGCCAAAGGGCCTAAGCAGGACAGCCAAAGGGTCTAAACAGGATGGCCACGATAGTGTACATCTTTAATTTTATATACTTTACGCATGTTACGTGCATAGTTAGGTTGATGATTATGGTGTTTAGCGCCGCTTTCAACAATATTTCAGCTATATCGCTGCGCTCAGTTTTATTGGTGGAGGAAACCGGAGTACCAGGAGAAAACCACCGACCTGTCGCAAGTCACTGACAAACTTTATCACATAATGTTGTATCGAGTACAGCTCACGGTGTAAGGTGTATTGCGAATTAATTAGCAACATAAAAAATAAATCGTGACCATTACATCATTAGACGCTATTATTCTGTTGTTGGATTTTATAGTATTGAAACTCTGATAAATTACAATCGTGGGAAAACATTCGATCTGCACAGTCCATTCTCATTTGAATATAATTAGGAAATTTAGAAAATAGCATTATTAAACCTATACTATTATATTTCAATCCAATGACATTCAACAATATAATATTAGATTAACTTTAATCTTCAATCATTGATCTTTTAGTTGTTTGGGACAAGTCTTAAACTGGTTACTTCTTTCAGAAATACATATGTTTATCATGCAATTATTTCATTTCCTGTACAAATAAAGGTATATGAATACTATATTCATCTAGTATACAAATAGTGTCCTGGTACCGGATTCGCATAGTGCGAACAGTCAGAAATGGTACATGTATTGCGCGAACGTAACAGAGGACACACTAGAAAATGATTGCAAACACTCTTTTTTCTGCGCTTTTCAGTAAAATTTGCCAATTGTTTTGGAATTTTTGACATTGCAGAATAAACACAATATATGTACATTTTCGGTAAAAATTTAATAAATTTACATTTATTGGGAAACAGGTCAGTGAAGCTTGTCCTTAGGCTTCAATATAAAGCTCGCAAAATTAACATTTTCCGCAATGTACACATATTATAGACAATTACGACAACCAATGTATGTAAGTTAAATTAGATACTCACGGCTGAAAAGTTAGTGCAGAGAGAAGTAATTTTCTAGTATTAAAATGCATCGTTTATCATCGTCTCTGCAGAGACGGAATACATTTCGACAAGATCTTGGTATCGGAATATAACCTTTTTAAGAGATCGAATAAGGCGAATCTTGTAATAGCCCTGGTCCAGTAGCCTGTTTCTAAGATGAAGATGACGTTTCAGGAAAACAGAATAATTGCTAGTGGCCCTAGCATAGCGAATCCATTGCGAGATGTAAACACCATATGCAGGAGAAGCTAGTATATTGCTGCACATATTTGGAAAATTTATGATTTTAAAATTGAAGTCGTCCCGTTTATCATAAATTTTAGTACTGAGTTGACCACTGTCGTCAAATTCGAGGTATAAGTCAAAAAATGATGCAGACGAAGCTGTATCTGTGGTCTCTTTAACTTCCAGCTCTGGAGGATATATCAATGGAAGAAATTCTGCAAATCTAGAATTATTGATAGATAAAACGTCATCAATATACCTGTATGTCAAATTAAAGGCTCTATCCTCATGAATCTTAACTTTTACAAGCTTTTGAAGAAACTCCGACTCATATGAGTATAAAAATAAATCGGCTAGAAGAGGGGCACAATTCGTACCCATTGGTATGCCGACGACCTGCTGAAACAGTGTCCCTCTAAAGAGACAAATATGTTATCGATGAGGAACTCCAGCATACTGATCACTTGTTCCTCGGAGTAGCATGTTTTACCTTTTTGAATTAGATATAAGATATAATTGAAAAGGTTATGCATTATTTCTTATTATTTAGTAAAGCATGCAACCAAGTTTCTTACGTTGAACAAAGAAAAATAGAATTAATATTTATGTGGTGTAGCAGCGCTAGAGATAGTGTTTGTCATGTATAATCTCATAAAATACAATATATTCGGAAATGCATTGCAGTAATGTCATTTTGTATAATTGAAACAAGATTTCTTTAACAAGTTAGTGCAGAGATGTCAGCACGCAATATATGAGGACTTCAGGAAGGAATGTTTATTGATGCTCTTAAGCATATGTCAGTCATAAAGTGACGGTCAGTTTCATTGGTCGATGAACCGTGACTAACTCAGTTACACCACCTACATGTCTCAAGAAAAACTTGAAGCTACCAAAAGTCGTTAATCGAAGAAAAACATTCAATGGAAAGAGCCTAAAACGACTAACAATGATCTAAAGAACATCACCCAGAAACCCAAAGATTGAGAAACACAAACCCGCTAAAACCAAGTGTGAGCTCATGTACCATGGAAGGGTAATCAGTTTCTACTCCATTAGTGGTACTCGTCATGTTACTCTTAATTCAAATCCGATGATAAGTCATGAATGTAGAAAGGACCTGCTTGTGATTATGACAAATGAAGCACACATGTGGTCATTTGTGTCACAGATATTCCGTAACTCGCAAATTTTATCACAATTACTTATTTCGAGTACACCTCGCCACAATTTGTAATCGCGGCCATCGCGATCGATTTTTGTTTTTTTTTGTGTCAGGAATTTACAATAGCGGAATGTTGTGATTAGTTTTTATATAAATTGACAAATAATGTTGACATTTTTATATGATATACAAAGAAATAAAATGTAGATATCTAATTTAGTGAGCACGACATGTTTCTGGAATAACCTTCATCAGAGATATATACATCATAGTCATGTGCTGCTGAAATGTTACCACATGTAAATTGAAAGTTCACAATTGGAAAATTGAAATACCCTCTTATATCTTAACTCATATATTACACAATTACACTCTCCAATTATCCACAGGGATAGTCTTGGTCGTGATCGTATGGTAGTTGGATTTACAACTACCTGTGCAATCAGTGCATATCACCACTAAAGTTGCGAGTTCGATCACCATTCATGAAGAGGTGTACTCAAAACAACATTATGCGATTAAGCTCGTCAGTGACTTGCGACTGACCGCCACGATAAAACTGAAATATTGTTGAAAGTGGCGTTAAAACACAATAACCCCCACCCCTGTTACATGTAAATGGAAAGTTCACAATTGGAAAATTGAAATACCCCTTTTTATCTTAATTTATCGTAAAATTCATATATTTCACAGTTACGCTTCCAATTTTCCTTATATATTTCACATAACACTACAATTTTTTCATAATAAAATCCTGGAGACTATTCATGTCCTATTTCGATAATTTGCTTGACAATTACATGTTTCTCTATTATTGTTTCGTCTGTGTTATAAATGTTTGTACTATTTCTTCAACAATTATCATTCTACCTTTGTCCTTTTCGTTTGATATCATTTAATTATTTTCTGATTGCTTTACCCCAAGTACTCTTTAAGTTGGTAATAAAAACGTAGATATCAAATTTAGTGCAAAAAACGCAACGCAATAGATATAAAAATGAAGGTCAAAAAGTCGCATACAGACAACGACAGCTATCTGGCATATTAAGAATAAAGACGGAACTAATTCAATATAAAAGGGATTGATTTAATTGTTCCCTTTTGTCTTGTTTATGTGCATTTAGACAGAAATGGAACGGCAGGAAATTCTATATTTTTGATTTTATTTTTTTTTAAATATTTTCAAATAAAGTTAAATTCTAAATTAAATAACAAAAAAAATATCATAAAGATGCATGTAACAAACGTATTTTACATTTGTTTAATTTTCCTTTATATTGCAAAATTAGAACATGAATTTAAAATTGCGTTTATAAATGTGTTGCACCTACAATGCTATATATGACCTTTTAATATACGATACCTTTTTTCTCATAGAGACACAAATTCATGCCACGAGGAAATATATGACCTTATATGATTTTTTCAACAAAGAAGATACGAATTCTTGCCACGCATAATATAAAGATTTCGTTAAATATCGTGCGGGTTTTTTTTCTATGATAAAAAGGCACTTTGTGGAATTGATCAAATACATGTCTTTTTAAAGAGACTATCAAAATCAAACAATGGAGGAGAATCGTGTACAAAGTTATATAAATGATTGTTTGCTTGATGGTGTTTAATACCACTTTCAACAATATTTCAGTTATATCGTGGCGGTCAGTTTTATTAGTGGAGGAAAACCATCGGCCTGGCGCAAATCACTGACAACATTTATCACTTAATATTGCATCGAGTACACCTCGCCATGAGCAGGGTTCGAACTACCAACTTTAGTGGTGATAGGTACTGATTGCACAGTTAGTTGTAAATCCAACTACCATACGATCACGACCACGACTCTCCCTGGACATGATTATGTAATTATGAATCAACATATTCTGAGAGGAAGTATGTAAATTGAAATTTGCAATGTCTTCATTTGTAAAATAATATTGAAACCAAAAAATGTACTTATGTGAGCAGTCCCCTTTGAAAAAAAAATATTGATTCGATCAAGCAGAGAAATAATGGTACAACAGATCGTATTTATATTATATTGGTGTGTGTGTGTGTGTACAGTGGTGTTCAACACGTCTGGACTATATGAGTAGCATGGTGGGTTTCTTATACGAAGTATGAACTGCTTACCCTTCGCGAGCACTTGGGTGTGCCCCCGTATTTTGGTTGGGATCGTGTTTCTCATTTGTTTAGTTTTCCGTGTACCCAATATTTCCAGTGTCTGTGGGTTGTACATTATTGATTGCCCTCTTCGGTTTTCTTTGAAAATTTTTTTTTACACAAATGAGGACATCTTCGAACAGGATCTATCTACATGCTCTGGAAATGAAAAGGTTCACTGACACGAACTATACAGTGAATGAGGATTCTGTATATAAGTCTACAGCCATTGACGTGGATTCGTGTTCCGATACCAATCTCAAGTGCTAAAATTTCGGACACCTATCCATGGCCATAGCTGTTACCGGTCAGTTTCTAGAGACCTTTCCATCGTCATAGTTGTCACGGGCCAGTTTCCAGATATCTTTCCATGGCCATAGCTGTCACCGGCCAGTTTCCAGACACATATCCATGGCCATAGCTGTCACCGGCCAGTTTCCAGACACTTATCCAGAGTAACAGCTGTCACCGGCCAGTTTCCAGACACCTATCCATAGCCATAGCTGTCACCGGCCAGTTTCCACACACTTATCCATGGCCATAGCTGTCACCGGTCAGTTTCCAGACACCTATTTATGGCCATAGCTGTCACCGGCCAGTTACTACACACTTATCCATGGTCATAGCTGTCACCGGCCAGTTTCCAGACACCTAGTTATGGCCATAGCTGGCAACGGTCCGTTTCCAGACACCTATCCATGGCCATATCTGTCAACGGTCATTTTAAAGACGTTTATCTATGGTCATATCTGTCACAGATCAGTTTCCAGACACATATTTATGGCCATAGCTGTCACAGGTCAGTTTCCAGAAACCTATTTATTGCCATTAGCTGTCACAGGCCAGTTTCTAGACACCTATGTATGGCCATTAGCTGTCACCGGCCAGTTTCCAGACATTTACCCATGGCCATTGCTGTTACCGGCAAGTTTCCAGAAACCTATCCATAGCCATAGCTGTCAACGTCCAGTTTCCAGACACTTATCCATGGCCATAGCTGTCACCGGCCAGTTTCCAGACACCTATTTATGGCCATAGCTGTCACCGTTCAGTTTCTAGACACTTATCCATGGTCATAGGCTCATAGGTGTCGTTTCCAGACACCTATTTATGGCCATACCTGTCAACGGTCCGTTTCCAGACACCTATCCATGGCCATAGCCGTCAACGACCAGTTTGCAGACACCTATCCATGACCATAGCTGTCAACAGTCATTTTCCAGACGTTTATCTATGGTCATATCTGTCACAGATCAGTTTCCAGTTACATGTTTATGGCCATAGTGTCACAGGTCAGTTTCCAGACACCTATGTATGGCCACTAGCTGTCACATGTCAGTTTCCAGACACCTATTTATGGCCATTAGCTTTCACCGGCCAGTTTCCAGACACTTATCCATGGCCATTAGCTGTTTCCAGACACCTCTGCATAGCCATAGCTGTCAACGGCCAGTTTCCAGACATCTATTCATGGACATAGCTCTTTCTGGTCAGTTTCCAGACACCAATCTATTGTCATATCTGTCATCGGCCAGTTTCCAGGCACATATCCATAACTGTCACTGGCCAGATTCCAGACACCTATCCATGGCGATAGCTGTCACTGACCAGTTTCTAGAGACCTATCCATGGCCATAACTGTCACCGGCCGGTTTCCAGACACCAATTTATGGCCATAGCTGTCAACGGCCAGTTCGCTATAACTGACGCAGCTTTCCTTTTCATTCACAAATTAATCTGATATCACAATACGGCTGAAAATTTGATTAACCCGATTTTTTTTAATGCAATTAACTTTGTCAATGACATCGGAAGTGATTAAATCAATTTTCTATATGATTTTTCTATTATCTGTTACCGGTCAGTTTAATTTCCAGACACTTATCCATAGCAATATCTGCCACTACCCAGTTTCCAGAAACTTATGCACGGTCATAGCTTTCACCGATCAGTTTCCAGACACCTATTTATGTCGATAGCTGTCACCGGCCAGTTTCCAGACACTTATTCATGACCATAGCTGTCAACGGTCATTTTCCAGACACCTATCTATGGTCATATCTGTCACAGATCAGTTACCAGACACCAATTTCTGGTCATAGTTGTCACAGATCACTTTCCAGACACCTATGTATAGCCATTAGCTGTCACAGATAGGTTTCCAGACACCTATCCTTGGCCATTAACTGTCGCATGTCAGTTTTCAGACACCTATCCATGGCAATAGCTATCACCGGTCAGTTTCAAGACACCTATCTATGGCCATAGCTGTTTCCGGCCAGTTTACAGACACCTATGCATGGCCATAACTGTCACAGGTCAGTTTCCAGATACCTATCCATGGGCATAGCTGTTTCCGGCCAGTTTCCAGACACCTATTTATGGCCATTAGCTGTCGCAGGTTAGTTTCCAAACACCTATCCATGGCCATAGCTGTCACCGGCCAGTTTTTAGACACATATCCACGGTCATAGCTGTCACCGGCCAGTTTTCAGACACCTACTTATGACCATAGCTGTCACCGGCCAGTTTCCAGACACCTATCTATGGCCAGAGCTGTTATCGGCCAGTTTCCAGAAACTTATACATGGCCATAGCTGTTACCGGCCGGTTTCCAGATATCTATCCATATCCATATCTGTCAACGGCCAGTTTCCAGACACCTATCCATTGCCATAGCTGTCCACCAGCCAGCTTCCAGACACCTATCCATGGTCATAGCTGTTTCGGGCCAGTTTCCAGACACATATGCATGGATATAGCTGTCACCGGCCAGTTTCCAGACATCTATTTATGGAAATTAGCTGTGGCAGGTCAGTTTCCAGACACCTATCCATGGCCAGAGCTGTTACCGGCCAGTTCCCAGACACATATCCACGGTCATAGCTGTTACCGATCAGTTTTCAGACACCTATTTATGGCCATAGCTGTCACCGGCCAGTTTCCAGATACCTATCTATGGCCAGAGCTGTTATCGGCCAGTTTCCAGAAACTTATCCATGGCCATAACTGTTACTGGCCAGTTTCCAGATTTCTATCCATAGCCATATGTCAACGGCCAGTTTCGAGACACCTATCCATGGCCATAGCTGTCCACCGGCCAGTTTCCAGACACCTATCCATGGTCATAGCTGTTTCGGGCCAGTTTCCAAACACCTATGCATGGATATGGCTCTCACCGGCCAGTTTCCAGACACCTGGTTATGGAAATTAGCTGTCGCAGGTCAGTTTCCAGACACCTATTCATGGCCATTGCTGTTACGGGCCAGTTTCCAGACACATATCCACGGTCATGGCTGTTTCCGACCAGTTTTCAGACACCTATTTATGGCCATAGCTGTCAACGGCCACTTTACAGACACCTATGTATGGCCAAAGCTGTAACCGGTCATTTCCAGTCACCTAAATATGGCGATAGCTGTCACCGGCCATTTTCAGACACTTATCCATGGCCATAGCTGTTACCGGCCAGTTTCCAAACATCTATCCACAACCATTCCTGTCAACGGCCAGTTTCCGGACACCTATGCATAGCCATTACTGTCTCCGGCCAGTTTCCAGACACCTATACATGGCCATAGATGTTTCCGGCCAGTTTCCAGACACATATGCATGGCCATAACTGTCAACGGCCAGTTTCCAGACACCTCTCCATGGACATAGCTGTTTCCGGCCAGTTTTCAGACACCTATTCACGGCCATAGCTGTCACCTGTGAGCTTCCAGACACATATCTATGGTCATAGCTGTCACCGGCCAGTTTCCAGACACTTATCCATGGCCATAGCAGTTACCGGCCAGTCTCCAGACATCTGTCTATAGCCTTAGCTATCAACGGCCAGTTTCCAGACACCTAGCAATGGCCATAGCTGTAACCGGCCAGTTTCCAGACACCTATGCATGGCCATAGCTGTCATTGGTCAGCTTCGAGACACCTATCCATGGTCATAGCTTCATAGCTGTTTCCGGCCAGTTTCCAGACACTTATGTATCGCCATAACTGTGACAGGTCAGTTCCCGGACACGTATATGTTGCCATAACTGTCACCGGCTAGTTTCCGGACACCTATCCATGGTCATAGCTATCACAGACAAGTTTCCAGACATCTATACATGGCCATAGCTGTCATCGGCCAGTTTCCAGGAACATATTCATAACTGTCACTGGCCAGTTTCCAGACACTTATTCATGGCCATAGCTCTCACCTACCAGTTTCCAGACACCTATTTATGGCGATAGCTGTCACCGGCCAGTATCCAGACACCTATGCATGGCCATAGCTGTCACAGGTCAACTTCCGGACACCTATCCATGGCCATAACTGTCACCGGCTAGTTTCCGGACACCTATCCATGGTCATAGCTCTCACAGACAAGTTTCCAGACAACAAGGTTCCAGACAACAAGTTTCCAGACACCTATGCATGGCCATAGCTGTCATCGGCCAGTTTCCAGGAACATATCCATAACTGTCACTGGCCAGTTTCCAGATATCTATTCATGGCCATAGTTGTCACCTACCAGTTTCCAGACACCTATCCTTGGCCATAGCTGTCACTGGTCAGTTTCGAGGAACATATCCATAACTGTCACTTGCCAGTTTTCAGACACCTATCTTTGGCCATAACTGTCACCGACCAGTTTCCAGACACCTATTTATGGCGATAGCTGTCACCGGCCAGTTTCCAGACACCTATGCATGGCCATAACTGTCACAGGTCAACTTCCGGACACCTATCCATGGCGATAGCTGTCACCGGCCAGTTTTCAGAGACCTATCCATGGCCATAGATGTCACGGCCAGTTCCCAGACACCTATCCTTGGCCATAGCTGTCACCGGCCAGTTTCCAGACACATATCCACGGTCATAGCTGTCACCAGCCAGTTTTCAGACACCTATTAATGGCCATAGCTGTCAACGGCCAGTTTCCAGACACCTATCCATGGCCATAGCTGTCACCGACCAGTTCCCAGACACCTATGCTTGGCCATAGCTGTCATTGGCCAGTTTCCAGGAATATATCCATAGCTGTCACTGGCCAGTTTCAAACACCTATCCATGTCCATAGCTGTCACCGACCAGTTTCCAGACACCTATTTATGGCGATAGCTGTCACCGGCCAGTTTCCATGCACCTATCCATGGTCATAACTGTTTCCGGCCAGTTTCCAGACACTTATTTATGGGCATCAGCTGTCGTAGGTCAGTTTCCAGGCACCTATCCATGGCCATAGCTGTCACCGGCCAGTTTCAAGACATATATCCACGGTCATAGCTGTCAACGGCCAGTTTTCAGACACCTATTTATGGTCATAGCTGTCAACGACCAGTTTCCAAACACTTATGTATGGCCATAGCTGTCACCGGCCAGTTTCCAGACACCTAAATATGACCATAGCTGTCACAGACCAGTTTCCAGACACTTATCCATGGCCATAGCTGTCACCGACCAGTTTCCAGACACCTATTTATGGCAATAGCTATCACCATGGTCATAGCTGTTTCCGGCCAGTTTCCAGACACCTATTAATGGCAATAAGTGTCACCGACCAGTTTCCAGACACCTATCCTTGGCCATAGCTGTTGTATTACAGCCTTTAAACAGGAGCTGTAACTATTTGACTAATCATAGATTGATTGGTGACGGATTGGTGAATGGATTGGTGAATGATCGGTTACGCATCTAAAATTGATGGATGTTAACTTATTTTACCGATTGCATAAGTCACTGACGAATGAGACTCGTCATTACCTTGACAACCGTCAAGTCAATGAATGATATAGAACATATGACAGATTCATATATATCTAAAACAGTAGCAAATTATGCAACATTTTACAATTTAATGTAAATTTCAAAAAATCAAATACACACGGGTGTCACTAGTGGAGCAGGAACGGATTACCCTTCCTGAGCACTTGAGTTCATACCCGGTTCTTGTTTGCTCGATCATCAGTTTTCTGTGTAGTGTTTTGTAGATTGTTGTTTGTCCTTTTGTGCTTTTTCTTTTTACCATTATATTTGTCTGTCCTTCTTCGATTTACACTTCTGATTACCCCTTTGATATCTGCAAACCCTTCTATCAATTTAACATTTTTGTTAATTTTGTAACAATCTTTGGTTTCTTAAATAAATTGTATTAATTATGTTAACAAAAATCAAATACAATATACATATGATACATGTGATACATAATACAAAGTAGAATGTAAATACACAAAAAGGGGCCGTTGTGGTCGTTATCGTATGGTAGTTGGATTTATAACCTATGCCTATCAGCACTAACGTTGTGAGTTCGAATTCCGCTCAGGTAAGGCGTACTCGATACAACTTTATGTGATAAAGTTTGCGAGTGGCTTGTGACAGCTAGTCTGTGGTTTCCTCCACTGATAAAACTGATCTCCATGTTATAACTGAAATATTGTTGAAAGTGGCGTTAAACACCATAGCCCCTAATCGCCCCCTAGCCCTCAACACACACAATAATTAATAGGTTTCAGAAACAAAACAATTTCATGATTGTATGGTAGATGGATGTACAACTACCTATTAGTGCATATTATCACTAACATTGTGAGTTTCAATCCCGCTCATGGCGAGGTGTACTCGATACAACATTATATGATAAAGTTTGACAGTGACTTACAGCAGGTTACAGGTTTTCCATGTGTAGTCCGGTTTCCTACACAAATTAAACTGACCGCCATATATATACATGTATATATCCTCGATTTAATTGAAATATTGTTGAAAGTGGCATTAAACACCATAACACTAACCCTAACCATACAATAACCATATTGCATTATTGGCAATAGGGGTATAAGTTTAGAAAATTTAATTTACAAATTGCTGAAGCTTTAATAGAAAAACATTGGATATTTTACTACTCATAGATATTCTATGTACTATTTGGAATAAGACTTTACAGTAACTTTTTTTTTTCAAAAAACATTCAATGTATGCTTGTAAAATTTCATATATTCATTTTCTACAATATACATGATAGTAGTATAAGCTTGGAAAATTCAATTTACTCTTTGTTGAAGCTTTTAATAGAAAAAACATTGCATATATTACTCATCTTAGATATTCTACAAACGAATGTATGCACTATTTGCAACAAGAGGTGGTGCACAGTAACGCTGATTTTTCTTCTCCCAAAACATAATCAATGTAGGCTTGTAACATTTCAAATATTACTTTTCTACATTATTCTATATATATACATATATATATATATATATATATCTGTATTTCTCAATAAACCATTGGAATACATATATTCATAGAGAATCACAAAGCTAATTACAAATATATACAATTACAGTGAAACCGAAATTGACATAGCTATTAACACGGAGCACACACACGTTTATTTATGATTTTTATCATTTTACATAAATTTAAAAGATCTGCTTTTTTCATTACGGTCATAATGTGTTTAAATTTAAGAACATTTGGCTTTTTTCTAAAGTAACTTGTGATGAGGTGCTTACAGTTTTTCTCAAAGTATTGACATTGTAAAATATAATGAAATTCATCTCCAATTGTCATTTGTGTCATAGAGGAGACATTTCCTATTGTTTCTTTCGATAGTTTCCCACCTTCCAATTTCAATAGGTAATCTATGATTAGTGATTCTAAATTTACATAAAATAATGGTATTTCTTAAGTCCAAAATTTCAAAATATAGTTCAGGCATAAATTTTCTTTAAATAACCTGTAATTTAAGGATTTGAACTTTGAACATTTTGGTTATACTGGTCTTTAATTGTTTGTTTCATAAATGAAATAGACCAGTCACTATTGATAAACGTCTGTGTGTTCCAAATATAGGCTAATCTACATTCATTTATAATATTATGAACATGTTTTAAAAGTGGAAAATTAGCATCATTCACTGCATACATTTCAAAACATAATCTATATATTATTAATGACAATTTAGATTCTTTACCAAACAACAACTTTGACCCAAACGACAAAATTCTAATCTTTACATCTAGCACAATAGGATATCTTCCCAACTCTCCGAAAAAATCATATATGTGGGCGTCAATTTTTTTAACTGCAGAAGTAGTTTACAAAATTTTATATACAGCCTTTCAATTATCTCTATGTTCCCGATTACCCATATTTCACAATCATATAATAATGTGGGTTTTACCATTTGTCAAATAGGTCTAGTTGACAATTTATCGAAAGACTATGTATTTTACCAAGTTTCAAAACCTCATACATTGCTTTAATACCTTTATTTACAGCAATCATCACTGATTTATTAAAATTACCATTTTTGTTAATAACAATGAATTCATCAACAATTTCTAGTTGTTTTCCATTAAAGTTAAACCTAAGATTATTAAGAGTTCTTCCTTGTGAAAAAAAAACCCAGAACTTTACTTTTTTCTTTTAGTTTCCAGATATCACAGTTCGCATTAGGGGTATAGGCTTAGAAAATTTAATTTTTAGAATGTTGAAGCTTTTTTTTAAATAAACATTGTATGTTTTACTCATCTTAGATATTCTATGTACTATTTGGAACAAAAACATGCACAAGTAATTTTATATATAACATCAATACTTCTCCCCAAAATTAATAAGCTTAAACTTGAAATATTTCATTTTCTATATTATTTGCAGTATTTAAAGACAATTTGGACAATTTAATTAACAGATCGTTGAAGCTTTTAATAGAAAACAAAGCCATTATATATTTTGGTTTTATTGCTCCCAAAAGCTTTCCAATATTTCGATATTGAGTGTACCTGATGCGAATTATTCCAGAAACGTGCAGTACTTTTTAATATATATTAAATTAACACTAACTAGGCTAATGTTTTTATGGAACATTTCAAGCATTTAATTAAATATCTGTGTGTAAATTAAATGTTGTAAATGATTGAAATATCAGTTCTCACGATAAACATCGTTCCTCCGTCCTAATACCAGTAAAACTTTGTTCAGACCAGTAAATTTTTCAGTTTTTATTTAGAACAAAATAAAAATAAATTCAAGAATTTGATTCGGAGGAGTACATCTATGTCGAGGACTGAAATATTGCAAAGGATCAAAATAAACTTTTACTTCTAAGGTTTAATGCTAGAAATAATAAATTTATTATTATACTGTATACTCCAATAATTAAAAAGAATTAAAAAATATCCAGTAAAATTAATTATATATTTTACTACTTTTATCTACTGCTCATATCAATTGACCATTTGCCAGTTTCCGACTTGATTATCAATTATATGGTTTTTTGTGTCTTTGTATTAGTTGCTTCCCTTTTAGATGGAAGAAAGTGTCCATCCATTTCATACAATGTTCAACCAAAATAACATATATTTGTCTCATATTCTGTATAAAATTTAAATGTTGTAAGAAATTGTGAATTTTTGATTTGTCATAAATTTAACCTAAACCACTGTTATTTTACAAAGTTCAAATATCTATAAATTTTAAGAAAATCTAACTCAAATTATGTGTCCTTTCTGTAAGAAAATTAACTCAAATTCTTTGATCTTTCTGTAATAAAATTAAACTCAAATTCTTTGTTCTTTCTGTAAGAAAATTATACTCAAATTCTTTGTTCTTTCTGTAAGAAAATTAAACTCAAATTCTTTGTTCTTTCTGTAACAAAATTATACTCAAATTTTTTGTTCTTTCTGTAAGAAAATTAAATTCATATTCTTTGTTCTTTCTGTAAAAAAATTATATTCAAATTCATTGTACTTTCTGTAAGAAAATTATACTCAAATTCTTTGTGCTTTCTGTAAAAAAAATTTATTCAAATTCTTTGTTCTTTCTGTAAGAAAATTAAACTCAAATTCTTTGTTCTTTCTGTAAGAAAATTATACTCAAATTCTTTGTTCTTTCTGTAAGAAAATTAAACTCAAATTCTTTGTTCTTTCTGTAAGAAAATTATACTCAAATTCTTTGTTCTTTCTATAAGAAAATTATATTCAAATTCTTTGTTCTTTCTGTAAGAAAATTAAACTCAAAATCTTTGATTTTTCTGTAAGAAAATTAAACTCAAATTTTTGTTCTTTCTGTAAGAAAATTATATTCAAATTCTTTGTTCTTTCTATAAAAAAATTAAACTCAAATTCTTTGTTCTTTCTGTAAGAAAATTATACTCAAATTCTTTGTTCTTTCTGTAAGAAAATTATACTCAAATTCTTTGTTCTTTCTATAAGAAAATTATATTCAAATTCATTGTTCTTTCTGTAAGAAAATTAAACTCAAATTCTTTGTTCTTTCTGTAAGAAAATTAAACTCAAATTCTTTGTTCTTTCTGTAAAAAAATTATATTCAAATTCTTTGTTCTTTCTGTAAGAGAAGTATACTCAAATTCTTTGTGCTTTCTGTAAATTTTTTTTATTCAAATTCTTTGTTCTTTTTGTAAGAAAATTATACTCAAATTCTTTGTGCTTTCTGTAAAAAAATTATATTCAAATTCTTTGTTCTTTCTGTAAGGAAATCTAGCTCAAATTATGTGTCCATTCTGTAAGAAAATTAAACTCAAATTCTTTGTTCTTTCTGTAAGAAAATTAAACTCAAATTTTTTGTTCTTTCTGTAAGAAAATTATACTCAAATTCTTTTTGCTTTCTGTAAAAAAATTATATTCAAATTCTTTGTTCTTTCTGTAAGAAAATCTAGCTCAAATTATGTGTCCTCTCTGTAAGAAAATTAAACTCAAATTCTTTGTTCTTTCTGTAAGAAAATTAAACTCAAATACTTTGTTCTTTCTGTAAGAAAATTATACTCAAATTCTTTGTTCTTTCTGTAAGAAAATTAAACTCAAATTCTTTGTTCTTTCTGTAAAAAAATTATATTCAAATACTTTGTTCTTTCTGTAAGAAAATTATACTCAAATTCTTTGTGCTTTCTGTGAAAAAATTATATTCAAATTCTTTGTTCTTTCTGTAAGAAAATTATACTCAAATTATTTGTGCTTTCTGTAAGAAAATGATATTCAAATTCTTTGTTCTTTCTGTAAGAAAATTATATTCAAATTCTTGGTGCTTTCTGTAAGAAAATTATACTCAAATTCTTTGTGCTTTCTGTAAGAAAATCATATTCAAATTATGTGTGCTTTCTGGGAAAAGGCAAAGGGGAAACATAAAATAAAAAAAATGTCGAAAGGGAACAGATTTAGAATCAAGTGAGAAACTTTCAAATTGTCTAATTGGAAACAGATTTGGTCACAAAATACAAAAATCCTTCATTTACAACTATAAACTAATACATTCTATATCTACTTAAAATTAACAGCTTTGTAAAGTTATAGTTAAATGTTATACCACATCGTTTGTCACAAGTTTGTCAAAACCATCATGTTCACAAAATAAAAAATAAAAACTCTTTCATTAACAACTACAAATATATAAACTAATACAGTCTTATTTCTATTTATAGTGAACATTTTTTTCTAAAGTCATTGTTAAATGTCATACCACGTGATTTATGTCAATACCATCATGTTCACCAAATATAAAATTCCTTCATTTACAACTATAAACTAATACAGTCTCATCTCTATCTATAATGAACAGCTTTGAAAAGTCATTGTTGAATGTTATATCCCATGGTCCCTCAACATCATCATTCTTACTTAATACTATATCACGGAATGTTCCATCTGGTGACAACCTTTGTATGTCGTCTGAATCATATCCACTTATGTATACATGACCTTGACCATCCACAGCCAGTCCTATACCTCCTAATATGTTGTATTTATATATAACGTGGCCATCTAAATTGATACAACACAATCTCCTTTTCTCTCTTAACAACAACTGGCCATTCCTTTCATTATACACTAAACTGTTAATATCACCACCATCAGTTGTTACCATCTGTATTTAAAATAAAAACTTTACCATTTCCACCTATGGACATTGTGTCCTTTCCAGCAGTGACACCGCAACACCATTCTCCTATCTTTATCTTTTTGCCCTTTGTGTTGTTAGTTGTGTTGATAAATTGTATGGATCCCTCCTCTGGAAGAGTAACTACTGCTTTATCTGTACATGGTACTACAGTAATACAATAAGGTGAACTGGTAAATGATATTTCATCTTCATAGGTTTTGTAATCCTTGTATAAATATACCTTTGGATGAGATAACTGATCATTACAAAGTAGTAATTTATTGTCAGAAGTGACAGCCATGCTTGTTAAATTGTATGTTTCGCCGTGTTTTACGTTAACTTGACCTTCTTTTATAAATTCGGTCAGGAATTTTGTTCTATCTTGTTGTACTTGTGGCTGTTGTCGTTCCATCGATGTATATTTAATAGGACAAGGTCGGGCAATTTGTGAAACGGATCCTATTGTTACAATATTGAAATTTTTAATTTCTTCAAATTCCATGTCAATTTCATTAATCTCAGACATCATGTCTTGAATCTTGGTGTCTGTTTTCTGGATGTTTGTTATTTGTTTTCGTAAAACTAAAAATAGTTGATTATTAGAGCCATGCTCTTTAAGGAATTCTAGTTCTTGTTTATTGTCTTTTAAAACCAACGTTAACTGCGACATTTCATTTTTCTCTCTCTTTATTTTTTCGTCATTTTTTTCTTGGACAGACGCTACTTCAGCTATTAACCGTTCTTCAAGGTCATCGATATATTTTAGGAGCTTTGATTTAACTGTACTAATTTGCTTAAATATTGATGACTTCTTCTGTTCCAGTAATTTTCGATTATCGTCTCTATTTTCTACCACTTTCTCAAGTGTTTCAGTCATATTATCTAGTTCTTTTAACGTATCGGAAAGTAAATACGATTTGTTTACGTCCTTTGACGCAACATCTAACGGTATAACAGTCTTACACGAACTATGACCCTCCGGAATACAAGCTCTACTACATACAACATCATGTTGACTACAAAAATAATCAATCTGGACGTCTGTGTGTATTTCACAATTTATTTTAGAAGATGGTAGTATCCTTGCTCCTATCAGCGCCAAATCAATTACATGGTGAGATTTAAATGCCTTGCACCGCATATGCCATTTAGCGCATTCTCCACATAATTTTTCCTCGCATTCAGAACAATATTTCTCAGCTTGTACAGTTTTGCTATCTTCTAAGCAAGTATCACATACATCAGCTGAAGCCATAATAGATTTACAAACAAAATGATTTGATTTGATTTTTGGTGCTTAACGCCACTTTCAGCAATATTTCAGCTATATCATGGTGACCAGTTTTAGTGGTAGAAGAATTCGGAGTACCCGGAGAGAACCACCTACCATGGGCAAGTAAGTGGTAAAAATTTATCACTTACGGCTGCGAGTCGAGTGCACCCTTTTGGTAATTTACAAAGCCGAGACGTATTGGTGATAGGCTTGTATGAGTTGTTAGGTAATCCAACTACCTAACTCATTGAGCCACCCGGGCCCTACAAACAAAATGAAGAAATACATTTTGCACATAGGAAGGGCTAATATAGTCTACATGTCATTGTGGCATTTTCTATGTTATTTGCAAAAGTGTTTATTTTATTTTTGCTACGTTTAAATATTATTGATATGATTTACCCATGCTCGGCTTTAAAATCATACAAAATTATTTATTGTATACGATGTTCTGATTGGTCGCAATTGCACTTCATGTACGAATATAAAACTCCTACTCGAACGAGCGAGTGATTGGGTGATTGTTGCTTAACGCCAATTCAGCAATTGTTCAGCTATATCATGGCGGGAACAAGTTAACTTTCAATGAGATGATGATGAGGTCCGCTTTGCTCTTGACCAACACGCTGAGTTGGATTTTTATAGTGATAGTTCACTGAAACAAAAGGCCGTGGATAGACATGTCACCCACTTCGAACACATTATCCTGATTCCGAGCCAAACAGCTATTTCTCCTTAATGTGAATAACAACCTTCTGTTGGCATCCATTAAATGTAATGGATCAATATGAAATAATTAAAATAGAACACCTCTTCCACACGTATTTACATTGTGTTTATCATGCAATGTCAAAATCCAAAAACAACTGCCAAATTATTTATTTTTTTAAACAGAAACAAACGTAATTCTAATCGTTTTAATAGTGTCCTCTGTGACGAAGTAAAAAATCATATTTGATAATCCATGAATAACCCCAAATAGATAAAATATTTGTAAACAACTTCTTTATAGCTGGATAAAATACAAAAATGCTAAAATTAATTTTGACCCCTCTTAGTTCTAATAATAAAACCCTAAATGCTCGCTTACTCGCAAGGGTTTTAACGGGGTGCCATTACACGTAATAGTGCAGCCGCCGGTATTTTTTGTGCTCGCTTTCAGAGTTTCTGACGCCTGCATTTATCAATAATAAGACATAACCTTTCCTTTTGTCCACTATTATAACAAGTTTGCATCACCTACCAGTATTTTAGAATGTAATTCTCACAAAATAAAAATCCATGTTTACTTTCTCTGGACATTTTGAATTTCGTCATCTCCGGCCTCACTTTGGTATTTTCCTTATTTGGATGTCGATACCATATTTGGCGATTTGAGGCATGAATGTTTACATCAGCGTAGTAAGCATCGTAGTAAGAAATACCATATTTAGAAAAGCTCCGCCTTCCGTAGTTTCCGGTTATGGAAAACGATCGATAAATTTGAACAAGGTTGTTGCTACCTTTGAAAAGCATATATTTCTCAGCCAAATTTGGTATTGTGGTTAATCGAATATTTTGAAAATATCGTGGAATTATAAAGATGGTTATTCATCTCAATCTGGATGACCGTTAAGAAAATTAACAAGGACTGGGATCATCAGTAATAGTTATAATGGAATGTTTGAAGCGTAAATAGTGAGTTTTTATGTTTCAACTGCAATTTATTTTTTACTCCATTGTGACGAATGGGACCGCTTTGTAGCCGAGACACAAGTTTGTCACATGAGCTACATTATTGCAGCTAACTCCTCTCTATCTATAACCACCCCACCTGCACCCCCCCTTTTCCCTTCCTGTTATTTTTATTTTGATTTCCTCAGTCACCATGGGCATTTATTTCTAAAACAAATAACCATTGCATTTTAAATTTCAATGTCACTAAGAATATGTTATTTTGTTCTTGTAGCATGATAATCAAAATCGTATCGTCACGGTATGTGTTTTCGTGTGTCATTTGTTTTCCTTTTATCTATTTTATTTTGATTTCCACAGCGCACGCATTATTTTTGACGTGTCTTTCCGGTTTCTATTTATGGAACATAAACAAGACTACAGGGTAACATCTGTAAAAGGTGTTAAAGTTTGCTTTTAAAGACGTAAGTACCAAAAACAGTGAACCTACCTACTGAACCATACTTTTTGTAATGCTAAAAATTTACTTCATTTATAAAGTAGCTGGATAAAAATCCAGAAGGGCTATATATAATTGAACTATGTCGTCTGCCTCTCAGACACCGGCTCTTCCTGTCATGTAACTGTCATGGGGTCACTGATCGTACTTGTAAACAAAAGAGCTGACTGAAATGTGCCTGTTTCTTATATAAAATACATGTCACTTAGAACAATTAGGTCTCTAGTACAAGGTCGGATTCACAAACTCAAAAATTGTGTTAATAGTCGACCTAAGTCTGTATTTAAAGACATCTTCATGACAAATATGTTATCGTTCCTGCGGACAAGGCTTCCAACAATATCGTGTTTGTATGTAAGTCATATTACTTCGAATGCCTAATCAAGGAATTAGGCATAGATAACAACACCTCTAGTAATACCACATACAAACCAACTTCGTTCGACAAAGATGAAATCCTAGCTAACCACAGATCATTCATGACCTCTTTAAACATTACCTCTGGTAAAGAGTCTGAGGATTTACCCTATTTATATTGGATACCTAAACTCCATAAGACACCATACAAAGAAAGGTACATAGCGGGATCATCAACTTGTTCGACGAAAGAATTGTCTATTCACCTGACAAAGATTCTGTCTGCAGTAAAAGAGGGACAACAGAAATATTGTGAAACTGTTTACTCGCGTAGTGGCATAAATCTCATGTGGATTCTGAAAAACTCTAAAGATCTTTTGGATAACCTGAAATCAAGATCTTTCTCTCAGGTATCCTCCATCAAAACTTTTGATTTTTCAACTCTATATACCATCCTACCGCATGACAAATTAAAAACCCGCTTAAAAGAAACAATTCATAAAGCTTTTAGTCATAGAAACTATGGCTCAAAATTTGTTGTGTTAGGCTACAATTACACATATTTTTCAAACAAAATTCAAAAAGGTAAAACATGCTACTCCAAGTGATCAGTATGCTGGAGTTCCTCATCGATAACATATTTGTCTCCTTTGGAGGGACACTGTTTCAGCAGGTCGTCGGCATACCAATGGGTACGAATTGTGCCCCTCTTCTAGCCGATTTATTTTTATACTCATATGAGTCGGAGTTTCTTCAAAAGCTTGTAAAAGATAAGAAGATTCATGAGGCTAGAGCCTTTAATTTCACATACAGGTATATTGATGACATTTTATCTATCAATAATTCTAGATTTGCAGAATTTCTTCCATTGATATATCCTCCAGAGCTGGAAGTTAAAGAGACCACCGATACAGCTTCGTCCGCATCATTTTTGGACTTATACCTCGAATTTGACGACAGTGTTCAACTCAGTACTAAAATTTATGATAAGCGGGACGACTTCAATTTTAGAATCATAAATTTTCCTAACATGTGCAGCAATATACCAGCTTCTCCTGCATATGGTGTTTACATCTTGCAATTGATTCGCTATGCAAGGGCCAGTAGCAATTATTTTGATTTCCTGAAACGTCATCTTCATCTGAGAAACAGGCTACTGGACCAGGGCTATAAAAAGATTCGCCTTATTCGATCTCTTAAAAAGTTTATATTCCGATACCAAGATCTTGTCGAAATATATTCCGTCTCTGCCGTAAAAATTATAAGCGATGCATTTTCATATAGTGAAAATGTATAAAGATAAAGAAGTCAAAAATGTCAAGAATATTTTTTTATCAAAGTGTGACGTAAAAATATTTTTGACATTTACGTCACCGAATATGGTACTGCTTTGACAACTATTTTACCCATTTTGTTCCTGTATTTAAATACTGTTACAGTGACAGCCGGAACCTTTGAACCGTAATGAGAGCGGGAGGTTTGGCGCCTTAAAATCTGATTCAACCCACCATTTCTTTAGAAATGCCTGTACCAAGTCAGGGTCATTACGGTTTTCACAGTTTTCCGGTTGTTGACTGATTTTGTCTGTTTATATAATTATGAGTTTTGACTTTCCCTTTGTAAGATTGTTCGGAGTTCGGTAATTTTGTTATTACCCTTATTTGCAGTGCATTGTGGTTTCAGCACTAAAAAAAACATCTAAAGTAAACACAATTTTGAAAGTGGTCATTTTCAAAATTCTGTTAATTTATTTAGATGTAGTATGGTTTGGTAGATGGCCAGAACCATGAACTTTTAAAAACGGCCATTTCCGGATTAAATATTCGTTTCCATCCCGTATATCGGCCTTGTTTTTACTTCACACGAAAATAGATGACGCCATTTTACTGACAACAAAAGTTGCCAGATAATCGAGAATATATTAAAATACAAGAATGGCTTTAAAAACAATCTTATGTACAAAGAAATATTTAACTAGCCATTCTTTGAAAATTCCAATCGTCATATGAATGAAGGGTTAACACTGTTAATCGCTATATCGGAAAATCGATAATAGCACGAAAATCGATAACACGATGATATGTCTTGTATCTAGGACAAAATATTAATCAAGGTTATTTGCATTTTCTCTTCTTGTTTTAAGGTTTTTATTTTATAATATTAAAAATACATCTGACTGATGTAATATGGAAATAATTTGAAATAGTATGCTTTGTAGTTTTAACTCTTTGATTATTATTGTTTTACTTTCGTTTTCCATTATCACTCATTATGTACAATGTTGTGAAAATACAACATATCCTCATTGTTGACCAACAAATCTTCTCAAAGTTGACATAAAAATAACTATAAATAAATGATATATATAAATATAAATAAGTAAATTCCGTTACCTTTATATATTGCACTTTGAAAACATGTTACGTTCCTACGTACGCAAATGACTGACACGTTGACTCAGGGGTATCATATATAAAGGGGAAGGAAACGAAAATATTAATGCTAGAAAATGACGTATATTTGCCGATCGATTTACCTCAATCTATGGAAATCTCGTATAACACACCCTACAACCGGGAACAGCAGTTCGGGCTATCACTTACATCAGATCAGTGGAGTTTAATGGCAATCGGGAACATGAAAATAATTAAAAGAAATTCCATTGTTAATTAACTTTCTTTCTCTCATTATTGTGCATTATTCATACCACTTCTCCCTGGCTGCTCCTGACACTTGTAGAAAAATCATTTGTTTCCCGATTTGACACTAAAAAGTCTCGTGAAATTTTTCATGTTCCCGATTGCCATTTAACTCCACTGATCTGATGAAAGTGATCAAAAATGAAATATTACAAAACTTCTAAATATCCTAATTCAATCAAATTTTTTTAAAAGAAGTAATTTTCAAGTTATTTTTCAGTTTATCCACGTCAAAGACATTTCCAAAGTCAATGACAATGGAAATCAATACAAGCAAAAGCTAATACTATGGTATTGGACAAAAAACTATTTTTTAATGAGTTTCACAACTTCGAAAATATATTTTTACTTCGAAACAATCTCAATGTTTTGAAATTTAAAGGCAACCATTAGCCATGAATTTCAATATTTGAATTATTCTAAACACTAATGGCTCAACTTATTACAGGATAAATCAGAAATAAGAATTCATGTCACTGTTGTTCCCGATTGCCAACATCTGCTGTCAGTGATAGTCAGTTTCAAAATAATCTGCTGTCCCCGATAGCCAAAACATTTTGACCATTGGAATGAAATTGCGTATAATATTCTTACTACACAACACTTCGAGTTCCCATTGTACAGGAAGGTAGAAGAAACACTATAGTTTTCATGTGTATGATAGAAACTTGTGCTTTCTTTTGAACTTTTAGAGAAAATGTTAATGTTCTGAAGAATTCTCTGTTGAAAATGTCAAATTCTATCTTCTTTGATTGAAAACTGACATAAATATTAAAACCTGTACTGTCATATTTGGTATGCAAATTTCTCATTTGTAGTGCAACAAATCAGACATAAATTTAAAATCCAAAAAGTAGATTAAATGGAAGAAAAACGTCAAAGAAATTCCTACCTGTCATTCCGTGTGACGTAGATATGATCTGAGTTCCCGATAGCATCTGCTGTCCAGATAGCCGGTTGTAGGGTGTGATGTATGGGAAGATTCAATGTATAAAATTTCTGGCGGTTTTAGCGATAAGGAGGTATATTTAACGTTAAACGTTATCGTACAATTTTAAAGTATTGCATAATATTGATGAAAAAATAAATACTAATATAGAGGCAAAAAGGGATGAATATCTGTGTCATAATTAATATGATATTTAAATGGAGAAAACAATGTTTGAATTTATAAAATAAACATGATATGCAATAATCGCCTTCATGAAAATTTAATATCCATAATTATTACATACTTAGTTCAAATAAAGGCATTTTTGTATGACCAATATGACCGGAAGTAAACTGTCCATATTTTCACATCCCGGGAAAATAACCGGTTATTAGATTACTACAAGATCATATCCATATCGAGGCCCATGTTGGCCTTGGCCAATATGGGCCTCGACTTCGTCTCAGGCCAATATGGGTGTCTCTTTTCTAGATGTTGGAAGTATGTAATAAATAGTTTAATACATGGGCATTTCCATATTGGCCTGGTTATCATCTCTCGACCCATATTGGCCCTCGACTGCGGGTATTAGCCAGAGACTCCCATATCAAGCCCGACAGCGAAGCTGGATGGCTGATATGGGTCGAGGGTTGATACCAAGGACGATATGGAAAATTTCATGTCATAATCTTTTTATCACATATTTTACATTGACCTTTTCCAAGCATTGACTTTTATATTGCAAAAAAGATCTTTGAACTGACAAATGGCGAAAATAAATATTTAAGAGAGTTGCCTTTGTTCAACTTCGAGTCTGGTTTCAAAAATATACCAATCAATGTCGATCTGTACAATGACGTTAGAAACTGTTTGTAAAATCTACTCAAGACGTTGACATTTGAATGGAAATTCCTATTCAACGCGACGTATACATTTGAGCTAATTATTCCGTTTCTAGTTACTTAAACTTTATTCCAATATGTTGAAATGTGTTAATTTGATTGAAATACGATTTTATACATATTTTCATGCATCATCTTTCCTTGTACTTTGAGACCACTGCGCAGATACCGGAGGTTGAATTCGGGGGCAAATACGGATATATGAGTGCAAATATAGATATTTGAGAACAAATACGGATATTTGCCCCGTATGAGGGCAAATAACCAATACTGACTTTCAGCTATTATTGGACATGCAAAAACGAACATATTGCAACAAAATATGTGACAAGTAACATATCTTTATTTCTTGCCCCAATGACTTTTACATTGTTTGGTTTTCCAATCTTTTGACCACTATAATTAAATATATTATTATTATTATTATTATTTATCTTATTTAAAAACAATTCTATCAAAACGTAGATATCTCATCTAATGCACTGATGAAGGTTATTCCAGAAACACATCGTGTGCATTAGATGAAATATCTACGTATTGGTAGAAAATCTAAAAAATAAGATAAATAATAATAATAATAATATATTTAATTATAGTGTCACACATGAGATATACATTAGACAAGACAATATATATGTTACAAGGCTAATCCCAATCCAGGGCGATTCGGAATCCTCCTTGGGCAAATCGGAATTCGAGTTTGTCCTAGGAGAAACCCGAATTCCGATTTACACTGGTTTTAATCTAGTGTAAATGGGAATTCGGGTTTCTCCTAGGACAAATCAAGATATCCCGATTTGTACTAGAGCGATTCGAATCGTACTAAAATTCTAGTGGGATTCGGAATATTACTGAAAATATTGCTTAGTGCGATTCCTGATCCTCCTAACATTTTTTTCTGTATTGTACTAATGTTTTGTAGGTTTAACGAGTATTTGATATGACAAAAGACTACAAACTCATTTTTATTACAGGAATACAATTCTAAGTGAACGAAATACTAATTAAATTAAATACAATAAATCCTTTTATCATATAGTATCAAATATTTCATGTAGATTTCTTTGTAAAATACAAATGCAATATTTTCCAATATTTCTACTAGTCTTCCTTTATAAATATATATATATATATAAAGTAGAGCATTTCCGAATGAGTTAAGAATATTGCATCTTGACCGATATTGCATTCCATTCTTTCTCCTTTAACTTTGGTACGCACTAGAGAGGCTTCGAGTAAAACTATATATGCACGCAAGCAGACGAGAGATAAACAAAGATGGCGAACTATATTAAATGCATGTAGCAAAGAAATATGGCAAAATGTAATTTTCACAGACTGAAATATTTGGTACTATATGTATATTATAAAAGGGTTATTGCACTAATATTCCTCATTATTATACTTCGTGTAAGTTTCTGTAGTGATATTTGGTACTGTAATATTTTGACATATTACCTGGGTAATATTTTGGCATATTACCTGGAAAATTAGACAATCAGTATAATAATGATATTAATGTGCTCTTGTCCAGGTAATATGCCAAAATATTACCCAGGTCTGAGAGACATATGGGTAATGGGCAATATGTCTCTCTGACCTGGGTAATATTTTGGCATATTACCTAGACAAGACCACATTATTATATAAATATTAGTGCAATAACCCTATAACATTCTTTCAAAAAATGTATTCAAATGATCCTTAACTGGAATAGCAAAACGGGAGATATCTAATTTTGGGCGCAGGGCACACTTTCTGGAATAACCATCTTCATGTATGGTCATAGTAAAAATGATTGGAAATCCAACAATTTAAAAGTATTTTGTGGCAAGTATTCCAAAGGGCTTAGACATTGACTAAGATTACCTGTCAGTGTGCATGGGGGAGGTTGACCTTTGTATAAATAAATTTCATTATTTAGTAACTAAATTTCAAACAGAAATATCTCTAATAAACCAAGGGACCGTCGTGGTCGTGATGTAATGGTAGTTGGATATACCACTATCTGTGCAATAAGTGCCTATCACCACTAAAGCTGTGAGTTCGATTCCTGCTCAGGGTGGGTGTACTAGATACAACATTATGTGATAAAATTGGTCAGTGACTTGCGACGGGTTGGTGGTTTTCTGCGGACACTCCCGTGTCGTCGACCAATTAAACTGACAGCCACGATATACCTGAGATATTGTTGAAAGTGGCGTTAATCACCATAGCCTTAACCCTAATAAACCATGTCGATGCCGATGCACTGAATGTTGGGTGGATGATAAATAACAATATAAAATCAGATTAGATATAATTATTCATTAAAAGTACCTGGTAGTATACATATATCTTATTGGTTTAAAAACCGAATCAAGTATAGAGTTAGGTTAGGATCATGGTGTTTAGCGCCACTTTTCAACAATATTTCAGTTATATTGTGGCAGTCAGTTTTGTAGGTAGATGAAACAGGAGAAAACCACCGATCTGTAGCAAGTCACTGACAAACTTTATCACATAATGTTGTATCATGGACACGTAGGTAGTTGTAAATCCAACTACCAAACATCACGACTACGACGGCCCTCTATCTTATTTGTTTAAAACAAATATATATATTACAGTCTTTCATTCTTTAAAAATGTTTTTTTTTTCAAATAATCCTTCATTGCAACAAATGTTTTTACGATGTTTAAACGACGGTTTCCAGTTTCAGTTTTCAAATAGGGCATTGTTATCTGATCCTAAATATAAATGACATACCTTTGCAGTATTTTTTTCACTTTTGTTGCTTCAGTTGATCCATTTTCAAAGAATAAATCACGGATAATCATCCAAAAATGTCGAAATTTCTGCAAGCAACTAACCTTACCTGGTCGGACAGTACAGCAACTTCCGTTTTTCAAAACTGTCCGATTATACACTGTGACAATATTTCAGTTACTTCGTGACGGTCAGTTTTATTGATGGAGAAAACCGGAAGATACAAAGTAAACCACCGACCTGCCGCAAGTCACTCACAAACTCCATCACATAATGTTGTACACCTCGCCCTGATCAAGATTCGAACACACAACATCAATCGTGATAGGCACAGGTTGCATAGGTAGTTGTAAATGCAACTACCATTAGATCACGACCACAGCATGTATTTATGTGTTAGGGGTATCGATTTAGTCTCTTTCCACTATTGCAACAGGAACTGTCTACCCTTCCGGAGAACCTGAGTTAACCCCAGTTTTTTATGGGGTTCGTGTTATTCAATCTATAGTTTTATGCATAATCTGTTGTAGATCGCTGTTTGTCCTTTTGTCCTTTTTATTTTGGTCATTGTGTTGTCTGTCCTTCTTTGATTTACAACTTCAGATTACCCATTTGGTATATTCAACCTCTTCTATCAATGTGGCATGTTTTATTTTGGCCATTTTATTGTCTGTCCTTCGATTTACAGCTTCAGATTACCCATTTGGTATCTTCAAACTCTTCTATCAATGTGTCATTTTTTATTTTGGCCATTGTATTGTCTGTCCTTCTTTGATTTACAGCTTCAGATTACCCATTTGGTATCTTCAAACTCTTCTATCAATGTGGCATGTTTTATTTTGGCCATTGCATTGTCTGTCCTTTGATTTACAGCTTCAGATTACCCATTTGATATCTTCAAACTCTTCTATCAATGTGGCATGTTTTATTTTGTCCATTGTGTTTTCTGTCCTTCTTTGATTTACAGCTTCAGATTACCCATTTGGTATCTTTAAACTCTTCTATCAATGTGGCATTTTTTATTTTGGCCATTGTGTTGTCTGTCCTTCTTTGATTTACAGCTTCAGATTACCAATTTGGTATCTTCAAACTCTTCTATCAATGTGGCATTTTTTATTTTGGCCATTGTGTTGCCTGTCCTTCTTTGATTTACAGCTTCAGATTACTCCTGTGGTATCTTAAAACTCTTCTATTAATGTGGCATTTTTGTTAATTTTGTTTCAATTTTTGCTTTCTTTCGTAGACAAATTTTATAAATCATGTTGACATAAATCAGATAAAGGATACATAATACAAAGTAGACTGTACAACAGGGAGCCGACGTGGTCGTGACGAATGGTAGTTGGATTTATAACTACCTATGCCTATCAGCACTAACATTGTGATAAAGTTGTTCAGTGACGTGTGACAAATCTGTGGTTTCCTTCGGGTACATTGTTGAAAGTGGCGTTAAACACCATAGCCCCTTAGCCTCAAATACGCAAAACAATTAATAGGATTCGGAAACAAGACAGAGTTTTATATTAATCCGTGTCAAGGACAAAATATAATTTACGTTTAATCAGTTGCTCAAGGGTAGGGTAGATATTACAAACAAAGTTAGATTTTGTACGTTTAATTGTCAATATCATTGCTTTAATTCTGACAGTTATAACATGCCAACTATTTAAAATGTTCAGTTTACTGAAATTCCGAGATAACACATGATTAACGAAAAATAAATAGCTGCCAGTCTTTTTTGTTAATTTACAATTAATTAATTAAGTACAGGTATATCATATCCTTAAATTGGGTGAGGAAGTAATCATATGGTAGTTGGATTTACAACTACGATCAGTGCCTTTCCCCACTAAAGTAGTGAGTTCGAACCCTGTTCATCACCAGGTGTACTCAATACAGCATTATAAGATAAAGTTTGTCAGTGATTTGCGGAAGATCGGTGGTTTTCTCGCCACGATATAAATCAAATATTGTTGAAAGTGCCGTTAAACTCCATAACCCAAACCTTATATTTTCAAACATTTGTAGTATCTACAGAAGGACAGATTACCTGTTTTTCTAATTCTAACAATAAACATAATTTCTTGTAATAAAACGTAAATATCAAATTTAGTACCCACAACGCGTTTTTGGAATAACCTTCATCAGGTACACTCAAAGTCGAAAGGATGGAAAGCCAAATAATTTAAAAACATTTGGGAGCAAGTAAACCAAAGGGCCTGAATTGTAAACTTCTTGTATACTATTATTTGAATATGTGTATGGTGCTAACATCTACTGTTGAGATCCTTGGTTAAAAATAAACCTTGACTAACTCATGATAGTATGTGAAACTTATTGAGTTTGAGGGACCGTTGTATTCATGATTGTATGATAGCTGGATATACAACTACCTCTGCAATTAGTGCCTATCATCACTAATGTTGTGAGTTCGAATCACTTTCATGGCGAGGTGCACTCGATACAGCATTATATGATAAAGTTTGACAGTGACTTACAGCAGGTTACAGGTTTTCCATGGGTAGTCCGGTTTCCTACACAAATTAAACTGACCACCATATATATATATATATATATATATATATCCTCGATTTAACTGAAATATTGTTGAAAGTGACGTTAAACACCATAACACTAACCCTAACCATACAATATCCATATTGCATATTGGTTTAGAAAATTTAATATACAAATTGCTGAAGCTTTTATAGAAAAACATTGGATATTATACTACTCATAGATAGTCTATGTACTATTTGGAACAAGACTTTACATTAAAATGGGTTTTTTTCTATAAAAAAACATTCAATGTATGCTTGTAAAATTTCATATATTCATTTTCTACAATATACATGATAGTGGCATAAGCTTGGAAAATTCAATTTACTCATTGTTGAAGCTTTTAATAGAAAAAAACATTGCATATATTACTTATCTTAGATATTCTATAAACGAATGTATGCACTATTTGCAACAAGAGGTGGTGCACAGTAACACTGATTTTTTTTCTCCCAAAACATAATCAATGTAGGCTTGTAACATTTCAAATATCAATTTTCTACATTATTCTATATATATATATCTTTATTTCTCAATAAACCATTGGAATACATATATGCATAGAGAATCACAAAGCTATTTACAAATATATACAATTACAGGGAAACATAAATTGACATAGCTATTAGCACGGACCACACACACGTTTATTTATGACTTTTATCATTTTACATAATTTTAAAAGATCTGCTTTTTTCATTATGGTCATAATGTGTTTAAATTTAAGAACATTTGGCTTTTTTCTAAAGTAACTTGTGATGAGGTGCTTACAGTTTTGCTCAAAGTATTGACATTGTAAAATATAATGAAATTCATCTCCAATTGTCATTTGTGTCATAGAGGAGACATTTCCTATTGTTTCTTTCGATATTTTGCCACCTTCCAATTTCAATAGGTAATCTATGATTAGTGATTCTAAATTTACATAAAATAATGGTATTTCTTAAGTCCAAAATTTCAAGATATGGTTCAGGCATAAACTATTCTTTAAATAACCTGTAATCTAAGGCTTTGAACTTTGAACATTTTGGTTATACTGGTCTTTAATTGTTTGTTTCATTAATGAAATAAACCAGTTACTATTGATAAACGTCTGTGTGTTCCAAATATAGGCTAATCTACATTCATTTATAATATTATGAACATTTTTTAAAAGTGGAAAATTAGCATCATTCACTGCATACATTTCAAAACATAATCTATATATTATTAATGACAATTTAGATTCTTTACCAAACAACAACTTTGACCCAAACGACAAAATTCTAATCTTTACATCTAGCACAATATGATATCTTCCCAACTCTCCGAAAAAATCATATATGTTGGCGTCAATTCTTTTCACTGCAGAAGTAGTTTACACAATTTTATATAAAGCTTTTCAATTATAGCTATGTTCCCGAGTACCCATATTTCACAATCATATAATAATGTGGGTTTTACCATTTTGTCAAATAGGCATAGTTAACAATTTATCGAAAGACTATGTATTTTACCAAGTTTCAAAACCTCATGCATTGCTTTATTACCTTTATTTACAGCAAACATCATTGATTTATTAAAATTACCATTTTTGTTAATAACAATGAATTTATCAACAATTTCTAGTTGTTTTCCATTAAAGTTAAACCTAAGATTATTAGGAGTTCTTCCTTGTGAAAAAAAACCAGAACTTTACTTTTTTCTTTTCGTCTCCAGATATCACAGTTCACATTAGGGAAATAGGCTTAGAAAATTTATTTTTTAGAATGTTGAAGCTTTTTTTAAAATAAACATTGTATATTTTACTCATCTTAGATATTCTATGTACTGTTTGGAGCAAAAACATGAACAAGTAATTTGATATATAACATCAATACTTCTCTCTAAAATAAATAAGCTTAAACTTGAAATTTTTCATTTTCTATATTATTTGCAGTATTTAAAGAGTATAAATTTGGACAATTTAATTAACAGATCGTTGAAGCTTTTGATAGAAAAAAAAAACATTAGATATTTTGGTTTTATTGCTCCCAAAACTTAAAACTTTTTGGCTTTCCAATATTTCGATATTGAGTGTACCTGATGCAAATTATTCCAGAAACGTGCAGTGCGCACTAAATTTGATGGTTTTTATTACTTATATTATATATTATGTGTATTATAATTATGAACAAGAAATTCCAAGTAACATTGAATCCTTTTCTAAAAAAAAATAAGCAATTTATACCTGCAAAATTTCAAATATTCAGTTTTTTTTATTATTCCCAGTAAGGGTTTATGCATAGAAAATGTGATTTACATATTTTTTAAGCTTTTCATGGAAAAAACTATTGGATATTTTAGATGTGTTATGTACTTTTTGGAACAGGAAAAGCTCAGCAACATTGATATATTAAAAAAATAATTAATTTATGCATGTTTTGCAATTTGCATTCTGCTTCCATATGAAGTTGTGGCTTAGAAAAAAAACATATGGTGGCCTATCACATATTTATGCATTTCTTTGAATAAAAATAGCTATGTTTACTTCCAGGGGCCGTCGTGGTCGTGATCGTATGGTAGTTTGATTTATAACTACCTATGTAATCAGTGTCTATCACCACTGACGTTGTGAGTTCGAATCATGGCGAGGTGTACAACATTATGTGATAACGTTTGTCAGTGATTTGCGACAGGTCAGTGTTTTTTTTCTAGATACTCCGGTTCCTCCACCAATAAAACTGACCGCCACGATATAACCCTAACCCTAACGTCTATGTTTACTTTTAAACTAATTTTATATGCATGTACTTTTTAATATTTATTACAATTAATGCTAACTAGATTAATGCTTTTATGGAACATTTCAAGCATTTAATTAAATATCTGTGTGTAAATTAAATGTTGTAAATGATCGAAATATCAGTCCTCACGATGAGCATCGTTCCTCCGTCCCAAGACCAGTAAAACTTTGTTCAGACCAGTAAATTTTTCAGTTTTTATTTAGAACTATATAACAATAAATTCAAGAATTTGATTCAGAGGAGTATGTCGAGGACTGAAATATTTCAAAGGATCAAAATGAACTTTTACTTATAAGGTTTAATGCTAGAAATAATCAATTTATTATTATACTGTATACTCCAATAACTAAAAAAGAATTAAAAAAATATCCAGTAAAATTAATTATACATTTTACTACTTTTATCTACTGCTCATATCAATTGACCATTTCCAGTTTCCGATTTGATTATCAAATTAAATGTTTTTTTGTGTGTCTTGGTATTAGTTGCTTCCCTTTTAGATTGAAGAAAGTGTCAATCCATTTCATACAATGTTCAACCAAATTAACATATATTTTTCTCATATTCTGTATAACATGTCAATGTTGTAACAAATTGTGAATTGTTTATTTGTCATAAATTTAACCACTGTTATTTTACAGAGACTCTGGTTATTTTACAGAGAGATTCTGGTTATTTTACAGAGAGATTCTGGTTATTTTACAGAGAGACTCTGGTTATTTTAGAGAGACCCTGGTTATTTAACAGAGAGACTCTGGTTATTTTACAGAGAGATTCTGGTTATTTTACAGAGAGATTCTGGTTATTTTACAGAGAGATTCTGGTTATTTTACAAGGTTCAAATATCTATAAATCTTAAGAAAATCAAACTAAAGTTATGTGTGCTTTCTGTAAGAAAATTATACTCAAATTCTTTGTTCTTTCTGCAAGAAATTTATACTCAAATTCGTTGCTCTTTCTGCAAGAAATTTATACTCAAATTCGTTGCTCTTTCTGCAAGAAAATTATACTCAAATTCTTTGTGCTTTCTGCAAGAAAATTATATTCCAATTCGTTGTTCTTTCTGCAAGAAAATTATACTCAAATTCTTTGTTCCTTCTGCAAGAAAATTATACTCAATTTTTGTTCTTTCTGCAAGAAAATTATACTCAAATTCTTTGTTCTTTCTGCAAGAAAATTAAACTCAAATCCTTTGTTCTTTCCGTAAGAAAATTAAACTCAAATTCTTTGTTCTTTCTGTAAGAAAATTATACTCAAATTCTTTGTGCTTTCTGCAAGAAAATTATACTCATATTGTTTGTTCTTTCTGTAAGAAAATTAAACTCAAATTCTTTGTTCTTTCTGTAAAAAAAATATATATTCAAATTCTTTGTTCTTTCTGTAAGAAAATTATACTAAAATTCGTTGTTCTTTCTGCAAGAAAATTATACTCAAATTCTTTGTTCTTTCTGTAAGAAAACTTTACTCAAATTCTTTATGCATTCTGCAAGAAAATTATACTCCAATTCGTTGTTCTTTCTGCAAGAAATTTATACTCAAATTCGTTG
This sequence comes from Bathymodiolus brooksi, assembly GCA_963680875.1. Taxonomy (NCBI): domain Eukaryota; kingdom Metazoa; phylum Mollusca; class Bivalvia; order Mytilida; family Modiolidae; genus Bathymodiolus; species Bathymodiolus brooksi. Next base: position 56,335,107 of record OY804583.1, read on the forward strand.
CTCTTTCTGCAAGAAAATTATACTCAAATTCTTTGTGCTTTCTGCAAGAAAATTATATTCCAATTCGTTGTTCTTTCTGCAAGAAAATTATACTCAAATTCTTTGTTCCTTCTGCAAGAAAATTATACTCAATTTTTGTTCTTTCTGCAAGAAAATTATACTCAAATTCTTTGTTCTTTCTGCAAGAAAATTAAACTCAAATCCTTTGTTCTTTCCGTAAGAAAATTAAACTCAAATTCTTTGTTCTTTCTGTAAGAAAATTATACTCAAATTCTTTGTGCTTTCTGCAAGAAAATTATACTCATATTGTTTGTTCTTTCTGTAAGAAAATTAAACTCAAATTCTTTGTTCTTTCTGTAAAAAAAATATATATTCAAATTCTTTGTTCTTTCTGTAAGAAAATTATACTAAAATTCGTTGTTCTTTCTGCAAGAAAATTATACTCAAATTCTTTGTTCTTTCTGTAAGAAAACTTTACTCAAATTCTTTATGCATTCTGCAAGAAAATTATACTCCAATTCGTTGTTCTTTCTGCAAGAAAATTATACTCAAATTCTTTGTTCTTTCTGTAAGAAAACTTTACTCAAATTCTTTATGCATTCTGCAAGAAAATTATACTCCAATTCGTTGTTCTTTCTGCAAGAGAATTATACTCAAATTCTTTGTTCTTTCTGCAAGAAAATTATACTCAAATTCTTTGTTCTTTCTGCAAGAAAATTATACTCAAATTCTTTGTTCTTTCTGAAAGAAAATTATGCTCGAATTCGTTGTTCTTTCTGCAAGAAAATTAAGCTCAAATTCTTTGTTCTTTCTGTAAGAAAATTAAATTCAAATTCTTTGTTCTTTTCTGTAAAAAAATTATATATTCAAATTCTTTGTGCTTTCTGTAAGAAAATTATATTCAAATTCTTTGTTCTTTCTGTAACAAAATTAAACTTAAATTCTTTGTTCTTTCTGTAAGAAAATTAAACTCGAATTCTTTGTTCTTTCTGTAAAAAATCATATATTCAAATTCTTTGTTCTTTATGTAAGAAAATTATACTCAAATTCTTTGTTCTTTCTGTAAGAAAATTATACTCAAATTCTTTGTTCTTTTTGTAAAAAATTAAACTCAAATCCTTTGTTCTTTCTGTAAAAAAAATATATATTCAAATTCTTTGTGCTTTCTGTAAGAAAATTATATTCAAATTCTTTGTTCTTTCTGTAAGAAAATTATATTCAAATTCTTTGTTCTTTCTGTAAGAAAATTATACTCAAATTCTTTGTGCTTTCTGTAAAAAAATTATATTCAAATTCTCTGTTCTTTCTGTAGGAAAATTATATTCAAATTCTTTGTTCTTTCTGTAAGAAAATTATATTCAAATTCTTGGTCCTTTCTGTCAGAAAATTATACTCCAATTCTTTGTTCTTTCTGTAAGAAAATTATATTCAAATTCTTTGTTCTTTCTGTAAGAAAATTATATTCCAATTCTTGGTCCTTTCTGTCAGAAAATTATATTCCAATTCTTTGTTCTTTCTGTAAGAAAATTATATTCAAATTATTTGTTCTTAATGTAAGAAAATTATACTCAAATTCTTTGTTCTTTTTGTAAGAAAATTATACTCAAATTCTTTGTTCTTTCTGTAAGAAAATTATACTCAAATTCTTTGTTCTTTCTGTAAGAAAATTATACTCAAATTCTTTGTTCTTTCTGGGAAAAGGCAAAGGGGAAAAACTCAAATAAAAAAAATGTCAAAAGGGAACAGATTTAGAATCAAGTGAAAAACTTTCAAATTGTCTAATTGGAAACAGATTTGGTCACAAAATACAAAAATCCTTCATTTACAACTATAAACTAATACACTCGTATATCTACTTAAAATTAACAGCTTTGTAAAGTTATGGTTAAATGTTATACCACATCGTTTGTCACAAGTTTGTCAAAACTATCATGTTCACAAAATAAAAAATAAAAACTCTTTCATTAACAACTACAAATGTATAAACTAATACAGTCTTATTTCTACTTATAATGAACAGTTTTTTTTAAAGTCATTTTAAATGTTATACCACGTGATTTATGACTTGTCAATACCATCATGTTCACCAAATATAAAATTCCTTCATTTACAACTATAAACTAATACAGTTTCATCTCTATCTATAATGAACAGTTTTGAAAAATCATTGTTAAATGCTATAGCATGTGGTCTGTCAACACCATCATTCTTACTTAATACTATATCACGGAATGCTCCATCTGGTGACAACCTTTGTATGTCGCTTGAATCACGTCCACTTATGTATACATGACCTTGACGATCCACAGCCAGTCCTATACCTCCTGATATCTTGTATCTATATATAACGTGGCCATCTAAATTCATACAACACAATCTCCCATTCTGTCTTAATAGCAACTGGCCATTCCTTTCATTATACAATAAGTTATAATTATTACCATCAATTCGTATCTCTATTACACGAGATCCATCTGTATTTAAAATAAAAACTTTACCTATTCCACCTATGACCATTTTGTCCTTTACAGCAGTGACACCTCTACACCTTTCTCCTATCTTTATCGTTTTCTCCTTTGTATTGTTAGTGGTGTTGATAAATTGTATGGATTTCTCATCTGGAAGAGTAACTACTGCTTTATCTGTACATGGTACTACAGTAATACCACAAGATGAACTGGAAAACGATATTTCATCTTCATAGGTTTTGTAATCCTTGTATATATATACCTTTGGATGAGATGACTGAAAATTACAAAGTAGTAATTTGTTGTCAGAAGTGACAGCCATGTCTGTAAAATTATATGTTTCGCCGTGTTTTAGGTCAACTTCACCTTCTTTTATAAATTCGGTCAGAAGTTTTGTTCTATCTTGTTGTACTTGTGGCTGTTGTCGTTCCATCGATATATATTTAATAGGACAAGGTCGGGTAATTTGTGAAACGGATCCCATTGTTACAATTTTGAAATTCTTAATTTCTTCAAACTCCATGTCAATTTCTTTAATCTCGGACATCATGTCTTGAATCTTGGTGTCTGTTTTCTGGATGTTTGTTATTTGTTTTCGTAAAACTAAAAATAGTTGATTATTAGAGCCGTGATCTATAAAGAATTCTAGCTCTTGTTTATTGTCTTTTAATACCGACGTTAACTGCGACATTTCATTTTTCTCTCTCTTTATTTTTTCGTCATTTTTTTCTTGGACAGACGCTACTTCAGCTATTAACCGTTCTTCAAAGTCATCGATATATTTTAGTAGCTTTGATTTAACTGTACTAATTTGCTTAATTATTGATGACTTCTTCTGTTCCAGTAATTTTCGATTATTGTCTCTATTTTCTCCCATTTTCTCAAGTGTTTCAGACATATTATCTAGTTCTTTTAACGTATCGGAAAGTAAAAACCAATTGTTTACGTCCTTTGACGCAACATCTAACGGTATAACAGTCTCACAAGACTTATGACTATCCGGAATACAAGCTCAACAGCATACAACATCATGTTGACTACAAATATAATCAATCTGGACGTCTGTGTGTATTTCACAGTATATCTTAGAAGATGGTAGTACTCTTGCTCCTATCATCGCCAAATCAATCACATGGTGAGATATAAATGCCTTGCACCGCGTGTGCCATTTAGTGCATTCTCCACATAATTTTTTCTCGCATTCAGAACAATATTTTTCAGCCTGTACAGTTTTGCTATCTTCTAAGCACATATGACATACATCAGCTGAAGCCATAATGGATCTACAAAAAAATGATTGATTGATTTATTGTGTTTAACGCCACTTTCAGCAATATTTCAGCTATATCATGGCGACCAGTTTTAGTAGTGGAAGAAGCCGGAGAACCACAGATCATGGGCAAGCAACTGGTAAACTTTATCACTTGTGGCTGCGAGTCGAGTGCACCCTTTTTGTAATTTACAAAGCCGGGTGCGATCCCACGCCGTATTGGTGATAGGCTTGTATGAGTGGTTAGGTAATCCAACTACCTAACTTAATAAACGATGCGGCTCCTTGCAAAAAAATAAATAATGAAGAAATATATACTTTTTGTTTGATATACATAGGGAGTAATAATATAGTCTGTACGTCACTGTGGCGTTTTCTATGTTATTTGCAAACCTGGCAATTTTATTTTTACTACGCTTAAATATTATTGATGTGATTTGCCCATGCTCGGCTATACGATCATAACAATATAATTTATTGTATGCGATGTTCTGATTGGTTTGCAATTCAAGTACGAGTACAAAACTCCTAATCCGACGATTTATGACAGTAATATAATGGTTTTGTTTGGTTTGGTTTAATGGTGTTTTATGCCACTTTCAACACCATTTCAGTTATATCGTGACGGTCAGTTTTATTGATGGAGGAAACTGGAGTGAGTAGCATAGTGTGAGGTTTTTGAGATACGATGGGGAGCCGTTAGATAAAACCACATGATCAAGCCCTAACGCTAACCCTAACCCTAACCCTAGGTAAAAAAAGTATTTATGATTAAATATTAGGTTTAATAGACTCTTATATGAATGCGATAAAATTATTATCAATTAACTGTTTAATCAATCAAAGTGAATAAAAACCACCTGTGCTTATAATACAATAATCTTTTTATCTATAAAATGATGTTTGCCCGACAATTAATATCATATTGTAAATAGATAGGTCAACAAAGTAGTTATAATTAGATAATACATATTTATGGTAACAACGACCGAATTTGTAATGGTTCTTCATTAGTTTAATTATCCAATCGCAATGTTTTACCAATATTATTTATCCAATCAAACCTATATATATATATATATAACACTATTCCGATAGCTACATTAATGTGTAAGTACTTTTATCGTGAATAATTATTACAATTCATCCAAAGTTAAACAAATATACAAAACGGAAACGTAAAAGTAATGATCAAATCACATAATTGAACCATATATAACTTCAAACTGCTACCAACTGTAAAGACTTCTATGTACATCGGGCTTGACGTATTCCATTTTATATAAATCCAATGGAGCGATTGTACATATATCAAACTATCTAATATATAACTAATGTACATTTGATGTGTCCATCATTACAGTGACATAAATTGGTATGACTCTTTGATGTTTCTGGATAGTGGTAATCTGACGTTTGTGTTTTCAAAGGAAAGTAATTCTGTCGCGGATTGCGAGTTTGTAAACCAAGGGGAAATAACGTTATTCGATATATATGTTTGATCAGAGTTTATAACCCAAGGGAAATAACTTTATTCGGTGTGTATGTTCGATGAGAGTGGGGGAGATAACTCAATGTGTATGCTCAAAGGGAAGTAATTATACGTTTTCCAGTATGGTTAAACGTATTCAAAGGGAAGTAACTCTGAGCATAACACAAAGACACGATTTCGTTCGTATCAATTATTACGTATAATACATTCTATAGTAAAGACACGGCAATGCTTGACAATATACAATAGTCGTTTTAACACGATTTCTCGTCTGTTTATTAAGTACAATACATTCTATAATGGGGACATTTACCAAGACAATGCACAACAAAATACAATGTTAACAGTTCGATTGTTTATTAAGTTCAATACATTCTATCATAACGACAAGTACAATGCATGACAATATGTTTCCGTTTGAAGTTGTACAGGCAATACAGGCCGCAGGTGTCGGTGTCGTCAGGTTGGATTTGAGACAAATAGTAGTAGTATTGCGGTCCGTTGACGATCAGGACGTTGGCGAAACGGCTGTGATACGTTTCCGGTGCGTTTCACAGCGAATTGAAAAATTCGGCTGATCCCACGAGGGGAAAGTGAAACGCCACCATGTGACTTCCGCCACGGTCGTACATGTCCGCATTGACAATGAACGTGTGGCACCTGACTCCCATGTGGGCCGGTAAATCGTCGGCGCAGCACACGGTCGAGGGATAGCTTCAAACAGCTCTCTATCGGGAGCTTGGTCATCCAGCAGTCAAGGAGCCATCATGTATATCCACCACCACCACCACCGCCGCCGCCATCAACAATACAGCAATCGTGAATATCCACCGCCTCTGCCGCCACCGCTGTGTGGGATCTTTGCCAAAGTACAAGTTTCGGTTCAGAGAGATTACCGTCAAGTTTCAGTGATGACTTCCCTCGGTAAAGAGATCTTTGATTCGCGGATCCTTGGTCGCGGTCGACATCAGATCGTCCAAGATTATCCTGTTTCGTATTCGGGGATCGAAGAAGTCATCGCTGTACAGGTCCATCGGGATGCCTTGAAGAAATTCTACTCGTGGGAACACGGTCTTTTGGATGACGTCGTAGACGGGTTGCCATCTCTTGTACAACCAAACGATTCTCTGCGGTGTTGGCGCCATCTTGGTCCAAGTTTTGTAGCAGCGCTTTAACTAAATACGTCTTTCCGCAGCCGGTCGGTCCAGAAATGCTTGCCGTGAATGGATGTTGAAACTCGTTTTCTACATCATTGGTGGTTGTGGCGGCGGCGGCAGTGGATATCCACGATTGCTAATATGTCTGTATTGGTGATGGCGGTGGTGGTGGTGTTGGATATACATGATGGCTCCTTGACTGCTAGATGACCAATCTCCAGATAGAGAGCTGTTTAAAGGGCTATCCCGCGACTGTGTGCTGCGCCGACGAGTTACTGGCACACGTCGGAGTCAGGCCCTGCACGTTCATTGTCAATACGGACACGTGCGACCGTGGCGGAAGTCACTGGGTGGCGTTTCACTTTCCCCTTGTGGGAGCCGCCAAATTTTTGGATTCGCTGGGAAGCGCACCGGAAACGTATCACCGCCGTTTCGCCAACGTCTTGATTGTCAATGGACCACAATAGTACTACTGTTCGTCTCAAATCCAACCCAACGATACCGACACCTGCGGACTGTATTGCATGTACTACTGCAAACGGAGACATCGAAGAATTGAGCTGGCGGACATAGTGAAAGACTTTTCCACCATTGATTTAAAAGGAAACGAGGACAACATTTTAAGATCTAACTGTTAACATTGTATATTGTCATGCATTGTAATTGTCGTTATGATAGAATGTATTGAACTTAATAAACAATCGAAATGTTAATATTGTATCTTGTCGTGCATTGTCTTGGTAAATGTCCCCATTACAGAATGTATTGTACTTAATAAACAGACGAAATCGTGTTAAAACGACTAGAGTATATTGTCAAGCATTGCCGTGTCTTTATTACATAATGTATTATACGTAATAAATGATACAAACGAAATCGTGTCGTTGTGTTATGCTCAGAGTTACTTCCCTTTGAATACGTTTAACCATACTGGAAAACGTATAATTACTTCTCTTTGAACATACACATTGAGTTATCTCCCCCACTCTCATCGAACATACAAACCAAATAAAGTTATTTCCCTTGGTTTATAAACTCTGATCGAACATATATACCGAATAACGTTATTTCCCCTTGGTCTACAAACCCTCAATTCGCAACAGAATTACTTCCCTTTGAAAACACAAACGTCAGATTACCACTATCCAGAAACATCAAAGAGTCATACCAATTTATGTCACTGTAATGATGGACACATCAAATGTACATTAGTTATATATTAGATAGTTTGATATATGTACAATCGCTCCATTGGATTTATATAAAATGGAATACGTCAAACCCGATGTACATACAAGTCTTTACAGTTGGTAGCAGTTTGAAGTTATATATGGTTCAATTATGTGATTTGATCATTACTTTTACGTTTCCGTTTGCATGTTTGTTTAACTTTGGATGAATTGTAATAATTAATCACGATAAAAGTACTTACACATTAATGTAACTATCGGAATAGTGTTATATATAAAGGTTCGATTGGATAAAAAATATTGGTAACTAATGAAGATCGATTACAAATTCGGTCGTTGTTACCATAAATATTTATTATCTAATTATAAATACTTTGTTTACCTATCTATTAACAATATATTAATTGTCGGGTAAACCTCACTTTATAGATAACAAATTTATTGTATTATAAGAACAGTTGGTTTTTATTTACTTTGATTGATTAAACAGATAATTGATAATAATTTTATCACATTCATATAAGAGTCTATTAAACCTAATATTTAATTATAAATACTTTTTTACATAGGGTTAGGGTTAGTGTTAGAGTTTGATCACGTGGTTTTATCTAACAGCTCCCCATCGTATCTGTCAAAAACCTCACACTATACTACTGGATTGCCCGGAGAAAACCACCGACCTGTCGCAAGTCACTGACAAACTTTATCATATAATCTGAACATTCCTTTTTCTGCTACTGATACCAAAAAAGTATTATATGAAAAAATAAAACAAAAAAAGACCCCAGTAGTTTATAAAACAGATAAAATTGCTAATTTACACGGACATGAAGTATTAAGAACCCCCGTTCGACACTGTGAACTTAACCCGATAGAATTAATATGGGCGCAAGTCAAAGGATTCGTGGCTAAAAACAATACCACCTTCCGATTAAAAGATGTTAAAGAACTCACGTATGCTGCTTTCGGAAAAATTACAAAATAAGTGTGGACAAAAGAAGAAGAACATGTGATCAAAATTGAAAAAGAATACTGCAAAGAAAACTGTATAGATAGAAGTGTCATAGAACCTATTTTCATTTATTTTTGTGATGATGACTCGGATGACGACACAGGTGGAAGTATAATCATATTAAGTATAATAGACAGAGAAACTAGAGGCTCCCAGGAGCCTGTAATCGCTCACCTGGTTTTCAATTTTACATCTAAAGTTAATAGAAAATGGGGGTGACGTGTTACACATAATTTTGAAAGTGGGCCACCCAAAGATCATTTCAACTCAAATTTTTGAGCAAAAGATTTAGATGTGATTTTTATCTCATAATATTCCTAAATGGAATAAACTGGCTGAAAAAATCTCACAGAAAAACCTAGAATATGTCAAACTACTCATTGTCATGTAGCTTCAGTTAAAATTTGAGCTCATTTTGATTTATACTAAAGCAGCAATGGACAATTGAAGAAATTTCTATTTTTAGTAACAGCAGCCATCTTTAATGGAGGGCAGGGCTGTCGGTCACAATTTTGAAAGGGACCCACCCAGGGACCATCCCTGCCAGGTTTGGTTTAATTTGGTTCAGCGGTTTCAGAGGAGAAGATTTAAATGTGATCTTTTATCAAAATATGCCTTATTTGCATAATCGGTATAAATCGGCTGAAAGAAAAATTTCACAGAAAAACCCGGAATATATAAAAACTACTCCTTGCCATGTGGCTGCACTTAATATTTGAGCTCATTTTGACTTAATACTAAAGCAGCAATGGACAATTGATGAAATTTATATTTGTAGTAACAGCAGCCATCTTTAATGGAGGGCGGGGCTGTCGGTCACAATTTTGAAAGTGACCCACCCAGGGGCCATCCCTGCCAGGATTGGTTTAGTTTGGTTCAGCGGTTTCGGAGGAGAAGATTTAAATGTGATCTTTTATCAAAATATGCCTTATTTGCATAATCGGTATAAATCGGCTGACAGAAAAATTTCACACAAAAGCCCGGAAAATATGTTGAACTACTCCTTGCCATGTACATGTAGCTGCAGTTAAAATTTGAGCTCATTTTGACTTATGCTAAAGCAGCAATGGACAATTGAAGAAATTTCTATTTTTAGTAACAGCAGCCATCTTGAATGGAGGGCGGGGCTGTCGGACACAATTTTGAAAGGGACACACCCAGGGACCATCCCTGCCAGGTTTGGTTTAATTTGGTTCAGCGGTTTCAGAGGAAAAGATTTAAATGTGATCTTTTATCAAAATATGCCTTATTTGCATAATCGGTATAAATCGGCTGACAGAAAAATTTCACACAAAAGCCCGGAATATATCTTAAACTACTCCTTGCCATGTAGCTGCAGTTAAAATTTGAGCTCATTTTGACTTATACTAAAGCAGCAATGGACAATTGAAGAAATTTCTATTTTTAGTAACAACAGCCATCTTGAATGGAGGGCAGGGCTGTCGGACACAATTGTGAAAGGGACACACCCAGGGACCATCCCTCCCAGGTTTGGTTTAATTTGGTTCCGCGGTTTCAGAGGAGAAGATTTAAATGTGATCTTTTATCAATATCTGCCTAATTTGCACAATCAGTATAAATCGGCTGAGAGAAAAATTTCACAGAAAAACCCGGAATATATGTTAAACTACTCCTTACCATGTAGCTGCAGTTAAAATTTGAGCTCATTTTGGCTTATACAAAAGCAGCAATGAACAATTAAAATTTCATCCCCCCTTTTTTCTATTTTTAGCTTGGAAGTCGGGATCACCGGACACAATTTTGGAAGGGGCCATCCAAGAACCATTCCACCAAAGTTTGGTGGCAATTGGCCCAGTGGTTTCTGAGGAGAAGATTAAAATGTGAAAGTTTACAACGTACGACGGACGGACGCCAAGTGATGGCAAAAGCTCACTTGGCCAGGTGAGCTAAAAATGTAAAAATCTAATAAATGTCACGTTAAAGCCAATGCCGAAAATATTTGGAACATGTGTCTGCCAATTCATTAAGGTTTAAGAACAGTTGTAACTGTTGAAACTATCTGGAGGCAGATGAATTATTAACTTATAATTTATATTGATTATAACACATAAATAATACACAAAACAACTTGACACAAAAAATAGAAAAAGAGAAAAACAGGGACAGTTTATAATCCAACCGAAAACCAAACACAAAACGGGCTTCGTATTCATGAAAAGTCAAAACAAACAAACACAAAGGTCGAAACTTCAGATTCCTGTTTTGGATAAGCATTTCTAAGTGGAATACATTTGTAGGTTAAATATATATTTCCAAACTTTCAGCTCACGTTTGAGTTAAAAGATATAACTTGGCTTAGTAGAATAATTACGTAAAACAATTGCAAGTATCAACGATTCATCAATAATTTTTGCAGTTTTTAGGTATTTTTTACCAATGATAAGTTGAAGATTTGGTAAAAAAATAGCTCACAAAATGACAGTGCTCAATGTCATAATCTACCCCCCCACAAAAAAAAAAAAATCCTCCAATTGATCTCTGAGGTTCTATAATTTAAAAATGTACTAAATTTATGAGCATTTTTTAATTAGGAAGTTGTACAATCTCAAAACTCAATTTTCGTTCTGTTTCTTACATGTACAGTATATAAATTAAAAATGTCCTACAGAATCGAACAAAACGACAATGATATATTCTTCATATCATATGGTATATATGAAGACTTCATTTGTTTACTATTAAAGACAGTTCAGTGCTATATATTTAGTGAAAAAATAAAAATAATGAAAAATGTCACAGTCCAAGCAATTTTTACAGGTAAAAATCAATGAACTCAATAGTGAGTGTAGGAGATGGTGACGGGCTCTACGGAGAACAATGGAATCTTTCAGGTGACCGTCGAGTGTCTATTGTACTCGGGAATGTAAACACACGGCCGCAGGCTGTTCTCTTTTATAGACTTATTCCCTCTGTATTTCATAAAACTTTGTCAAAATATACACCCAAAAACTCCTTTAAAATGCGATTTTTCTATCTGAACAGGGCCAAATGCATTCACTTTCTGGTCTGCAAACTTAAAATTAAATTAGCACCCTTGATTCTTTACACAACTCTCGTTTACACTTCTACTTTAAAATCTACAGTTTAAAAGATATTTCAAATTTTCGTTATTCTAATCAAAAAATTATTACTTTAGTTGAATTTGTATAGTGCTAGCTCACTGAAACAACAGACTGCGGATAGACATGTCGCCCCACTCGGACACATTATCCTGATTCCGAGCCAGCCAGCCTTTGCTCTTTCTCCTTAATATAACAAAAACCTTCTGTTGGCATCGATTAAATGTAATGGAACAATATGAAATAATTGAAATAACACGTATGTGGGTGATTTTCAAAATAATGAAGACTTTTCATTTTCAGAGAATAATTTGAATATTAAATGATATGAAAGAAAGGTAAATATCTTAAAACAAGCACAATGGTAACAGTTATCTTCATGCAAAGTGTCATGGAGATTGCTCTTCCGGTTATAAAGTTATCCTCTAAAGTAAAAACTGGTCAAATTTGTCAGGAGTGTGACGTTTTAGCATAACAAACTTTAAATTGCCTTACTTACCGGTACCTTGATGATAAAAAAAATAAAATAAAAAATATATTAAAGAAAGATGGTATTCTATAATTTCGTACCATTTTACTTCAAATATCTAGATGTTTTGTGACCCTATGATTTTGCGACAAAATATTATTCTATTTTTTAAATTAGTGTACTGAATAAATTTAACTTGGAAAATTGTACAAATGTCAAATTAAACCTTAATAGTTTTTCATTGTTGAGACTAATTAGTTCAAAAAAGTCAAAATATGTTGTAAAAAAACATTAGTTATAATAATTTGATAGTATTAGACTGGATGAAACATGTAGTTGTAAAATTGGGCTTGAATAAGGAGAGACACAAAAAATGTCAGGAGTGTGACATTTTATCTTAATTGTATAGTACTATGTTGTATGCTTTAATAGTTCACAATTTTCTTTAATTTCCAAAAGCTCCAGACCCAATCAAAGAAAAAAGTTGGAAATAGCTCTGATATATGACATATCATACACTGTAGCTAGGAAATCAAAATAACTAATGTCAGGAGTGTGACACTTTTATTAGGCATATCTTTTAAATAAAAAAAATAATAAACCATGCTTCTACAAACTTCCACAATGTTTTCAATTTAATTACATAAAAACAATAAGTAATAATTAAAGTATTTTTGCATATTGCATGACACCTTTCTCATAATAAGTGATGATAAAGGGTTATATTTTCTTAAAACATGCCAAAATATGGATTTTTTTTCTAAATGAAAAATTGATGTAACGGTATGTTGCTTTAGATAAACAGAATACTTACTTTAATATATCTTGCCTTTCATAAAATATGTTCATTCTTTTGATAGCATTTTTGAAAATTTATCAATAATTTTTCATTCAACAGTAATATGTCACACCCCTGACATAAAAAATATTAAATGTCGATTGCTATTGCAGTAGGAAGTTTTTTTACAGAGTAAATTATTGAGAAACATGGGGAAACTAATTTGAATACCACTAAAAAGTCATTTTATACTAAGAAAAGATAATCTATTACTAGTTTTAATAAATTTCAAATCCATTTTTGATGAGATAAATTCATAAAGGGCAAATAATTAGCACACTAATCATTAGAAAAAGCAAAAACATAATTTTGAATCTTCTTTTAATATTTACTGTTAACTGTAAGAAATATAAGCTTTTGAAGAAATATAACTTTTAGTTTGGAAAGAATAAGTTGGTTCTATTATTTTCAGCTCAACAGGTTTATTTTCGAGAGGGAGTCAGGAGTGTGACAATTTTATTTTAAGAAATAGATTATTTTGTAAGCATATAGCCTCCATAAAACTGCTTGTAATTGTCTCTGGGAATTATTTAATTCTCAATAAGCACTATACTCTTGAAAAGATGTATAAATGGTTGAAAATTGAGTTGTCATTTTTTATAATTATGATAGTATTACTTAGAATATGATAAAATATGATTGAAATAACATCATAACAATGCAAAAATGAAATATATTCAAGGGAAATCTTTTTTCAGTCAAAATAGATTATGTACTACTACTTAAAAAAGTTATTGTGACCAACAATGATTGCATTTAGCTTGATATTTGGTGTATTTATCTTTTAGAAAAATGTGTCCAGGAGTGTGACAAAACATCAAAAAATTGACAGTATTTTCATTTGTTTACCTCTAGTTTATACCACCAATGATCAACTTAACTTAACTTTTGTTATATTTATTAGGCATATATATAAATAATTGATTTACAACTATTAAGCCTCATTAGATCATATTTTTTATGCTTGTATTAAAACTTTAATTACCAGATTTTTTTAAATATACAGTAAAAATAGTGTTTCTTTGATATACTGAAACTGTTTTCTCATGATATATACAAAGTTTGGTACCAAAATGTGCCTATTTCATATCATTATCAAATGGAAATACATTTAGGTCTTTTACCATACCCAAAAGAAAATCTGAGGAAGTAAGTCTGTATTTGTTATCATTTTAACACTTTGTTGCTAATAAAAGTTGGAAATATTTTTTTTGTCTTCATATTGCTCTGAGCAACTGAATCTGGAAAATATATCATATTGACATTATTTTACAACCAAAATTATGTCAATTTGTCCAATTTGAAATTTCACCCTCTATGTCACACAAAGTCTTAATTTTTTTGAAAATCACCCATGTATATTGTGTTTATCATGCCATGTCAAAGGGCAATACAGAAGTGTGAATATTAATTTTGACCCCTCTCCCGACATCCACCAATCCCTTTTTTCCTAATATCGTTGAGATTACCCCCTCCCTTTTTTTTCCTGTTTTTTTTTAATTTCCTCACCATAGACATTTATTTCTAAAACAAATACTCATTAATCATTGCATTTTAAATTTCAAGGTTACTGAGAACATGTCATGTATATTTGTTCGTGTAGCATGATAATAAAAATCGGCTTTTAATTTTAATCACACAGAGTTGTATAAAATGTATAATTACAGCTGTGGGGAAACCCCACTCAACGACAACGTAAATAGTGTGTCTTGTATCTAGGACACAATATAAATCAAGGTTATTTGTATTTTCTCTTCTTGTTTCAAGATTTTCTTTTATAAAATTAAAAATACATCTGACTAATGTAATATGGAAATAATTTGAAATATTATGTTTTATAGTTTTACCAATTCTATCTGATTATTATTTTTTTTACTTTCATTTACCATTTCCACAGCACATGCATTATTTTTTATATTAAAGTTTGCTTTTAAAGACGCAAGTACCAAAAACAGTGAACCTACCTACTGAACCATACTTTTTGTAATGCTAAAAATTTACTTCATTTATAAAGTAGCTGGAAAACAATCTAGAAGGGCTATATAAAATTTAACTATGTCGTCTGCCTCTCAGACACCGGCTCTTCCTGTCATGGGGTCACTGATCGTACTTGTAAATAAAAGAGCTGACTGAAATGTGCCTGTTTCTTATATAAAATACATGTCACTTTGCAGTGCATTGTGGTTTCAGCACTAACAAAAACATCTAAAGTAAACATAATTTTGAAAGTGGTCATTTTCAAACATTCTGTTATTTTATTTAGATGTAGTATGAATTGTAGATGGCCAGAACCATGAAATTTTAAAAACAGCCATTTCCGGATTATATATTTGTTTCCATCCCGTATATCGGCCTTGTTTTTACTTCGCACGAAAACAGATGACGCCATTTTACTGACAACAAAAGTTGCCAGATAATCGATAGTATATTAAAATACAAGAATGGCTTTAAAAACAATCTTATGTACAAAGAAATATTTAACTAGCCATTCTTTGAAAATTCCAATCGTCATATGAATGAAGGGTTAACACTGTTAATCACTATATCGGAAAATCGATAATAGTACGAAAACCGATAACACGATGCTAATGCATATAGAGAAAATACAACATACAACATATCCTCATTGTTGACAAAAAAAATCTTCTCAAAATTGACATAAAAACACCCATAAATAAATATATATAATAAGTAAATTCCGTTACCTCTATATCTTTCACTTTGAAAACATGTTAGTATATGTTACGTTCCTACCACGCAAATGACCGTCAAGTTGACTCAGGGGTAGGGGTATCATATATAAAGGGAAAGGAAACGAAAATATTAATACTAGAAAATGGGGTATTTTGCCGATCGATTTACCTCAATTCATGGAAATCTCGTATAACTCACGAGCAATTTTTCAGCTACATGTATCAGGGAAGATTCAATGTATCAAATTTCGGAGGGTTTTAGCGATAAGGAGGTATGTGAATTTAACGTTATCATACAATTTTAAAGTATTGCATAATATTGAAGAAAAATAAATACAAATATACAAATGTAGATTAAAAAAGGGATGAATATCTGTGTCATAATTAATATTATAATATGAAACAGGCACGACCATGAATGCCCGCGAATCTGAAAATTATCTGACAATTTCACGCTCATCCAGTGCATCAAAAAGTGTCGAGATTTTTTGGGCCGAGATATATCGGGGACGACTTTTTCTTAGGGCCGAATCTAGTCTCATTCAATCGAAATGTCGTTCCTTACGAAATCTCAAAAGTTAACTTCCGCGTAGAAACAAAAATTCTTGTCAGTATGTCAGAAGAGATTTAATAAATTAAAAAATATCAATATAAGTAAAACAAGCTAACAAAATGACTTTTGTTACACACGGGTTCCGGGCTTCAGTGGTATCGAACGTACGAGAGAGGGTACGAGACTTGGGATCACCTTTGCGCTTTATGTTAAGAAGATCTTCATTAGTTGAGTGTGTTAGTGTGCTACACGGAACGTGTTTACAATCCGTCGAATTTTTTTTATCCATCAGTATGTACAGCCATGTTAGTCAAAAAATCCTAAGTGCACATTTTATACCATAAAGAGCTCGCTAACGCTCGCATATACATGTAGAAAACAATGTTTGAATTTATAAAATAAACATGATTTCATATACATGAAAATTTAATATCCATAATTATCAAATTGAAAAGATATTATTTCCGAAAGCCCGAATTTTATTAATATGGATATTAACTTTTCATGAAGGAAATAATGGCATTATTATACTGCGCTAATCCACAGAGAAGCAATATTTCAAAGCTAAAAAATTGAAATGTGTGTTTATATATTTTAAAAGAAAAGTTTGAAGATACCAAAGAGGTAACCAGAAGCCGTAAATGAAAGAAGGACAGACAATATACAATGGTCAACAGAAAAAGGACAAACAGTGATCTACGAAAAATTTGACAGAAAACTAAAGATCAAGCGAAAGGATTCCCACTAAAATCCGTGTGTTTCGGAATGTAAAGCAGATTCTGTTCCATTAAAGGCACCCGTCGTGTTACTCTTATTACAAACTCACGGATATGTCACGAAAGAGACGGATTGTGATTACGATAAACGGAACATGTACAAATAAATAATAATTAATTTTAAGGATATTAGGGTTAGGGTTATGGTGATTAACGCCACTTTCAACAATATTTCAGTCATATCGTGGCAGTCAGTTTTATTAGTGGTGGAAACCGGACAAAACCATCGACCTGTCACAAGTCACTGACAAACTTTATCATATACTATTGTATCGAGCACACCTCGCCGTGGGGATGATATGTTACTGCTAGACGCCGACTAAAAACAATAGAATAACTAAGTTCTAACTGTATTATTGTATTAGACCCTGAGGGTATCATCCAACTAGTAGTCAGTGCTTACTTCATTTATTACTATTGATTTATGTTTGAAAATAAACGTTACAGAAAACGGAAGATCGAGACGATCAAGAATGGACAATCCAGAGACACAAGCAACATTGGGCATACAAGACACAGGACCAAGACACATATAACACAAAAATACAACACAGCACAGAAAACTAAAAAGATGAGCAAAATGGACCACCAAGCAAAAAAATGGGGGTGAACCCAGGTGCTCCGGAAGGGTAAGTGTTTCCTGCTTCTTATATGACACTATTTACAGTTCACAAATAATGTAAAATATAAAAACTAAAATCAATCTGCCCAAATCATATTGGTATCATTAGACAATTACTTGACCGATATTGCATTCAATTCTTTCTCCTTTAAGGTCGGTACGCCCTAGAGAGGTTCAGAGTAAAACTATATTTGCACGCAAGCAGACGAGAGATAAACAAAGATGACAGAACTATATTAAATGCATGTTGCAAAGAAATATGGTTAAATGTAATTTTTACAGACTGAAATATTTGGTACTATGTGTATATTATAAAAGGGTTATTGCACTAATATTCCTCATTATTATACTTCGTGTAAGTTTCTGTAGTGATATTTGGTACTGTAATATTTTGACATATTACCTGGGTAATATGTTGGCATATTACCTGGACAATTAGACACTCAGTATAATAATGATATTAATGTGGTCTTGTCCAGGTAATATGCCAAAATATTACCCAGGTCTGAGAGATATATTACCCTTGGGTAATGGGTAATATGTCTCTCAGACCTGGGTAATATTTTGGTAATATATCTCTCAGACCTGGGTAATATTTTGGCATATTACCTGGACAAGACCACATTATTATATAAATATTAGTACAATAACCCTATAGCATTCTTTCAAAAAATGTATTCAAATGATCCTTAACTGGAATAGTAAAAAGGGAGATATCTAATTTTTGGCGCACGGCACACTTTCTGGTATGGTCATAGTAAAAATGATTGGAAATCAAAACAAGTTAAACATATTTTGTGGAAAGTATTCCAAAGGGTTTAAATATTGACTACGGTTACCTGTGCATGGGGGAGGTTGACCTTTGTATAAATAAATTTCATTATTTAGTAGCTAAATTTCAAACAGAAATATCTCTAATAAACCAAGGGACCGTCGTGGTCGTGATGTAATGGTAGTTGGATTTACCACTATCTGTGCAATCAGTGCCTATCACCATTAACGTTGTGAGTTCGAATACTGCTCATGGTGGGGTGTACTCGATACAACATTATGTGATAAAAGTTTGTGAGTGACTTGCGACAGGTTGGTAGCTTTCTGCGGACACTCCCGTTTCCTCGACCAATTAAACTGACCGCCACGACATACCTGAAATATTGTTGAAAGTGGCGTTAATCACCATAGCCTTAACCCTAATAAACCATGTCTGTTGGGCAGATGATAAATAACAATATAAAATCAGATTAGATATACTTATTCATCAAAAGTACCTGGTAGTATACATAAATCTTATTGGTTAAAACCGAATCAAGTATAGAGTTAGGTTAGGATCATGGTGTTTAGCGCCACTTTTCAACAATATTTCAGTTATATTGTGGCAGTCAGTTTTGTAGGTAGATGAAACAGGAGAAAACCACCGACCTCTCACAAGTCACTGACAAAGTTTATCACATAATGTTGTATCGTGGACACGTAGGTAGTTGTAAATCCAACTACCATACATCACGACTACGACGGCCCTCTATCTTATCTCTTTAAAAAAATATATTACAATCTTTCATTCCTTGAAAATGTTTTTTTTTCAAATAATCCTTTATTGCAACAAATGTTTTTAGTTTATAGAATGTAGGTAATTGTTTATGGTAAAACAAATCCGGTTATGAAATGTCGCAATGAATGCATTATTATTACATACAATAATTTATGCTCGATCACATCCTGTTACCAAATGTCGCGATGAAAGCATTATTTTTTTATTATATCCAATTAAAAGTTATAATAGTGCATTCAACCTCATATTTGAATATAATCTTTCGACTATTATTAGATAATTTCAGACATCATATTTCAAATGCTGATTGATTTTTTGGTGTTTTAACGCCACTTTCAGCAATATTTCAGCTATATCAAGGCGACCAGTTTTAGTGTTGGAAGAAGCCAGAGTACCCGGAGAGAACCATCGATGGGCAAGCAATTGGTAAACTTTATTACTTGCAGCTGCGAGTTGAGTGCATCCTTTTTTTGTAATTTACAAAGCCGGGCGCGAACACACGCCGTATTGGTGCACAGTATCTTGACGTTTTATCTAGCGAAATAATAGAGACAAATCTGTATAAAATCTGCACATTATATATATAAAGATACAAGTAATGAAACAAGTTTTCCCCTCCAATAGTTGTCTAACTGTGTAAATAACTGTGTAATTTTTTTGTAATCTTCGTTCGCCCGTAAAATAATGCTACGTTGGAATGTTGGAAGGTACATCCCTTTCATGCATAGTTTATTTGTACCAAACATTGCTTTGTTCCCTACCTATTGTCTTTTTTCACAGCAGAAAGACTTTCGTGTTTTTAAAATTTAGCCATTGTGCCCATAACTTCCTGTGCTGCACCCGAGCGGTGAGATTCTCAAAAAAGAGAAATTGTTTTCAATTACTTTCATAATGAATTTGTGTTTCATTGTCATGCTTTGTGATCAGCAATAACATAGGTTAATGTCAATTAAATGGGGAGTAATTGAGCGAGACAAATGGGAAATCCGCTGTATGGAAATATTATATTGAAGATAAAAGTACGATCCCATGTTGTCCATATCTGGATCACCACCTAATAGGGTTTTATCTAATAAAAACAAATTAAAAAAAGGCAACCATGTTGATTTTGTTACTCAAAGATAATCACATCTCTTGCAACATAAAGCCGTCGTGGTCGTAATCGTATGGTAGTTGGATTTACAACTACCTGTGTAATCAGTGCCTTTCACCACTAAAGTTGTGAGTTCGAATATCTCTCATGTGCTCGATACAACATTATGTGATAAAGTTTGTCAGTGACTTATGACAGGTCTTTCGTTTTCTCCGGGTACTCTGGTTTCCTCCACCAACAAAACTGACCACTTCGATATAACTAAACAATTTTTGAAAGTCACGTTAAAAAACCATGACCCTAACTCTGACCCTTGTAGCATAATATAAACTACAACGGCTGATTCATGTTAACAGTGATCCCTCTTATATTCACTTTACAGTAAGTGTTTGCGATCGCATAGTCGTTTAATCTAATAAAACCAAGTTCAAAGACGGCAGTCGTGATCTTAAAGCCAAGTTCAAAGACGGCAGCAGTGATTTTAGAGCCAAGTTCAAAGACGGCATCCGTGATTTTAAAGCCAAGTTCAAAGACGGCAGTCGTGATTTTAAAGCCAAGTTCAAAGACGGCAGCTGTGATTTTAAAGCCAAGTTCAAAGATGGCAGCTGTGATTTCTCCCCAAAGTGGAATCGCATTCCCAATATCAAAATATAAACTAACTGTTGATCCATCAAAGCGATGATCTCCGTGACATTTAATTGACATATGATGATCCTTATCGTGACCATCATATATTAAAATGGTAAAGGTGTATCAATCAACGTGACAGCTGTAAAATTATATGAGATAAAGGTAATCCGTGAATTGTGTCATGTCAGTGGTCTTCCCTGAATACGGACTGCAACTATTTGTTTGCTTGTTGGTGTTTAACGCCACTTTCAACAATATTTCAGCTATATCGTGACGGTCAGTTTTATTGGTGGGAGAAACAGGAGTACCCTGAAGAAACACCAACCTGCCGTAAGTGTATTGAGTACACCTCGCCTGAACGGGACTCGAACTTACAACGTTAGTAGTGATATGCACTGATTGCATAGGTAGTTATAAATCTAACTACCATACGATCACGAACACGACGGCCCCATTTTTACTATAAGACTTCAATTTTGATGAACTATTTTAATAAATAAATTGGTCTGATGCTTTATATCATTGTGCAATAGACGTCAACTATTGATTGTGTTTAGCAGATGCGCAGTTCTATAAATATGTGTTGGAGCAATTACCCAAAAGCGACTGTAAAGCATAATGGACGGTATATCTTATAGATCAATTGAATTTTAGATCTACAGTTTTAAAAATATTTATAAAATTCAACAATTTTCTGTTTATGTGGAACTATAATGTGGGGTAATTTACTTTGAAAGAGAGCCTACTTGAAGTCGAATTTATTCCTGTTACAAATTTAAAGTTGCAATAACAAAACATGTCGGTCATCATATTTTTTCACAATTTTTGCATATATAAAACCATGGTTTGTTTATCAGTGATGATGTGTGTTTTTCCACAGCTATGCGCTATAGATTTAAACTCAGGGAAACGACCATTTAACTTTTCGACATGTTGAATGGTGGTTGTTGCTTGTTTTTATATGAAACAGTATTCGCTCTGTAAATTTTATGCAAAATAATAATTGACAATAAAGTAATCTGATTGTAGTTTTCAACGAGAAATTTTGATAAAACTTTGAAAAAAAAACGTACCGATTTCTCATGTCCAAAAATAATTAATAATTAGATTTTATTTGGAAAAAAAAACAATCTCTGGCCTTGGGGAAAACATACCTCCCTAAAAGTTTAATGACCGGCCCCAAAGTGATGTCCTTGTATTATTTGATTCTTGAAGCGGCAGTGTAGATGAATGAAATGTGGGAAAGTTATATGTTTAACGTTTAAACGAGTTTGTCGTGTACATTTAGCATTAGGGGCTTAAGCTGTTTTGGCACAACACTCGAAGCAGTTCAAAAAGTGTAAAATTGACATAAAATCAATGAAATGTCGTTGTGACAATGTGACATTTCATGTTATCAATGTCAAATCTCCAGCATACCGGAAATAATAGACTGGCTTGAAGTGCCAAAAAGGTAAAAATAAAAGTCATGCCATCATATATCGTTAACCGAATTAACGAACTTTCTTTGCAGATTTTAATAAAAAAAAATAGATCAGGATAAACTTTAAGATACAGGCAACATCAATTGTAATAATCATGATACAAAAAATAGAGTTTGGGGTTATGGTATTTAACGCCACTTTCAAGTAATAACACGCTTTTCAGTGCCAAAGGGTAAAATGAAAGTCATACTATCTTGTATCCTTAACCGAATTAATGACCTTTCATTGCAGATATTAATAAGAAAAACAAAACAAATAAGGTTAAACTTTAAGAAAGTTCATGAAAATCGGTTAAGGATACCAGATAGTATGACTTTCAATTTACCCTTTGGCAATGAAAAGCGTTTTATTACTTGAAAGTGGCAACATCAATTGTAACAACCATAATAAAATGTAGGGTTAGGGATGGATTATGGTGCTTTAACGCCACTTGATATTTTCCAGTTGACCTTTCCACTGTGTAAGGTCAAGACCCACTGACATTACGTGGCAGTGTAGATGAAAGAAATGTGGGGAAGTTATATGTTTAACGTTTAAACGAGTTTTGTCATGTACATTTGTATTAAGGACTTAAGTTATTACGACACAACAATCGAAGCAGTGAAAAAACCGTAAAATTGACATAAAATCAGTGAAATGTCGTTGTAACAATGTGACATGTCATGTGATCAATGTCAAATCTCCAGCGTACAGGAAGTAATAGAACGAAGGGTGAAATGAAAGTCATACTATCTTGTATCGTTAACCGAGTTCTTGAACATTCATTGCATAATTCATTTTTTTTTTAAAAAGGTTAAACTTTAAGATACAAGTACCATCCATTGCAACGACCATAATAAAAACAATCTAGGGCAACGGGCTATGATGTTTAACGCCACTTTCAAGTAATAAAACGCTTTTCATTGTCAAAGGGTAAATTGAAAGTCATACTATCTTGTATCCTTAATCGATTTTCATGAACTTTCATTGCAGATATATTAATTAAAAAAAATAAGGTTAAACTTTAAGATACAGAGAACATTACATTGTAACAACAATGAAAAAATGTATGGTTAGGGGTGGATTATGGTGTTTAACACCACTTGATATTTTACAGTTGTCCTTTCAACTGTGTAAGGTCAAGACCCACTGACATTACGTGGCAGTGTAGATGAAGAAAATGTGGGAAGGTTATATGCTTATCGTTTAAACGAGTTTTGTCGTGTACATTTGTATTAAAGGCTTAAGTTGTTATGGCAAAACAATCGAAGCAGTTAAAAAAAAAACGTACAATTGACATACAATCAGTGCAAATCTCCAGCATACCGGAAGTAATAGATCGGCTAGGAAGTGCCAAAAAGGTAAAAAAATAAAAGTCATGCCATCATAACGTTAACCGAATTAATGAACTTTCATTGCAGATTTTGTGTTTTTTTTGTTTTTTTAAATCAGGTTAAACTTTAAGATACAGGCAACATCAACTGTAATAACCATGATAAAAAAAATAGGGTTAGGGGTTATGGTGTTTAACACCACTTTCAAGTAACAGAACGTGCCAAAGGGTAAAAGGAAAGTCATACTATCTTGTATCCTTAACCGAATTAATGAACTTTCAGTGCAGATTGTAGATTGAAAAAAATAAAAGGTTAATCTTTAAGATACACTGATCACCCATTGTGATGTGGTCTGTATTGCTCATCTTTTTATTTTGCTCATTTTTCTAATTTCCTGTGTTGTGCTATGTTTTTGTGTTTTGTTTGTCTTCTTCCTGTGTCTTGTTTCTCCAATGTTGCTAGTGTCTCTGGATTGCCCCTTCGGTTTTCTCTAATGTTTATTTATAACAACTATGATCAAATGTACTACACACCGTTAAAATAATCACTGTTGATTGACATTGCGTGAACTCAGGTAATCTGGAAGGATCCATTGCATTTCTAAGGCACGATAGCAGACGACGGCATGGTTGGTAAAGTCTAGTTATATACTAAAGATATATGATCGCCCAGGGGGAACTTCAGAGTATACAAATGGTTCCTAATTTTTTCACCGCTTCTCGGCATAGCTGATCTAAATTTGTCGTGTGTTTGGTGCCAACGATTGTTGCCTGTCATAAAGAACAAAATGGGATCCTATCGATGTTCTCCCCTTTCACATTGGCAGTTAACACATCCGTCTATATTCGGGTGCGGTAGATCATGGGCGCAACCAAAGACTTAAAATTCGCATGTATTGCTTCTCTGCTATGCACGTAGCACTAAAGAATGAAAGCAAAGACGGGTCGGCTCGGAATCAGAATAATGTGTCAGAGTGCAGCGACATGTCTACCCTTGGAGTGTTGCTTCAGTAAACTTGTACTATGAAGATTCATCTCAGCCTGTTAATCTAGTACAAATCAGATATCATTATCATCTCATCGATTGTAACTTGTTCTCGCCATGATATAGCTGAAATATTTCTCATTTGGCGTTAAACAACAATCAGTCATCCGTCTATATGCTCATCCCTGCTCCACCTTTTTACCTTATGTTGAATCATTGTTAGTTTATAAACTTGTTATTGTTATTCGGAATACTTCTCACTCGACTCGACGTTAGCAATCAATATCTATTAAATCGTAATCTACAAGACTTTGTGATTACATTACACATGATTAATTTCCTAATAACATTTCGTGCATTGCGTGATATTTGACACACGATTTTTTTCACTTTTCACTTTTCTGTACTTGTGCAAGGTAAATACAGATACATCATATTTTATGCACAGTTCGATTAACGACTTTGTTAGAACTTATGTTGTCAAGGACGAAATAATGTCAGTAGGTGGGACAAATACGTTTGCTGGATTTTCTTATCGATAACATATTTGTCAAATTTGGAGGGCACAGTATTCATGAAATCATCGGCATCTCAATGAGAATAACCACGTGACCCTCCTCTCCTTACTTATCTTTTGTTTCACTCCTATGACACAGACTGTATACAGACAAGGGCCCGGGTACTCAATGAGTTAGGTAGTTGTAGGGCCGGGTGGTTCAATGACTTAGGTAGTTGGATTACCTAACAACTCATACAAGCCTAACACCAATACGGCGTGGGTTCGCGCCCGGCTTTGCAAATTACAAAAAGGGTGCACCCGACTCACAGCCGCAAGTGATGACGTTTATCAGTTGCTTGCCCATGGTCCTTGATTCTCTACGGGTAATCCGGCTTCTTTCACCACTAAAACTGGTCGCCATGATATTGCAGAAATATTGTTGAAAGTGGCGTTAAACACAATAAATGAAAAAATCAATCAATCAATGTATACAGACACTTTTCAAATGATAATGGAAGTTCAAGACTTTAAATCTCACATGCATCATGTTCTGTCCATTAATGATCAAAAATGTCTTAATTTGAACCGTTTACTTGATATCATATTAACTTTCAATATGTTGCTACTAATGTTATTTTAAAAAACAGTACTGTTTCATCCATTGAAATCGTGTCTACAGTTTGTATGTTCAATCGATGCAAATCCTCCGTGTTTCTGAGAGTAAAGGCATAAACAATGCAGATATTAGTAGGACCACAGTTCCATAATATTCTGTACTATATGCAATTGACTACATATTGTACAATAAACACAATTTTGTATTTTTTTTTTTTTTTCAATTTCAAATTACTATCAAATAAAAAAAAAGTTCCATAATATATCTGTATTATATGCAATTGAATACATATTGTACAATAAACGAAATTTTTTTGTTTTTGTTTTTTTTTTCAATTTCAAATTACTATAAAATATACCGACTGATTTTCCATGATTGGCGTTTTAAATGCCCATTGTTTGCTATTATAAAAAAAGAATGTATTGGACTCAAATACAATGCTTTAGCATGAAATTAATACAACATCTATATAACATCAATATTTTTTTAAACACGGAAGTAATAATTTGTGTAGGCCTTGCTTAAGGGTTATATAGTAATCGGCGTGTCTACCTGTCTGCAGAAACTCTCGCATCCTTTATGCTTTAGGGTTGGGCCAACATTACTAAAGATCGAGAAACACGAACCCCACTAAAGACCGGTTTTTTTGTGCAATGTTATCTGGTCCTTGTTTGTGTTTTTGTTCTTTTTTCTTTAGGCCGTTGAATTGTCTGCCAAGCTTTGATCTACGGCTTCTGCTGAGCCTTTTGTCATCTTTCAACAACTTTCCTTATATGTGTATTTCATAACAAATATAACTTCTACAAACATGCAAATCTTTAGACGAACATAAAATGTTATATAACTACGAATTAATTGCGAAAACGTCAATCATCTCCCCATCTGATATATCAACTACGGTACTATGCGCTAACATTCCCCGTACGGCTAATATTTAATAGAGTGCACACTAACACTTCATGGCTTTATATTTTCTATTAATTGTTATAAGGTTAGGGGTTGTGGCTATGGTGTTTAGCGCTACTTTAAATTAAAATCAATGTTATATTGTTGCGGCCAATTTCATTGGTTGAGGAAACCGGAGTATCCGGGAAAAAACAACCAACCTACCACAGATCATTGACAAACTTTATCACATACAATGTTGTGTCGAGTACACCTCGCTATGAGTTGGATTCGAACTCGCAACTTTAGTGGTGATATGCAATGAGTGTACAGGTAGTTGTTAATCCAACAACCAATACGATCATGACCATAACATCGCCGTGAATATTATATGAAATAAAATGAAGGTTAATTGGCTGCATGATTGTCCTTCGTTGTTTTTAATGATATGATCAAATGAAAAGCAAAAAATACCACACTGTCAGAGCAGTTCTAACATATCACACTGTCAGAGCAGTTCTAACATCTAATTAAAAAATACCACACTGTCAGAGCAGTTCTAACATATCACACTGTCAGAGCAGTTCTAACATCTAATTAAAAAATACCACACTGTCAGAGCAGTTCTAACATCTAATTAAAAAATACCACACTGTCAGAGCAGTTCTAACATCTAATTAAAAATACCACACTGTCAGAGCAGTTCTAACATCTAATTAAAACATCGTAGGAAATGAGGCAACATCGATACCCACAACACACATAGACATGACCTACCCACAACACACATAGACATGACCTACCCACAACACACATAGACATGACCTACCCACAACACACATAGACATGAACTATCCACAACACACATAGACATGACCTACCCACAACACACATAGACATGACCTACCCACAACACACATAAACATGACCTACCCACAACACACATAGACATGGCCTACCCACAACACACAGACATGACCTACCCACAACACACATATACATGACCTAACCACAACACACATAGACATGACCTACCCACAACACACATAGACATGACCTACCCACAACACACATAAACATGATCTACCCACAACACACATAGACATGACCTACCCACAACACACATAGACATGACCTACCCACAACACACATAGACATGACCTACCCACAACACACATAGACATGAACTTTGACTGTTCTAGCCTGACACAGCTACTTCCGCAAAATGTGGCTGAAATAAAATTCTTTTATGGGCCCAAACATCCCATCTACATTGTCATTAGGCATGTATAATTCACATCCTTCTCAAAAGGACATATACATATAGAATGACATATTTATTACATTTCAACGTTATCTCTCCATAAACTTATAAGTATATGCCAACAACGGTAGTTAAATACGGTCTTTAAAACTTCATTGTATTTTATTCCTTCTTTTTGACATTTCATATAAGATATTCGTCTAACAGGAGATCAAATACCAAGAGGAACCTATCTTGTTTTTATTTATCTTTTATTTTAAACTGGAATGACAAGAAGTAAATTGAAGATTGACTTACAACACAATGAACAAAAGAAAAAAGACAACATGACAAATAAGATCTACAAAAACACTACGCTAAAGATAGAACAACACAAAACCCGTTAAAACCCGAGGGTGGACTCAGACTCAGGTGCGCCGGAAGGGTAAGCATTTCCTGTTCCATTAGTAACATCCATTGTGTTACTCTTGTAACAAACCCGGTGACAAGTCATACATGAGGAAAGGACCGAATTGTGATTACGAAATACGGAATATATCCGTGATCATTTTTGACACAGATATTTTGTAGCGGTTAATACAGTGATGGTGGCGACCGAAAGGTTTCGAAGTGACGACTTCAGTATAGCGTATAGAAACACCTTTGGTATCTTTTAGGCTCTTCTTACAGTGTAGTATTAATCGTAGAACAAAGAAAACTGAAAAGTATCTCTTTTCAAAGGATGTCTATTTCAATATTAATCCGTTTCTAGATTAACCTAGTTAATTATTAATGCATTGATACTCGAGGTGAGGGAGAGTGTAATGACTGTATCCAGTTATTCTTTGCACCAAACTTTTGATCTGCTTCAGGGCATCTTGTGGCAATTTATATTGTTATGACAATAAATCTGTTCTCATTGTATTAACGATTTTAAAATTTTATCGACCATTGTTTTTCTTTTAATCATTGTGTTGTCTGTCCTTCTTATAAATGCTGTGCTTAGATACCCCTTTGGTATCTTCAATGTTTCTTCTTAAAGTGTATTTGTTATTGTTGGATGAAAGGAAGACTGAAAAGTGTCTCATTTCAAAGGATATATATTTCATTGTCTCTTTCGATATCAACCCGTTTCCAGTTTCACCGAGAAATGTATTAATACATTGATACGCGAGTGGGAGTGTAGTGGCTGTATCCAGTTTTTGCTTATACGAACTTTAGATCTGCTTCAGGGCACCTTGTAGCAAATCATATTGTAATGACAATGAATGTTCAAAGTCTTCTTATCGTAGAATAATAAGGAAACTGAAAAGTATCTCATTTCAAAAGATGTCTATTTCGATATTAATCCGTTTCCAGCTTAACCGTAAATAAACGTTTCCAGTTTAACCGAGAATAAATATAACCAAATCAACACTCGAGTGGGAGGGAGTGTAATGATTGTATGCAGTTTATCAGTATATCAGTACTTTTTTTTTTGCATGAAAACGTATAGATATTGTGAAATTTCAGTAGAGTAAACATTACAAAGTGATTTATTTCAATCGAGAAAATAAAATGTTGACATACAGAGTTATTGTGATATCGTTATGTTCTAGTCGTATCTTCTTCGAAGTTTATAATTAAAACGCAGAGCATTATTGCTTAATAAAATACATTTATATATTTGTAAGTTTACCCATAAACATATTGACTAGAGTTTCAAAGTATTTTGGCATTGATTTTAATATAAAATATATGTTATATCTCACGATTGTATTTACAAAGCAATATAATATTGTTTTTTTTTATGTTTGATCTGCCAATGTGTAGAGTGTGATAACTGGCTTAAAAATGGAAGACCATGTCACGAAAAAGTAGGGCGAACATGCAATTAAAAAAATTCTTGAAAATTCTGACTAGCTATGTAATAAAAACGTTGATATCACATTTAAAGCGTACCACGACTTCCTGGAATAACCTTCATCCGGTACGCTCGAAATCAAAACATTGCAAAGCCAAAAAAATAATTTATACTTTGGGAGCAATAAAACAAAGGGCTTAAACAGGATAGCCAAAATCGGTTAAGGTCACCTATGCCTGAGCGAGGAGAACTTTAGTAAAATTGTTAATTAAAACTATATTACCCCCACCAGACTATAACTCACAAACCGCTATAGCTGAACATACAGACATCTCAATCATTGCCGTCAAGATTATTGAAAGGTCAAATATCAATACGTTGCTTATGTAATCAAATTGTTAATTAAAAAAAAAAAGGGACAATAAAACCCGCCATATATTGCGAAATATAAACACTAATCTAACTTAAATGATTTATCAACTGACAAGTTCAAGGCCGAACAATTTTGTTGAAAACGGCGGCTGTACACCAGACAATTCTTATTACTATCTTTTAAAGCTTACATTGACATAATTATATTATTTTTTCTATATTACGCACACCAGACCATAACTCACAAACCGCTATGGCTGAACATACAGACATCTCAATCATTGCCGTGAAGATTATTGAAAGGTCAAATATCAATACGTTGCTTACGTAATCTTCTGTTTCCGTGCCCAATATAACTTGCATAATGAAATTATGCTTCGCAAAACAAAACAAAAATATCAAAGCCGACATGTAGTATTTGTAATGTTACTTCACCGTTGCGATTTCCGCATAAAACAATGTTCGGTTCGTCTTTTCCGCCAGTTGTTTGTAGGAGGGCACATGTTTTATTTACGTTATTTGTGTTTGTTTGCGCATAGTTGTGTCTAGCACATATTTTGTTGTGTTTTTGTTTTATTTGTCTTGGTCTTGTGTACCTTATGTTATCAATTTTTCTAGATTGTCCATTATTGATTGCCCCTTCGGTATTCACTAACGTTTATTGAACACAATATAACTTGCAATGTAGTGCTACCTCACTGTATTTCTTTTCCTGTTCATAATCTCGCATCTGAAATAAAATTATATGCACTTATTAACGTAAACAAATGCAAAAGATGCCAAGATGTAGGGCATAAAGAATAACATTCGACTGCAGGCTATGGCTATGGGCCGCTTCTAGGCTATGAGCTAAGTTCATTGTTGAAAATCCTACTATGGCTGTCAAATGTAGAACATCAATTAAAGCGTTGTTCCTTTACCTTGATTTGCGTCTAAGTGTTTTTGACATTTACTTCACTGAGTTTGGTGCTGCTTTGACAACTATTTTACCTATTTTGTTCTAGTATTGTTATAAATACTGTCATAGTGACAGCCGGAACCTTTGAGCCGTAATGAAAGCGGGGGGATTGGCGCTTTAAAATCTGATTCAACCCACCATTCCTTTAGAAATGCCGCTACCAAGTCAGGATCATTGCGGTTTTCACAGTTTTCCGGTTGTTGACTGATTTTGTCTGTTTATATACTTATGAGTTTTGACTTTCCCTTTTTAAGATTGTTCGGAGTTCGGTAATTTTGTTATTACCCTTATGTCCATGTATTGTTGGATAGCATCTCATGTCCATGTATTGTTGGATAGCCTCTCATGTCCATGTATTGTTGGATAGCTTCTCATGTACATGTATTGCTGGATAGCCTCTCATGTCCATGTATTGTTGGATAGCCTCTCATATCCATGTATTGTTGGATAGCCTCTCATGTCCATGTATTGTTGGATAGCCTCTCATGTACATGTATTGTTGGATAGCCTCTCATGTCCATGTATTGTTGGATAGCCTCTCATGTACATGTATTGTTGGATAGCCTCTCATGTCCACGTATTGTTGGATAGCCTCTCATGACCATGTATTGTTGGATAGCTTCTCATATCCATGTATTGTTGGATAGCCTCTCATGTCCATGTATTGTTGGATAGCCTCTCATGTACATGTATTGTTGGATAGCCTCTCATGTCCATGTATTGTTGGATAGCCTCTCATGTCCATGTATTGTTGGATAGCCTCTCATGTACATGTATTGTTGGATAGCCTCTCATGTCCATGTATTGTTGGATAGCCTCTCATGTCCATGTATTGTTGGATAGCCTCTCATGTACATGTATTGTTGGATAGCCTCTCATGTCCATGTATTGTTGGATAGCCTCTCATGTCCATGTATTGTTGGATAGCCTCTCATGTACATGTATTGTTGGATAGCCTCTCATGTCCACGTATTGTTGGATAGCCTCTCATGTCCATGTATTGTTGGATAGCTTCTCATATCCATGTATTGTTGGATAGCCTCTCATGTCCATGTATTGTTGGATAGCCTCTCATGTACATGTATTGTTGGATAGCCTCTCATGTCCATGTATTGTTGGATAGCCTCTCATGTACATGTATTGTTGGATAGCCTCTCATGTCCATGTATTGTTGGATAGCCTCTCATGTCCATGTATTGTTGGATAGCCTCTCATGTACATGTATTGTTGGATAGCCTCTCATGTACATGTATTGTTGGATAGCCTCTCATGTCCACGTATTGTTGGATAGCCTCTCATGTCCATGTATTGTTGGATAGCCTCTCGTGTCCATGTATTGTTGGATAACCTCTCGTGTCCATGTATTGTTGGATAGCCTCTCATGTACATGTATTGTTGGATAGCCTCTCATGTCCATGTATTGTTGGATAGCCTCTCATGTCCATGTATTGTTGGATAGCCTCTCATGTCCATGTATTGTTGGATAGCCTCTCATGTACATGTATTGTTGGATAGCCTCTCATGTACATGTATTGTTGGATAGCCTCTCATGTCCACGTATTGTTGGATAGCCTCTCATGTCCATGTATTGTTGGATAGCCTCTCGTGTCCATGTATTGTTGGATAACCTCTCGTGTCCATGTATTGTTGGATAGCCTCTCATGTACATGTATTGTTGGATAGCCTCTCATGTCTATGTATTGTTGGAAAGCCTCTCATGTCCATGTATTGTTGGATAGCCTCTCATGTCCATGTATTGTTGGATAGCCTCTCATGTCCATGTATTGTTGGATAGCCTCTCATGTACATGTATTGTTGGATAGCCTCTCATGTACATGTATTGTTGGATAGCCTCTCATGTCCACGTATTGTTGGATAGCCTCTCATGTCCATGTATTGTTGGATAGCCTCTCATGTCCATGTATTGTTGGATAACCTCTCGTGTCCATGTATTGTTGGATAGCCTCTCATGTACATGTATTGTTGGATAGCCTCTCATGTCTATGTATTGTTGGAAAGCCTCTCATGTCCATGTATTGTTGGATAGCCTCTCATGTCCATGTATTGTTGGATAGCCTCTCATGTCCATGTATTGTTGGATAGCCTCTCATGTACATGTATTGTTGGATAGCCTCTCATGTACATGTATTGTTGGATAGCCTCTCATGTACATGTATTGTTGGATAGCCTCTCATGTCCACGTATTGTTGGATAGCCTCTCATGTCCATATATTGTTGGATAACCTCTCGTGTCCATGTATTGTTGGATAGCCTCTCATGTACATGTATTGTTGGATAGCCTCTCATGTCCATGTATTGTTGGATAGCCTCTCATGTCCATGTATTGTTGGATAGCCTCTCATGTCCATGTATTGTTGGATAGCCTCTCATGTACATGTATTGTTGGATAGCCTCTCATGTACATGTATTGTTGAATAGCATCTCATGTCCACGTATTGTTGGATAGCCTATCATGTCCATGTATTGTTGGATAGCCTCTCATGTACATGTATTGTTAGATAACCTCTCATGTACATGTATTGATGGATAAACTCTCATGTACATGTATTGTTGGATAGCCTCTCATGTACATGTATTGTTGAATAGCATCTCATGTCCACGTATTGTTGGATAGCCTCTCATGTACATGTATTGTTGGATAGCCTCTAATGTCCATGTATTGTTGGATAACCTCTCATGTACATGTATTGTTCGATAGCCTCTCATGTACATGTATTGTTGGATAGCTTCTCATGTCAATGTATTGTTGGATAACCTCTCATGTCCATGTATTGTTGGATAACCTCTCATGTCCATGTATTGTTGGATAGCCTCTAATGTCCATGTATTGTTGGATAGCCTCTAATGTCCATGTATTGTTGGATAGCCTCTCATGTCCATGTATTGTTGGATAGCCTCTCATGTCCATTATTGTTGGATAGCCTCTCATGTCCATGTATTGTTAGATAGCCTCTCATGTCCATGTATTGTTGGATAGCCTCTAATGTCCATGTATTGTTGGATAACCTCTCATGTACATGTATTGTTCGATAGCCTCTCATGTACATGTATTGTTGGATAGCTTCTCATGTCAATGTATTGTTGGATAACCTCTCATGTCCATGTATTGTTGGATAACCTCTCATGTCCATGTATTGTTGGATAGCCTCTAATGTCCATGTATTGTTGGATAGCCTCTCATGTACATGTATTGTTGGATAGCCTCTCATGTCCATGTATTGTTGGATAGCCTCTCATGTACATGTATTGTTGGATAGCCTCTCATGTACATGTATTGTTGGATAGCATCTCATGTCCACGTATTGTTGGATAGCCTATCATGTCCATGTATTGTTGGATAGCCTCTCATGTACATGTATTGTTGGATAGCCTCTCATGTACATGTATTGATGGATAAACTCTCATGTCCATGTATTGTTGGGTAGCCTCTCTTGTCCATTATTGTTGGATAGCCTCTCATGTCCATGTTTTGTTAGATAGCCTCTCATGTCCATGTATTGTTGGATAGCCTCTCATGTCCATGTATTGTTGGATAGCCTCTCATGTACATGTATTGTTCGATAGCCTCTCATGTACATGTATTGTTGGATAGCTTCTCATGTCAATGTATTGTTGGATAACCTCTCATGTCCATGTATTGTTGGATAACCTCTCATGTCCATGTATTGTTGGATAGCCTCCAATGTCCATGTATTGTTGGATAGCCTCTCATGCACATGTATTGTTGGATAGCCTCTCATGTATATGTATTGCTGTATAGCCTCTCATGTCCATGTACATCTAAATCATTTCGTACTTACTCAATAAATCAGCATACCTGTATCTCCTAAGTGGGAACAACATTGGTGGTGTAGTGGTTAGCGTGTTCACCTCGAGTACCGTAGATCGTGGGTTCGGGCCCCGATCGCGTCAAACAAAAGACTATGAAATTAATATTTGTTGCTTCTCCGTTCAGCACACAACAATAAGGAGAAAGAGCAAGGACTGGTTGCCTCGGAATCAGAATCATGTGTCTGTGGGGTTATCCGCGGATTGTTATTTCAGTTCGCTAGCACAATAAAAATCCAGCTAAGCGTGTTGGTCTAGTGCAAAGCGGACCTCATCATCATTGCATTTACATTTAACTTGTTCTCGCCTTGATAGAATTGGCGTTAAGCAGCAATCATTCACTCTCCTAAGTGGACAACATGATCGCACTGCTCAATCACTTCAAGTGATCTCAATAACATTAAGTAACCTTAAGGTTTAACGTTGGACCGTCTCTGGTGTTCATTTACATCCACACCCTTTCTTACTAAGCGAAGCAAAGTAAAACAAAATATTTACAATACGATAGCCAATGCTAGGCAATGCATAATGAACTTCTCAGATTGAATATTATCAGGAGATGAAGCATTTCTGCTCCAGTAGATGAAACAATCTATTATATGACATGAGTAGTGACTTATCAAACAAAACATATTGCCTGAATTCAATAGATTCTCTCATAAAATGCAATGTCGATAAAGCTTCCGGAAAACATTCCCTGTCTTAGCACTAATTAGAACAGAATCATTCAAAGAAAGAATACCAGGAATGCTAGCAATGTAGTCAGTGAAAACCTTCCTTGAAAGTGGTGCAATAATTAGAAACAACTATCATACACAAATCTTAATAGAACAATTCAGATACAGATTACTTAAAGGGGCGATAAACAAACTGAAGTGGATTGTGTTATTATAGATGCTCGTGTAAATATACCACCAACCACCAATTATTGCATACAAAAACATAAACTTAAGTGAATTACGTTAAGTTTGCATGTGTTTGTATTAGCTACAATGTCAGCTTTTATAACAATGTACTGTTATTGCTCCAAGGAGAAGTAATAATTCGCTTTTATACAGAGAAACACATGGAGTAGTCTTGATATAACATTTTTGGAGTGGTATCAGGCAGAATTTAGAAGTTATCAAAATGTTTAACGCTTATAGCGAGTTTCTGCTATAGCTCGAAGGAGAACTAATAGTTGGCTTTTTATTTCATTGAAACAGAGAGTTGCTGCTGATATAACATTTTGGGATTGGCATCCGATAGAATTTAGAAGCTATCAAAATGTTTAACGCTTATAGTGAGTTTCTGCTATAGTTCGAAGAAAGACTATTAGTTAGTTTTTATTTCATTGAAACAGAAAAAAATTAGAGTTGCTGTTAACATAATTTGTTGGGATCAGCATCAGACAGAATTTAGAAATTGTCAAAATGTGTATCCAAATACAGTGAGTGAGTGTTTGTTATTAAACGCCAAGTGCTATTTCAGCTATATCACGGCGAGAACATTATCTTGCTTTATACCCATCCAGTCTCGGCTCTTATTCTGTAAAGCTTTATGTTTATCAGCGACGTCTTTGGCTTGGCATGAACTCGGCTCAAACGAAAGCTGAACCAAACTCGAGTTCACTAACCATTACACCACCGACTCGGTTACGCTCGAAAGAGAATTGATATTCAGTTTATTTTGTATATAAACAGACAGAAAACAAATCATATTGCTGTTGAAATATTATTTTGATATTAACGTTAGACAGAACATAGACGTTGTCAAAGAGTGTATATATATAATAATGCATTATGTATTAATACAACACTGGTGTAAATTAGGTGTTAGGGTTATGGTGTTTAACGCCACTGTCAACCATATGTCAGGCATATCGTGGCGGTCAGTTTTATTAGTGGAGGAAACCGAAGTACCCGGAAAAAACCACCGACCTGTCGCAAGTCACTGACAAATTTAATCACATAATGTTGTATCGAATAAACCTTGTCATGAACTCACAACAATAGTGGTGATAGGCACTGATGGCAACGGTAATCCAACTACCATATGATCACGACTGCGACGACCCCTGGTGTAAATTCAAATAGATGCCGCAATATATTTGTATATTCTGATTTGGTTAAGCCTTAATATGCTTAAGTATAAGGAAAGAGATGGGCGCAACTAGTGGAGCAGGAATTACCCATCAGCAAATGCTTAGTGGTGTTCGTGTTGCTCAATATTAATGTGTCGGTCTATGTTGTTTTAGTGGACTATTGTTTCTCTTTTTTGTTCATCAGATCATACCCAAATGTGCGTAAGTGTACAACATTTCTATATATGCAATGCCTTGAGAAAATTATCCCATGCATTTTGGTTCTCATATCCATTTTAGCCGGGCAAATTATTGCCATCAATCCTAAAGGACATCATTCATTCATATAGTTCATTGGTAGATATATACATTAAAAGCCCTCTTACAATTTTCACCTTGATTCTGTAAAGATTCATTTTCGGAAAAAATACTAAAGAAAACTGGAATCGATTTTGACTTTTGTAAATTGTCGACTTCCGGTCACGTTGTTCAAGACAAGTGATATTGACATTTGTTTACGGATTTATTTGCTATTTTTGCAATTTAACTGGAACA
Source organism: Bathymodiolus brooksi (assembly GCA_963680875.1). Classification (NCBI taxonomy): domain Eukaryota; kingdom Metazoa; phylum Mollusca; class Bivalvia; order Mytilida; family Modiolidae; genus Bathymodiolus; species Bathymodiolus brooksi. The sequence goes on from OY804583.1 coordinate 56,372,662, forward strand.
CAGTGTATATGCTTATATTTGAAAATAACGATTGCAGATAAGAATGTTATTGGATTTTGTTATTAGATTGATTTCCAATACTGCCTTCCACTTAAAAAAAAAATAAGTTAATTGTTCCCTCTAGAATCGAAATAATTTATGGAAGACATGGTGTGTACGACATTTCTTAAGCCGTACAAAAGTCTTACGTATGTTTATCTATAAAACATTTGACCTCCACAAAAGACAGGAATGTGCTTAAGAAGAGTTTGAAGATACCAAATGGGTAATCAGAATTCGCATAGCGAAGAAAAACAGACAACACAATGGCCAAAAGAAAAAGTACAAACAACGATCTACAAAACATAGACATAAAACTAAAGATCGAGTAACACGAACCCAACTGAAAACCGGGGATGAACTCATGTGTTCCGGGAGGGTAAGCAGTTCCTGCTCCGTTAGTGACATCCGTCGTATTAATCTAGTTATAACCTGGTGATAAGTCATGAAAGAAAGACTGGGAAGTGTTAAATATTAACAAAATCACCACTTCCAGAGACTTACCTATGTTTATTTATCAAATATATCACTAATACCAAAGGTAGACATATGCTTAATGTTCAAAAGCCTCTACAATAAAACCGACCGTCATTAAATGATGAAAGTGACGTTTAACACAAATATCCATAATTAGCTTAATGAAGTCATGGATGTTGCCTTATTGATTGCACATTTTTGTTTTCTTGGCTGAAATATTGCTGACATACTGCTGACGGTTAGTCACTCATGAAAGCACATAGATGTAAACAAAAATGTCTTTATTTATATTTACCAATGCACATATTCATATAGCTTCAGCACTAACATGGTTTATTAGATATAGTTGATATTTAAATTTCCAGTTCCTAAATAATGTAATTAGTATTAAAACTAAGGTTCTCTTCCCTCGGGCATAAGTGATCTTAGCATGATTTTGGAGATCCTGTTTAGGACATTCGGGTTACTTCTTCTCAACACTTTTTAAATTATTAGGCTTTCTACCCTTTCGGCTTTGAACGTACCTGATGAAGGTTATTCCAGGAACGCGTCGCGCGCACCAAATTTGATATTCACAATTTTATTAAACCGTTAAAAAACCTCTTTCTTTTATTTTCAGTTGCTTATGTTGGTAATTAGTGTTGGACGCATCTATACAATTCAACTTTAACTAAATTAAAAATACTAAACCACATATACAGTAAGATCTGCTTCATATATCGACCCACATCTAAAACTCGACAGTGAGTGCCGGGAAACAACGAAACTTGACCACAAAACAGATGATTTTAATTTTCATATTGTGAACTTTCCATTTATATATAATAATATTACAGCATGACATGTATACGGAGTATATGGCACTTGATATTTTAGACCCTGTGGTTCATCTCACATTAACCTTGACACAGGGTTACTGCTAACAAAGAAGCTATTCAAGCACGTTATTCAATGCAAGTGATATTGACATTTGTTTACGGATTGATTTGCTATTTTAGCAATTTAAATGGGACACAGTGTATTTACCTATACATGAAAATAACGATTGCAGATAGGAATGTTCTTGGATTTTGCTATGAGATTGTTTTCCAATACTGCCTTCCACTTAAAAAAAATAAGTTAATTGTTCCCTCTAGAATCGAAATAATTTATGGAAGCCATAGTTTGTACGACATTTCTTCAAGCGGCATTTGAGGTAGGCACTACCGACAACATTTGTGGGCGGAGCTTGTCATCAACAATCCCCGTTGATATGAACAGTATAATTTTGAAACTGTATGTCAGATGACCAACGTGAACTAAAGGTCACATACCTCAGAAATTTGAATTTTCAAAGTGATTTTTGTAGACTTTAGACTAATGAAGAATATTCTTCTTAATAAGACTGAAAGTTCCGTGGGCAGGAACACTTGTGACCATGCCTGCAAATATTTTGCTTCAAAAGTAACTGTGAAACTATGCATCATTGATTTTTCCTCCTCGAGATAACGGTGATAAAAATAATAAACAATCTGAATGTTTGCTCCGCCCATAGCTATTTATACCCACGGTCCCGTTTTAAGCATATTGCCCTACCAAAGTCTTACGTATGTTTAAGCTTAAAACATGTGAAGGTTACCAAAGACTGAAATACGGTTAATTATAACGCATATCACCTCCACAAAAGACTGGAATGTTCTTGATGTCATTCCTCAAAATGATAAGGGTTCTTAGATATCTTTCACGAGATTTGTTTTGCAGATTTCGTTTTTCATACTTTCAGCATAGGTGACATTAGCAGATTTTGGGTATCGTGTTTGGACCGTTTGGTTTTATTGCTTCCAAAACGTTAAATTATTTGGCTCTCCAATCTTTCCATTTGGAGTGTACATGATGAGGATTATTCCTGAAACGAGTCGTGCGCACTAAATTAGATATCTACGGGTTTTTTTTCAATTTCAATTCAAATTGCAGGAATAACAATGGCAGATGTTTATGCAATGTCATAGTATATCCTCTCCAACATTTTTCACGGAAATGTAGATAACATGGATTAACTCATATCTATTTATAGAATAAATATGATCCGGTGAAATAATGTATCACGTTGCTGTTGGTTTTCAGTGTAAACAAGTGGTGTACTAAAAATATTAATTTGACATTTAATCAAACAGGTTAACGGCACGACGAGGATATGCGGCGTAATAAACCATCAGTATTGTTTGTATTTGAAAAAGTACCATATAATCTGTTCTTCGGCACTGACATGGTTTATTAAATATATTTATTACTCGAATTTACAGTTCCAAAATATTGTATTTATCAATAAAATTAAGGTCTCCCCCTCAGGCACAGGTGACATTAGACGATTTTGGATATTCTGTTAATGTCCTTGGATTGTATTGCTCCCAAAATTTATTTGGCTTTCCAGTTTTTGAGCGTACCTGATAAAAGTTATCCCAGAAACGTGTCGTGCCACTAAATTTAATATCTACGTTTTTAGTTATACATTCCTGTTGGTCTTATTGTTATGCTACAAATATACAATAAATAATTCAATGGAAAACTTATGAAACATGGATCATTTTGGTACTAGGCAATAATGCATTGATTGAGGGTACCTTATGACGGTCATTCCAGAAACGCGTCGTGCGCACTTAATTTGATATCTACGCCTTTATTGTTATTGTTTGTTTGTTTCTGTATTGTCGTTGGAGAACCAATTATCAGAAGGATTGGGATCCAATTAATTGAATTAACGCCACTACATTGTTGTGCTTGTTCCAATGCTAGGACATGCATTTCCAATTTGTGTAGTCTTTTCTGTACTGAAATATTGCAAAGGAGAGGTTGTTGTTCGCCTTATTTATGTTAGTGCAATTGATGACCATCACTATTTTATTTAAAATAATTGTCGTAGTTCACTAACCATTACACCACCGACTCGGTTACGCTCGAAAGAGAATTGACTTTCAATTTATTTTGTATTTAAACAGACACAATGCAAATCATATTGCTGTTGAAATATTATTTTGATATTAACGTTTGACAGAACTTAGACGTTGTCAAAGTGTGTATATATATACTAATGCATTATGTATTAATACAACACTGGTGTAAATTAGGTGTTAGGGTTATGGTGTTTAACGCCACTGTCAACCATATGTCAGTCATATCGTGGCGGCCAGTTTTATTAGTGGAGGAAACCGAAGTACCCGGAAAAACCACCGACCTTTCGCAAGTCACCGACAAATTTAATCACATACAGTTGTATCGAGTACACCTCGTCATTAGCAGGATTCGAACTCACCATCTTAGTGGTGATAGGCACTGATGGCAATGGTAATCCAACTACCATATGATCACGACGGCGACGACCCCTGATGTCAATTCAAGTAGATGCCGCAATATATTTGTATATTCTTATTTGGTTAAGTCTTAATTTGCTTAAGTATTAGGAAAGAGTTGGGCGCAACTAGTGGAGCAGGAATTATCCATCAGTAAATGCTTAGTGGTGTTCGTGTTGCTCAATATTAATGTGTTGGTGTATGTTGTTTTAGTGGACTATTGTTTCTCTTTTTTGTTCATCAGATCATACCCAAATGTGCTTAAATGTACAACATTTCTATATATGCAATGCTTTGAGAAAATTATCCCATACATTTTGGTTCACATATCCAATTTAGCCGGGCAAATTATTGCCATCAATCCTAAAGGACATCATTCATTCATATAGTTCATTGGTAGATATATACATTAAAAGCCCTCTTACAATTTTCAACTTGATTTTGTAAAGATTCATTTTCCGCAAAAAATACTAAAGAAAACTAGGATCGATTATGACATTTGTAAATTGGCGACTTCCGGTGCCGTTATTCAATAAAAGTGATATTGACATTTGTTTACTGATCTCTTTGCTATTTAGGCAATTTAACTGGAACACAGTGTATTTACCTATACATGAAAATAACGATTGCAGATACGAATGTTCTTCGATTTTGTTATGACATTGTTTTCCAATACTGCCTTCCACTTAAAAAAAATAAGTTAATTGTTCCCTCTAGAATCGAAATAATTGATGGAAGCCATAGTTTGTACGACATTTCTTCAAGGGGAATTTGCGATAGACACTACCGTAGCTGTTGGTTTTCAGTGTAAACAAGTAGTGTACTAAACATATTAATTTGACATTTTGTCAAACAGGTTAACGGCACGACGAGGATATGCGGCGTATTAAATCATCAGTATTGTTTGTATTTGAAAAGGTACCATATAATCTGTACTTCGGCACTGACATAGTTTATTAAATATATTTATTACTTGAATTTAGAGTTCCAAAATATTGTATTTATCAATAAAATTAAGGTCTCCCCCTCAGGCATAGGTGACATTAGCCGATTTTAGATATTCTGTTAATGTCCTTGGATTGTATTGCTCCAAAAACTTTAAATTATTTGGTTTTCCAATTTTTTGATTTTGAGCGTACCTGATAAAAGTTATCCCAGAAACGTGTCGTGCCACTAAATTTAATATCGACGTTTTTATTTATATATTCCTGTTGGTCATGCTACAAATATACAATACATAATGCAATGAAAAACTAATGACACATGGATCATTTTGGTACCAGGCAATAATGCATTGTTTGAGGTAACCTGATGACGGTCATTCCAGAAACGCGTTATGCGCACTTAATTTTATATCTACGTCTTTATTGTTATTGTTTGTTTGTTTCTGTATTGTTGTTGGAGAACCAATTATCAGAAGGGATTGAGCTCCATTTAATTGATTTAACGCCATCATATTGTTGTGCTTGTTCCAAGCTAGGACACGCATTTCCAATTTTTGTAGTCTTTTCTGTACTGAAATATTGCAAAGGAGAGGTAATTGTTCGCCTTATTTATGTTAGTGCAATTGCTGATCATCACTTTATTAAATTTTGTCCTTTATTTCATGTTGTAGAAAGAATATACAATTAACTGTTTTTTTCAAATTGGTCTTCATATAATCACCGCATTGTACAATATTGTGCTATATTCAAAATGCTATATTGTATAGTTCGTTGATCCGCAATAACATATAAGAGTCTCTAAGATATTTCTATGGTTTTTCTAAGCGCAAAATACATTTATTCTTTTCTTGTCGATGTTTGACAATACCTTTTTCCTACTTCTTTGCATCTTCTCTGTATAATCTACTATAACAATGGTCTCATGTGTTGAAATCTTAACATCCATTGTTTCTATTGGTTAATGGTATATGCGATAAAAATACCAACACAATTTACAGTCACGAAGTAAATATAAATCAAACCAGATGACATGTTACAGGAACTAACATGGAGGATTTACATAAGCCATATGACTTTTCGTGATGGAATTTCCAATTTGTACGTAGAGAGAACAATGCAAATAACAGCGTAAATATCAAATTGACAGCGCACAAGACGTGTAAGGAATAACCTTCATTACCAAGAACGCTAAAATAGATTTGAAAGCAAACTAATTTACTGGGAGCAATAAAGCCAAAACTTGTTCTCGTCATGATATAACTGAAAAATTGCTGAGATGGCGTTAGACAACACTCAACCACTCTCCTAAGTGGACAACATGGTCGCATTGCTCAATCACTTCTACTCATCCGAATAATTGTAAGCAGCCTGAAGGTGTAACGTTGGATTGCCTCCTATGTTCATTTACATCCGTAGCCTTTCCTACTAAGCGTAGCAAATTAAAACAAATATTTACAATAAGATAGCCAATGCTAGGCAATATATAATGAACTTCGTAGATCAAACATGATCAGAATATGAAGTATTACTGTTCCAGTAGATGGAAAACAATCTATTATATGACCTGAGCAGTGACTTATCAAGCAAAATATATTGCCTGAATTTAATAGATTATCACATAAAATGCAAAGTCGATAATACGTCCGGAAAACATTCCCCGTCTTAGCACTAATTGCAACAGAATCATTCAAAGAAAGAATACCAGGAATGCTAGCCATGTAGTCAGTGAAAACCTTCCTTGAAAGTGGTGCAATAATTAGAAACAACTATCATACACAAATCTTAATAGGACAATTCAGATACAGATTACTTAAAGGGGCGATAAACAAACTGAAGTGGATTGTGTTTTTATAGATGCTCGTGTAAATGTCTCTCCAACTACCAATTATTGCGTACAGAAACATAAACTTAAATGAATTACGTTAAGTTTGCATGTGTTTTTATTAGTTAAAATGTCAGATTTTATAACAATGTTTTGCTTTCGCTCGAGGAAGAACTAATAGTTCACTTTTATTTCATTGTAACAGAGAGTTTATGTTGATATATCATTTTGGGATTGGCATCAGGCACAATTTAGAAGCTATGAAAATGATTAACGCTTATAACGAGTTTCTGCTATAGCTCGAAGGACAACTAGTAGTTCGCTTTTTATTTCATTGAAACACAAAGTTCATGTTGATATAACATTTTGGGAGTGGCATCACACATAATTTAGAAGTTATCAACATGGTTAGCGCTGATAGTGAGTTTCTGCTATAGCTCAAAGGAGAACTAATACTTCGCTTTTTATTTCATTGAAACAGAGACTTGCTGCTGATATAACATTTTGGGATTAGCATCAGACAGAATTTAGAAGCTATCAAAATGTTTAACGCTTATTGTGAGTTTCTGCTATAGCTCGAAGAAAGACTAATAGTTCGTTTTTATTTCATTGAAACAGAACAAAATAGAGTTACTGTTAATATAATTAGCTGGGATCAGCATCAGACAGAATTTAGAAGTTGTCAAAATGTGTATCCAAATACAGTGAGTGAGTGAGTGTTATTAAACGCCAAGTGGTATTTCTGCTATATCACGGCGAGAACATTAACTTGCTTTATACCCATCCAGTCTCGGCTCTTATTCTGTAAAGCTTTATGTTTTTCAGCGACGTCTTTGGTTTGACATGAACTCGGCTCGAAATAACGCTGTACCAAACTCGAGTTCACTAACCATTACACCACCGACTCGGTTACGCTCGAAAGAGAATTGATATTCAGTTTATTTTGTATTTAAACAGACAAAAAACAAATCATATTGCTGTTGAAATATTATTTTGATATTAACGTTAGACAGAACATAGACGTTGTCAAAGAGTGTATATATATACTAATGCATTATGTATTAATACAACACTGATGTAAATTAGGTGTTAAGGTTATGGTGTTTAACGCCACTGTCAACCATATGTCAGGCATATCGTGGCGGTCAGTTTTATTAGTGGAAGAAACCGAAGTACCCGGAAAAAACCACCGACCTGTCGCAAGTCACTGACAAATTTAATCACATAATGTTATATCGAGTACACCTCGTCATGAGCAGAATTCGAACTCACAACTTTAGTGGTGATAGGCACTGATGGCAACGGTAATCCAGCTACCATATGATCACGACGGCGACGACCCCTGGTGTAAATTCAAATAGATGCCGCAATATATTTTTATATTCTGATTTGGTTAAGCCTTAATTTGCTTAAGTATAAGGAAAGAGATGGGCGCAACTAGTGGAGCAGGAATTATCCAAGTGTAGAATACTATATGGTGAAAGCATTTTGACTATTTCATACAAAAACGGTCATCGAGATAATCAACAACAACCAATATGGACACCTCCATGAACGAAAACAATAACAAAGATGAAATTGTATCCACAAGTTCCCAGCATACTCCTTCCACTGGTACACCCGTCTCCAATAAAAGGCCACTCCCTGACAGCCCAACTGATTTACCGGCTACTCAAAAGCAGGTACTTAGACAAATTCGTAGACGGAACTCCATTGGTGATCTCCGAGATATTGGACAAACACCTGCCGCCAAAACCCCTCACTGAGAAAAAATGTAACTGACAAAGTACTCGAAGCTCTTACCAGTCCTGACGTTTTAAATGAAATAGTACCTGTCCTTACTGATAAAATCACTGAAACTATCACCTCTGTAATTGAAACAAGCATTCAGTCATGGGTAGACAGTCATATTAAATCCCTGATTGAAACCAGCAATAAACAACAACAAACAATTGCTGATCAAGAAGGGAACATCAGTGTCCAAACAAATAAACTAGCTGAACAAAGTGATAAAATATCAAAACTTGAACATAAAACCACAGAACAAGGGTGGACATTTAAAGAACAGTATGATGAAATAAATGCTCTGTACAATAAAATGTCATGACTTGAAATTCGAATTGAGAGTCAAGAACAATATTCCAGGAGAACGAGTCTCAGGTTTCACAATATACAGGTACCAGTTGATGAAAGGGGAAGGATTGTACAACCAGTAGACACTGATAAAATCATCCCCCAAATCTGTAGCATAAAACTTGATTTATATATTAACATAAATGACATTGGACGATCACATGTAATAAGGAAAGTGAAAAATGGCAAGTCTCAAGTAATTGTCAGGTTCTTATCATATAGAATAAGAAACAGTGTCTACACCAACAAGAAAGCTCTCAAAGGTGACCCAGATGGTATTTGTATAACTGAGAATCTCACTAAGTACAGAACTGAGCTGGTTAAACAACCCTCTCAACTAAAATACCCAGTACTCGAAACAAATTTATACATACTGGACATCTGATGCTAGAATTTCTGTCAAACAGACTGAAACAAGCAGGAAACAAACAGTTAACGATTTTGATGACATTATGAACTTTGAAAGGTCCAATCAACAACACACATCCTTCCAGTCAAGTGACAATGAGGAGCCATAATATTGTCTACTACTACATGTTATTGTATTGTTCTATTTCTCTCAGGCATTTATATTGCTGACATATTATACGCATATTTGTTTTTTTTCTACCTATTCAATAGATATGTGCATTATGTATTTTTCTTAGTTGTTTATTAGACTCCTTTTGATAATATCTATGTGAAAAAATAAATTGATAAAAATTTTAACATTACATTTTATGATCAATAACCAGAGTATTAACATTTTTAACCCTTAAACTTGTTGAATAATAAAAAAAATCCCATATTCCCCCTAGTATTGTAAAATCAATCATATGTTTTGGAGAATTTCTGAAGATTACAATTTAAAGGCTCAGATCTAGGGTATAAATTTAAAATTTTCAAATGTTTGGATCACCCGAATGATTAAATCTAATTGTACGAAATTAATTATCAGCTATATCTTTATATTTATCAGCTATATGTTTATAATTTATCAGCTATATGTTTATAATTAATCAGCTATATGTTTATGATTTCATCAACTTTTGTTTTTGTCTAGTAAACATTGAAATATGGTGTTAAAATATTTGGGAATTTTCTCAAGATGACGAACTTTAAGGTTCGGATGGGTAAAATGTTTATAACATCAAATACAAGAATAATTCATGCTAAGTGAATTTCTGATTTGCTACTTTTAATTGTTTGGAATCCATCTGTAATATTATAATATATATGTTTACAATTTCATTATTTCTATGTATTTAGTGAGAATTGAAATATTGTGTTTACATATCTTCTTTAGTTTTGTTTTTTAATCATGTTGTTTTTGAATGATATATTGAACTTTGAAAATGCATGGAATTTTTATTTTGTTTCATATTATTATACTTTTAAAGTCTTATTTGCATTAGTGGGCGCGAGGGAAAAAAAATTAATATATAGCCTCGACATTCCCACATATATATATCCGATTTTTTTTTTCTTAAAAATTAAATATAGATCTTTAATTTGCTATATTGGGACAAAATTAGGGATAATTTTAACCGTATATTTCTAAAACCAATTATAATATCAATAATTTAACCCTGTTGCTTGTTTAGATGGTTCCGAAAAAACTATCCCATGTTCAAATCGGAATAAATTAACAAATTGCGTGTTAAAATAATTTTTTTGTGGTTTTTTTCAAGAAGGCAAACTAGAAGGTTGTTTACAAACATTGAAATATAATAGTGTTAAAATATATGAGGATTTTCTCCAGATGACGAGCTTTAAGGTTCCGATGGGTAAAATGTTTACAACATCAAATACAAGAATAATTTATGCCAACTGAATTTTTGATTCGTTACTTCTAATTGATTAGAATCCATATATGTTTATAATTTTATCATTTATATGTACATTTGTATTTAGTGAGAATTGAAATATTGGTATTTTGTTAAAATTGTCAATGTGTTGTCCTACCTTCATAAATCCCTTTACAATATTATACTCTGTCCAATCAAATCTTCCTAATTTCATAATTGGTTAGTAAAATACAGAGACTTTCTCAAAACTTTACCTTTCAAGGTTCTAAAAGGGAATCCGAAACATTTATTAAAATTAAAGTGTTTAAATATTTGAATACTATTCATAGTATTATTGATATAGTGTTGTGTTGGTTGATTAATATGAATTATTGTTACTTTTCTTTTTTTTTTACATTTATTTATAAACTGATTTCCCCTTTTAGTTACCATATTCTTGTAGAAAACCTTATTATTAACGGCTCCAAAATGTAAATCACCTTTTGTTATGAAAGTATTGAAGTACGCATGCCTAAAGTTTGTACACAGTATGTGCGGTTTGTTCGATTTGCTGTAGAAAAAATGTTGTTTCTTTCAATATTGAAAAAAAAATATCATAATTATCATATAAAGAATAATTTCTTGAATTGCTTACATAAGCTCATAATGGTACCATACAAATTTAGATCGGATCTCAGCTGCAGCAAAGCCGGAGAATTTATAAGATTTTTTTTAATTTTGTTTCTAGCCCATGTAAAATTAACCGGGCACAACATTTGTTGAATGACTTATTTTATGAAATAATTATTGTGTTTTTTTGTGTGTGAATTCAATAGCTCTATGTTCTTCTAAATATCATTATATATATTTTAGTGTTCTCGGGTTACCTTATAATTATAGAAAACATAAATATACTTTGGATTACAAACATTTTGGTCTGACTCCCTGAAATTTTTAATAAAAAATAATTATGTATAATGAACTAAAACATTACAAAATTGAATCCATATAAGTGATTACAAACAAGGTATATTATAAATTAATCTTTGTGTATTAATCATGGGCCGTAAATAAAAATCCCATTTGACATCTGAAACAAAATTTCACGATATGCAAATATCGTCTCATTCACACCACTGTGAGTACTTGTACATATATTTACTGTGTATTTTGTGCTATTATATGCATATATGCTCTATTTTTTAAGTGGATTCATAGATGTGTGTGATCAAACAATACTAAAGGAAAAGGCCATGGTCTTAACAAGTTAGCGTGAAAATTTAAATGACAGTAAATAAAAGACATTTGTGCTAACGAATGTTAAAAATAGTATACCGTAAGGTAGAATTTGGTGATTGAAGTTGCCTGTAGCACCAAATAATGGGGATCGCCATTTTTCAAAACTCTTCAATGTAGAGGAGACAAAAAGCATAATCCATTCTCGGATTTATCCTCCCCTTGACGTCGTACAACCGGTATGGTATAATTTATCAGCATTGATCAGGTGCAATTTTATCATTAATATTATATAAATCGTAAAATAACGTCGTATATTTAACTTTTGATATTTACAATATCATTATGGCTTCATGTCAAGCATTTTATTACACTAAAGCACGAAAAGGGAAAGTGTGAGAAGATTTGTGTTTGTAATTACCGGTCAGGACTATCCTTGTCAACACATCGACCAGTGACCACGAAAAACACGCGAAAGTACGATAGCATTGGCGACAAAAAAGAAAAAAGCATGCGTACGAATAAAATAAGTTAAAACTGACAGTTATTTAACCTACGGACATCTACGTAAAACATGAAATTATACGTAGATACCCCCCCCCCCCCCCAACTACAATAATAAACTATGAAAATGTAACATGTGATGGGAATATTAAGAAACAAATTAGGACGATATACAATTGTAAACATTGTATTGCAGTTGATCTGATATTGAAACATAACCCAATGGGCACGATGTAGGGAAGAGTCAGATCGATTATTTATTCAAATAATAGGAACGGACTGTGGGACGTCACATGAAGAGGTGTCATGGCCGCTTACACTACGACAGGAAATTCCAAATATTCATATTTTTAATTGGGCATATTAATGTTAATAAAGGTGTATTTTGTTTAATAAATAGTTGTCTACAAATAAAAAGTTACAATGTATTGAATTATAATAATTGTTTAACTGACTGGCCTTTTCCTTTAAGATGTAACTATGGCCGTACTGATTTTATCCCTGAAATGATAATCCAAATGGGTAATAGTATAGAGGATTACAGGGCGGCCATTGAAATGTTTAATACCATAGGAGGTGTGACGCTTTGCACACGACACGCACATAGCAAATATATTATCGATAACCAGATGTTTACGATTCAGTTGAAAAATGGACGTTGAAGTGAAAACATCTCGCTAAATTGTTTCTATTGAATTAAAAATGAATTTACCCAGTTGTCTAAATTTGTTTTCAATATGTTTTACTGTGAAATCGCATAATCACTATAAAAATGGCAAAAATGTGATATTATATGGATTCAAGTTGTCATAGGAGGTGTATGATACAACGACAAATCACGAAAAATGGGGGGTTTCAAGATCAATTGTCGCGTAATGGATGGAGACTTAAGGAGACTTAAAGAAATATTGGAAGCACTATGGTTGATCTATGTCATACTAAAAAAGATAGGAAAAGTCTCCACCAGATTTGACAAATTTTCATTTTTAATGTAAATCGGTTGAGGACGCTGTGAATGAAGAACAAGATGGCGACAAAATGTCCCTCTCGAAAATTGCAGATAATCACATTTAACCTTCAACCCAAACATTCTTATGTAAATTCCATTCATATATAGTAATATATCAATAACTTACCCAAAGGAACTCGCCATTAATCATCCACGAACGCTAAGCGAAACACTGAAAAATCGATAATGTCACTCTCATCAGATAACGATATATTGATACTGACTTCCGGTTGTGCAACATGCAAATGTTTGCACACGACACAAACGCGTCTCCCCTCCTCTGGTTTAATACTAAGAAAAGGTGTCTGTATGGACTGGTACATTTTCGGGCAGAATCATATCAACAAATTATGCTAACTAACGCACAGTGTTCGGCTCTTCTCTTATCCCTGTTTCTTCTGCAGAGTACGATTCCGGAAATTAACATAGTTTTGCTGTTATTTGTATTACAATTTATCCTAATTATAGGTGATGTAGAAACACATCCTGGTCCTGATACGTATAATTCGAATCCACCGGTGAACATTACTAATAATAATGTAGACAAATATTTTCACAATATGCAATATAAACATTAGAAGTGTTAGAAACAAATTACACTTTCTTCAAATTTGGGTGATGAATATCATATACATGTACTTTGCGTCACAGAATCCCGTTTAGATGTGACTATTAATAACGATGATCTATTACTTGATTTCTTTTCAAAACCTTTATCAGAAAGGATCGTAATAACTCAGGCGGTGGACTTCTCATATATTTTAAAGACGATATATCTGTTGAACGTGTAACTGTCTTAGAAAACGACACCGACGAAACTATCTGGATAAAAGTGCGAGCTAAAGGTCAAACCTTCCTTTTGTGTAACACTTATCGACCTGAATGGATGGACACTGAATACTGGACACGAATACATCATGCAATAGGGATGGGTTACCAGGTAAACGATAATATTGTGATTTTGGATGATTTGAATTCCGACTTATTCATAGCTAATAATAATAAATTAATAGAAACTATGATGTTGTTTAACTTAGTCAATATTATTAGTAAACCCACAAGAATTACAGCTCATAGTAATACTTTACTTGATCTTATTATTATTAGTAATACTATGAATTATATCTACGAAATTTCTGGCATATTTCAAATTCTTCATCCAAATACGGCATCGGGGACCGGATGTCATCAGCCACAAAATGTTAAAATATGTCCAAATAAAATAGCATTGCCTTTGCAAATAATATTCAACAAATCTCTCCAACAAAGTAAACATCCGACGGACTGGAAACTAGCTCATGTTATTGCAGTATTTAAAAAGGGGGATTATTCATTGCCGTCTAATTACATACATATATCACTTATAAGCTGTGTTGGGAAAATAATGGAGAGAGTTATATACAAACATGCTTCACTATAGAATGTACAGTCCAATAGGAAATGGGAATAATTTTCAATTTCCTGATCACTACAAAACCTGCAAAGTCTGTCTTCCAGTCGTTCACCAATGTATCGCTCTATCTCTATCCTAATTGGTAGTATACCACATCTAAATTGTGCCAGATATGATCGCTCATCTTTTTCTAAATTCAATTTTATGTAATGTTCTTGTTCAAATTATGTTTTAAATGTTACATAGTTCTTTAACTTCGACACATTTTTCACATCATCCTTCCATAAACGACAATAATAGTTTCTGGCATGACTTTCGACAGTATGTAGGCTGAAAACAGTCTTCCTTTCAAAATATTGTGTCAAATTAAGTTTAGTGAGCACATCCTTTAAATCACTACACCAATTATTTGAACATCTCATGTAGTCCATATTGAAGACCATTTTAGTTATTCGGTCATCGTTGAATAATATAGGTCTGTTCCAATACCTGACCATGTTAATCCAACGTCGGAACTGACTAGGAATCCTTCCCATATCTCCATATATTGCGAGAAGCGGGGCAAAATGGTGCACACCGAGAAAGTATCTCATTGCTCTGTTTTGAATATTGTCTGAAGCTAGATATTTTTTGCAACCCCACACACCCGACGAATAATCCAATATAGAAACATGAAAAATAAAGTGCTTCGTACGACTTAAATCCAAAATCTTTTAAAATGTGGATCTTAGAAATAATCTTTCCAAGCGTTCTTCCAGCTGCCTTTCCCAATGTGTTAGCGTTGGGTGTGAAATTTCCTTTACAATTAAATGTAACTCCTAAATATGTGTACTGTTCCACAATTTCCCAAACATTTCTGCCAACGGTAAATTCAAATTCGATTTGTTTAGACCTTCCTCTTCGAAAGTGCATACAATTAGATTTGTCCGTATTTATCAAGACTCTCCATTTCTTCCACCAGCAGTGAAGTTTATTTAACAAATGTTGAAGGTCCTCCTCATTGTTAGCAACCATCGCAATATCATCAGCATATACAAGTATTAATAGTTTCTTGTCTACAATGTTAATTCCCATGTCCTGGTCATTCACTTCTTTCACAAGATCGTTAATAAATACTGCGAAAAGTGTCGGGTACAAGTTATCTCCCTGCTTAACGCCAGGTTCACAGATGAACCAGTCAGTCAGCTTGCCATTTAATGGAACACAGAATTCTGAGTTCTGATATATACTACTTATCGAGTTGTATATTTTCCCATTAATGTTGTTTAAAAGCAACGTGTACAGCATCATATGCCTGTCAATAAAGTCAAAACACTTTTTAAGGTCAATAAAGGCGACAAACAGTGAGTCGTTGTTTCTAATGAGACTATTTAATGAGAAAACATGATCTTCACACGACCTGTTACATCGGAATCTATTTTGTTCATCAGCAAGTAAATTACTATCTTCTAGATAACAAAAACAACGTTTATTTATAAAAGCAATGTATAGTTTACTGATGCATGACAATAATCTTACTCCTCTATAGTTCATAGGAACTCGGGGGTCTGTTGAATAGTATTTTAGTATCGGACACATAATAGCCTTCCTCCAGACAGATGGGATAATACTCGTATCGAAAACAACTTGAAAAAGATTGTGCAATGATTCGATAATAATCGGATATTTCAACACTCTGTATGGGATTTGATAAAGTTTGGCATCGAGGTCTTTTACATAAAATGAAAGCATATAGGATAACTGGAAATTTGATTGATTGGCTTAGTAGTTATTTAAAAGCTAGACGACAAAAAGTTGTTATTAAAAATAATTCTTCAGCATATTGTGAAATATCTGCAGGAGCCCACAAGGGTCTGTCCTTGGGCCTCTCTTATTTATTATCTATATAAATGATATTGCTGACAAACTTGTCTCACTGAGCAGACTATTTGCAGATGACACTTCGTTCGGTTATTCAAATCAGGAAACAATGCAGTTGAACAATTTTATTGATCATGATTTGAATGAAATGAGCATATGGTAAAGAAAAGAGTGGTTTATGTCATTTATTCCTGACAAAACAGAAATCATGATTTTCTCTGATCGTAGCATTCTAGAAAATCTTGATTTCTCTTTTAATGGAAAATCAGTGCCCATTAATACTTCTCATAGACACTTAGGTGTTACATTTAATAACGATGCTAAGTGGAACACTCATGTTGATAATATTCAGAGTAGTGTATCTAAACATTTGAATGTTGTACGTAGATTGCAGTACCGTCTTAGTCGCACAAATTTAGATAAACTATATCTTGTGTATATTAGACCACTTTTTGAATATGCCTGTGACCTATGGGATAACTGTGGGATTGGGAATTAACAAAAACTGGAACAACTTCATCTGGAAGCTGCCAAGATTGTTACATGCTTACCTATTTTCACAGAAGCTGAAATTTTATATATAGAGACAGGTTGAGAATTATTATCTGTGAGACGGAAGAGAAGGAAACTTCAACTTTTTTTATAATATAGTAAATACAAATACTTCTAATTATCTTTGTGCATTGATTCCCCACCACTATGCAAAGTACATCAGTGTACCTGTTGAGAAATTGGAATGATATTATTTTACCTTACTGTAGGCTGTCTTCAATTAGAGATTCTTTTATCCCCTCCACAATAAAACTGTGGGAAAGTTTAAATAACTCTATTCGAAACGTTGATATCTTATCAAAATTTAAATCAGAATTAAAGAAAATTGATGAAACTGAAAATCATGCTGTTCCTAAACATTATTTCTATGTTCCGCGGAAATTGAATAGTATTTTAACCCAGCTAAGAAGTTCAGCTTCGTTTTTAAATTATGATTTATTTCGAGTAGGAATTATATCTGACCCATCTTGTCGATGTGGAGCTGCCCTTGAAAATTTAAAACATTTCTCTTTGGATTATCCAATATACTTACAAGCCAGAACTACATTGATAGATAATATCAACATAGCTACAACCTGCTGTGCTCTAGCTATTAAATTTCTGACATGTGGCAATGTAAATGTATCTTATTTTACAAAATTCTATTATATTTAAATATGTGTTTGATTATATTAAATGTTCAAAAAGATTCCTTATCGTATTACTGGTATAACTGGAATTGAATTGGATGAACATGCACATCATATGAATCCATCTTAATTTTATTTTTCCTTCTGTTTGTGAATATTCATGATTGATTCGTTATTAGTGCTCTATATAGTAATTGCATGCTTTTTATGTACTTATTTAATGTAATAAATTGTATTTTGAAGAAGACTTCATAAGTTTGTTTAACATGTGTCTAATCCATTTTGTCTATTTAATTGGCAAATACAATATGCTTAAGCTAAGTCGTGCGCACTAAATTAGATATCTACGGTTTGTTTTCCAATTTCAATTCAAATTACGGGAATACCAATGGCAGATGTTTATACAATAGCATAGTATATCCTCTACAACATTCTTCACGGAAGTGTCGATAACACGGATTAAATAATATATATTTATAGAATAAATAAGATCTGGTGGAATATTGTATCACGTAGCTGTTGGTTTTCAGTGTAAGCAAGTGGTGCAATAACTATATCAATTTGACATTTAATCAAACGGGTTAACGACGCGACGAAAATATGCGGCGTAATAAACCATCGGTATTGTTTGTATTTGAAAAAATACCATAATATCAGTGCATCGGCAATGACATGGTTTATTAAATATATTTATTACTGAAATTTACAGTTCCAAAATATTATAATTATTAATAAAACTAAGGTCCCCCCTAAAGCATAAGTGACATTAGATAATTTTGGATATTCTATTAATGTATTGTAATTGTATTGCTCCCAAAAGTTTAAATTATTTGCCTTTCCTGTCTTTCGATTTTGAGCGTACCTGATGAAGATTATCCCAGAAACGTGTCGCGCGCACTAATTTTAATATCTACGTTTTTATTGGTATATTGGTGTTGGTCATATTGTTCTGCTACAAACATACAATAACAAATTGAAGGAAAACTACTGACACACGGATCATGTTGTCACTAGGAAATATTGCATTGTATGGTTTTCTTTGTTTGTTTCTGTCTTGTCGTTGGAGAACCAATTATCAGACGGGTTTAGCGCTGCCACAATGTTGTGCCTGTTCCAAGGTAGGACATGGATTTCCAATTTTTGTAGTCTTTTCTGCCTTCAAATATTGCTGGGGTGAAGTTATTCTTCGCCTTATTGATGTTGGTACAATTGCTGATCATCACTGTTGGAAGTTTAAAAATAATAGTCCTATCGTGCGATTCATTATATAGAAAGAATGTATAATCAATTGTTTTTTTCTCATATTGGTCTTCATACAATCACCGCATAGTACAATACTGTGCTATATTATGTAGTTGGTTTATCCGAAATAAGATCTAACAGTCACTTAACGTGCCAATAATATTCTATGATTTCGTCGTAATGACATTGTTGTGCTCAAAATAATTGTATGTTGTTTGTGTAAATGTTTGACAGATCTTTTGTTTTTTTCTTTTATTTTTCTCGTTGTTTGTCCTTTTGTACTTTTTATGTTAGTTATCGTGTTGTCTGTTTTTCTTTTGATATACGATTCTGATTATCTCTTTGGTATCTTCAAACTCTTCTTGATAAATATTTCATTTCCTTTTCTTATTTTCATCCTTTCTTTAAAATCTACTATAACATTATCGATGTTTGACAGCTATGTTTCTTCTTCTTTTAATCCTCACGGTAATAATTTACTATAACAATGGTTTCATGTGTTGAAATCTTAACATCCATTGTTTCTATTGTGCAATGTTATATATGTCATAAGAATATAAACACAAATGACAATATGGTGTTCTAATTGCCAGTCACGTAGTAAATATAAATCTAAAAAAAATGACATGTTACAGGAACTAAGTAGGAGGATCTATATAAGCCATATGACTTTTCGTGACGGAATTTCTAATTTGTACGTAGAGAGAACAATGCGTAAATATCAAATTTACTGCGCACAAGACGTTTAAGGAATAACCTTCATTACCAGGTACGCTAAAAAAGGAGTTGAAAGCAAACTAATTTAATGGGAGCAATAAAGCCAAAAGGCTTACACAGGATAGCCAAAATCAGCTAAGGTTATCCATGCCCGAGGGAGGAGAAGCTTAGTTTTATTAATAATTACATTATTTTGAAACAGTAAATGTCAGTATTAAATTATATCTAATAAACCATGTCATTGACGAGGCACTGAATATATGGTGGATGATACCCTCGATGACTGATAGTCCACCAGCAGAGGTATCGTCCCAGGGATAATAATAAAAGCGTAGATATCAAATTTAGTGGACATATTCTGGAATAATCTTCATCAGGTACGCTCAAAATCAATAGATTGGACAGCCAAATAATCTAAAGTTGTAATGACCAATAAAACCAAAGGGCTTAAACATAAAAAGAATTTGACAAAAACGATGTATTCCATTGCCATATTTGCTCCAAAGATTTATTATTCTTTCATTTTCCAATCTTGTGACTTTGAGCGTACGTGATGAAGGTTATTTCATAAACGCATCCCCGCAAAATATTTGATATCTACGTTTTTTTGTTTATATGTCATAATTCGTACTTTCTAAAACGAAAATGATTTATAAGCTGGCTGTATTTCTATGACTCAAACACCATTATGACCTTGACGTTTTTATAAGTAATGGCTTCCTTCATTTATTATCTATGGGTTCTGTCCTCGAGGTTAGGGTCATGTTGTTTAACTCCACTGCCAACAATATTTCAGTCGTATCGTGCATGGCGGTCACTTTTATCAGTGGAGAAAACCTGAGTACCCGGCGAAAACTACCGACCTGCCGCAAGTCATTGACAAACTTTATCACATAACGTTGTATCGATTACACCTCGCCATGAAAGTGATTCGAACTCACAACTTTAATGGTGATAGCATAGGTAGTTGTAAATCCAACTTCTATACGATCACAACTACGACGACCCCCTTTGTCTTCGGATTGTATTAAAATTTCACCACATACTTATATGATATATATAGTGTACGCGTACCTACGTTGAATGTGTTGTGCTCTGCATTTTATCGCACACTTTCAAATGATTGAAATATATTACTTTTGTTTATTTAGCTTCTTTCATAGTTTAAACAAAGATAATAATAGCGATTGATCTTTGAGTATAATTTGCTTCATAATAAACAAAAATAGATCTTTGAATATAATTTGCATAAGTAATATACATAAACCGACACCAAAGGTAGTTTTATAGAATGATACAGGTTTTTGCTTTGAGTTGTTAATTTCTTTTTTTTATCTAACTGAAAGGAGAAGCACTTAAAGAGTACAGTCAAACCTGCTTTAAAGGGCAACTCTATATAACAAATAACTGTGTATAAAAGACACATAGTCTCATTTCCTCATTTGTGAATAATGCATACAATTTTACCCTGCATATAAGGGACACCTATTCATATAGGGAACATTTTCAGGTTTACTTGAGTGCCCTTTATATACAGGTTTGACTGTAGATATAGCTTGTAGTGTAAATAATGTCGTTGCTTTCTTCCTACACATCTTACACCAATTTTACGCTCCAAAGTGTTCACATATCCCGGCCTCTATCAAAGGCGAGGTTTTTGCCGGTCAGATCTCATCGTTTTCCGGACATAAAAAGCGAGCACCTGAGTTCACACGGGTTTTGTTTGGTGGGGTCCGTGTTGCTCATCTCTTTAGTGTTTTTTGTGTTGTCCTATTATGTGTCTTTACTAAGTTCCGTGTTGCGATGTCCGCTTCGACCTCGACATAAAAACGATGTTCGATTCGTCTTTACCTCCAGTTATTTGTAGGATGACTCATGTCTTATTTACGTTATTTGTATTTGTTTGCATATAGTGGTGTTCAACGCATATTGGGTTGTGTTTTTGCTTTGTTTTTCCTCGTTCTGTGTACCCTATGTTACCATTTTATTTGGATTATCCATTTTGGATTGCTCTTTCGGTATTATTTAACGTTTATAAACATCAACATGTATATACCCTCTGGAATTATATATTATGTGGACATTTAGGTTGTTTTAAGCCGTCATAATTATAGGTGTTCGTATCTAAAACAATGCATAGCTGTTGTTTTAGATAGAACAAGAGAATCAAATGACAATTTAATTACAATGCGCATGTGCGAAGTAAAATATGTAGAAAAATATCATGACATTATTTATAGAGTCAACCAAGAGGGCGTCATGTTAGACCTAGTTTTTTTCACAATCATGATTTATTTTCTTTGTTCGTATCATGAACAATGTGCAGCTGTTATTTTAAATCGAACAAGAGAATCAAATGACAATTACAATACGCATGTACGAAGTAAAATATGTCCGGGAATTTATCATGACATTGTTTACATAGTCAACAAAAAAGGGCGTCGTACTAGACCAGGTTTTTTCTCACAGTCATGATTTATTTTTGGTGCTCGCATCATAAACAATATGCAGCTGGTATTTTAAATCGAACAAGAGAATCAAATGACAATTGCAATACGCATGTACGAAGTAAAATATGTCGGGGAAATTTGTTATGACATTGTTTACATAGCAAATAAAAAAAGGGCCTCTTAGTAGACCTAGTTTTTTTTCACAGTCATGATTTATTTACGGTGCTCCTATCATAAACAATATGCAGCTGGTATTTTAAATGAAACAAGAGAATCAAATGACAATTACAGTGTACATTGCACCAAAGTTACATTACCAGGTTTTGACACATATATGACCAGATATAATTAGCACAATTGCATAATTCCACACAGGAATACGTAAGATTTGAGTCAAAGCGAACTGATACTGTTTGAAGTTCACTGATGTTAATTAATAGATAATTGATGTTGTTCTTCAGTTCAAAGCTTACAACACATGTTTGAAACATGCAGTAAAGCAATAATGCTAAGTAATCGTCATAATTAGCTTTCACAACCAGGTAATATATTATAACTTAAACATTGTATATACTTTGTATATTCAATCAGCTCCTTATCTCACAAGAAACATGACATGATGGCTTTGAGTAGTAGTTGGCAAAAACGCAACATATTTATCAAGTAGAGTAACTGTTACTACACTTGCATGACCGCATTAGTTCATTAAGACGAGTTTGAAGATACCAAAAGGGTAATCAGAATCCGTATATCGAAGAAGAACAGACAACACAATGACCAAAAAAGTACAAAAGGACAAACAACGATCTACAAAACATACATTTAAAACTAACAATCGAGTAACACGAACCCCACTAAAAACCGGGGGTGAACATATTTATCACTAGCATGACCGCATAATTTCACCTTGAGGTGAGACGTGGGCCCATAAAACTAATTTATTGAAGTGCATGTACCTAGTCAGGAAAATGAGCGGTCGTGTATACATGTATGTGTGTTAGAGGTATTGCCTTTGACTCTTTTTTACGATTTTTCTATTGGATGTTGAAGCTTCAAAACTGTTTATTATTTTCAGTAGATGTCTTACTAATACGTAGAATAAGAACATAAATATAAGTCCTGCTCTTTTACTTTCTATATTTGTATTTTCCTTGTCTATATGTATATATATTTTTTCATGAGCTGAATGAATATGAAAATATTTTTTATTTTATTTAAACACATGTCAAAATTTAAACAAGATATTGAAAAGACGAGATATCTAAAAATAGATGATACTCAATTTAGACTAGAACTATTTCAACTAGTAATTTAAAAAATAATTATTGGTTATTTGACATCTATTTTTACTACAAATTAACCTTATCATTTTTTCGATTTTGTTGCCAATCGTGACAAATTCAACACGCAGGATTACATCAATATATATTTTTATATTTTCAAAGTTTAATAAATTCCGATAAAGGTTATTTCAGAAACATGTCGTGCGCATTAAATTAGACATATACGCTTCTATTAATAAACAATGCTCTTCATCGATTGAACTTGAAATTATGTATTCGTTGCCTGAAATATGCCATTTTCCGTTGTACTTTGTCCTAAAATTATGAAGGTACTGATTATAAAGCTACTATGTTAATAGTTGTATCTTTGCAAATTCGGTTTATGTTTCTTCAATAATGGTATACAAAACTTCCTAAGCATGAACGTGATCCTGAAGATTGACCCCTCAGAAGAGACTTAAATAGTGTACTGTAATGGAAGAAATAAAGTATTCGTTTTTAACGCAACATCTTAAATGGATAAAATCATATATTTATACCGCTTAAAAGGTCTTTGTCGAAACCTTAAAAACAAGGCCGGATTCCGATTTGAAGACTCCTGGACCAAAGATACAGTGAAAATTAACAAAAACACGAATTTTGGATTCTTGAAGTTTCGATGTAATGAGTCATTGTTTATACATACCCTAAGAAGGTATGAGACCGTGTCATTGTAATCAGGAATGACAGTGCCAACGAGTTGAAATAATAGACAAGAAAATAAATCTGGAATATTATATTAATTGAGCCTTTTTTTAATTCAGCATATTGATATTTTCATTCTACATTTATAAATGAAATAACTTTTCAAAGTAAATTAATTTCACTTAGTATCTGGATACCCTCAGATGGCAGAGACCCTGGGCTGCACCCCATAAAGACCATGCCTTAATCCAACACTGCTTAGAAATATAAGTACAACAATCTATGCTATTATCAGATATCACGCAAGATAGGTCACATCTACATAAAACCTAGCAGGTGTGTATCTTCTGCTTCCAGTCATCACTAATGCTAGGCATTTTAATCACAAAATGTTTTTAGATCTCGTTGTGGGATTGAGCATTTGTTTTAATTTGAGCAACAATGCAGATATCTATTTAGTGCGATATAAGCAATGAAAGGAGGTAAGAAGGAATGGGGAAGGGTAAAAGTCTTAACTTTATGAAAAAAAACATGCTTTATATGTACATGCTTTAAAACTATAGTGTATTTCATGTACATATTTTAGAATATTGGCATGCATTCTTATTGTTTACTTTACCTACATAAGCGTCAATGTTTTTGTTGGTAAATGGTAGGTTGTCTGACCATAGTTTGAATTAATTATATTTTTTAATGTATTCAATTAAAATAAAAAGAATTAGTTTTAATTTTGATATGTACATGGAAATCTAACAAAAACGTTGATATTAAATTATGTGCACACGACGCTTTTCTGGAAAAACTTCAGGTACGCATGAAGCATGAAGAAAAAATATTGGAAAGCCTAATAATTCTAAACAGAGCAGCCAAAATAAATTAAGGTCGCCCATGTCTGAGGGAGGAGTACTTTAGTCTTAAAAATAATTGCATGATTTATGAACTGTAAATACATGTAAATTCGCTTATGCATACTTTATCTGCATACACTACACGTTATAACACCGGATGCTACAGATTCTATTACACTATCTGGACGCCAATAAAATCTCACAGCAGCATCAACGTGCTGTTCCTGTACGGAAGTAAATCAAGATCACGACCCAGTAACTATGTAATCTTTTGATAGTATAAATCAATACAATAGGTCAATCACATCATTATCTTGTTATCTTCTATTAGATGTTTGTAAAACCGTTGTATTTGTGATCATAAGTTCTCTTCATGTTGTGATTATCGATGTTTTATTTGTATGTACGTTCTCGTCATAGCTGAAATGTTGCCCACTTGATTATAAACAACAACGAAATGATCAATGGGTTATAATGAAATGGCACTAAATTTTTTTTTGCTAAGAAAAGGCCCTCTTCCTGTTGTGGAGTGGAATGTGGGCATAGATATGTTATTTGTTCTCGTCATAGCTCAAAAACTGCCCATCTGACATAAAACAACAATTAAGTAATCAATGGATTATTGGGGATATAGCACCAATTGTTTTTGCGATTACAAGTTCTCTACATGTTGTGGGTTTCCCTGCTTTATTTGTTCTCGTCATAGCTCACAAACTACCCATATGATGTTAAATAACAATTAATAATCAATGTATTATGGGGAAATAACACCAATTTTTTTGCGATTAAAACACCTCTTCATGCTGTGGAATATGGGTATCAATTAGTTATCGCTATAGTTAAAAAAACCTACCCATTTGATTGATGTTAGACAACAATTTAATAATCAATAGATTATGATTAAAAAGTACCAACTGTTTTGCGATCAAAAGTTCTCTTCATGTTGTGGATTATGGGTGTCTTTGGGTTTGTTTTTGTTCTCTTCCTCGCTCAAAATATTCCCGTTTGTTATTAAGCTTTAATTAAATGATCAATGGATTAAGATGAAATGGCACCAAATGGGTTTTTTTGCGATCTAAAGGTTCTCTGTGTGTTGTGGAACATGGGTATTTTTGTTTTATATGTTCCCGTCATAGCTCAAAATCTGCAAATCTGATATTAAACAACAACTTCATAATGAGTAGATTATGGGAAAATTCGTCATAGCTCAAAAGGGTTCCATCTGATATTAAGCTTCAATTGAATGATCAATGGATTATTGAGGAAATAGCACCAAATGTTTTGCGATTAAAAATTCTCTTCATGTTGTGAAATATGGGTTTCGATGTTTATTTGTATGCACGTTCTTGGCATAGAAAAGCCCACTTGATTATAAACAACAACAATAAAATCAATGGATAATAGGAAATAGCAACAAATGTTTTTTTGCGATTAAAAATTCTCTTCATGTTGTGGAATGTGAGTATCTTTGTTTTATTTGTTCTCGTCATAGCTAAAGCAAAATGCCCATCTGATGGCATAGAAAAGCCCACTTGATTATAAACAACAACTAAATGCTCAATGGATTAAGGGGAAATACCACCAAATGTTTTTTTGCGATCAAAAGTTCCTCTTCATGTTGTAGAATATTGGCATATATGTTTTATTTGTATGCACGTTCTCACCATAGCTGAAATATTGCTGATTTGATAACAAATGACAAATAAGTGATCAAATGTCTTGCGATCTTCTTCGTGTTGTGTATTATCTATATCTTGTAACACGGATGTACTCTTTACATTTGATCTTTTTATGGTTTATATATCATAATGTAAGCGACAGCTAAGAACTATGAAAGAATAGATATTGCACATTTTAAAACTTGGCTATAATAGTATGACTCTCAGATAGCCGTGGAATAATCAACCACCTAGATGTGACATTACGTGGCTTGATGTTATAAATGATTTATACCACGGTTCGATTGTTTATCCGTTTGATTCGGAAAACCGTGGTATAAATAATACATTTACTTCAAACAGTTTTCAGATTGGATGGTTTTCCAGTACTAGTACAAAACCGTTAGTTCATTCCGGTCAAGTCAGGTTCCTGCATAGATAAATAATATATAAAGAGATTTCTACTCAAGAGGGGAGGTTTGGGCCCATATAATTAGTTCAACCCCGCCACTTTTTTATTGAAGTGTCTGTAGCAAGGCATTTAATCACGAATTTGCGTGTAAGTGGTATTAATTGTGCCTCTTTCTACCGTTTTTCGATTGGATTTTGAAATTATTCTGACAGCAAGTCTTTCATTGTATTGCAGTTACGGACACCAAGATGCATGTTTTAACAAACAGGGAATATTACATTAGAGAGCATTCACACTTCTGCTTATTTGAAAAGTTTATTCATTCCACAAAGGGTAAATGGAAAGACAGACGATACAATTGTAGGATTAAATAGTGTCCGCCGTGAAATATTGTCCTCAGTTACTATTGTTTTCTATGATAAAGTCCGAGGACGGAATAAAGCGCAGAGGTGACTTCTTTTGATCTGTTGGGGATTTTTCATTTGAAAAAGATACAATCGGACACATTTTCACAGGACACTATCACATCTTACACAATGACCAAATGAAAAGGTACAAAAGGAAAAACAGTGATATACAAAACACTACACAGAAAACTAAAGATTGAGGAACACGAACAGAATGAAAAACCAGGGATGAACTCAGATGTTCCGGAAGGGTAATTAGTTCCTGCTTCACTAGTGGCAACCGTCGTGTTACTATCTTTTAAAAAATTGGTGACAAGTCATGGATGAGGAAAGGGTGGAATTGTGACTATGAAAAACGGCGTGCGACCGTGAAACACGTTAATTAGATGAATAAACACTTTCACCTATATATGTCTGATGTAAATTAATCAACAACAATGTTATTATGGTTTTACCACATTTTATTAAATAACCGGAATGTGTACAATAAGCTGAATATTCATTTATTTATGCGGATATCATGTTCATGAATTGACACAAAAATACGATGTTAGTTTACACATAAAATGATGAATTTTATACCTTGTTCATTGAGTCCATCTAACGTTGTAGGTTCGAATCCCGATACAACATTATGCGATACAATATTTCAGTGATTTGTTACAGGTCGGTGGTTTTTACGGGTACTCCGATTTCCTCCACCAATAAAACTGACCGCCACGATATAACTGAAATATTGTTGAAAATGTCGTTAAACACCATACCCCAACACAACCCATTGAGTCCATTTTAAAGCTTATATTTTAGTTGTGTACTTCATCTTCTGCCTTTTAGTACAAAAAGAAAATCACGGTAATTGATATCCACTTAAGTTTCAATGTATTAAAATTGTATTAATATTTGCATAAATTGTGGATTAGCATTTTCAACTAAATATCAAAACGATATATTTAATTCTTTAAACGTTACAAACACAAACAATGACGCTTTGACAACTTTTAAAGATAGCTTAATGGAAAACTCCAGTCAGTTGAACAATTGTTATAATTCAATACATTGTAACGTTTTATTCATAAATAACTAATTATTAAATAAAAAAACACCTTTATTAACATTAATATACCCATTTAGAAATATGAATATTTGGAATTTCCTGTCGTAGTGTAAGCGGCCATGACACCTCTTCACGTGACGTCATGGAGACAGATCATGTTAGTTGAATAAATAAATAAATTTTGACTTCCCAACATCGAGCCCTTTTAGTTATGTTTTAATATCAGATCAACTGCAATACAATGTTAGCAATTTGTATATCGTCCTAATTTTTTTTCTTAATATTCCCATCCCATTTTCATAAAACAAATGAGTTTATTTGTATTGGGGGGTATCTACGTATAATTCCATGTTTTACATGATTGGCCGTAGGATAAATAACTGTCACTTTTAACTCGTTTTATGCGTACATATGTTTTTTTTTCTTTTTTGTCGCCAATGCTGTCGGACTTTCCCGTGTTTTTCGTGATCACTGGTCGATGTGTTAACTAGGGTAGTCCTGATCGCTTATTACAAAAAAAATGCTTGACATGAAGTAATAGTGATTTTATAAATATCAAAAGATAAATATACGACGTTATTTTACGATTTACATAATTTTTATTGATTAAATTGCAACTGAGCAATGCTGCTATAATATACGATACCGATTGCATGACGTCACGGTTCTATCGGAAGAGCTTTAATTGCAGGTATAATCCGAGAATGGATTATACCTGTTGTCTCTTCACATTGAAGAGTTACGAAAAATGGCGATCCCCATTATTTGGTGCTACATGCAACTTCAATGACCAAATTCTACCTTACGGTATACTATTTTTAACATTCATTAACACAAATGTCATTTATTTACAGTCATTTAAATTTTCACGCTAACTTGTTAAGACCATGGCGTTTTCCTTTAATAAGTGAAAATAATACAGTACTCGCCAAAGAAACAATGATTACAAATTGATTGTGGAAGCCACAATTTGAATTATTAGCATTTCAACTGCACCAAATTTGATACATTTAATTACATGCCTTTAATGCACAGGTTTGTTAAAGTCACAACCGAATACACAAATCAGATATTCGCATATATTTTCGTTGCTTATAAAATAAGAATATAAATGAATCACAGCCACGTTAAAGGTGTGTGGGAATGGGTGTGGCGATGACATTTATAAATAGCCACTTGTTCTCTTCTATTAGAACTATTAGAATATGAAAATAGCATGCGCACTTCACGTCGGAAGTATGCACCGGTTATACTATACAAAAAGAAGTTTATGCAATAGTTCATATAAAAGATAGTTCGTGCAAAGTAAAGTACGCCGCGCCAGTACTGTAAATTGGCATCTGATGAATTTTCTACAGATGTTGATACGTATTTCGAATTAAGAAAATTTCTGCACCAGAGAACGAAATATGGAATATTGAAGGCAATAAAACATACTGATATAGCTAACAATATTATGGTGAATTCGAGACGAATCACGCTCTCTTCAGTAATAATTTTGCATGCTTTTTGACGTTTGTTTCTAAAGTAAAGTTTTTTCATAATTAATACATTCAAAACTGTTATCACTATGAACGGTACTAAAGTTATCAAAATAGCAAATATTCCATCTAACACGAATGCTACAAAACCATGTTCTATACTTCCGGTACAATACGGCGTCCCAAATCTACTTATGTATACACCGCTAAGAATAGGTTTATATATAACTATGATAACAGCTATCAGGAAAATGGCGGCTACAATTCTACGTGTACTTTTGGAACTACAGATATATCGTCGTTGTAATGGATGACATACTCCGATATATCGTTCAACCGTGAAAGCAACAACGATCCATGCCGACAAAAACCGGGAGACGTAAGATAAATATAATTGTACTTGACAAATCCCATTAATATCCAAAAATTCCATTTTAGTTTCCGGTACTAGGTACGCCAATCCTCTCCGTAGCCATTCAACCGTGACGTAAAACACTAGTACAGATAGGTCAGATGTTGACAAGGCGGCTAAATACGTACTTGCTGACAAACATCTCATATTGCGTGAAAGGAATACATTCAAACAAAGTGAATTACCCACAATTCCTACAACTAGAATGATGGGCGTGAAATATGCATAGAACGTCCTTCCGGTTCTGTATACTACCGGAAGTGAGTCTTCTGCCATGTATTGACATTTTGTACTATTTGAATTGTTGTTTAAGAAGTTAAATAGTCTGTCGTAAACACTTGATCCACCACATCCATTGTATGTTGCATTAATCTGAAAACAGTAAATAAATATGGATTTAATTAAATAAAACAAAATTAGCACACTGTCGTAACATTTCCAACATTCAATAGAAAAATGGCAGAAAGAGTCATAATCGAAGCCTCCAACGCACATATATATATCACCGCTGACTTTCCTGATCTGATGCACCCACATCAATAAAAAGTGGCGGTGTTAAACTGGTCTTGACGAGAACATGGCCAAAAACACCCAAATCCAAACCTACACAAAATATACGGAGTGATTGGACATGACGCGGAAGTGACTGTAAGAGTACAGTTGGGATACAAAAAAATATAGCCTTTTGTAGCCAATGCATCTACTCCTTTCCAAAATCAACAGAAGAGATATCTAATGTGTACCGAGCAAGCACTAAATATGAATTTGTATTTGACTTATATTGAGGGTGGTCACGGGCTAGCACATCGGAGTACTCAAAGCACAATGTAAACACCATCACCACGCAGCTTCCGTGTCTCACGTAATGATGCTTTTAATACACCTTACCACGCAAAACGTAAACTCGATACCTGTACCATGAGAAGAAGGGAGTATTAACATTCCATTCGTCAAATTGTTTTCTTTTCTAAATTAATGCAGAAAATAATAATTATCTTTTGATCCCACAATTGAAATAAATATCTTTAATAATATTACAAACTGTGATTACCAATTAGAAGAAAATGTTGTTATTGATAAATAAATAATATTTTGTATTCCATTCAGCTTAGACGTATGATCATTTATGAATCTCTGTCGGCTATATTACTGCTGGGAGTTTAATACATGTTGCTTATATCAGATGCCATCGGTATGTTTTTAATTTTACATTCCATTTAGCTTTAGACACCTTAGATGTATGATCATTTACGAGGCTATATCGTCTATATTACTGCTGAGAGTAATACATATTGTTTATATCAGATGCCATCGGTATGATTTTAATTTTACATTTCATATAGCTTTAGACACGTTAGATGTCAGATCATTTACGAGGCTATGTCGGCTATGTCATTGCTGAGAGTGTAATACCTGTTGCTTATATGAAGAGTTTGAAGATACCAAAGGGAGGTAATCAGAATCCGTATATTGAAGAAGAACACAATGGCCAAAAGAAAAAAATACAAAAGGACAAACAACGATCTACAAAACATACATACAAAGCTAAAGATCGAGTAAGACGAACCCCACTAAAAACCGGGGTGAACTCAGGTGCTCCGGAGGGGTAAAGCGTTCCTACTCCACTAGTGGCACCCGTCGTGTTAATCTAGTTGCAAACCCGGTTATATCAGATGACATCGGTATGTTGTATTTTTTCATTCCATTTAGCTTTAGACACGTGAGGTGTCAGATCATTTATGAAGCCCTGTCAGCTTTATTATTGCTGAGAGTTTAATACGTGTTGGTTACATCAGATGCCATCGGTATGTTCTTAATTTTACATTCCATTTAGCTTTAGACACGTGAGGTGTCAGATCATTTATGAAACCCTGTCAACTTTATTATTGCTGATAGTTTAATACGTGTTGGTGTACATGAGATACCCATAGGTATGCAGTTATTCCAGTACGTTGTATTCAATTTTATTTAAGGTGGTACCATACACTACAGGGAGATAACTCTTTAAAATCAGTTGAACGTTTTGATCATATGATGTTTGTATGCAGATATCAAACATCTCGGTGATCAAAACCACAGAGAGAAAAGCTGCTATGTGGCAAGTGAATTTATAGCTCTGAGTCTGTTGGTTAGAATTTGATAAAAAGAAATATATTTATTTCAGTGGATATATTCAAACACACTGCCAAATAAATTAGAAAATTAAACGAGCAGATCAAATTTTACCTGAAGTGTATGGTACCATCTTAAGTCGACGAATAACGGACAATACAATGGCCAAAAAGAAAAAGGACAAAAGTAAGCACAATAATGTTCAAAGCACTACACAGAAAACTAAAGATCGGGCAACACAAACCCTAAATCTGTGAGTGAATTATGCTGCTCGTATTACATTGGTTTCAAGAAAAGCTTGAAGATACCAAAGGAGGAATCAGTGTCCTTAACTCGAAGGACAGACAACACAATGGCCAAATGAAAAAAGGACAAACAACGATCTACAAAACATTACACATAAAACTAAAGCTCGAGCAACACGAACCACACTAATACAGGGGGCTGAACTCAGGTACTCCGGGAGGATAAGCAGTTTCTGGCCCACTAGTGGCATCCGTTGTGTGACATTTATGTCAAATACGGTCATAAATTCTGATATCTTTGACATTGCTATAGACATGAAAAATCGACTGAATAACCAGCGGAAATCAGATCAGTAAAACTGTCTGCGTTCTGTATCTAATTATAGTTTATGAGTGTACCTGATGGAAGTTTCTAAGAAACGTGCCGTGAGCACTAAATAAGTTTTTTTTTATTATAAATAGCAATGTAATTGACACAATTGCCGAGTAATTTTACTGCATTGTAAAAAAAGGTAGATATAAAATTTAATGTGAATAACCTTCATCAGGTACCATCAAAAATCCAAAAATTCAAAGGTCAAATAATTTAAAAGTGTTTTGGGGGAAAGCACGTGAAATGACATAAACAGGAGAGCTAAGGTCGACTAAGGTTACATATGCCTGAGAGGGAACAGTTAGCTTTGATAATAATAGCATTAATTTAGGCACTGTAAATTGCAATAACAAATATATCTACTAAACCATGTCAGTGACGAGACACTGACTACTGGGTGGATGATACCCTATGGGACTAACAGTGCACCAGCAGAGATATCGACCCTATGATAATAAAATCGGTACATGCATATCATCTTATTAATTAAATTGTGTAAACAAATAGTTTATGTTTGCTGAATTGTTTCAATAGAAATTTTTATATTTTTTTCGAAATTATTTTCAATGATCTTAAAAAAATAAACCATATCGTATATTTCACTGCTGTGATGTCAATATTTGAAATACATTATGCTTTGTTAAAATTTGTGAAATATCATAGCATGAGTAGTTTGTTATTATCTAATAATTTATTTGATGTGAATACTGCAATCTGATTGGCTGATCTGCCTGGAGCAACATTTGTTATACTTGATAACCTGGGTTGGTATTGTGACGTCGCCAACATATTCATTCGTCAACGACAAATGCAAATAGTCCCATGAAATACTCGTAATTAAAATCGAGGAATCATTAGATTTTGTTGTAAAACAATTAAATTATTAGGTTTGGAACAGCTTACGCTTTGCATACACGGCTTTTGGTTTTTTTAAGCGTAAACTGTCCCAAACCAAGATATATACGTATTACTTGTTCAAAAATTGAGCATATTCCTTAAATAAAAATAAATATTCATAAGAACTTATTACTCACCAGTTCCATTTAAAGTTTTAGGAATGTCGCTACATATTTGTTGTTATCGTCTTATGATACCTATAAGCAGAAATTAGTCGTATAATTATACATGTATAAGCAATATCGGGTCATTAAGACTTTTTAATAATGTGTGAGTACAAATTGATAGATTGATTGATTGTTAATAAACACCCAAACGCAAATATTTCATAAATATAAAGGACGAAAACAAGCTCAACAATGTATTAAAAAAATAAACAGAATTGATGAAGGGATGTGGCATCCACGGCAACGTATTTGGCTTTCACTGAAAATGTATGGATATTTGGGTAGTGGCAAGTATATAACTAGTACCCTTTCGTAGTAGCCACATTGCACCTATCATTTTTCGAAATATATATGTCAATGTCTTAAAGCCGCGCAGTATGTGACATTACTGTCCATCATCTTACGATCACTGTCTGGTGTTCAGTGATGAGTCGACCGCCTCGTTGGTGTAATGGCAAGTGTGCTCACCTTGAGTAAGGTATGTTGTGGGTTGGATGCCTTGTTAGAACAAGGCAAATGTAGTACAATTGGTATTTGCTGCTTGCTCGCTACATAACCAACATTAAGGAGAAATTGCAAATACGTACTTGCTCAGAGTCAGGCTAATGTTGCAAGCAAGCAAGGTATAGTATATGCAAACTAATAAAGAACAATATAAATAAATTTCTTTTAGAAAATGTCAAAATTGTGACGCATGCGACATTTCTAAATAAATCAAGTAACATCTAAGAAGTCGAGTAAAATATGTGTCAGTGAATAATTACAACCACCTTTGTTTCCTGCTAAACCAATATATTGCAATTCGTTGTTAAACTGCTGGTTCCAATTGTCCGGTCAGTGTTTTAAATGTATTTCAATAACAGTATATGGAATAGAAAAATTGGAATTTGGGTTAGCAGATTTGATCTTAGCTTCCTGAGCAGACTATGCGTAAAAGGTTTTTTCTTTTTTGTTATACTTCTGAGCATACAAGTATGCAATATTCTGTAAAAGTGCAAAACAAGTACAAATAAGGAACATATATATTAGAAAAGGAAGTACCAAAGACAAATTTCGGTCAATAATTAAATCCAACAGGATATAGATGTAACTGAACTTTTATCAGACGCTAATGAGAACAGTTGTGATTGTGCACTCTTAAATACAGTCAGTTATACACTTTAAAGCATAATAGTTGTAGTAAATATCTAAGAAAAGTTTTTATCAAAAGGGTAATCAGGAAAAAAGTACACAAAAATGAGGGAAGAATGGGACAGCTGTGGCTGCACGACTTTTATCTGCAACTAGAAAAGTGTGGGTAGGTGGGTAGGGATGATAAAAAAAACTTGCATTATTCGAAGTCTACAAGGCGGTATTTAGCGTGCAAGTACATTTGTATCATTGCCCAGTTCAAACATGACATATTGTGATGTTGTTTTTGTTTTTTTGTTTTTGTTTCGTCTATGTTGCCATTTTTCTGGATTGTCCATTTTGTTTTCCCCTGCGCTATTCTCTAACGATTATTTTATTCACCACCTATCCATCACGTCCAGTGGATAGGCTGAGCAGTTCTGTAGCTAGATCCTTAGTAACCATCACCAGAGCCAAATATGTTCAAATGGTTTAAAACATGTACACAACGGCGAAAACTTCAGTTACCCTCGGATTCTCATTTAACCATTTTCTTTTAAATATGAGTATGTATCAAATAATTTTAGATGTTCCCTCTTTATCTATCGTATCAAAAGTCACCAAAGAAACAACAGAGCAATAAGATAATAAAATACACGTGATAAACACTTTATAGTCTAATGTAATAGGCGATTTGATGAGATAAAACGCGCTCGGGTGTTGGTCAAGTGCTCATGTGTCTGAGATAAGAAAAATTTGAAGATACCAAAGGGGTAACCAAAAGGCGTAAATCGAAGGACAGACAATGCAATGACCAAACGAAAAAGACAAACAATGATCTACAAAAACTACACAGTATACTAAAGATCGAGCAACACGAACCAACTAAAATCAGGTATTCCGAAAGAGTTTGTGGTTCCTGCACCACTTGTGACACCCATCATGTTACTGTTAATCTACACGAACTGCGTCGGATAAAGTTCTTTCCTTTGTCAAATGATATAAATATTTGATTTGTTTTCACTTTGCTAGGGATTATTGTTTTCAACAATCCATCAAAGCAAAACTGGGAAATATGTTTGAAACTATTTCACGTGAAAAAATCCTAAAATATTATTTTTCACATTCCTAGAGTGTATAACCTGTTATCATTTAGTAGTATGTCTACTCACCACGGTGGTGAAATTTCACCAATGGAATATTCCGTTCAATTTTCTGAAGACAGTCATGAACAATCTAAAGATATTTTTTTACCTTTTGATGATACGAGAAGAAATAGATTCGAGCTCTAAAATTTGAAAATTTAACAATTGTGTTAACTAGAGCGGCGTAATATTGTAAACCAATGGTAGCACAAAAGCTAGTTTTAAAATTTTAAATATTTAACTATCAGAGAGTGGAGAAATATCGTATCCCAGTGGTAGTACAAAAGCTAGAGCTTTAAAATTTGAAATATTTAACTATCGGAGAGTGGAAAAATTTCGTATCCCAGTGGTAGCACAAAAGCTAGAGTTTTAAAATTTGAAATATTTAACTATCGGAGAGTGGAGAAATATCCTATCCCAGTGGTAGCACAAAAGCTAGAGCTTTAAAATTTGAAATATTTAACTATCGGAGAGTGGAGAAATATCGTATCCCAGTGGTAGCACACAAGCTAGAGCTTTAAAATTTGAAATATTTAACTACCGTAGAGTGGAGAAATATCGTATCCCAGTGGTAGCAGAAGGAGATTTTATATATCCATAAGTATAATGCCCTTACTACATGTCATATGATTTAGAAATGAGTACATGATCATAACTTCGTTCTCCTCTTCCTGTATCATATGCCACAATTTTATCTAACCATTCATAACTTCGATCTTCTGTTCCTGATTTAGATATCACAGTTATATCTTACCATTAAAATCCTTAAAAGTGTAAGCTGTCATACAATTCCTCTTTGTGATATATAGACGATGGAGTCATAATTCGGTCAAAACTAATTGACAGATTTAAATAAAGGACACTAACGAATATCGGCACTTCCGTTATAGCCATATTTTCGGAATGTTACACAAAGTTAAGAAGAAAATATCACAAAAAATTATACTTTTATGTAGCATGGGTTGTGTTCAAATGACCCAGTAGTCTGTGCTCCATGATTTATTACATATATTTATGGTAGACATTCAAAGTTCCTGAATAAGGTAATTTATTAAAACGGGAGTCAATTTTACTCATGCATATGTAACAATAGCCAATTTAGTTATGCTGTGTTCAGACTCTTCGGTTTACTTGCTCCCAGAGATTCTTATATTATTTGGCTTTCCAATCTTTTGACTCTGAGCATACCTGATGACGTTTATGCCAGAAATGCTCCATGTGCACTAAATTAGATATATACTTTTGTATTACTATCACTGTCGGTACCTCTACTCTTGGAATATTAGTCCCCTAGAATGCCATCTGTCCAGATTTCTCTGCTTGGGAACTGGCACGACTTATTACCGGGTTTGTCACTAGAATAACACGACGGGTGTCACTATTGGAGCAGGAAATGCTTACCCTTCCAGAGCACCTGAGTCCACCCCCGGTTTTTAGTGGGGTTCGTGTTACTCGATCTTTAGTTTTATATGTATGTTTTGTAGATCGTTATTTGTCCTTTTGTACTTTTTCAGAGAAACTGGCAGCATATGGTACACAAGACGAAGGAAAACAATGTAAAAACGCAACACAATATGCTTTGGACACTACTCTACGCCAACAAACACAAATAACGTAAATAAGACATGAGCCCTCATACGAACAACTGGAAGTAAAGACGAACCGAGCATCGTTTATATGGGGAAATCGTAACGGACATCGCAATACGGAACTCAGAACGTAAAGACACATACTATAATAATGCGATTCTTATTAAAACTAAGGTGCATCTCTCTGATACATATGCATGTTTAGCTGATTTTAGGTATCCTTTTTTAGACCCTTCGAAAGATTAAATTATTTGGCTTTCCAATAGTTTGTCTTTACGTGTACCTGCTAAAGGTTATTCCAGAAACGCGCTGTGTGAACTTAATTAATTAGATATATACGTTTGTGTTACTAATTGGTTGTTTATTTGTAGACGTTATTGTGATATTGTTTGTTCTCATATTAACAACATGTCGATTATGTGTATGTGTATTGGGTGAAAAAGACGATGATTATAATATTAATTAACGGTAGCTAACTACCTGCCAAACACATATTGTTATCCGGGTATATGACCGGTCAGTGCCGTGCACTAGGGATCAACCCGGGTCACAATTAGACACAACAATGCTAGATAAATGTAAGAGAAAACCGAATGACCAATCAAGAATGGGCAATCCAGAGATATAGAGGAAAGCAAAAATGTACGCAAAGAGGAAAAGATGTATTGCTATTGGAGAAATTGATATTTCGTAAGGGTCAAACACTTCGTAATGACGACTTAAAATCAAAATTATAATTCATACTCTTTTATTACATTTATCGTGATCGCATGGTAGTTGAATTTACAACTACCTGTGCAATCAGTGCCTATCACCATTAATGTTGTGAGTTCGAATCCCGCTCATAGCGAGGTGTACTCGATAAAACATTATGTGATAAAATTTGTCAGTGACTTGCCGAAGTTCGGTGGTTTACAAAATGCATTACAACAGAAATGTACAGCAATTAAGAATATATTCAATATTAGCGATATCAAATGCAAAAGTAGCATCTTTGATTTGACTTTAAAAGTGGTAAATTACTGCAGAAATCTTATAAATATGCATTGTTATGTAAAACCAATATTGATTTATACTCTTGTACAAAATAAGCTAATTTACCGTTCGCTACCACTGGTGAAATTAATAATCATACCCATATGGCGCCAATCAGCATGTATTACAACAGCGGGATATCTGTACATGCAAAAATGTACAAATTGAGAACAAGACGAACTCCAACAAAGCTTCGCTAACATAAACATCATCAGATTCCGTATCTGTATGCATTGTAAAGTATTTTCAATATATGTGTTTAGTCAGTTAAAGTGAGGTGTGATTGTTTTGTTTATACAATTGCATCAGTGAACTTGTTGACCATCACTGTTTAAACTCTCTGGTTGAATGTTGAATATAGAAAAAGTTTGATGTAAAAATTATAACATGTCGCATTCACACTAATTGCTGTGCCCATCTGTGTCACCCAAACAGACAAATTATGTGAAACTTATTTTGAAGCTCGGGTTTATTGTCCAACACACGTTTATACTTAGAAGGCTAAATTATATAGAATATTATTCTCAAGCAACATGTTAAGTTATATGTTGTAGTGTTTTTGTTTTTGTTTTCTTGTTGTTGTTTTTTTGTATTTCTTATGTTTTTTTATTTGTTTGTTTGTTTGTTTGCTTTTTTGTTGTTTGTTTGTTTTTTCGTTGTTGGTTAAATATCTTTATTGACTTATTCTGCCTGTTAAATATCACCTTGGCCCAGATTTTCAAGTGATTAAATTGCAATATTGAAGTAACATAAAAATATATTTATTATATTTTTATGTTGTTCTGTTATAGGGAGATTAGTCAAACAAGCACACTATCTACATTAGAAGTCGAATCGATATAAACTCCATCGTCCATCTAAAATAAATGACAAGTACAAGCGAAAGCTACTTAAACTGTTGTCAACGTCCAACTGATCAAGCTAAAAATAAATTTAATTCCAGGAAACAATTTATTCATTTTGTGATAATATGTGTTGCAGTTACAGTCAAGCCTGCTTTTAATGGCATCTGTATATGACAAATCACTGTCTTAAAGAGCCATTATATTTTATGCGCTTAATGAATAGTGCATATAATTTGAACATGTATATGAAGGGCAACTACTCATAAAAGATGCATATTAAGGTTCCCTTCAGTGCCTTTCATATACAGTTTTGACTTCATCAAAAATACAGATATCAAATTTAGTGGGCATGACGCGTTTCTGAAATAACCTTCATCATGTGCGCTTAAAATTGAAAGATTTGAAAGCCTAATAATAAACAAATACATAATAATTATTATTCCTAAAATACGATCTGATAAAAAAAATTTAAGCGTTTGATACCAATTGTTTTAATTTGCGATTTAGCCTCAAAATATGATGGAAATCTTTCATCAAACACATTTATTAGATAATAACCCATGTCAGGCGATGATGATCTATATGTACTACTGATTCACTGATACTAATAGTGCTTAAAACCACGAATATACCAGGTCTACTCTAGCAACCATCATTGCCGTGGCGATCCAATGAATTTATTAAACAACCGTTATGGAATACAGTGAAGCCTGTCTAAACCGAACCTCTTTCGGACCAGGATGTGCGTTCGGTGTAGACAGATTGTTGATTTATACATGTTAAGTTAATAAAGATTTTCCAAGTTGGAATTTTATATAAAGTTCGGTTTATATAGGATTTCGTTGTATTCAAGGTTCGATTTAAGCAGGTTTCACTGTACTTCTATTTCAGGAATTGCACAATAAGTTAACCTACATATTCGAAATGAATTGAAAGTAGTTATTTTTACTGTAATATTAAATTTATTTCTATAATTACAAACTAATCGCAATTATTTCTAAAATAGGACGTCAGGATATAAACGTTAGAGAATAGCGAAGGGGCAACCAAAAATGGACAATCCAGAGAAACTGGCAACATAGGGTACACAAGACGTAGACAAACAAAATGTGTGTTGGACTTCGCTATGCGCAAATAAACACAAATAACGTAAAGTAGACCTACAAACAACAGGAGGAAAAGAACGAACCGAATTTCGTTTTTATGTGGAATTTGTAAGGGACATCACAACACGGAACTCAGAACCTAGAGACACACAATATGACAACACAAAAACCTAAAAAGATGAGCAACACGAACTCCATCAAAACACCGGGGATGAACTCAAGTGCTTTGCGAAGGGCAAGCAGATCCTGCTTCTTATTAGACTCCAACCGTGTTACTCATATATACAGCCAAATATTGAGTACTCATTATTGACTTTAACTACTATATCAAAGAAGAGGAAGAAGAAGAAGTCCGATACGAACATTGTAATGCATAGTTAACTATTCGCGTAACAATCTGACTCGTAAGAAACAAATTATTGTAGATTGTATAATGACCTCATTTGACAGCTTTTCTGGTCACAGTTTTTGATGCTGACTGTTGTAGCACTTCTTTGTCGCAGGATATGTGATATGTTGTATATCTCGTCCGTTATACTTAATATGTGTTATCTCTAGATAGGAAAAAGAAAAATGTGAAGATAACCAGGGAGTAATCAAAAGCCGCAAGTCGAAGAAGGACAGACTAGACAATAACCAAAGGAAAAGGCACAACATGACAAAAATGATCTTAGCAACTTGTTTCCCAATCTTACTAATTACATTTTATTATGTATCGTATATCGTTCAATACTATAATGCTATGTTGAATTAAATAGTGGAGCAGGAACTGCCTACCCTTCCGGAGCATCCGAGTTCACCCCCGGTTTTTAGTGGGATTCGTATTACTCGATTTTTTCTCCAGTTATATGTGTATGTGTTGTAGAACGTTGTTTGTCCTTTAGTTCTTTTTCTTTTAGCCATTGTGTTGTCTGCTCTACTTTAATTTACGAAATATGATTACCCTTTGGTACCCTCAAACTCTTCTTGAACTAATTAATCAAATATGCTAAAACTAAACAATTACATACGTATCTACAAAACACTCAACATAAAACTATATATTGTTACTTACTGACATGTAAATGTCATTTAATACTTTGAAATACATTCTGAATGATTATGTAATATTTATCATCATTACAAGGAAGTATATTCTTCCACAGTTTGCCTACGTATCACAATAACATATTTTCTGATAGTGTTCTTATCATGACTATTGCGGTGATTACTTTATCATCGATTAATAGAAATACATGGAAATTGCTTTCTGATGTATCATCTTGTCTTAGCTACAAGGCCAATCTCCCACGGACATATGCGACCTTCGCCGATTTAGGCTATCCTGTTTAGGCTCTGTGACTAATTTGGTTTGCTAATATTACTCCTTCCTCAGACAGAGGTGACCTGAGCAGTGTTTGGCGATTGTCTTTAAAACCTTTGGTTTTCTTGCTCCTAAAATTATTTTTAAATTATTTGGTTTCCCAATCATTTGGGTAGGAGCACCTAATGAAGGTTGTTCCAGAAACGTGGCTTATGCACTAAATTAGATATCTACCTTTTCACAATTAAGACTAAGGTTCTCCTCCCTCAGACATATGTGACTTTAGCCGATTCTGACTATACTTTTTAGACTCTTTGGCTAAGTTGCTCCCAAAGACGCTTGAATTTGGTTTTCCAATATTGTGACTGAGCCTACATGTTGTATGTTAGTCGAAAAACGCGTCATCTGCACTAAATTAGATATATACTTGTCTATCACAGTTGACTGGTTGTTTCTGTCTTTCGATACTGTCAGTTTCAAAGTTTAACATAATAATGGGCATAAGCAAAATTTAAGTATTTCTCTATCACAGTATGAGTCTCAATATTCGATATTATCTGCAAACTAGAACACAGACAATATTCAAACATCTCTTCAGCAGTAAATCATCCTTGTTGCCGTTTAATTTAAGAATAGGTACAAACAATATTTCAGTATCTCTAGGTCTCTATCAATAAATCACTTC
Organism: Bathymodiolus brooksi; assembly: GCA_963680875.1. NCBI lineage: Eukaryota > Metazoa > Mollusca > Bivalvia > Mytilida > Modiolidae > Bathymodiolus > Bathymodiolus brooksi. Next base: position 56,415,612 of record OY804583.1, read on the forward strand.
AGATTTGATTTGATTTGATTTATTGTGCTTAACGCCACTTACAGCAATATTTCAGCTATATCATAACGCCCAGTTTTAGTGGTGAAAGAAGCCGGAGTACCCGGAGATAAGCACCCACCATGGGCAAGCAACTGGTAAACTTGATCACTTGCCGCTGCGAGTCGAGTGCACCTTTTTTGTAATTTACAAAGCCGGGCGCGAACCCACGCCGTATTGGTGATAGGCTTGTATGAGTTGTTAGGTAATTCAACTACCTAACTCATTGAGCCACCCGGGCCCTTAAATCATTTCAGTTATCGAGAGATGTTCAATAAACATTTAAGCTATGACTAGTCACACGATTCCGTGAACAATATTAGTCGAGAGATGTGTATTAAACATTTAAGCTATGACTAGTCACACGATTCCGTGAACAATATTAGTCGAGAGATGTGCATTAAACATTTAAACTATGACTAGTCACACGATTCCGTGAACAATATTAGTCGAGAGATGCGTATTAAACATTTAAACTACGATTAGTCACATGATTCTATAGTGCTCCTATACAAACAATATTACTATTTATAGATCAATCGATATTATCGTAATCATACCTGACATATTTCTTTGTTTTCTTGTTTATTATGTACTATAAATAAAAAAGGTATTAAGGAAAGTGCAAAGGTCAAAGGTCTTGAGGCCGTAGAGTAATGGGTTGTCAAACATATCCGATTTCTGACAGATCACTTTTATAATAAAAAAAAATTGTTACTACTATTTCATGGAAATAACTAAAACATAGTAAATATAATTTATTAAGCATGTTCCTATAATAATGGACGTTAATGTAGTGCGAAAAAATGTATTTCTGTATATTATCGGAATCGCTAAGCTCTTCGTACCAATCAAACGTCACACTTCATTAGGTGTTCGTATCACTTTATTTATGTACCAGCCAAGTTTTCATTGCATTGGATATTCGCAGCACTTTGTGTTCGTGCCAACCAATCATCACTTTGCATTTGGCGTTCGCATCACTTTGAGTTTGTAACAATCAATCATTACATTGCATTGGGTGTTCGTACACATGTAGTTATTGGCGTTCGTATCAACAAACATTACATTGCATTGGGGCTTAGTAACACTTTGAATTCAAACCAACCAACATGGGGTATTCGTACAAATGTAGCTATTGGCGTTCGTATCAACCAACATTACATTGCATTGGGGTTTAGTAGCACTTTGAATTCAAACCAACCAACATGGGGTATTCGTACAAATGTAGTTATTGGCGTTCGTATCAACCAACATTACATTGCATTGGGGTTTAGTAGCACTTTGAGTTATAACCAACCAGCATAGGGTGTTCGTACACATGTAATTATTGGCGTTCGTATCAACCAACATTACATTACAGTAAGGCTTAGTAGCACTTTGAGTTCTAACCAACCAGCATGGGGTGTTCGTACTAATTTAGTACTTTGATTTCGTACCCATCATTGGATTGTTTGTTCCTAGCACTTAGAGTACGCATTATCTAAGCACATATCATTGGACGTTGATACAGCTCTGAGCTCGTACTAACTAACCATTAAATGGCATTGGATGTTCTCGTTGCACTTTGATTACATTGATTTAGCGTTAGTGGCTCTCTAAGTTCGTACCAAGCAAGCATAACATTTTATTCTTTTATTTTTCCTTCTTCTTAATATAGTTTCAATACCAACAGTAGATCTAACAATGAATACGTGGATCGATTCCTACTATCACAGTATTAGTTTCAATACTCGACATTATCCACAAACTAGAATACAAACAATATTAAAACATCTCCCCAGCAGTATATCATCTTTGTTGACGTGAGATGGTCATTAAACATTTAAATTACTTTTCTTCACATGATTTCACAGTAATTCCCATGAACAATATTACTATTTACAAATTAATCAATAAAATGTTTCTTTGTATTCCTGTTTATTATTTACTATAAGTCCAAAAAAAAATATGATAAGAAAGTGAAAAGTTCACGAGGCCTTAGAGTACTGGGTTGTTAAGCAAAACTGTTTTCTGATAGAGCACTTTTTTTTTATATAAAAATGTGCACCATACCATACCATAAGACATGTTTCGTACTATAACTTTACGAAAATAACTAATAAATATTTACTAGTAAGTATTAAGGAAAAAGTGAAAAGGTCACGAGGCCTTAGAGGACTGGGTTGTCAACCATATATGCTATCTGATAGAGCACTTTTATAAAAATTTGCACCATACCATAAGTCATGTTACGCACTATAATGTTACTACGAAAATAACTATCAAATATTTACAATAAATCAAAGCATTAAGGGAAAAGTGAAAAGGTCACGAGGCCTTAGAGTACTGGGTTTTTAAATATATTTGTTCTATAAAAATGTGCATCATATATGGTGTCATGTTTGGTGTTTTGACCTTACTTGGAAAATAGCTAATAAATATTTATCATTAATCAAAGTATTAAGGAACAAAAAGTGAAAAGGTCTAGAGGCCGTAGATATCTGAGTTTTCATATCTGTTTTCTGATAGAGCAATTCTATAAAAATGTGTGCCATATCAAAAGTCATGTTAGGTACTACTTTACTAGGAAAATTACTAATAAATATTTACTATAAATCAAAGATTTAAGGAAAAAGTGAAAAGGTCACGAGGTCGTAGAGTAGCGTGTTTTCAAACATATTGGTTTTTCTGAGAGAGCACTTGATGTACACAATGCCACAAGCCATGTTTGATACTATAACTTTGCTACGGAAACAACTGGAAAATATTTACTATTAATCAAAGTATTAACGAAAAAGTGAAAAGGCCGTAGAGTAACGAAATAGTCAAACAAATATTTTTTCTAAAGATCACTTTTTCTAATAATGCACACCATATCAAAAGTTATTTTAGGTACTATAGCTTTACTATCAAGCTAAAAAAAATGTTTACTATAGATAATAGTATTAAAGAAAAGTGTAAAGGTCACGAAACCTTAGAGAACTGGGTTGTAGAACATATATGTTTTCTGATAGAACACTTTATTAATAATATATAGCGTACAGCACGTTTATTATTATATATTTACTACGTAAATTACTAAAAAAATAATTTGTCTATAAATAAATGTATTAGAGAAAGTGTAAATCAAAGATTGAAGACACCAAAATGGTATTCTGACGCCGTAAATCGAAGAAGGACAGACAATACAATGGACAAATGTGAAAACGGACAATCAATGATCTAAAAACCACTATTCATAAAACTAGAGATTTAGCAACAAAGACTCACAAAAATCCTGGATTGAAGCCATGTGCTTTGCCCAATTCAAAGACGCCCGTCGTGTTGCTGTCAAACGAGACAAATATTATCTGATATGGATTATAATATTGTGCACAATTTCAGAGGTCATGTTTGGTAATACAACTATAGTTCGAAAATAGCTAAATTTATCAACTTTAAATAAATGTATTAACGGGTTACCATAAACTACAGGGAGATAACTCTTTAAAATCAGTTGAACGTTTTGATCATATGATGTTTGTATGCGGATTTCAAGCATCTCGTTGCTCAAACCCACCGAGAGAAAAACTGCTATGTGGCTAGTGAATTTATAATAATGAGTCTGTTGGTTGGAATTTGCTAAAATTTGTATATTTATTACAGTGGATATATTCAAACACACTGCCAAAAAAAAATAAGAAAATTAAACGATCAGATCAAATTTTACCTGAAGTGTATGGTACCTCCTTAAGGAAAATGTAATAGTCACGAAGCCTTAGAGTACATGGTTACCAAACAATCTGTTTTCCTTAGAGCACTTTTATATTAGAGTACACCGTTACTAACACTGTATGACAATACATAAAAACACAGGAAATATAGATCATTTAACATGTCGTCCCTACAATGAATGTTAACGTAGTGTTAACAAGATCATTGTTAGATTAATATACTTGTCCTTTTCAATATAAATAACATTGTGGCATATCCTGATTTCAGATGAAGCTTTTACATATGAAAAAATACATCCATCTAAATTTCACAGTGTTGGAGTAAGCAATTTCTACTTATTGAATGCGATATTTAGATGAAAGGCAATTGAAACATAAATACTTCAACATAACGTTAAAGTGCCCGTTATTAAAGAAAAGTGTTTTTATTTGATTTTTTCCATATGTAGATTACAAAAAGGTGCACTCGACTCGTAGCCGCAAGTGATAAAGTATACCAGTTGCTTGCTTATGGTCAGTGGTTCTCTTCGGCTTCTTCCACCACTAAAACTGGTCACCATGAAATAGCTGAAATATTGCAGAAAGTGACGTTAAACACAATAAATCAATCAAAATCAATCAAATTGTTCTTATTAGAACATACACTAAGGTGAATAAACATGATGTAGATGATGCCAAATCACATGTCTTATTCACGGAATATATATCGAAAAAAAACATTGGTTCCTCCTGTTGAACAGGATTTTGGGTTTCAGCTAAGTTACTTATTTAATAGGGGCTATGGTGTTTAACGCCACTTCCAACAATATTTCAGCTACATCGTGGCGGTTCGTTTTATTGAAGGACGAAACTTAAGTACCCTGGGAAAACCACCGACCTGCCGCAAGTCGCTAACAAGCTTTATCACATAATGTTGTATTAAGTACACCTCATCCGAGCGGGAATCGAACTGACAACGTTCAACTACTTATTTAATGGGGAAAACTGACAATAGGAAAATGAGAGCAGTACCTACACACATATGACAGATCAACGGATATATTATGCTCAAAGAGGACATAATAAAAAAAAGCCACCGATTTTAAAGCAGGCGCATAACTCCCTAAAAAAAGGCATTACATGTATTATGATAATTCAGTGCAATAACGAAATATTTTGTATGGTTCTGTTTGACCTGACACTTGGTGTGGATAGAGATAGAAACTTCACACGGATGATACATGTACATGTAAATGTTAAAGCACGAACAATAATAGATACCTGGATAGGGCAACAAAATATTTTTCTAAAAATCCGATTACACAAAAAAAAATACAAAATAAAAACTGGAAAGGTGATCAGTTACTTCGAAAATGTAAGGATACTGGTCTTTGTATGGCAACAGTCGTGTACAATGATGAGCATACATTTTGGCGTAAATCTTAGATTAAACATTCGACATGTCCGAGCACAAATCTCCCCTCCCAAAAAATATATTTTTTTTGTCATCAAGGTGTTGTAGTTCTTGGTTTTTGTTCAGATTCTTGTTTTTGTGTTGTATTTTTCGGATTGTCTTTTTTTTTCTTTTGGAGTTTTTATTTAATTTATCTCTTGTTAGAAGCATCTTCTACAATTGACACAAACATCACGCACACTGTTCTTGCTCACGCGATATACATACAGATGTTCTTTTGTGAGCTTGTGTTGTATTGTTATTTAAATATGCCGACTATAAATAAAACTTATCTTATCTTATCTTATCTGAGCTACTGAATACAATCATATCTTTTTGAAGTATTTCTAATTTAACAACTTCAAAGAAAATCAAAAAACTTTCTCGTACATCAAGCCTCTCTGCTACTTAGTAGCTTCCAAACTTATTTATCGTACAAACCATACATACACTCAATGTTGAAACTTTATTTTCATATCTATCTTAAAATAATTTGTGAGATGTCATTTTAGCATCGAATCAATGTCATGGACAAATATACATTTTCATATGATTAAAACGAAAAATATTTTTTAACATATAATATGTTCCAATTGTATATTGATAATGGCACGCTTATACCTCGAATTTGACGACAGTGGTCAAATCAGTACTAAAATTTATGATAAACGGGATGACTTCAATTTTAAGATCATAAATTTTCCAAATATGTGCAGCAATATATCAGCTTCTCCTGCATATGGTGTTTACATCTCGCAATTGATTCGCTATGCAAGGGCCAGTAGCAATTATTCTGATTTCCTGAAACGTCATCTTCATCTGAGAAACAGGCAACTGGACCAGGGCTATAAAAAGATTCGCCTTATTCGATCTCTTAAGAAGTTTATATTCCGATACCAAGATCTTGTCGAAATATATTCCGTCTCTGCAGAAAAGATTACTAACGATGGATTTTCATACAGTGAAAATGTATAAAGATAAAGTTTCATTAAAAATGTCAAAAATATTGTTTTTATCAATTTGTGACGTAAAAGTGTTTTTGACATTTATTTCACTGGGCTTGGCGCTGATTTGACAACTGTTTTACCTGTTTTGTTCAAGTATTGTTGTCAATACTGTTATAGTGACAGCCGGAAACTTTGAGCCGTAATGAAAGGGGGAGGTTTGGCACTTTAAAATCTGATTCAACCCACCATTTCTTTAGAAATGCCTGTATCATTACGGTTTTCACAGTTTTCCGGTTGTTGACTGATTTTGTATGTCTATATACCTATGAGTTTTGACTTTCCCTTTGTTAGATTGTTCGGAGCTCGGTAATTTTGTTATTACCCTTATTTGATGCCAAAGACAAAATGTGTTCCTTAACTAAGCGTAAGAGAACACCGAAAGGGGCGATAAAAATAGACAATCCAGAGGAATTTGCAACATATTGAACTCAAGACGACAACAACAACAAAAACACACAATGCAATTTGCGTTGGACGCCACTATGCGCAAATAAAAACAAATAACGTAAATAAGACATGAGCCCTCCTACAAACAAACAATTTATCAAATGGAAAAAATAAATAACATATTTACCTTCATTCTATTCACTCATTGAATATTAATTTCCACTTTCGAAACTTTTCAAAAACTATTTCATTTTATTATCAGTTTTTTGCAGTAAGCGTAATTCCTTCCGAATTATTTAATTTACACATATATATTTATCTTTCTAAACCAAACTTGTTTTTATTTATCTATCTATCTTCTTCCATGAAAAAAATGACAATTAATTACGATGGTTGCAGCACAGTATAAAAGAGTTATTTATTGTAATTGATTTATTAAAGCCAAATCAATCAGCACCGTTCAATAGAATTCCAAGTGCTAAAATCAATTCATAACCGTACAATGAATACGTCAGTTAGACGTTTACAAGATATACTCTGCGAATTAGTTTGTTTGTCGTTTGTATTGTATTGCATTATGGGGGTTTAACCCCCACTTTTGATTATTTTTCAGTTATTCCGTGGGACAGTTAAGATGAATGGATGAAGAAGAATTTGAAGATACCAAAGGGGTAATAAGAATCCGTATATCGAAAAAAAACAGATAACACAATGGCCAAAAGATAACGTTCAAAAGGACAAAAGAAAACATAGACATCGAGTAACACGAACCCTACTAAATCCCGGGGGTGAACTCAGGTGCTCCGGAAGGGTAAGCAGTTCCTGCTCCACTACTGGCACCCGTCCTGTTAATCTAGTTACAAACCCGGTGATAAGTCAAGAATGAGGAAAGGACCGGGAAATCCCTAAGACAAGTGAAACATATTCCTGAATTTACAGTACATAGTGAAAAAACATATATCTATACGAAATTATTGGATGAATGTACAGTACCCAATACAAACCACTGACCTATGGGAAATAACTCGTACACTTAATTAATTAGATTGACATAGTCTTGAGCTTGCTGAATACGGTCTGTAATTAGTTAGGAAGCAAATAAATAATAATAATATATTCACATTATTTACAACCTACTGATGCCAGTCAATATTTTGGTAGAACAAAGAACAATAGTTTCTCATCGTATCAAGAGAAGACGATGGCAATCAAAAACATAAACTTAAGTGGTGATATGCACTGATTGGACAGGCTTATGAATATTAATATAATGATCGTTTTATTGTAATTAGAATAACAAACTTAGACAGAATTGATTATTGCTAGCTTATTATTATGTTAATGTATGTCTGGTTTAACCAACACAATGAAAAACAAACACATATTACACCTTCAGAACGATTTCAACGGGAACAACTTTTAGTTAAAACAATTACATTACAATAGATTGTACGTATTATTTACATATCTATATTTACTTATTATACCAGTATTGTAAAAAAAAACAAAAAACGTAGACATCTTTTTCAATGCCTGCGGTGTGAGTTTCTAGAATAAATAAACGTTAGAGAATAACCGAAGGGGAAATCAAAAATGGACAATCCAGAGAAACTGGTAACATAGGACACACAAGACGGTAATATGACATAAATGAGGAAAGGACGGAATCATCCGTAGTCATCTCTGACACAAACAATTCGAAGCGATGATGAATGTTCATTTTAGTCTTACTAAATGGTACACAAGACGAAGAAAAACAAAATAAAAACACAACATGATAAGTGTGTTACACCACTATGCACAAACAAACCTTTACTAATTTAGATTGTATAGAATGTTTGTGGCATATCACGCATATCTATTTATACATTCAACTCTAACATGTTTCATCGTTAATAAAGGAATTTTAATAAATGAAGTTAGGTCGTTAACAAAATAACATTATGCATCATCTGAGCATGACCTATACATGTACCACAACGTGTATCTACTCTGTTTTATATAATATTCATATTATAAAACAGAGGTCTATCACCACTAAGGTTGTGTGTTCGAACCTCGTTCATGGCGAAGTGTACTCGATACAACATTATTTGATAAATTTATCAGTGACTTGCGACAGGTCGGTGGTTTTCTCTGGGTACCCTGGCTTCTTCCACCAATAAAACTGACGCCACGATATAGCTGAAATATTGTTGAAAGTAGCGTTAAGCACCATAAACCTAACCATGTATCAGTCAACATGTGGTGTGAAAATGTAAGTGTGATTTGTTTTCTTTCGGGAAAAAATTTAAGATATCAAAGACAGGTGCAATCAGAACATGAAATCAAAGAAGGATAATCAATACAGTGACTTAAAGAAAAAAGAAAGGAAAGAAAAATTATGACCATTAAATAAAATGTTTGGAAAGGGCAATCAGTTCCTGCATCAGTATTGTCTCCTCACGCGTAACAAATCCGGTAATAGGACATGAACAAAGACAAGTACTAAATCATCCGTCGTCATCTCTAAAACACACATTCCGAAACGATGATGAATAAAACGTTAGATATCCAATTTAATGCGCACGACGCGTTTCTGGAATAACCATCATCAAGTATGCTCAAAGTCGACAGTTTGGAAAGCCGAATAATTCAAAATGTTTAATTTAGTCTTATTTCCCATTTTAATATGTTCTTCCCCCCCAAAAAAGGGGGGGGCAAATAAAGCAAATCTTAACACCATTAAGTAAGCTAGCGCTTCATACAAAAAAGGTGCCTCGGTCCACGTTTTTACACGCCTATAAAACTACAAAAAATGCATTCAATTCTTATAATTACATTTAAATCACACCAACATTTATTATATTTGTGTTAGATTATTTGCTGTTGGAAATTACTACGCCATTGATTGTTTACATCTGACGTCGTAATGAAGGCACGTGCAAGTTTGTGTTTGAGTTTTATTGGGATGTAAAGCATATCTTTTATAATCATGTGACCACTTCATAACCAAGCAAACAATAACACAAACTATAACATATAATTTTATTTGTTATTTTATTATGTCATTCTTTCATGTACTATCTCATAATCTTTGTCAACCTTAATGTTCAATGATTGAGCTTTCTTTAATAAAGTATTTCGTATTTCATAATAATAAAGAATTTGTCATATTGTAACATTTCAATGAAAAATGGAAGTAATGTAATTATTTACTTATACAGAAATCTTTATAAATTACATATCATGTAGCATACTATCTAAGCGTGGGAAGAAATATGTGTTCGTAATGCTAAACTATACAATTAGAGATTGCGGATGCAGACAATAATTTATGCAATCAAAGATCATTTGCAAACAGTAACCCTTTTATTTATACTAATGAGCGAACGGGTCACATTCGAATCGCATACAGTATCATTTCGTGTTGATATACGAACCAGGAAACTAGCTAACACTCTACATACAGAACAATGTTGTTTATTCGCAATTCTATCTACAGAGGAATTGCGTATGTGTTATAATATCGCTTACAATGATAGAAAAACCAGACAATTCCGGATATTATGAAACTAAATTAACATCATTGGCATCCATACTTGTTAGTCACGATCTTGACATTTTATAGTAACCCAATTCATACAAGTACATGCATTAATAAACAAAATATTGGTTCTAGATTCCGTCTTCATTTTGTGTGGTGCTTCCATTACCGTGACCGCATGAAATCAATGTCTGTCAACACTAAATAAACGTTAGAGAACACCGAATAGGTAAACAAGTATGAACAATCCAGAGACACTGGCAACATTGGATATTAGACACAAGACGAAGATAAGCAACACAGAAAAGTAAAAAAGATGAGCAACACGGACCCCACCAAAAATCGGGCGGAAACCCATGTGATCGTGAAGGGTAAGCAGTTCCTGCTTCTTGTTACACACCCGTCATGTTACTTATATATACAGTGCTGTGAGAGAGGAAAGACAAAATTCTACCTAAAAAGTAAAAGATCCACTGTCATTTGAGATATGGATATTTTATAGTGCTCAGACAGATTGTGATGACGACCGTATAATGTTTGTAGCAATGACTTCAACATAGGAGCAACGTAGCCTTGGTGGAGCAGATTTTACGTCAGCAGTTGAGCTCTGTGCAGAAGAACGCTGTACTGAGCACGAGCTCTAGAATAACGTATGAGTTGTGAAATGTAAACTCCGTAGGCTGGTGATGCTGGAATATTCCTACTGATGAAAGGGAAGTTGACTATTGGAAAAGTGAAGCCATCACGTCTGTCCATGGGGTATCATTGTAGTCCTGTATTTCGTATGTGTAGGGTATCGCGCGTACCGTTTATAGAAAACACCATATTACACGCATTCGTGATTGTGAATAATTTTCTATGACTTTTTAACAAATAAAACTATATAGACAGAAATACACTAAAAGGAATATGCTTTATTCATGTGTCACCTACGTCATTGTGAACTGTTATTCCTTAGTGTTTCTAACGTTGTGAGATCGAATCCCGCTCAGGCGAGGTGTATTCAATACAACATTATATGATTAAGTTTGTCAATGACTCTCGGGAGATCGGTGGTTTTCTCAGTATACTTCGGTTTCCTCCACCAATAAAAGTTAAAGTGACGTTAAAAACCACAACCCGAAGCCTTAGTGTTAATTAACTACTAAGTTGTGTTATTGAAGCAAATATCAATAAAAACGGTTCCTACAATATATAAACGCTTGCAAGACAAATACGGGATTATCTCGGACAATATTTATTTGTGTTTGTATTGGTCGAATTTTGATCCGGCCAACACAGGATTTCGCTACTTCTCTAGATTTTTTGGGACATGTAGGGATATATTCTGGATTATAGTCTGTCAGACCATGGCTATATTTTGATGCTCAACTGGCAATGGCTAACACTAAGAGCAAAGTAACCACAAATGGATACGAGATGATGAATGCAATTGTTGAAGATATATCACGACACGGGTAGCTAGCCGAACTTGAGGTGGTAGCAATTAGGCCAATACGGCTAGCCCCGACCAATGGCAAGGCCAATACAGCCTGTATCCGACCAATAACAAAGATAATACATAAACCATCACGTCATAAAGTCATAATATAATATGGATTAGGCACAGCCTACAGGCGAGCATCACATCTACGCATAGACATGTACATGTACAAATAGTAGTTTTGGGTTCTTTTCTTCATTATTCTTGATTATTTTTCGTTGTTCTTCAATTCGACTTATCCAGTTAATTATATTGCAAAGGAGATTTTTGGGGCCGAGATATATCGGGGACGAATTTTTTTTAGAGTCGAGATATATCGGGGACGACTTTTTTTTAGGGCCGATCGTTCTTTAGGGGCGAAACAAGAAGGTCTAACGATTGTCCATTTTTTAAATAAATTAATCGTTTCATGTAAAGAAGCTGTACGGTTTCCTTTCTAATTTTGTTTTTGTTATTTTTAAACTGGATAGTTATTTTTTATTCAAATTAAAAGGCTATTTGCTGTACCTCACTCCGATTGTCCATTCTATTCCGGTTGGTATTGATCATATATTGATTTATCTCCTTACACACATGTTGTTGTTTAGCTCGCATCTTTCGATGCTCGCTATTATCAGCCACAAAGACAAAAAAAAGTGCAGTAATTTCACAGTCATTTAAATAGAAATTTACTGATTCTTTTCTAATTGCGCAATATCAAATATTTGAACATTTTGACTTACAAGTTTTTCGATATTAGTGTTTGAACAAATATTATATTGTAGTTATCGTAATTCACTAGCATTTTATGCTTATCGTAGAATAATCGACATAAAAATAGCCACAAAAATGTAACATATTGATGTTTACGTATGTACGTAATAAAACGTTGCAAATATTTGTCATGCAATTTTTCATATATAAACGTTAGAGAATTACAGAAGAGGTAATAAAAAAATGGACAAGCCAGAGAAACTGACAGCATAGGGTACACAAGACAAACACAGCAAAAACACATTACAAATTGTGTTGGACACCACTATGCGTAAATAAAACATGCGCCCTCGTACAGACAACTGGAGGTAAAGCCGAACCGAACATCGTGTTTATTTGGAAGTCGTAACGGACATTACAACACGGAACTAAGAACGTAAAGACACATAATAGGACAACACAAAAAACTAAACTTTTATACATATTTAACGGCATGTTATTTAATAAAACGTAGTCAAAATAAATAATTGAAAATGAAAGGATAGATATGTAGTTATATGTATGATAGTGATGAACATTGTGAATGTAAGAAAAAATTGATGAAACTAACAGGGCAATATCAAAAGCCGTAAATCGAAAAAGGACAGACAATACAATGACCAAAAGAAAAGGACAAGAAATGAGCTACAAAACACTACACAGAAAACTGAATATTGCTCAAGCGTACTCACAACAAACTGGAGGTGAACTCAAGTATTCCGGAAGGGCAGTCTTCCTAACATTTTTTTATATCCGTATTATTCTTCATAATATATCATTGAAGAGATTTTACTGAAATCAATGTGTGATGTGAAAAATAAATCGCAGATATCTAAATTTAGTGTGCAACGCGGGTTTCTTGAATAACATTCAACAAGTACACTCAAAGTCAAAGATTTAAAAGCCAAATAAATTAATAGTTATCGCAGGAGGGGGTGTCTCACGACAACTAAAGGACTTACAAGATAAAGAAACTATGCATTGACAAAATACATATAAAATGAACAGCTAAAAATACCACAACATCAGAAAAATTTCAAAATCTAATTGAAAAATCATAGAAACTTTGGCAAAATCGACAATCCTTATACACATTCATGACCGCTCAGCCGCGTGGTTTGGAATATGCAATACAATAAAAGTGGCGAGGTTATATCAATTCGATGTGCCCAAACCTCCTCTCTTTGTGACATGATACGGCCATGCAATGTTTTCCACAAGTGAGTAAACTGCTGTAAACTCTCATAAATATTGTATATAACTGGGTCAGCAGTGTCGTTGTAAAGAGAGCTGAGTCATAATCTTCCATGATGTATATTCGGCTTTTGAAAATCATTAGAAGGGGAGGTCTAATTAAACTAATTTAACTCCGCCACTTTCTTTTTCGAAGTGTCTGTACCAAGACAGGAAAGTGGGCGGTCATGTATTTGGCCTCTTGCTACAATTTTGTTTTGGATTTTGGAAATGTTTCTACGGTGTGGTATTTTTTTTAATTTTTTATACGGAACACAAGTAAATATGCGCAACATATTTAAATATATGATCGGTTAATTATATTAATAAAGTTTTCATGGCGTACAAAATAAAAAATAAAAAACTTTACCTGAAATGAATTTTGCTCCACTGATAAATAAATCCATTCACATATTACAATAACAAGCAATCAGTGTATACATAGGATTTTGACAAATTCTCTTTTGTTTTCTAAGCGAAAACATCCAATATAAATAATAATCATTTAACCACACAGAAGTTGTAGTATCCTATAGCATTGATGATTATATATCTTAGTGTTAGCACAGTATTTGATAGTTTGTTTTTATTCTGCTGTCATTGATTTTTCTGACGTCCAATACATATTGTGGTTTAAATTGATGGTGTAATTACAAAAAAAACATATTAATATTTCACTATAGATAGTATATAAGTTTATTCTTATTTACATTATTGTAGTATGTTGATATAGGCGTCAATTGGTAATTTTTACATTTGTTATTTTGGGTAAGGGGTTATGTTTATGTTGTTTAACGTCACTTTCAACAATATTTCAGTGATATCGTGGAGATCAGTTTTATTGGTGAAGTTAAGTGGAGTACCCTGAGAAAAGTTTTTATTTTTTATTTTGAGCTGACTGAACGATTTTGTCAGTATCAACGAAATCACTCTAATATTGAAAATTATCGTCAGTGTTACGTAAAATGTTAATTTACCGTATTGTGGTACAATTTTAACATTAGCGTTTATTTGTATTTTTTTTATTATACTTCTCATACTTTTTTCTATATAAATTTTATTGCAATAAAAATACTATTTCCATAGTTTCATTCAATTTGTCTGAAAAGTACTATTCACCGGTGAATAGCACAAATGACTATTCAGCGGCCGGTGAATAGCACTTTAATCACATGGTTTTTTTTTGCTTAAAAAAAATAATTTCTTCTTCAAATGCACACATGAAAATGTATTAGTTTTAAAAAACATTAATAAAGTAGACTAGAAATCCATCAGAAAAGGACCTAATTTAGAATTTTGAATTGCACAGTTGTTCAGTATAATAAAACACTTATAGACTTGATATTCGGGTAATAGTACTTTAATTGTCCCCTCGCTACCAACTATTTTCCTCTGCGTTGCCTCGGAAAATAGTTAGTACCTTGGGGGTAATAAAAGTGCTATTGCCCTCATACCCAGTCAATAAGTGTATAATATATTTTATTTTTATTTTGAGCTAACTGAAGGCTATTGTCCGTATTAACAAATTGACTCTGATACTGAAAATTACAGGTCATTGTTACGTTATATCATTATTTACCGTATTATATTACAATTTTAACATTAACGTTTATTGATAATTCTTTACATTTTTTTCTTATTTTGAGCTAACAGAGAGATATTGTCAGTAATAACGCATTGCCTCTGATACTGAATATGTTCGGTCACCGTTACGTTAAATCTTACCGTATTGTAGTATTTGGATATGAGCGTTTATCGGTAATTTGTTTTTACATTTTTTGTTATTTTGAGGTCACAACGGGATATTGTCCGTATTAACTTACGGACTCTGATAGTGAAAATTACAGGTCATTGTGACGTTATATACCGTAGTGTTGTAATTGTAACATAGGCGTTAACTGGTGATTTTTGCATTTTTTTTTTATTTTGAGCTCACTGAGCGATATTGTCAGTATTAGCGAATTAACTCTGATACTGAAAATTATCGATCAGTATTATATTAAATTATTATTTACCGTCTTTTAGTAAAATTTTAACATTGACGATTACC
Source organism: Bathymodiolus brooksi (assembly GCA_963680875.1). Classification (NCBI taxonomy): domain Eukaryota; kingdom Metazoa; phylum Mollusca; class Bivalvia; order Mytilida; family Modiolidae; genus Bathymodiolus; species Bathymodiolus brooksi. Next base: position 56,431,193 of record OY804583.1, read on the forward strand.
TATAATTAATATATTTTCCCTTTGACCTCATTTAGAGGGATATTATCAACGAACTAATTTTAATACTGTAATTTTTCGGTCAGAGTTAGTGTTAAGATTACAGGGTTTAATGCCACTTTCAACAATATTTCAGCTATAACCTGGCGGTCAGTTTTATTGGTGTTTTCAGTCAGTTTTACGTCACAAGTACGACGTTACCGATAAAAAATTAACGTCAGTTTAGACCGACGTAAAATATACATAATTACTAGCATCACAGCTCGTCCTTTCACACTCTCTGCAGTACTAATTTGTGTATTGACGTCCAAAACTGTTATTCTAAATTTCCAACAATATTTGAGGAATATTTTGGCTGTCAGTTCTATTGGTTGAGGACATTGGTAACTCAGAAAAAAACCACAAATATCTTTATGACACCCACCGTATTACCTTTGGTAAAAACATGGTGAAGGAGGACGGGACTGTGACTATCAACATAATGTATCCGTTGTCATGTGTGGCACAGATATTCCGTCGCGACAGACTCTCTATCTTTGTACATAACTACTGCACTCCATAGCAGTATTTTCTCATCAACCATCACTCAATGCATACATAAAAGCTTACCTTTGGAAGTTGTACTGTCGCCGCTATGACTTTGTTAACCGTTACGGCAATTCTGTGTCACAAATGACCACGGATGTGTTCCACTTGTCGTAAGCACCTTACGGTCCTTTTCTCATTTATGACTTATCACCGGATTTGTAACTAGAGTACCACGACGGGTACCGCTAGTGGAACAGGAACGACATACCCTTCCGGAGCACCCCCGGTTTATATTGGAGTTCGTGTTACTCGATCGTTATTTTTTGTGTAATGTTTTGTAGATCGTCATTTGTCCTTTTGTACTTTTTCTTTTGACCATTGTGTTGTCTGTCCTTCGATTTGCGGATTTTGATTGCCCCTTTGGTATCTTCAAACTCTTCTTATCAGGACGTTAACCAATCTGCTGTTGAATATGAAAACACAGGCATAAACAATGAATATTTCCAGAATTGACCCATTATGTTAGCAATTGTCTGGTGGAAGAAGTATACTAAATAAAGGTAATAACAAAATTACCGAACTCCGAACAATCTTACAAAGGGAAAGTCAAAACTCATAATTATATAAACAGACAAAATCAGTCAACAACCGGAAAACTGTGAAAACCGTAATGACCCTGACTTGGTAGAGGCATTTCTAAAGAAATGGTGGGTTGAATCAGATTTTAAGGCGCCAAACCTCCCGCTCTCATTACGGTTCAAAGGTTCCGGCTGTCACTGTAACAGTATTTAAATACAGGAACAAAATAGGTAAAATAGTTGTCAAAGCAGTACCATATTCGGTGACGTAAATGTCAAAAATATTTTTACGTCACACATTGACAAAAAAAATTCTTGACATATTTGACTCTTTATCTTTATACATTTTCACTAAACAGTATATTGACACACACGTACACAATAGTCTCATTCGAAATGGTATATTGTTTGCATAACTCAATAACTGTTGTAATTAAGATTATATATGTCCTTTATTTATTAGTCTAGACAGACATATCTTACTACATAAATAAGAAGAAAGGTTCAAGATCAAGTATACAGACAAACAGTAAATATATGGCTAGGGTTATGACGTTTAGCGCCACATTCAGCAATATTTCAGTTATATCGCGACTGTCATTTTTATTGGTGGAGGAAAGTTACTGACAAACTTTCAAAATAATGTTGTATCGAGTACAACACGTCTGAGCGTACATATCACGTCATACAAATAGGATGTAATTAAATAGTATTGAAATATTTGTCGTTTTTAGGAAACCACTTCATACGTTAATCTGATTCAGAAGTGACTGTGGGAATTAGTGTAAGGTTCTCATCTCAATCCTTTCAGACTTTGTGTAGGATTGCATATATGCAATGTCAAATATGCCAAATAAGGGTAATAACAAAATTACCGAACTCCCAACAATCTTACAAAGGGAAAGTCAAAACTCATAAGTATATAAACAGAACAAAGCAATCAACAACCGGAAAACTGTGAAAACCGTAATGACCCTGACATGGTACAGGCATTTCTAAAGAAATGGTGGGTTGAATCAGATTTTAAAGCGCCAAATCTCCCGCTTTCATTACGGCTCAAAGGTTCCGGCTGTCACTATAACAGTATGTATAACAAAGTGAGGTAATTAAGTTCAGTATTCTATATCATCGCCGTTACTTACATTACATATATTTTAAACAGCAAACAACAATTAATTGATAAATTGTTTGTCCTTCTTTCATTTTTATCTTTTGCTCATTGTTTGTATGATCTTCCTCTATTTAAGACTTGTGATTATCCCTTTGGTATTTGTAAACTCTTCTTACAACTTCATAGTTTTGGACCACGAATTAACTTATTTAATAAAGCACAAAACAAAAGACAGAAGGTGCTACACAGAAAATGAAGTCATCAGTATGTTGGAGCTCCTTATCAATAACATATCAGAGGGTTATTATTTTAAACAAATCATCAGCATCAGTAATGGATTCTGCAAAAAAAAATTGTCAACAGCAAAATATAAAAAATTCTTAAGTATTTAAGGTCACATTCAGGTACTTGTATATCAATGATGTTCTGCCCATCAATAATCAAAATTTTGGTAATAGTTTTCATCAGTATACCTCACAGAATTTGAAATAATTGTATTGACAACCTTAAAATTAATGCAGGCTGTACTGTTTAAGATCACATAAAATTGCCGGAAGACGGACGTTGTTAGATATAGAATGAACATTTCAAACACTTGATAAGCTGATATGATTATCGTTTATTTTATACCGGATAAAATACATAATATAAATCAATCGTGTATTAATGTTCGTTTTGCCCTTTACCTTTGTGCACTTAATATGTCAAGTAATAAAATGGAGAGAAAAAAACAAAACAAAACAAAAATACTACATGTTTTTCGGAACAATTTCGTAGAAAGTCACCAATAAGTAAATTATGTTAAAATCCGTCAATTTTAGATCCGTCACCGATCATTCACCTATCAGTCAAATATTTACAGCTACTGTTCAAAGACTGTATTTGAGCAACGTGAAAGGAAAATATAGGCCGAATCTGACAATAAGACTATAATATGTGTGAACATAAAATTAAAACCATAATACAACACAATGTAGGTTACATTTCTAAAATCCAATAGAAATACATGTATCATAGAAAGAGGCAACATCGATAACCCTAGACATAAATACATAGCCGCAAACTTTCCTGGCTTTGTACAGGCGTGGCGAGTTTAAACTAGTTGCATGGGCCTAAACATGCCCTCTTAGTTAAATTGGTTAAAATGCAAGTGTTTCCATATAAGAGTAAAATGCCAACCCTCACATATAATAGGGCGCACGTCGGTCGTTATTATTCAGCTCACTATAACCTTGAACATTGTCTATAATGTAAAGGGTCCGGGGGTGGCTCAATGAGTTAGGTAGATGGATTACCTAACAACTCATACAACCCTATCACCAATACGGTGTGGGTTCGCGCCCTGCTTTGTAAATTACAAAAAGGGTGCACTCCACTCGCAACCACAAGTGATAACGTTTATAAGTTGCTTGCCCATGGTCGGTGGTTCTCTCCGGCTTCCTCTACCACTAAACTGGTCGGCATGATATAGCTGAAATATTGCTGAAAGTGGCATTAAACACCACAAATCAAATCATCTATAATATATATATACTCTCGTGACACAGAAGTTATCATATATAAATAAATAAAGTTATATTAAGGGAAGTCGATGTCCTCGACCATCATTTAAATATTAGATAATATACAAGCCTATCGGAAGACCTAATAGTGAATCGATAGCCAATTTGGAACCACAATCTAACGGCCAATATGCATTTGTATGCAATTTATAGAATATTTTCCAACAAGGTTTTGATACTTACAAACAACATTTTGAAAGATAAGACGAGACGATTCTTTGAAAACCCTTGATTTAATAGTTTGGTGAAGTTGTAAAATAGCTCGATCGAATGGTATGAGTTGTGAAATATGATCGTCATACGTGGGAGCGGTTGGTATATTACTATCAATGTGTGCAAATTTATAACGGCAAATTTGATGTCCTCTCTTTTGTCATTAAATCTGGTAGAAACTTGACCATTTGTGTTAAATTTGAAGTAAATTTCAATAAATGAGGCAGAGTAAGCTGTTTCTAAGGGAATTTTAATGGAATCCATTCAGCAACGTAATTGACAGAACATCGTCTCTATCCCCGAACGTGACATCAAAGGCTTTGTCGCTGCCCCCTAGGAGTAAATATAAAGATCGGCAAGGAGAGTGGCACAGTTTGTTCCCAATGGGATGCCAATGATTTGTTGAACAATGTGCTCTCCGATGTCGACGAATATGTTATCGATAAGGAACTCCAACATATTGATGAATTTATAAAGAAAAGGAAAATGTTTAGATGATTGTATTCCTCGTTTGGCTGCAAAAGTTTGTAGAGTTCTTGAAAATGCCAAATTATGTGATAAAACATCCCTAGGAATAATTGGTACAGATAAAAACAATGTTATTAGATGCTTTGTCTGCAGGTACAACGACATATTTGTCATGATAAGAAGAAAACACTTAGCTCGAGCATTAGCACAAAATTGCAGATTGTGAATTCGACGAAGTATAAGGATCTAGTTGATTTAACCCACGCTGACAATATGTCTAGTTCGACCTCTCAAATACAATATATTATGATATAGTCAATGGTACAAAGCTTGTGGTCATCGAACTTAGCGCCACTCGGTAACATAGACCCTCACACGTTGATGGTATAGTGATACCGACACACTATTCTGTTTTATATATTCAATAAATATGCAAAATGTAGTAACAACATATTTAGAGGGTATTTTTTCCGAAAAAAAAAATCTGGCGACATTATCCCGGCAACAATTGTTAAAAAGACGTTAATCATCAATAAACCGCGATCAACATGTGTCTACTAGACCTTAAAATGAATAAAAAAAATAACAAATAAAATCTTGAATCGAATCATAAAATAAAATCTTGAATCGAATAATACAATAGAACCTTGAACCATTTATAGATACTACTATCAATCGTTGTTTCTACGTTTTAATTATCAGCAACATCTGTCAATTTTATCATGTACATATTTTAATAAAATGCAATATCATAATATATCATATATGACACCTTAATGTTAGTGCACATCGGTCAAGGACAATATCAATATTAATAAAGAAATAAGGGATCGATTGATACTGTTTGTGTTTTCATGTATAAAATACGATAATTTTATTAGATTATCAAGTTTTTGAAGTTTGTATTTAACATTGTACAATGTCAGTCTTGTGGCAATTTTGTATGATGTTGAACAGTGCAGCGTGAGTGTGGATATTTTTAAAACGTTGTCTGCATTGGTGCATGTTACTACTAGGACAGCTGTAAAGGCTAATGTTCCGGCAACTGAACAGTGTAGAGCTGATTTGATAAAAGTTGCTTACATTTGTGTATGTAATTATAAGGGCTAAGGTGAAACGTCAGTGTTTGATGGCATGACAATGATTCGAGTGACATAAACCCAATAAGGAAGCAAACGAACAAAATAAAGTATAAATGTAGCAAGGGACAAAAAGGAAGCAGATTACGAAATAATCCAACAATGAATAAAATGAAAACAAATACATGATGGCACTCTTTCAACAGCAAACCATATACATTATAAAATTCAACATTAGGTATGGCATGATCTTGTTATGCAAAGACATGCAATAAATGCCAATTTACAACACAAAATAACATACTACTACTAAGATACAATCAATAAGACCAAACATAACAATAGACGCAATACCAAGACGACGAAGAAAATTAAAGAAATTGACAGTCTCTAAATAATGTAATAATGATCAAAACTAAGGGTCTCCTCCATCAGGCATAGGTGATCATATTCTGTTGATTGTCTCACTCTCAAAACTTTCAAATGATTTGGCTTTCTATTCTGTTGACTTTGAGCCTATCTGATGACAGACATTCAACAAAAGCGTCGTGTGCACTAAATTTTATATCTACGTTTTTATTAAAGGACATTCGACCCTTAATTCGGTCCGCTGTTAATGAGTTAAATGAACTCACTGATAATTTCGATTCTCACAATGCCTTGAGAAACGGGATAAATTATGATACTTTTCGTAATGTTAAAAATTTACACTATAACTTAATGATCTGAAACCGTCATTTGTATTTACATTTACTTCAGTGAGATTCAGAACATCCAATCATGTAGAAAGTCGAGTTGAAATTTATTCCTTCAAGTGTAATGTATTTCCGTTGAATTATATTTCAACCTTGAAAACAACAAGATACATTACCAACCTTTATTTATGTAGGTGTCATATTAAGAGTGGCATTTTTGACATTTGAATACTGACAGGATTGATGTTAACGGTATGTACCTGACTCGACAGACACATATTTATCTAAGCAAAAGCTAAGTTTGTGAAGTATTGTTTGGCAATCTTCTTAATATATCTTCATTTGCATGTGTTTATTTGAACTATACAACGTATTCTAGATTGTAGTGTTAAATCGATGACTTAAACGAGACAACGGTTATTGTTTATTGTTCTAAGAAGAGTTTGAAGCTACCAAAGGGAGGTAATCAGAATCCGTAAATTGAAGAAGAACAGACAACACAATGGCCAAAAGAAAAAGTACAAAAGGACAAACAACGATCTGCAAAACATATACATAAAACTAAAAATCGAGTAACACGAACCCAACTAAACACCGGGGGTAAACTCAGGTGCTCCGGAAGGCTAAGTAGTTCCTGCTCCACTAGTGGCATCCGTCGTATTAATCAGTTATGATTTGTTAGTAGTTAGTTAACTACAAACATTCATTGACACTGCTGGTACTCTACAAACATGTCACCCTCTATGGTCCACTATCAATCTTTCCGTATTATATCTTGACAACCCCAATCGAGAGGGCACATTATGCAACACTTAGGGATGTGCGGCGCAACTCTATAGTTCGAGCCATGGGAACGGTTTCCAGAAGCCAGTGTTTGATCTGAACAAAATAGTTATATTTTTGCTATCCCGATTTAAAATTCAACTGCGAATATGGTTACAGTTTTGAATGGCTTACGTAATGACAAAGGTGTTATTTTTTTTTCATTGACGTCCTTCTGTAGTAAGGGAGTGATTGTTGTTTAACGCCAACTCAACAATGTTTCAGCTATATCATGGCGAGAAAAAAGTTTATTTTTATTGAGATGATGATTTGGTCCAATGTGTACTAGATTAACACGCTCTGTTTGATTTTTATAGTCCTAGCTCACTGAAACAACAGTCCGCGGGTAGACATGTCGCTCATAATATCCTGGTTACGAGCCAATCAGTCTCTGCTCTTTCTCCTCTTCTTAATGCTGCGTGCTTAGCGGAGTATCAACAAATACCAACAAAATGTTATTGTCCTTGGCTTGATTCGATCTGGGCTCGAACCCACCATCTGTCGCATTCAAGGCGAATAGGCACACCATGACACCACCCATGTGCTACACATCATACTTTAGTTACACGTCATACTTTATGTCATGGAATAATTCTGGTAAGGATCGGATTCTATTGTATCTAGATACGAACAGCAGGGAATCTGAATGTATATTGCGCACCACCTAAATAATGTTTTAAATGTTCTGTTAGCTTACACGGCAGCCTATTTGTCATAAGGTCTAGATATTTCTTTAAAAACAGCAGAATACAAGACACTCAATGTTATATTAGTATACATGAAGCCCTACAATGTCTAGACACAACTTGTAATGAACGAAATATTGTTTTACTCATACGCTATACGGTATATATAGGATATCAATGGCGACCTTTTCTTGCTTCCATGTTTCCTATTACAGCACAAAATGATGTTATCCGTTATTTTAGGAACCTTGCATTGCAAAGTGCAATGTAGTCGATGTCTGTGCTGGATTCATTTAATGGTGTATACGCTCTAGGTATTTTCATACTATCTGCGATGACAGAATAAAATCTCAGATTCTAAAACCATAACTTGTTTGCCTATCAGTCAATTATAATTCATAGGAGACGGATTAGTATAAGCTTAGCTTGTTTCCGAATCCTGTCATGTTAAAACAAAATGTGTGTGTATTGTAACATTATACCAGTTTATCATGAATAAATATATTTATACCAAAACCATAGGCAGAAAAAGATAGAGGGAGGCTAACAATGGTGTGTTTCTGTCACTTCCCTCAGATGTCATATGTCAAAGATGATTTATTTTACCAAATGAAAATACGCATATAACATTGATAAGTTTTAGCTTAACCTTCATGATACAAACAAATTATATACACTGTTGCCACCCTTACTTAATATTGTGTAATAAAAACGCAGATATCTAATTTAGATTTCACGGCGTGGAATAACCTTCATCTTGTACGTTCAAAGGCACCAGACTAGAAAGACAAATAACTTAGAAGTAAAGTATTTGAGGACAAGTAAACTAAGCAGAATAGCCAAAATTGGGTAATGTTTTCCGTACCCGAGGAAGATTGACCGTTTTAATACATTTAAAAAAACAACATTTCATACAAAGATAACAAACTAGTTATGATAACACCAGCAGCACATGCAAACCACCGACACTGCGAATAAAGTGGAAAAACAAACATTGTCATACTGCAATATAAAATCTAAGTGATCCGATTGGTTATTTACTCGATTTTACTAATCCATATTATACGGCTCTAGCCGGTAATATGAAAGCACGTGCCAAGAAAGATAACTCATTTTGAAATCATACGTAATCAAGATGGCGACCCCCATGTTCGCCTGTCACTCTGACGCCGTTATTGAAGCAATTCTAAATCATTTGTTATATTTCTGTTAAAATTGTTAAGTTGTTTATTAAATATGTTGAAGAATTAATTTCTTCTTAAGTTAAAGCAAAGTCATATCTGGGGTTAAATGTTCATGAGACAATACATGTATAGTAGTCATGTTCTTTATTTAGGCTTTACACAGGTAATATGGACCCATGATATTGCAGTATGACAAATTCGTTATGTAGGCTTTAGACAGGTAATACGGGCTCATATAACCTGTCTGTGTTGTATATTTCCCTCGCTTTCGGCTCAGGAAATATAAAACACAGACAGGTTATATGAGCCCGTATTACCTGTCTAAAGCCTATATAACTAATAATATTACACCAACATATCTCGATTACTCGATCTTTAGTTTTATATGTTTTAGATCGTTGTTTGTCCTTTTGTACTTTTTCTTTTGGCCATTGTGTTGTCTGTTCTTCTTCGATATACGGATTCTGAATTCCCCTTTGGTATCTTCAAACTCTTCTAATCCTAAAATTGTAAGTACATAGACAAAATAGACAACCCTAACACATTTCACTTTCCTGGCTTGGTAACGTTGCGGGGATAAACTAGCCTTATGGGCCCAAATCTCTATTATGAATGAAGTGATGCGCTCTGTACAAAATGCTGAATTCCAACAAAAACGACGCATAATGACTCGTATTGCATAGGTGGCTGGGTGGTAACGGTCCTTGCTTTTTACCCACATCAAGTGTAGCATTTTCTATGGCAGGGGGTTTCACTTTGTAAATCGCTGTAGCACATGTGTGCAGGCTAGTAGCATTATCTGTACAATGTTCTATAGAAATGATAATTACCTGCATGCTATGTATACATTTTACACTCAATAAATTAATAATTAATATAGATTTGATTTGATTTATTGTGCTTAACGCCACTTTCAGCAATATTTCAGCTATATCATGGCGACCAGTTTTAATGGTGGAGGAAGCCGGAGTACCTGGAAAGAACCACCGGCCATGGGCAAGCATCTGGTAAACTTTATCAGTTGTGGCTGCGAGTCGAGTGGACTTTTTTTTGTAATTTACAAAGCCGGGCACGAATCCACGCTGTATTGATAATACCCACACCATAATATAGACACCCACATATAGCATCATATTATGTTTTATTTGTTGTAGGTGCCTATTAGCTACATGACTTGTATTTCTCAAAGGTGTATTCCATGACTTCAAATAATTAGCAAAATTAATACGCCTATCTTTATTACGACAAACCTATTATTTCCTTTGTTGATGTGCATTTGCAGACATACGGAATAAAAAGTTAATTGTTCAAGTTGCAATTAGAAAACATGACAAGCGTTATTCATCTTATTGTACTTGTATTACAAATGTCATTGCCATTTGAGGTATCACAGCATAATGGATGGAGTAATTCTGTGGTTTTCCAATATGTAACTACCGCATCGGTGGCGTAATGCTTAGCGTGCTCGCCTCGAGTGCGGTAGATCGTGGGTTCGAGCCCCGGTCGGGTCAAATCAAAGATTATAAAATTTGTACGTGTTTCTTCTCCGCTAAGCACGCAGCATTAAGGAGAAACAGCAAAGACTGGTTGGCTCGGAATTAAAATAATGTGTCCGAGTGGAGCGATATGTCTACCCGCGTACTGTTGTTTCAGTTATCTAACACTATGCAAATCCAACTCATTGTGGTGGTTTAGAACAAAGCGGACCTCATCATCATCTCATTGAAGATTATATTGTTCTCGCCATGATATAGCTGAAAAAATGCTGAGTTGGTGTTGAACAACAATCACTCACTTACTCGAACATGTAACCCCTTTCATTACTCAGAACAGACACGTTAGATAATAAATTAATTTTAGTCACATGTCATTTTATACTTGTTTTGATTGGTTTAACAAGTTGAAGTTATTTGTCAATTTACGGAATCTAAAAATAGACGTTGTTCTCAAGGCGTCGCGTGGCGTTGTTATCAGCTGATTTTCGTTAAATGAGGCACCTTTGGGGTTATTCAAATTTATTTCCGATTATTTGCCTTATTTTGAAAAAATAAATATATTTTCAATATCATAACAAAAAAAGTTTGAATTAATTTAAAAGGATTGATCGAAATTATTTGTTCGGTTCATTCGAAATAGCCTCAATCAGGTTGTACATACCCTTGCGTAATCTGCACGTTTTCCAGCTCTAAAACAGATGAAAACAGTTTTGCAATAAACGAAAAATAACATCTAGAACAGATCTTGTACAAATCCGTCACTAAAAGAAACAAATTGTTTAGCAATCATATTTGAGAGTGAACTCACATTTCTTTCTCAATAAAAAAAACCCGCTAAAAACTAAGTGCAATGCTCGTACTATTTTATAATTTGTGTTGAGTACCGACTGGTATGACGATAGCAATATCTTATTAAATTTCCATAGAACGTTAATTCAATCGAAATTTGATGCTTGTTTATAAATCAAATATTAAAATGAAATTGAGAGTTTGTTCGTTGACGCAAAACTAGAAAATAAACTAGAAAAGAGACGGATCAAACTAATTTGCAGAATGTAATCAAATTGAAGGCATGTCCTTGAAATATTGCTTACAATTGTGTTTTCAATACTTTCATTGAAAAAATCAGCAAAATAAAATTAAGTCCCGTATGCCTTGTGATTAAACCCACGTATTGAAAACTCTGAAATTAACGTGAAAGATATATTACCTGGTGAAATGCCACATAACTTAATCAAATATGGTTGCCATCGTTATTTGGAATGTCTGTGTCACAAATGACCATGGATATGTTCATTTGGTCGTAGTCACCATCTCATGATATGCTTAAATTTTCGTTCTTGCCTTTTTCAATTGAGAGAGTGAGTGATTTTTGCTTAGCGCCAACTCAGCAATTTTTCAGCTATATCGTGTCGAGAACAAGTTAATTTTAAATATTTGTCAATTGATATACGTAGAATTAAAACCTATTTATTCTAAAAATAAATGTTGACATTTACAAGAAGACGTGTTGTTGTATGCAAAAAGGTTATTTATATGTGACTTCCTAGTCAAATAGGAACACATAAAAACGTAGTCGTTAACTAGAACATCAAGGATGCACTTGAAGACCCGGTTTCTAGTTGTTCTTTAGTATAAACGATCTTAAACCTATTATTGCAGTTTGTATATTAAAAACTTCTCGGGATTATTGAAACCTGCACCTAAGCAATAAATTCCATGACATAGAGCCATTAATTGACAGAACCAATTGCTCTACTGATATATCACGTAAGGAACAGGTGGTGCTAAGCTGGTATCGGATTGGCTACTCGAGTGAGACTCATACTTATAATGAGCAACAGCATAATTATATTCCACGGAATTGCCCTAATAACTTTTACTTGAAAATCGTTTTATGCATTGAGAGATTTAGTCTATAAATGTTTATAAATGTTGCAGACGACACGATATTGAAATATTTTAGCGACACATGATTATAATCTGAATTAAAATACTTTCTGACTATTATAGAAATATGTCCTGTAAGTGAGGGTTATATGCCAGAGATGAGAGGCACACTTTCCTAACTAACATGCCATATTTGTTTAATTCCGCCGAATATTAACAGCCAGTGAAACAGTGGCATGCAAACAGCATTGTAGATTCATGGATTGGAACCAATGAAACTCTCAAGGTTTTTTTAACATTCAAATTAGCTCTGTTAAAATCAAAATAATCTCTGAGCAATTTCTTTGCGATATTTATTGACTTCTCGGTGAATTTGGAGTTTATTCCATTAAGGATATCACATATCTCATCACCAGTGGCTGATACAAAACAATTTCAAACAGGACGACTGACATTTTTCTTTACCTTATTCGTTGTTTGAAACCCGAGTATATCGGAATTACACCCGTGGCATCATCAATAATTTAAAGAAGGGATTTTCCCCTCGAGCGGGTCTAGTACCGTGGTGTTTGCTTAGACAAATACCCTTGCGATGGGGAAACAGCAAGGAAAACTAAGAATTGGTAAAAATAAATACCCATGTTATCAACCAATCAGAAGACATCATTCATATAAGGTGGAATTAATGATGTTATCATTTTGATCCTGTGAGCTGATTATTTTTATACACAAATTTGTCTTACATATATTTCGAAGGGTCTTTTAAAAAGAGATTGAAATCAACTGATAGTATTTGTCCATGCTGAAAATACAGCTAAGGTTGACGAAAAACACCAATCAATCAATATATGCAGTAAATATTATGTTAAGAAATTCGATAGCTAGAATGTTTGGCATATGACTTGAATATTATGTAAAGAAATTCGGCAGTTAGCATGATGGGAATATATCGTAAATACTCTGAATTGAAAGTAAATAGTCAGCACATGGGAATATGTAACGGCATTCGATAGTCAGCATGGTGGGTGCATATATCGTGATTTTATTACGAAAATTATGTCGTGGATATATGCTATAAGTATTATGAAAAGAAATTAGATAACCAATATGGTGGGTATATGCCGAGATGTTATGAAAAGACATTATATAGCCCAAATGGTCGGCATATGCTGAGATGTTAGGAAAAGAAAGTGGATAGCTTATACATGTATGTCGTTAATATTCTGATAAATTAGATAGACATCATGGTGAGTTTATGCCGTGAAAATAATGTAAAGAAAGTGGATGGCAGGAAAATGTCATAAATATTCTGAAAGTAAAGTGGGTAGCCAGTATGGTGAGTATATGCTGTGAATATAGTGAATAGAAAGTGGATAGCTTATATGGCGAGATTATCATATACAGAATGCCGATATCCAGTATGACGGATATATGCCGTGAATACATGTATTATGAAATGAAAGTGGATGGCATATATTATGAGCATATGCCGTAAATTCATGTATTACGAAGGAAAGTGGATGGCAGTATATGCCGTGAATTAGTGTATTATGTGAATACATTTAGTATGAAAAGAAAGTGTGTAGACAGAATGGTTGGCGTATTCCGTACAAACTGATTAAACACTGTTAATTAAAGCGTCACTATTGATTGTCCTAAAAAAACATAAACTGAGGTTAATTATTTACATATAAAATAAATCAATATTAAGTCATACCAAATTTAACAATGAACTTATGAAACACAAAACATACTAAGCCATTAAATCTTTAAAAAAGAGACAATAATAGAAAAGCTATGAATAATTGATGAACATACGACTTGTGTTTAATTCGTCGCGATTTAAACTACAGTTCATTAATATGTCTAACTTGTAATTGGTTACCTAAGTTACTGCACGTACTATGGCCACCAAGCATATCAACTAATATTCAAAATATATTGAGGTTTCTTGTTCATTATAATTCGTTCGTAGTATTTATAACAAGGGATATAACTGATTATCTATTATAAAGGGCAATGAAACTTTTGCATTACGTATATTATTTCATTCCTCTACTAACGACGGGGCCGTCGTGGTCGTGATCATATCGTTGCTGGATTTACAGCTACCTGTCCAATCAGTGCCTACCTCCACTGCAGTTGTGAGTTCGAACCCCATTTATGGTAAAGTGTACCCGATGCAACAGTATGTGATAAAGTTGTTCGGTGACTTGCGACAGGTTGCTGGTTTTCTCTGGGTATTCCGGTTTCCTTCACCAATAAAACTGACCGCCACGATATAACTGAAATTTTGTTGAAAGTGGCTTTAAACACCATAAACCACAAACCAACTATTAACGACGAGATTTGTATTTGACTAACTCGACGGTTACTACTGAACCAAGAGCTCTTAGTGATTAAGTTGAAGTCATCATCTCGAATGTTTTACGGCCGCCATCATGACTTGGTTTACCGGCAGGGAATATCGTTGTCACAAATGACCGTGGATGTGCTCAGTTTGTTATTTCATCAAGAGGGGAGTATTGGGCCCAAAAAGCTAGCTTAATACTGACATGTTTCATTGAAGTGCATGTACAAAGCCAGAAAAGTCAGTGGTCATGTATTTTTGTGCTAGGGGTATCGATTGTATCTCTTTCTAACATTTTGATATTTTATTTTGAAATTGTTCCGACAGTGCTATGTTTTTGTTTTTCATTTTATCGCAGTCCTCATTCATGTGTTATTACCGCGTTTGCAACAATAGTAACACGACGTTGTCACTAGTGGAGCAGGAACTGCTTACCATTCTGAAACACCCGCTGCTTTCAGTGAGGTTCATTTTGCCCCATATTTTCGTTTCTGTGTAGTGTGTTGTAGATCATTGTTTGCCATTTTGCTTTTGGTCAGTGTATTGTCTGACCTTCGACCCACGGCTTCTGATTACTCATTTGTATTCTTCAAACTTTTCTTATTAAGAAAAGGAAGTGGATAGTTTATTCCGTAAATACGATTTACTAAAGCGTCGCAAATTGATTGTCATAAAACACATAAAATGAGGTTAATTATTTGCAGATCAATAGAAAGTTATACACAATTTAGTTATGAACTTATGAGACACTACAAATACTAAACCATCAAACCACCAAAACGAGACAAAAATAGGAAACCAATGCATAATTGATGAACATACGTTTCGTGTTTATTTCATCGGATTAAAATTCAAGGTCATTAATATGATTGACTTGTACTTAGATCCCTAAGCGAATACTAGGAACAATAGCCGATACAAAACATCTAGCATGCACATGATGTTGATTTCTGTATTAATAGTCTACTACATGTTTATAACAAGGGAGATACAAAACATATCTATTATTAATAACTTATTAATAGCTCTGTCACATCAAATGAAATATTATCGAGTTACAATGATATATTACAATAATACACTTAAAACCTATAACTCTGTTTAAGAGAATCTATGCACTAATATAATGATATAGACAGATTATTCTTATATATAAGGGCCCGGGTGGCTCAGTGAGTCAGGTAGTTGGATTACCTAACAACTCGTACAAGCCTATCATCCATATAGCGTGGGTTCGCGCCCGGCTTTGTAAATTACAAAAAGGGTGCACTCAACTCGCAGCCGCAAGGGATAAAGATTATCAATTGCTTCCCCATGGTCAATGGTTCTCTCCGGGTACGCTGTCTTCTTCCACCACTAACACTGGTCGCCATGATATAGCTGAAATATTACTGAAGGTTGCGTTAAACATAATAAATCAAATCAAATCAAATATAGATATATATGTACATTTTGTATACATATATAACCTCTCACTTTGCTTGTGTGGATCAGACACTTCAATAAATTGTGGCTGGAATTTTTAGGTCGCTACCTCTCCTTGGTTAATAAGGGTAATAACAAAATTACCGAACTCCGAACAATCTTACAAAGGGAAAGTCAAAACTCATAATTATATAAACAGACAAAATCAGTCAACAACCGGAAAACTGTGAAAACCGTAATGACCCTGACTTGGTACAGGCATTTCTAAAGAAATGGTGGGTTGAATCAGATTTGAAAGCGCCAAACCTCCCGCTCTCATTACGGTTCAAAGTTTCCGGCTGTCACTATAACAGTATTTAAATACAGGAACAAATGAGGCGGTCATGCAATGTTTTGCAGATGTTACAGGGTACTATTTCCAATCAGGGCCAATCATTATATAGGTATCAGTTCAAGACAGCGGAAGTGAAATATTATATTCTAGGAAAGTTATATCGATGAATCTACTATTGTTTTTGCAGGATGTCCGGTTATTGACAAATATCAACCAAGTGGACAATATCACATAGCATGAAGTCATGATTATAACTGATTATATTGCATTGTAAATTATTAGAATTTATTTTGTTCAACCTGCTTAACCTTGCAACATTTATTTTCTTAGGCTGTCACAAGCGAAGATATGGATTTCAAAACCCGTATGTCGTGGTCATTTTTTGTTCTTTACTTTTGTTTTTTGCTCAATGGTTTGAGGTGAGAGACGTTTGATATTGACGAATTTGTTTACTCTCACATTTAAAAACTTTCCTTTTCATAATGGTGACGTAATTAAGTGTAACATTATGATCGAACCAACACTGACGTCAGATAGTAGTTTAAACAGACTAACTTCTGAAAAAAAAGTTTATATAACAAGGTGATCGGGTCAAAAGCTACAGAAAAACATAGTTCATTGAGTTCAAAACAACAGCGACCGCTGTTTTGTTGGAGTAACATAATCAAATAATCCGGTTGTTTTCTTCCCAACAGACGTGAACTTTCTGTACTCAGTATTGGGTGGTTTAATCTGATAATGAACATAATATAAAATGTCGCAATTGTTTGGATACACCCACTCAATTTGATATAAAGTCTCGCTTTAAAATTCAAATTAGACAGATGTTTGATTGAACGGTCTTAATCAGAATGAAACAATAACATGTTGATGATATAAATGTTAGTACTATCACTATACAACGAGAAGTTAAATTAACAATTGTTTTTGTTTATTCTATGCACCGTTTTAAGTTTGTTCCTTCTTCTGAAAAAAACAAATTGTTGATACGTTCAGATTTTCTCTCGTGCAATTTAGCAATTGTGATTTGTAGAATAATAAATCTAAATAATTCATAAAAAATTATGACATTTAGAAAAATCTTGCTGTTAATAAAAAATGTAGATATCACATTTAGTACGCACAACGCGTTTCTGAAATAACCTTCAAGAGATATGCTCAAAGTCGAATGTGAATTACCGGAAATACAGGAATACATGGGGATATAGTCATCGGGTAGAAATTCATGGATGCAAATAACGGCTCCGTTAACACTATATATTGATTTTAAACTGATCATTGCATTTTGTATATAAAAACTTTCTCTGAACTATTGGAGCCTGCAGGTAAGCAAGACTTGCATGATATAGTAATTAATTTACAGAAACAATTGTTCTACTGATAGATCACGTACATAACAGGTGGTGCTAACCAGGTGTCCCATTCAGCGCTCCATGGTGTCTCATACTTTTCCTTTGAATAATGGGCTACGACCGAATTATATTCCATGCAATTGTCCATTTACATATGTTTTACTTGATTGTGTAGATGTTGACGATCAACGGTAGAGAATACCGAAGGGGCAATCAAAAATGGACAATCCAGAGAAACTGTAAATAAACGTTAGAGAATACCGAAGGGGCAATTAAAAATGGACAATCCAGAGAAACTGTACATAAACGTTAGAGAATATCGAAGGGACAATCAAAAATGGACAATCGAGAGAAACTGGCAACATAGACGAAGACAAACAAATCAAAACCAATAACACAATATATGGTGGACACACCACTATGCGCAAGCAAACACAAATAACGTAAGACATGATCCCTCCTACAAACAACTCGGGGTAAAGACGAACTGAACATCCTTCCTATGGGGAAACCGCAACGGACAACACATAGTAGGAAAACACACACACACACAAACATAAAAAGATGAGCAACACGGATCACATCACAAATCCGGGGGTGAACTCAGGTGTAAAGTAGGTATAGTTTGCAACATGCATAGGCTGCGGTTTATATGACGTCAAAACTACAATAACTGACTATCTATTGTACACAAGCCCCTGGACAGAAACATCAATCTGAAATAAATGAAGACAACATATATATTTTTTATGACGCAACTAACCGAGAAAATGAACTGCTTACCCTCCCGGAGCACCTAGGTTCACCCTCGGTGTTAGTGGGCTTGGTGTTACTCAATCTTTAGTTTTATGTGTAATGTTTTGTAGATCTTTGTTTGTAGTTTTCTCCTTTTTCTTTTGACCATTTTGTTGTCTGTCCTTCGATTTACAGATTCTGATTACCCCTTTGGTATCTTGAAACTCTGCATAGCAAATTCTTGTAAATTAAATAAAAATCAAGTGTTCAAATCGCATTGAAAGTGAATATGGAATATTTTGGAAATTCTGTTCTTTAATTCTAGACTTTAGACGCGTATGTGGTACGGTGGTATCTAAGGTCCAGTAATCAAATGTTTTAATGCTGTTACAAACATACTGAGATCTAGAACTTAAAGTCACTACTTCAATACTATTTATTAAAACGTCACATATTGATTGTCATAAAACACAATGTGGTAAATTATTTAAAGATCAATAGAAAGTCATATACAATTTAGCTTTGAACTTATGAAACACTACAAATACTAAACCATCAAATCTTTTGTGTTTTCTATTGTATGCTTATGACAAAGGAGATTGCTGATCCATTATTTATGATTTATTAATAGTTCTGTCACATCAAAACGAGCAACTGGTAACTTTTATCACTTACTGCTGCATTCGACTCTCAGCCGAAAGTGATAAAGTTTACCAGTTGCTTGCCCATGGTCGGTGGCTCTCTCCGGCTTCTTCCACCACTAAAACTGGTTGACATGATATAGCTGAAATATTGCTGAAAGTGACGTTAAACACCAAAAATACAAAAAACCTGTAAAAATGATATATCACAGTAATAAACTGAAAACAAAAAATACCAGACTGTCATAACAGTATCAATATATAGTAGATTAATCGTAGAAACACAGGGGTTATGATGTTATGATGTTTAACGCCACTTTCAACAATATTTCAGCTATGTTGTTGTGGTAAGTTTTATTGGTGGGGGAAACCGGGGAAAACTACCAACCTGCCGCAAGTCACTGATAAGCGTCATCACATAATGTTGTATCGAGTACACCTCACCTGAGCGGGATTCGAACTCACAACATTAGTCGTAGAAACAGAGACAAAACCGATACTCCTGACGCACACATATATGATCTCTCACTTTCCGCGCTTGGTTCAGGCACTTCAATAATGTGTGGCGGGATTAAACTAACTTTATGGGCCGGAATCTGCCTTCAGTGAAATGGTGCGGTCATGCAAGTGTTTTTTCACATGCTACAGGGTAATCATTTCTAATACGAACTATTTATTATGTAGATATCAGTTTAAAACATATTACAACAGCGGAAGTCGAATATTGAATTCCAGGAAAGCTATAACGATGACCGGTCGTTGACAAATATCAACCAAGTGCACAATATCACATAGCAGGAAGTCGTCATTAGAACTGATTACATTGGTCTAATAAATTATTATAATTTATTTTGTTTAACCTGCTTAACTCCGCCACATTTATTTTCTTAGCCTGTCTCATGCGAAGGCGGATGGCAAAAACCATATGCTGTGATCATTGTTTTTGTTTGTTTGTTTGTTTTTTTTCTGTTTGTTTGTTTGGTTCTTGTAATTGTGGGTAACCTTATGATTAAATCACACTGACGTCAGATAAAACTTTAAAAAGGACTAGCTGCTGAAAAAAAGTTTATATAACATGTTGATTGGGCTAAAGAAAACTACAGAAATAATAGTTGAGCGAGTCGAAAACAACAGTTACCGCTGTATTGTTGGATGTATCATAACCAAATAATCCGGTTGTTTTCTTTCCATCAGACTTGAACTTTCTTTACTCAGTATTGGGCTGTTGAATCTAATAACTGAACATAAAATAAATTATCAGGGCACTAATTGCCAAGCAGGACCTTTTATTATGTAGTTATCAGTTCAAGACATATTATAACAGCGGAAATGATACATGTATATTGATTTCTAGAAAAGCTATAACGATGAATCTACTAATGCTTATGAAGGATGACCGGTCGTTGACTAATATCAACCAAGTGCACTGCACAATATCACATTGCAGGAAGCCATGATTAGAAAGGATTATATTGTCTTTTAAGATATTATAATTTATTTTGTTCAACCGGTTTAACCCCGCCACATTTATTTTCTTAGACTGTCTCAGACGAAGGCGGATGGCAAAAATCATATGCCGTCATCATTGTTTTTCCTTTTTTGGTGCTCAATGGTTTGAGGTGAGAAATGGTTGATATTGGTGGTTTTGCTTACTCTCATTTTGTAAATTTTCTTTACATAATGGTGACATAATTGTGGGTAATCTTATGACTGAACCACACTGACGTCAGATAGAACTTTAAAAGGACATGTCGTTGTCATTTTTTGTGCTCAATGGTGAGACGGTTGATATTGGTGGATTTGCTTACTACTCTCATTTTATAAACTTTCTTTACATAATGGTGAAGTAATTAAGCAATAATCATCTCATGTCATGCTTTACGCTTAAAATTGTTTTTGACATTTACTTCACTGAATTTGGTACTGCTTTGACAACTATTTTACCTATTTTGTTCCAGTATTGTTATACATACTGTTATAGTGACAGCCGGAACCTTTGAGCCGTAATGAAAGCGGGAGGTTTGGCGCTTTAAAATCTGATTCAACCCACCATTTCTTTAGAAATGCCTGTACCAAGTCAGGGTCATTACGGTTTTCACAGTTTTCCGGTTGTTGACTGATTTTGTCTGTTTATATACTTATGATATTCTACAGTAATTTTGTAAATCAATACGGCCTTATGGATACCGAAGGATTTGGCTGTTCCGATTACCTCTCGTAATGCAAAGTTGCATGCTACGATGAAATACAGAAACGTAATGACTACATTAAACGAAAATAATGTTACCTATTTTATACAAACTATGACTTCCATGAATTATTTCGATTCTAGTAGGAAAAATCTAACTTATATTTTGAATGGAAGTCAGTAATAATGGAAATGCATGTAATAACAAAATCCACTAACCTTCATGTTTACAGTAGTTTTCCTACATTGATAACTAGAAGGTGATGTAATTAAGTTATTGATATTTTTCCAATTTTTACATTTGGCTACTTTAACAAGTAAAATACTCACACAATCGTAAAATAAATCAGTAACCAGCTTGTGTCAATGTCATATGCGTTCCTTGTAATCTACGTCACAAATTATAAAAGTCGATAGATGGTTGTCTTAAGTATATTTTCCGAAAACAAATATATGTCAAGAAATAATTCGAGAATTTTTATGTTTGTATGCACCACGGTCCTGTATTATCAATGTTGTTTGTAATAGGAGAAGACGATGATGCAACAACATGTTCTTTTTCAAGAGGGTGTTGCGAAGTTAACGGAACAGCCGTAAAAGTCGTTATTAGAGGACCGCCCCATTCAAGAAAATAATATTACTTTTTAAGCATAGTTAAGACAAGTATTCCATTAAGATGCAAAGAAAACATTATTAATTTCTATTTTTATTACTTTAATTGCTGGCTTACGCGATCAGATAGTGGAAAACACCGATAGGACTTCGCGCATATCCTGAAAATAATTGTGCTATTTAGAGAATAGGTTTGTTTACAAAGCGAAAGCAGCACGCCATATTAGAATTGTGGATAACCTTATCATTGAACCACACTGATTTAAAATGACTAACTGCTGAAAAAAAAAAGTTTATATAACAAGTCGATCAGGTTCAAAAAGCTACAGAAAAAAATAGTTGATTGAGTTCAAAAGAACAGTTACGGCTGTATTGTTGGATGTAATATAACCAAATAATCCGGTTGTTTTCTTTCCAACAGACGTGAATTGTTTATACTGTGTATTGGGCGGTTGAATTTAATAATGAGCATATGATCAATTGTCACAATTTTTTCTCTCCGCATGTTACAGTGCAATAAGTCCCAGACAGAACTAATTATTATGTAGGTATCAGTTCAAAACATATTACAACAGCGGAAGTGAAATATTGAATCCTAGGAAACCCATAACGATGAATCTACTAATGTCTTTGCAGGATGACTGGTCATTGACATTGGCAGGAAGTCATGCTCATAACTGATTATATTATTTTAAAAATATTAGTATGTATTTTCTTTATCCAGCCTCATTTGTTTTTTTTCTTAAACTCTACCAAGCGAGGACATATATTTCAAAACCAATATGTCGTGGTCATTGTTTTCTTCTTTTTGTGTGTGTTGTTCAATGGTTTGAGGTAAGAGACGGTTAATATTTGTGTATTTGTTTACTCTCAAATGTATAAACCTTCTTTACATAATGGTGACGCAAATGTGGGCAACCTTATGCTTGAACCACACTGACGTCAGACAGGAGTTTAAAATGATTAACTTTTGAAAAAAGACTTAATATTGGATAACCTTGTGACTGACCCACACTGACGTCAGATAGGACTTTAAACAGACTAACTGCTGAAAACAATAGTTTATATAACAAGTTGATTGGGTTCAAAATTTTACAGAAATAAACAGTTCATTGAGTTCAAAATAACAGTTATTGTTGGATCTAATAAAACCAAATAATCCGGTTGTTTTCTTTCCAACAGACGTGAACATTCTATACTCAGTATTGGGCGGTTGAATCTAATAATAGAACACAATATCAAATGTCCCAATTGTTTGGATACACCCACGCAATTTGATATAAATTCTTGCTTTAAAATTCAATTTAGGCCGATGTTAGATTGAACAGTCTACATTAGAATGAAACAATAACATCTTGATAATATAAACTTTAGTGCTGTTAGTATACAGCAATGTAATTAAATAGCAAGTTGTTTTTGTTTATTCTTTGCACCATTATATAGAGGACAGTGAGTGAAATGTAGATAATTGAATAAAAACGTAGATGTCAAATTTACTGCGCACGACGCGTTTCTGGAATAACTTTCATCCGATACGCTCAGAGTAGAAAGGCTGGAGAGCCAGCTAATTTTAAAAAGTCTTTGGAAGCAAGTGAACCAAAGGGACTAAACAGAATATCCAAAATCGACTGAGGTCACCAATAGCTGAGGGAGGAGAACCTTTATTTAGGAACTGCATATTTCAATAACAAACATATCTAACAAACCATGTCAGTACCGAAACACCGACTATCGGGAGAATGATACCCTCGTGGAATAACTGTCCACCAGCAGAGGTATTGACCCAGTGATAGTAATAAAAATGTAGATATCTAATTTAGTGCGCACGACGAGTTTAATACCGGTACGCTAAATGTTGAAAGGTTGGAAAGCTATATAATTTTAAATGTTTTGGGAGCAAGTAAACCAAAGGGCCTATGTCTGAGGGAGGAGAATAACGTCCACACTAAATTATATGTATTTATTGGTGTATTTATTAAAAATGACAAGTGAAAACACTAGCAACATTTTTTTTCTCATGTAGTACAAAGAAAATTGCATGAAAAATTGTGTATAACATTTGTATATTATGAATTATTATAAATCATTTCATTTCATAATGTACAAACAAATGTATTTCAAAAACAAGTACGAGTCACGTTCTTTTAGAAACGGCTACAACATCAGTTAAAATTCCCAGCAAGTATAATATCACTTTAATGAAATTATATGCAGCCTGGAAACTGACAAGCAACAAGCGACGTTATTTACACACCGTTGGAATGTTTGAAACAAACATTGCCAGATCACCTCAGGAAGAATATGATTTCCCCTAATTAAAATACTTTACGCAGAAACGATGGTTGTTAAACGATCAAATTGCATGTATATATTCCAATTTATTGAGCACATTTAATCAAAATTTGCCGACTAACGTCTAGATCTTACACACATGGCATAGCCTTCAACGTGGAAGGTTTACTTCAGCATGAAGCCAATCAGTCTATTCAAAGCGCACATACATCAGAAAGTTATATTATAGTTTTCAGCTATAACATGGTTTTTGTGGTGTTCCCGTTTCTCAATCTTTGGTTTTCTGTGTAGTGTTTTGTAGGTCACTGTTTTTATCTTTGTCCCTTTTCTTTTGGTCATTATATTGAATGTCCTTTGAATTAAGGTTTCTGATTGCCTCTTTGGTATCTTCAAACTTTTGTTTATTTCATATCAATCCAATATAAATAGAAACATTTTATCGATATTGACAAATAGTTTCAAATGCATTATCTATCAATATGCAAATTGCACTAATTGGACATTGTCAGTGGTCAATTATAATGTATACAATATTGATATCTTATTTTCCAGAAAACAATCTTAAAGAGGATTGTTTTTATTAAAGAATAAGGATAAATATTATACTCTTTAATGCTAATAATTGCCTTCGAATGAATCATGGCATAACTACATTTGTCCCTGATTAAATGACGCCTGGATATGCTTATAGTTAGAAACGTGTCGTTTTCACTAAATTATATATTAAGTTTGTTTTACTATCACTGGGTCAATATATGTCATATATCTGCTGGTGGACTATTAGATTCGGAAATATCATCGACCGTGCAGTTAGGTTTACGGCACTGATATGGTTTGATAGTTAAATTTACTATTAAATATTTACAGTTCGTAATTGATGTGACTATAATTAAAACTGAGGCCAATCTCTCTCAGACATAGGTAGCATTATCTGACTTTTACATTTCTTGTTCTCAAATACTTTTCAATAATCTGGCTTTCCAATGTTCTGACTATTAGTGTACTATGAAGTAGGCTTCCTATCTTATCTCCCTTCTCAGGTTTCGCCTTCGACGCGATATTACTTTGATTGTTTGTTTGTTGGATGCTGTTTAACGCAACTTGCAACAATATTTCAGTTATATCGTGGCGGATGACCCGGAGAAAACCACCGACCTGTCGCAATTAAGTCACTGACAAACTTTATCACATAATGTTGTGCACCTCGCCTTGATCTATATTCGAACTCACAACAACAGTGGTGATAGGCACTGATTGCATAGGTAGTTGTAAATCCAATTACCATACGATCACGGTGACCCCTGATATTACTTTGAAAAATACATTCTTGTTAAATAAATCAACCATAGTATATCTTTCTAATGATCTTATAAGTATTATATGACATTATTGAATATATATATATAATAAATTGAGATCGATTCGAACCCCATTAACTTTGTTGGTATTATACAAAAAGTTATAAAGAAGAAAAGACAAAAAGAACACACACGACATTGAAAATATCTTATCGTGAAGTATTATTCGATATCATCCTTTTATGTAACTATCTTTACTACACAAAAGTCCAGACGGACATTAAGACGCTCGATTACGTGATAAGAGTTACATCAAACGAGAAATATTGTAAAATTATTATAAATCGTTAAACGCAATCGTTACGAGTTTTCAGATTTCCTTATACAAAGACACAGATGCCTTTATAGTTGTTATGAATTGTTCAAAAACCTAATGAGCTGTAAACTGGTATTCAGTGTTCTACCTTATCGCCTTATATGGTGCTATATCTTGAAAAGTATGACGCATTGAACGTTTATATTGGGTCAATCACTGTCCGGTTTTAATTTTTTGTTGCGCATTTAATATTATGGCATAATTAGTGATTCATTGTTCAACGTCAAGGGAGCAATATTTTAGCTATATGATGGCGAGAACAATTTACATTTCAATGAAATGATGATAATGTACTCTTTGCAAGAGACACACACATGTAGTGTTAGCTCATTGAAAAACAGTCATCGGATACACATGTCGCTCCACATTAATCTGATTCCGAGCCACCCGTCTTTGTTATTATTCCTTCATTCTGTGTGCTTAGCGGATAAGCAAGAAATACAAATTTCATAGTCTTTGATTTGACTCGACGGGGCTATAACTCAAGATCTATCGAACTCGATGCGGGCACGCTAATACATTTTACAACCACCGATGCGGTTATATTAGTAAGAAAGGATATGAATGTAAAAGAATGTGAGAAAATATCCAACACTACACCCTGTCACAAACTAAAGTAAAGGAACCTCATATACAGAAAAGTGTAAATTTGAATAAATAATATTTTCTTATTTGTATTGGCTTGTTGCCCGACCAGGTAATATTTGTCGCTTGTAGATCACCGATACGCACACAGTTCCAAAATTGTGTCAAAGCCGGATCTACATTTGCTTGGAGGCAAATTCATGTGTCTTGTGCAACATAATAGATGAATGAACGGACTATCACGTATCCCTCTAGGGAGGAAATAATGCATCTACTATCAGAAAAATACATAATTGTGTTTTTTCCGTCTGATATCAAAATATTTGGAAAATGGTAACTGAAGCAAGGCATCGTGTTGATATTTACCATTATTCTACCCATGAAGTACAACTAATACCAGTTGCCTACATATAACGGGTTATGGTGTTTAACGCCACTTTCAACAATATTTCAGTTGTATTGTGGTGGTCAGTTTTATTGATGGAGGAAACCGGAGTAACCTGGAGAAAACCACCCAGCTGTCGAAAGTCACTGACAAACTTTATCACATAATCTTATATCGAGTACACCTCACCATGAGCGGGATTCGAACACACATATTTAGTGGTGATAGGCACTGATTGCACATGTAGTTGGAAATCCAACTACCATACGATCACAACCACGACTGCTTCCCCCTGCAGATGAAATACAAAAGCGTATACCGTTGACAAACCTCACGAACAGTTAAATGATTCTAGCGATCAGTTAATCTTGTGAATAATTTTAAGTAAACGTTAGAGAATACCGAAGGGGTAATCAAAAATAGACAATCCAGAGAAACTAGCAACATAGGGTACACAAGACGAAGACAAACAAAACAAAAATACAATACAATATTTGTTGGACACCACTATAAGCAAACAAACACAAATAACGTAAATAAGACATGAGCCCTCCCACAAACAACTGGAGGTAAAGACGAATATAACATCATTTTGATGCGCAAATCGTAACTGACATGAGCAACAGACACCACCAAAAATCCAGGGGTGAACTCAGGTGCTCGCGAATGGTAGGCAGTCCACACGTGGTGGACACCACTATGCACAAACAAACACAAATAACATAAATATGACATGAGCATTCTTACAAACAACTGGACGAACCGAACATCGTGAAAATCATTAGCAGACATATTGTAAGAGAAATGATTTAGTGCTGTCATAAAGTATAGCACATATCTATTTAAAAACAAAAGCGATTGATTTGTTCTAGACATAGTTTGTACAGTAGAAGTAATGTACATTGGCATGTATAATAAGGAGTTTTGGATCTGTCGCTAAGGCCATATACAGTCTGTTCTTGTTCCACAATGACACATTTGCTGGGCATGTAGGAATAAGAACAATAAACAATCACAAGAAAATAGTCAGTAGTTATTGATAAATGGGGTTGAGCTATGGAGTTTAACGCCACTTTCAACAATATTTCAGTTATATCGTGGCAGGAAACTGGAGTAACCGGAGAAAAACACCGACCTGTTTGTAAGTCACTGACAAACGTTATCACATAATGTTGTATCGAGTACACATCGCCTGAGCGGGATTCGAACGCACAACGTTAGTGGTGATAGGCACTGATTAGGTTGTTGTAAATCCAACTAACATACGATCACGACCATGACGGCCCCTATTGTGAAATGACATCTAATAAAATAATAAATATCTAATGTAGTGTTTCAGAAATAGCCTTAATTAGATGTGTCAACATATGGAAAGACAAATAATATAAAAGTCTATGGGAACAAGAAAAGGCAAAGGGTCTAAACAGGAGAGTCAAAAGCAGCTATGATTACCTGTGCTTGATATTGGTCTACCTTATTTATTTAATCGTAACGGACATCATAACACGGAACTCACAATGTACAGACACATGGGCAACACGGACCACACCAAAACAAAATCAGTAGTGACAAGAGGACTTGCGAATTAACAATGGCATAAAGATAATGTAGATGACTACGGACGGCACACAGTGATCCCTACAACTTGGCTCTGAAATAAACTAAAATTAAGTTATCAAAGACCTTGACTACAGAATAATTAAAAATAAAATTGGATTTATTTTTAAACTCATCAACAGATATCTAATACAGGATATGTTCGCCTTGCCATAAATAATAAATACAATTTCCTAAAAACAATATGAATTTGATTATTGTATTGTACATGTTCTATTGACTGATTGATTGTGTTTAACGCCACTTTCAGCAATATTTTAGCTATATCATGCCGACCAGTTTTAGTGGTGGAAGAAGCCGGAGTACCCGGAGAGAACTTCCGACCATGGGCAAGCAACTGGTAAATTTTATCACTTGCGGCTGCGAGTCGAGTGCAACCTTTTTGTAATTTACAAAGCCGGGCACGAACCCACGCCGCATTAGTGATAGGCTTGTATGAGTGGCTAGGTAATCCATCTATCTAACTCATTGAGCCACCCAGACTCTCGCATGTAGACTGAAAGTCAGATAGCATATCTGTTACGACATACACAACACGTAGTTGTAATTATTCTACCGTTTTAGCCATATTTTGTCATCCGTAATATATTAGCTTAAATCAGATCTGGTAAGGGTTAAGGTTATGGTGTTTAACGCCACTTTCAACAATATTCCGGTCAGTTTTTATTGAGAAACCGTAGTGCCCGGAGAAAATCACCGATTTGTCGCAAGTCACTGACATACTTTTATCACATAATGTTGAATCACGTACACCTCACCATGAGTCGGATTCGATGTAGATATGGTAAGGGGAGTTATTAATTCACAATAGTATGAAGACAACGTTGGTGACAAAGACGACAGACATGTTGAATCCACAATAAAGTAAAATATATTTACCATAGATCTTGACTACACACTAACTGAATACCGGTAATGCAATTTGTATATTTAAGATTAAAATTTAAACAGATACCTTATGCGGTAAATAAAAACATAACAAAGCAAAAACAAAACAACACCACCCAGTAAACTACAACAATGAACAACACGAACCCCACCAAAAACCTTCGGCGATCCCAGGCGCCCACCAATTGCAAGCAGTATCTTCTTCTAATATGTAAATGTGTACACAATTATTCATTCATTCTACATGTTCTAGAAATGGTCTGTGTAGTAATAGTATTGTAATTTGACACGTGGAATAAAACACTATGGATCTTTGGTGAAGGCCATATGTTGTCTGTTCCTATACTGATAACGTGATGTAGCATATATATTAAGACATACAAACAACGCAGTTGTATTTGTTTTACGATGTTAACCATATGTTGCCCTCCATAACATATAATAAAAATCACGAACACAGAGATAGTAAATGCGGAAATAATAATCAAATTGAGAGCCTCTAGAAGCGATTCTGCAACAGTGATAAAACGTTTGAAATGATGTTCATAATTTCTTGAAATGTCACGATTTTAAAGCACAATAAACAGAATACATAAACTGATTTTAGGTAATAAAGTCATCATATCATGGTTGTCTTCGATACAATTTTTACTGTTCCCAAAACAACAATGAAATAACTGTATACTGTAAAGTTCAAATTCGCTTCAACCATTACACGTAATTATTAAAAGCAATAAATATGCAAGTCCGTATCAAGAACACAGTTCTATTTATAAATAGATGATAATAATTGTTGAAAACCTAATCATCGATCATGTATTATTCAGAGTACTGTTTTATCTGCTGAAATATCTCGAGAATAATAAAGCGTTAAAAGGTTAAATCATTAAATTATGAAATTTGTTTTTGCGCATTTAATATTGTTTCGAAATCAAATTATTAGTAAACAAAAACGTAGATATCAATTTTAGTGCCATGTACGCTCAAAATTGAAAGATTGGAAAGCCAAATAATTTAAAGTATTGGGAGCAATAAAACCAAAGGGCCCAAACAGGATAGCCAAAATCGGCTACGGTCACCTATACCTGAGGGAGGACAACCTTAGTTATATTAATAATTACATCATTTAGGAACTGTATATTTCAGTAATAAATGTATCCTACAACCCATGCCAGTGCCGAAGCAGTGACTACTGGGCGAATGATACCCTTGGGGACTAATAGTCCACCAGCAGAGGTATCGACCCAGTGACAGTAATGAAAACGTAGATATCAAATTTAGTGCGCACGACGCGTTTCTGGAATAACCTTCATCAGGTACACTCAAAATCCAAGGATTGGAAAGCTAAATAATTTAATAATAATCATTGGGAGAAATAAAACCAAAGTTTTATGTGTAATGTTTTATAGATCGTTATTTGTCCTTTTGTCCATTGTGTTGTCTATCCTTCTTCGATTTACGGATTCTGATTACTCCTTTGGTATCTTGAAACTCTTACAAGAAGTTCTTAAAGTCCATGTTGACAATCAACAACGTTTCTTGTTATAATAAAGGAAATACTTCTATGTTTGATCCTCTTTCATTAATAATACAAAGAATGTTATGTCTATCGGATTTCAATCATGATCAAAACAGTGAAAATAATATTTGTCTAGACAGAGCAAATTTAACCTAATAAAAACGTAGATATCTAATTTAGTGCACAGCGCGTTTCTAGAATAGCGTTTATCGGGTACATTCATAGTTAAGAAGAGTTTGAAGATACCAAAGACGCAATCAGAATCCGTATATCGAAGAAGAACAGGCCACAGATTGGGAAACTAAAACAAGTATTTGGGAGCATACTAGAGGGCCTAAACGGATAGACAAATTCAGCTATGTCTGAGGGAGCAGAACTGTAGTCTTAATAATAGATCTGGGAGCAAAACAACAAAAGGCCTAAAAAGTGTTAATTTGCTTCGATATACAGTTAAACCTGCCTTAAAGCGGATCTTTATATAACAATTCACTGTCCATTTCTGAAAAGTGCATATAATTTTAACCTTTATATAAAGGGCATCTGCCAATAAAGGCGGAATTTTCAGGTTGCCTTTATACACAGGTTTTACTCTATATATCATAAAAAGAGTACAATGACATATTACCTATTTTGTTCCTGTATTTAAATACTGTTATAGTGACAGCCGGAAACTTTGAACCGTAATGAGAGCGGGAGGTTTGGCGCTTTAAAATCTGATTCAACCCACCATTTCTTTAGAAATGCCTGTACCAAGTCAGGGTCATTACGGTTTTCACAGTTTTCCGGTTGTTGACTGATTTTGTCTGTTTATATAATTATGAGTTTTGACTTTCCCTTTGTAAGATTGTTCGGAGTTCGGTAATTTTGTTATTACCCTTATATAGGTGATGTAATTCGACAAGGGATTCCTCCTCTACAAGTTGTATTTCTAGCAAAAGTCGGTAGAGTGTAATCTTTGTCGTTTCTATTTGGTCGCATTACTCCGGACAGACATTGTTCCGAAGAAATCAATGGACAAAACCGCACAGGTCAGTCTAAGCAAACACTTATCATTTTTAAGTTTTGGTCTCGTTTGGCTCCGTTTATCGCGGAAACCATACAATCTAGGTCAAAATTTTAATATGATTGAAGAGTGCAGGCAATATTTTTTTAATTAGCATATAGAGACGACCGCTTTTCAAAATCGGTTTTAAAATAAAAATTAAAAAATATTGCAACATTTCTATCCCCTTATAAACGATCAGAGCCTTGTGATGACTGTTGGAATATCACACAGAGAAATATTCTTAATAAACATAAAGATCAAAACATTTCAGAATTGGCTGAAAGATAAACGCTCCGCAAAAAATATATATATATGAAAAAAACTAGTATTTTTTTCTTCAAAACAAAAATACTACTTTTTACAATTGCCCGTCCCCTTTTATGACTTCGGAAGTTTAATGCTATATTTCATTCACAATGTCGTAACATAATATTTTGCTGCGTATTTTACCCACAACACTTTTTCTATTATCAAATAGAAAACACAACCAGTTGATCTTTCATTTAAGAAGATCTTCAGTATAATCATTTCGAATAGCACGTTGTAAAATTGCATAATAAACAATTAGTAAAAACCCCCCACCACATTTCTAGGGTAACAAGATCTTGATATGCTAACGTTGGCAAGCTTGCGTCATAATATCATCATTACTCGGTACTAAAAGGATATGTCAATGTCGACAGAAACTGACTTAATCTGAAAACAATTGATTTCGGAAATAAACATTGTTCAGTTTAAATCCTCTTTCTGTGCACATACTATTATTATCTAAAACGGTGTTCTAGTATTATTTCGTCAGGCGTACGTGCTAATAGAAAAGTTTGCCGTAAATCGAACGGCATGAATTACACAATCTGGTAGTTCTATCATTAGTTGGTCTGTCGTACGTGCTAAAAGAAATGTTTGCCTTAAATCGAAGAACATGTAGTACAATGGCCAAAAGGAAAGGGGTCCATCGTGGTCGTGATGGAAGTTGGATTTACAACAACCTATGCAATCAGCGCCTTTCACTACTAAAGTTCGAATTCTGCTCAAGGTATACTCGATACAACATTATGTGATAAAGTTTGTCAGTTACGTGCGGCAGGTCGGTGGTTTTCTGGGGGTACTCCGGTCGATAAAACTGAGCGCCACGATATAACTGAAATATTGTTAAACATTGCTTTAAACACCAAACGGAAGAGTACAGAACGACAAATACTGGTTGATAAAACTCGAACCCCACTAAATACTAGGGGAGGTTATCACTTCCTGCTCCACTAGTGGCAACCGTCGTGCTACTATTATGCATAGAGAAATGAAGACGGAATCGTGATCACGACACACGAAAAAACAGAGGGAGGTAACCACTTCCTGCTCCACTAGCGCCGCCCGTCGTGCGACTATTGTGAATAGAAGAAACGAGGACAAAATCGTGTGTACGACAATCGGAACATATTCATGATCATTTGACACATATATTCAGTAAAGGTTAACCAACATATGATGTCGAAATGCATGTGGTTCAGAAATTTAGCAAAGCCAATTATGTAATCTGCAGATGAATCGTTTATACAAATACTGTTAGAATTTTAAACATATTTTTGCATAATATCAAAGGAAATCGAGAGATCGCATTTAATACAACATTACGAAAAGCAATATTATCCAGCTAAATGTTAGAGCATCTTTGACTTGACATGAAGATTTAATTTTCATAACTTTATCACGTCCTTTAAATGATCACCTCTGGTATGTTGGTGGGGTCTGTTTTACTTATTTTTTTTTAAAATCTTGTTTTGTGCTGTCCAATTATGTGTCTTTACGTTCTATGTTCCGTGTTGTGATGTCCGTTACGATTTCCGCATACAAACGATGTTTGGTTCGTCTTTACCTCCAATTGTTTGTAGGAGGGCTTATGTCATATATACGTTATTTGTGTTTGTTTGTGTATAGTGGTGTCCAAATGTGTTGTGTTGTTCTTCGTCTTGTGTGCCATTGGTGCCAGTTTCTCTGGATTGTCCATTTTTGATTGCCCTTCGATATTCTCTAACGTTTATTTAAAAAAACAACATTATATTTTCTATTCTATACATGTCCACAATGTAATTCAAACAAATTCAAATACATGATTTCCAGATTTAATCTATATAACGGTGGCAGTATGAAATTTGTCAAGATTGAAGGAAATTGGGTTTGATTGAAACTATTTCTATCCAGACGAAATATTAAACGTTATTATATAAGGACACTCAATTCATTGATGAATATTGATCTCAGAACGTCAGGAATATATGCTGCTACTACTGATTTCTATTACACACATGTTGACATCTTAATCCCGCGCATTCATATGATATTAATAAATAAACGTTAGAAAATAACGAATGGCAAAATAAAATAGACAATCCAGAGAAACATACAACATTGGGTACACAAGACAAAGAAAAACAAAAACACAACACAATATGGGTTTGATACCACTATGCGCCAACAAACAGAAATAACGTAAATAAGACATGAACCATCCTATAAACATCTAAAGAGGTATAATGTAGATTGTACATGCAACAGACATAACACGATTTGTCTCGTTCAATGCAGCGTTTTGGGCACTGAATATGCATGCATGCATGTTATGTCTAAAGAGCTTTCAAAACATCTTTGATATGGTGCAGAAATATGATAGTTTAATATAAAGTAAATAAGCATATTAATACACCACATATAGTACCGCGCGTCATGAATGGGGTTCGAACTCACAACTTTATTGGTGATAGGCACTGATTGCATAGGTAGTTGTAAATCCAACTACCATACGATAAGGACCACGACGACCCCCTCATTCCGATAAAATATGTAATAATTGTTTTTCCGTAGCTTGAAAGTTATAGTTAAACCAATTTTATACTAAGGGACAAGATACATATGTATATTTTATATGAATGTATAAGGAGAAACGTAATTCTCTTGGTGATGAAGGGGAGACAGTTCACAAAGCTGAGTCAGCAACGCAGTTATTTGTATAAAATATGTAATAAATAATTGGTGCTCCGTGTTATTGCGAGTTGTACTAGTTGCATGCAACCTATCAAACGAACACGAAATACACTATACAAGATTGTGAGGCAGATATTGACTGTTTTGAAAAGTATATTAGAAGGGGCACTTGTTACAACAGTGTCTACTCCTTCGAGTTGTATATATACAAATAAAAGGGGGATAATCAAGTTACGAGTACCATTTAACATTAAAAAACGACATTAATATCCTTAAGCGCTGTCACAATATATTCGGTAATAACATTTATACATCACTCAGAACAGAATGAAAATGACCATTGTCACAATAATAACCATTTGATGCATCAACACAGGAATAAAGTAGGTGTTATCACTAAGGACGTTACATTTCCCTGGCACTAATGTTTAAAAAAATAAGGTAAGGTCAAATGATGGTGGTATAATTCTCATGCAGCCAAATCAGCTGGGCTTCAGCTAAAGATAACCTGACAAATGATGTACTGGATTACACTGAAACTCGACTATAACCATGATAAAGGTCCTGTGCCAAGACAATATACGTTGTAACATTACGATAAATGAGTGCACTACGTTGTAATATTTCCATAAATGTGTACACTACGTTGTAATATTACCATAAATGTGTACACTGCGTTGTAACATTACCATAAATGTGTACACTACGTTGTAATATTACCACAAATGTGTACACTACGTTGTAATATTACCATAAATGTGTACACTGCGTTGTAACATTACCATAAATGTGTACATTGCGTTGTAATATTACCATAAATGTGTACACTACGTTGTAATATTACCATAAATGTGTACACTGCGTTGTAACATTACCATAAATGTGTACACTACGTTGTAATATTACCATAAATGTGTACACTACGTTGTAATATTACCATAAATGTGTACACTGTGTTGTAACATTACCATAAATGTTTACACTACGTTGTAATATTACCATAAATGTGTACACTACGTTGTAATATTACCATAAATGTGTACACTACGTTGTAATATTACCATACATGTGTACACTGCGTTGTAACATTACCATACATGTGTACACTACGTTGTAATATTACCATAAATGTGTACACCTTGTTTTGATATTACCATAACTGTGTACACTACGTTGTAATATTACCATAAATGTGTACACTACGTTGTAATATTACCATAAATGTGTACACTGCGTTGTAGCATTACCATAAATGTGTACACTACGTTGTAATATTACCATAAATGTGTACACTACGTTGTAACATTACCATAAAGGTGTACACTACGTTGTAACATTACCATAAATGTGTACACTACGTTGTAATATTACCATAAATGTGTACACTACGTTGTAACATTACCATAAATGAGTGCACTGCGTTGTAACATTACCATAAATGAGTACAGTGGATTGTATTGTTACCATACAAGAGTACATTTTTGTCATTTCGTTTGACTTTACAGAGGATTGTGTGACTTGTACACAATGATTCCTGGCACTGAATAAAGGTACGAATATAATTTATGTAATTCTCGCCCAACCTGATTCCAAGCCAGAAGTTTAATGGTATCAAAATTAGTCGGGTGTAGTCATCACGGTGCTACAGGATGGAAGCCCTTCATTTTCAGATACACAAACACGAAAAAATGAACAATGAAAATAATTTATTGAGGGAATATGCATTTTCTGTCAACACAGTTATTTTTTCTAAGAACACAATATTTTTGTCTCTATCAAAACACAAAATCCAGTCGCTAATCAATAGTTTTCCCGATCACGATTTTACTCTTTTTCCGAGACACCGAGTAACAATTATAACAATCGCCATCTTTTAATGTTCTGAATACAAACGGAACTAGGAAAAACCAGACAAATATATTTTGATAAAGAGGTATACAAAAATGTTTGTGTACATACAAATCATTGCAACGGGCCACCACAAAACATTCATAACGAATCGTTGCGCGTTAGGAGATGATTCAAGTTACCATATACGTTACCATTTGCCCTGTACAAAACCAGAGGATGCAGGTTTCGTATTGGTTGAAAACCGTAGGTGAGAGACCCAAGGTCTTATGTCTAAGATTAGGTTCCTTTAAAGGGATATTAAAGCTCATTTTGGTAATTTTTTGTATCTCATGAAAATATGCAATTGGTTCAATAAATGATATTTATGAAACATTAAACCGGTTTTTATCAATGAAACTTTGTAAAAG
Organism: Bathymodiolus brooksi; assembly: GCA_963680875.1. NCBI lineage: Eukaryota > Metazoa > Mollusca > Bivalvia > Mytilida > Modiolidae > Bathymodiolus > Bathymodiolus brooksi. Next base: position 56,468,381 of record OY804583.1, read on the forward strand.
TGACATAATTCGTTGATAATTCTGTCATATCTTGCGGTTTTCTCGGGTTTTTTCCAATATTTGAATTTTTGCTTCCTGGACAAATATTCATTTCGACCCTTTAAGTGATATTTTAACGATATTAGGGATTATATGGGCGTGCAAAGTATCTTTGGATTGTTTTTACAATTAAATTGAAAAGAAACAACCTTCGTCACGAGTTGAAAAAAAATTATGTTAAAACAAGCTTTAATATCCCTTTAAGGATACTTTTTAAATGGAAGAAATAAATTAGATTAACTTGTTTCTAAACCATTTTGTTCCATCTTTGGCAAATGCAATAGGTTTAAACTAAAATGGGCAAATGATCTGGTTCGTTTTCTCATAAAACTGATTACTACGAAATATTTATGTGTAAGGAATGCACTGAATGATTCTGATCACGTAATACCTTTGCGTGTGTCATATTACCACACATAGCGTTTCAACCGAGAGATCTTTTAGAACATTTCTTTCGAAATTCAATTGGAAACAAATGTCACTCGTATTGAATGTTAACCATAAAGATAAAAGTAAATAAAAAGCTTCCTATTAGAATTAAAATATAATATAATACTTAAAAGTTTCATGGAACAAATACCAGAAAAGTTTGTTATTTAGATTTATTTAACATTAGACTGAATGTCATAAGGCGTCTTCACCATTTAAAGCTGAATGTCATAAGGCGTCTTCACCATTTAAAGCTGAACGTCATAAAGCGTCTTCACCATTTAAAGCTGAATGTCATAAGACGTCTTCACCATTTAAAGCTGAATGTCATAATGCGTCTTCACCATTTAAAGCTGAATGTCATAAGACGTCTTCACCATTTAAAGCTGAATGTCATAATGCGTCTTCACCATTTAAAGCTGAATGTCATAAGACGTCTTCACCATTTAAAGCTGAATGTCATAAGGCGTCTTCACCATTTAAAGCTGAATGTCATAAGGCGTCTTCACTATTTAAAGCTAAATGTCATAAGGCGTCTTCACCATTTAAAGCTGAATGTCATAAGGCGTCTTCACCATTTAAAGCTGAATGTCATAAGGCGTCTTCACCATTTAAAGTTGAATGTCATAAGGCGTCTTCACCATTTAAAGTTGAATGTCATAAGGCGTCTTCACCATTTAAAGTTAGTAATGAAAATGTACTTATTTAGACGATTTAAGTAACGTGGAAATGTATTGCAGTATAAAGGCACGCGAGACAGTGTTGAGTGGAATATATGACGATTACATCAGCAATCCCTCTTACTCATCACAGTCCCGTAAAATATAAAAAAGGCAGCAGTACTTCGCTTAGGAGACATGCAGAATAAATGTAGCTTTGGGGTTAGGGTTCTGGTGTTTAACGTCATGTTGAACAATATTTCAGCTATATTGTAGCGGTTTGTTTTATTTGTGGAGGAAACCGCAGTGTCCGGAAAAAAACAACCGTCACCGACAAACATTATCACATAATGTTGTATCGAGTACTCGTCGCCAAGCGGGATTCGAACTGACAACATTTCGAGATGGGGGAATATTGCCTTGCAACGGTCCAAAATGACCACACCTAATAAATTATTTTTCACTATGAGCTGCTGCGATTCGTCATCTACGTGGATGGATATTGGCCTTCTCCAAAATGGAAGCACTCATGTACGTCCCGTCGTTAAAGTGAGCTTAATTATCTCGCATAGTGGGTAGTGGTTCGTACCCAGTAGTAGGCAAACATATTGTGGTTTTTATTTGTCTCCGTTCAATGTCTTGTGCCCGTTAGTCCCTCCTTTTCTCTTAATTGTCCATTCTTGATTGCCACCTTCGGTTTTATCTAACGTCAATTTATATTTTTTACTCTGGTAGATTCAGCGAGTATATTATACCAATTGTATATATCAACAGTATGTAGACATGAAATATACAATTCCCCACAAAGAAATATGGTATTACGTTAATACCATTGGGATATCAAAAAAACCTAGCGTATCTCTTGATAAAGGATGTGAATGACAACTTAACTTGATCAATACCACATCTTAACATATGAAATCGACATAAATTGACACATTGTTATATATTTGGACAGTGGATGACTAACGTTTTAACGCGTGTCAATGTCTTTCTCTATTATTTGAAAAAAACAACTATAGAAGAGATACAATATAGTTCGTCTGACTCTACAATAGGAAATGTCTAGCAATATAGGAATAACATAAAACCTGACATAAAAACACAATTTGATACAATGGAGCATATTCTAAACAGTCTAATGATATTATATAATAAACAGCCTGTCAGAAAATATATATGATTAATAAAAGGGGTAATTAGAAGCCTTAAATCGAAGGACAGATCATAAAATGGCTAAAAGAAAACAGATGAAAAGACAGTAAACTATGTTAGACAAATACACTAAAGATGAGCATTCTGTACGGAGAATGTCACACCCCTTGCACGGTAAAAACAAATAGCAGCTGTCCATAGTGAACAACACTTTTGCTAGACATTATTGGCCCGTTGCAAGGTAAAATTGTCCGACTCTATCCATCATTTTCTCTTTTCCTTGAGGCCACCAAATCATTCTCCAAAGGTCCATATCCCTCACCCCCAACGATTAATTGTATGCAAACTTGTCTTAGTCAGAAGTGGTTTTCACTGACCTTAAGTAAAGCTTAATCAATCAATGTCATAACGTCACAATAATCGACCCGCCTTAATCCCAATAACGATGACCTTACCGTTATTGCAATCATACCGTAGTAAATAGTTATATTCCTCTCAATATAGTTTATTAACAATATTAGGACAACCAATGAAACCTCTCTATCTTTCATTTAACAAATATCGTTGACATTTTGCGATATATTTCATCTAATTAAAAATATCTACATTGTCACAAGACGTCTTCGTGACAACCACTCGACCGGAACTTGTCACAGTGATGACGTCAATTATCAGATTACATTCAACGCCTAAAAGAAGTTGTAGATATTCTTAATGGCACCTCCAGACGTGTTGGATTATACTGTCCGATTGCTTTTTGATAACCCAAATACAATTAAAGCTACATGCTTGTGAATACTCGTACTGGTGTTAATGGAATATATTTTCAAGGACGTCAATCGTCATACTTGCTTTTTTTTCCCATTATGAATTTTTTCTCGAAAATATAATGAAATGCTTTAAAAACGCAACATCTATATATGTGTGTGTGTGTGTCGGAGGGTGTATAACAAACTAAATGATACTACCCTAAATGAACTGTACAGAAATAGGAAGCAATCCGCTTTCCATTTTTTTTTTACGTCTATGTGTCTTTCACAAAAAATGTACTGGTTACAGAGGTTAGGCAGCAATCCGCTTTTCCAATTTCTAAATCGTACAAATTAATAAATTTAAGGAACCGCAAATATAACTCTCACATCATTGCAATCGATGGAAAATCATCATCTAATGTCCTTAAAGTAGTCTGAATTACTTGCAAATTAAGAAAACCAATATTGATAATACAAAAAAAAGGAAATATCTTATATTAAAGGCGAACATTATTGAAACAAAATATGCTTGATTCATTGCTTTTTAACTTGAATTGGTACACATGTTCTGCCACAATCATGAGTTTGCTCTATAAATAATGTACGTATTGCAGATCAATGCTATGCAATCTTATCTTTTAATGAAATATTAATAACACATATCAATTAATATTAGCACGTTGGGTGTTGCACCAAGAACACTGACGAAAGTTAAGGACAAATGGAGAAATTTAACATCCAACGCCAAGTTAACCTTCATAGAATACAGGAAATAAGTAAATACGACAAGTGGAGGTCCTGCTACAAAGAAGCCAAATTTATTCGTGGAGAGGATAGTTAGCATTCTGCAGGACACAATACGCTTCTCAGGCATTGAAGGCGGTCTTGAGACGGCAGGATTCACCACTAAACAAAATCCTATAATAAATTCTTCAAATGCATTATCGGGATGTCAATTTATTCCTTTCAAAACACGGAGTCAAAACCAACAACAAACAAATAATAAATAATGTGAATATTGTAAAATCCATCAGTATCTAAAATTATTGTCTGCTATTTTGTTCATTGATACTTGGAATACTTTCTAAATACAATGTCATTTGACCTCCTTTACCATAATCTGGGATGAACATCCATATATATTCTTTCCAGCCATTAACTACTAAAGTTCCAAGCGATTTCCTTTAAGCAGTTATATATTATATGTCCAACCGCAATTCCAGTAAATTTTATGATGTATTTGCCCATTTGGGACGATCGATGTCATAGATCGTTATGACACACAGCGTATTCCAACATGTTAAATTATATTGATAGATTAAAAAAACCCTTATATTTCTATGTCCTTAATAAATAAAAAAAAATAGCCCTTGAAAAACAACTGTGTATTACCAATCAGTTCATTCAGAGACACACAACACATCTGTTATATATCTCTGGTTCATTAACCTGTCGTATAAAAAATATTTTAACATTTACAGTGTGTGTGTGGTGGGGGGGACAGGTTTCTACCACAACATTTGTTTTCAACTTGTCCGTTTGGACAAGTAGTTGCAATAGGTTACTTGTCCGACAAATTATTTCGGAATAAAACAAACTTACTAGTGTTTTTCAAAATGTATACACATTTACTTGAGTCAATATTCCATTGACTAAGCAAAATCAAAATGTTTGATTCATTGCTTTTTGACTTGAATTGGTACACATGTTCTGCCACAATCATGAGTTTGCTCTATAAATAATGTACGTATTGCAGATCAATGATATGCAATCTTATCTTTTAATGAAATATTAATAAATATTAGCACGGAATGAGGTCTGTAAAATCATAATTTCAAATGATGAGGACATGCAGGACATCTTAAGTAGGGCTTTGTTATGATCTTTGACATTAAAAAGGGGGAGGGGTCCTATAATATTTGGTATTTAAAAAAAAGCGTGTTTCTGGAAAAACCTTTATCATGTACGTTAAAAGTCTTGTCAAATCTTATAATTTAAAGTTTTAGGGAGCAAATTGAGCTTTCAATGTGAAAAACGTTAACCTATGATATATGTCAAGCCCATTGCACCAAGAACAAGAAAACTTCCAGCAACTTAACACGAGCAACATTCTGGAAACAGGGATCGGTGATAGCCTATCCATTAAACCCTCATTTGCCTTTGGTTGATTGATTGATTGTAATTTAACGTCAAGTAAACAGTATTTCAGGTATATTCATGACGATTACAAACATATAAATCATGTAGGAAAAAGGTGATAATTGGCTGATGTTTTTTTCGTAATCACAATCCGGTCCTTACTTTATTCATGACATATCACCGTGTGTGTAACAGAAGTAACACGACGGTTGCCACTAGTGATGCAGGCACTGCTTATCCATGATTAATCATTGTTAATATGTTCACATCATGGCACTGAAATGGTGACTACATGACGTTAAACAACAACCAATCAATAACTTGCGTCAACTCCTGATAACGATATGTTCGTCATAATAATGACGTGTTTGCAAAATTACTTCACTCGTATTTTGTTTTCTTGTTGATAATCCCGGATCAGACAAAGATGCAGAAATGTAGCGTGCATGTTTTGATCGGAATTAGAGACAATATGAAATAACGGTTAGGACCAGAGAGTTTACCTTGTAACGGGAGTTACGATAGCTATAGCAAACTAGTTCGGACGGAAGAACTTGCTACAAGTTCTCATTTACGTGCAATGATTGTGGCATTTGCTAGCTAAAATATTGTTTAACATCAATAACATAGCAATCTCTGACAGAATTGGGGAAGTCTAGGTGTGTCACTAGTGGAGCAGGAACTGCTTAGCGATAACGACGATAATAAAAATTGTGCCACTAGTGGGGCGGGCACTGCTTAGCGTTAAAGACGATAATTAAAATTGTACCACTAGTGGAACAGGGACTGCTTACCCTCCCGGAGCAGCCGAGTTCATCCCCGGTTTTTAGTGGTGTCCGTGTTGTTCAATCTTTAGTTTTATGTGTAGTGTGCTCTAGATCATTGTGCTTTGTCCTTTTTGTTTTGGACATTGTATTGTGTCCTTCTTCGATTTACCGCTTCTCATTACACTTTTGGTATATGTTTACTAGTCTATGAATTTGTTCTAGACGGGTGAAATGGAAACGACTTGAATAAACATACAAAAACACAGTTTTCATCATTAATATATCATTTTACACGAAGCTTTACGTAACTAATTTAACAAGGCATAATTGTAGTGAAAGATTAGAAAATCGCACCTATGGAGAGTCCAAATTACTTTTTAAAGCTCCAGTTGCATGCTATTATGTGCCACTAATTGTTATCTTCCTGTATCATAATACAGAGAAAAACGATTTGCTTCAGACAGTTAGGGGACTGTATATATCAAAATAGTTTTTCTTCCATATCGTTTACATTGTGTGGGAGGAAATGACATTTTGAAGTTAATAAAATGTACATTGTTTGTATTTATCTTTATTTAATCAGAAATATACATTCCGCGTTCGAATACCACATTATCAGATATATCCATGCATTATTGCTAGAAGTAATAAGCCCATTATGTATTTTCATACAGCGTTCTGTATATACTTATGTTTTAGATAATCACCAACTGTCGTACTAACTTGGCTACTAGCATGCCCTGGACGTCTTCGGATCCGTGGTAATGAATTGAATTGATTTCAGTTTAGACGGCGACTTTCTCAATGAGAAATTGTGCCCTTAAGAAAAAAAAATTATTAGAGTTTTTGGTGATGTTGTAGTGTTTCTGTATAAATAGTCAGAGCATTGCTCTGCGTACATGACAAGTATACTCAGTTCGTCGTAGTGAAATACCACCCTTTAAAAGTTCTTTAGTTATCACCAGGGGTCCGTTGTTGAACTTGTGATTAAACTAATCATATGCTTAGCCCTAATTACTGTTTACATGATCAATCCTAATCACTTCATTAGCTAATGCAATCATTAAAATATGTTGCGGAACTTTTTTTTAATCAATGTATTAACTGATCATATGATTATCTTTTAATCACTAGATTAGCAGTTGAATACCCAACATGCAGTTGTGCATAGTACCTTGCCTTCCTGTTGGCTGCAGGCAAAATGGAGTTGACGTGAATCCCAAAAAGCTGCCCAGGTTACGAAAGGCTAATTTCATCCCGTTAGATGAGCCAATACTGCAAAGAAAATAAAAAAAAACCTTTTATGTGATGAAGGAAAAGCATTCTAATGCTGTGTTCAATGTGGAGAAAGCTAGAATGTGGTCAGAAATAACTACATTTGTACCAAAATCAATTATTTGGGTGTTGCACCAATAACACTGAAGACAGTTAAGGATAAATGGAGAAATTTAGCACCCAGCGTGAAGTCAACCTTTACAGAATACAGGAAGGAAGTAAATACGACAAGTGGAGGTCCTGCTACAAAGAAGCCAACTTTATTCATGGAGAGCATAGTTAACATTCTGCAGGACACAATACACTTCTCAGGCATTGAATGCGGTCTTGAGACGGCAGGATTCACCACTGAACAAAATCCTATAATACATTCTTCAAATGCATTATGGAGATGTCAATTTATTCCTTTCAAAACACTGAGTCAAAACCAACAACAAGCAAATAATAAATAATGTGAAATCCATCAGTATCTAAAATTATTGTCTGCTGTTTTGGTCTATAATACTTGGAATACTTTCTAAATACAATGTCATTTGACCTCGTTTACCATAATCTGGGATGAACATCCATCTATATTCTTTCCAGCCATTACATACTAAAGTTCCAAACGATTTCCTGTAAGCAGTTATATAGTATATATCCAACCGCAATTCCAGTAAATTTCCATGATGTATTTGCCCATTTGGGACGACCGATTTCATAGATCGTTATGACACATATAGCGTATTCCAACATGTTAAATTCTATTGATAGATTAATAAAAAATATATATAATTCTATGTCCTTAATAAATAAAAAAAAAATGGCCCTTGAAAAACAATCAGTTCATTCAGAGACATACAACACATCTGTTATATGTTTCTGGTTCATTAACCTGTAGTACAACAATATATTTTAACATTTACAGTGTGTGTGTGTGTGTGTGGTGGGGGGAGGAGGTCTCTACAATAACATTTGTTTTCAACTTGTCCGTTTGGACAAGTAGTTGCCATAGGTTGCTTGTCCGAAAAAATATTTCGGAATAAAACAATCTTACTAGTAATTTTCAAAATGTATACACATTTACTTGAATAAATATTCCATTGACTAAGCACAATCAAAATGTTTGATTCATTGCTCTTTGACTTGAATTGGTACACATGTTCTGCCACAATCATGAGTTTGCTCTATAAATAATGTACGTATTGCAGATCAATGATATGCAATCTGATCTTTTAATGAAATATCAATAACACATATCAATGAATATTAGCACGGAATGAAGTCTGTAAAATCATAATTTCAAATGATGAGGACATGCACGACATCTTAAGTAGGGCTTTGTTATGATCTTTGACATTAAAAAGGGGGAGGGGTCCTTTAATATTTGGTATTTAAAAAAAAGTAAAATATCTAATTTAGTGCTCACGGCGTGTTTCTGGAAAAACCTTTATCATGTACGTTAAATGTCTTGTAAAATCTTATAATTTAATATTTTTGGGAGCAAATTGAGCTTTCAATGTGAAAAACGTTAACCTATGATATATGTCAAGCCCATTGCACCAAGAACAAGAAAACTTCCAGCAACTTAACACGAGCAACATTCAGGTAAGAGGAATCGGTGATAGCCTATCCATTAAACCCTCATTTGCCTTTGGTTGATTGATTGATTGTAATTTAACGTCAAGTAAACAGTATTTCAGGTATATTCATGACGATTACAAACTATAAATCATGTAGGAAAAAAGGTGATAATTTGCAGATGTCTTTTCGTAATCACAATCCGGTCCTTACTTTATTCATGACAATATGAAATAACGGTTAGGACCAGAAAGTTTACCTTTTAACGGGACAGTTACGATAGCTATATCAAACTAGTTCGGACGGAAGAACTTGCTACAAGTTCTCGTTTACGTGCAAGGATCGTGGCATTTGCTAACTAAATTATTGTTTAACATCAATAACATAGCAATCTCTGAAAGAATTGGGGAAGTGCCCCTAGTGGAGCAGGAACTGCTTAGTGATAAAGACGATAATAAAAACTGTGCATTAGTGGAGCGGGCACTGCTTAGCGTTAAAGACGATAATTAAAATGATGCCACTAGTGGTACAGGGACTACCTAATCTTCAGGAGCACCTGAGTTCAACTCCGGTTTTTAGTGGTGTCCGTGTTGTTCAATCTTTAGTTTTATGTGTAGTGTGTTCTAGATCATTGTACTTTGTCCCTTTCTTTTGGCCATTGCATTGTCTGTCCTTCGTTTTGCCGCTTCTCATTACATTTCTGGTATATTTTTTACTAGTCTATGAATTTTTTCTCGACGGATGAAATGGAAACGACTTGAATAAACATAAAAAACACAGTTCTCATCATTAATATATCATTTTACACGAAGCTTTACGTAACTAACTTAACAAGGCATAATTGTAGTGAAAGATTAGAAAAACGCACCTATGGAGAGTCTAAATTACTTTTTAAAGCTCCAGTTACATGTTAGTATGTGCCATAAGTGTCACTAATTGTTATCTTCCTGTATCATAATGCAGATAAAACGGATTTTCTTCAGACAGTTAGGGGATTGTTTGCATCAAAATAGTTTTTCTTACATATCGTTTAAAGTGTGTAGGTGGAAATGATATTTTGAAGTTGATAAAATGTATTTGTTTTTATTTAATCAGAAATATTATCTAATATATCCATTCATTATTGCTAGAAGTAATAAGCCTATTATTTGTTTTTATACATCCTTCTGTATATACTTGTGACTTAAATAATCACCAAACTGGTATACTAACTTGGCCACTGGCATGCTCTGGACGTCTTCGGATCTGTGGCAATGTTGTAGCCTTTCCGTTTAAATAGTTATAGCATTGATCTATGTACGTGACAACAAGCATACTCAGTTCGTCGTAGTCAATTACGGCCCTTTAAAAGTTCATTAGTTATCACCAGGGGTCCGTTGCTGAATTTGTGATTAAACTAATCATATGTTTAGCCCTAATTACATGATTAATTCCTTATCACTTAATTAGATAATGCAATCATTAAATTATGTTGCTGAACTTCATTATAATCAATGTCTTAACTAATCATATGATTATCATTTAATCACTAGATTAGCAAGTTATTACCCAAAATGCAGTTGGGCAAAGGACTCTCTCTGCCTTCCTGTTGCCTGGAAGCAAAATGGAGGATGAGGTGAATCTCTAATAGATTCCAGGTTAGGAAAGGCTAATGTCTCCCCGTTAGATGAGCCAATAGTTCAAAGAAAAGTAGAAAAAAACCTTTGATGTGTTGAAGGAAAAGTGACCAATGTGGAGAAAGCTAGCATGTGGTCAGAAATAACTACATATGTACCAAATTCAATTCCTTGGGTGTTGCATCAAGAACACTGAAGAAAGTTAAGGACAAATGGAGGAATTTAACATCCAACGCCAAGACGTTACTGAATACAAGAAGGAAGTAAATACGACAAGTGGAGGTCCTGCTACAAAGAAGCTAACTTTATTCATGGATAGGAGAGTTAATATACTGCAGGACACAATACGTTTCTCAGGCATTGAAGGAGGTCTTGAGACGGTAGGATCCACCAATGAACAAAATGCTGTATAAAATTGGCTCCGTCGATCAAGATATCATACAAGAACTTTAGCTAGATTTATGGTTGATGATGATGTTTTACATAGCAAAATTTATGTATCCGTTGTATAGCAAAATTCAGCCAGTCTTGATTGAAAACAAATTTAACTTTAACTATTAGCTATACACCTGCTGATCTCGTTCATGTACAACTTCATGTATTTTATGTAAATATGTTGCTTTGTTTTGATATTTGATTCTTTTTTGTAAATCTTCATACCGATGGAGGAAATAAAGAGTCATTCATTCAATGTCATTTGACCTCGTTTATCATAATCTGGGATGAACATCCATCTATATTCTTTCCAGCCATTAAATACTAAAGTTCCAAACGATTTCCTGTAAGCAGTTATATATTTTATCTCCACCCGCAACTCCATTAAATGTTCATGATGTATTTGCCCATTTGGGACGATCCATTTCATAGATCGTTATGACACACATAGCGTATTCCAACATGTTAAATTTTATTGATAGATTTAAAAATAAAATTATAATTATATGGCCTTAATAAATAAGAAGAGTTTGAAGATACCAAAGGGACAATCTTAATCCGTGTATCAAAGAAGAACAGACAACACAAGGCCAAAAGAACAAGAAGAGTTTGAAGATACCAAAGGGGCAATCATAATCCGTATATCGAAGAAGAACAGACAACACAATGGCAAACAACGATCTACAAAATATACATATAAAATTAAAGATCGAGTAACACGAACTCCACTAAAACCCGGGGGTAAATTGAGGTGGTCCGGAAGGGTAGGCAGCTCCTGCTCCACTACTGGCCCTTGAAAAACAACTGTGTATTACCAAACAGTTCATTCAGAGACATACAACACATCTGTTATATGTCTCTGGTTCATTAACCTGTCGTACAAAAATATATTTTAATATTTACAGCCTGTGTGTGTGTGTGGGGGGGGGGGGGGGGGGGGGGGGGGGGAGGGCATGTCTCTACAACACATCTGTTATATGTCTCTGGTTCATTAGCCTGTAGTACAAAATCATATTTTAACATTTAGTATGCGTGTGTGGGCGGGGGTGCAGGTCTCTACAACACAAGTAGTTGCCATTGGTTACTTGTCCGAAAAACTATTTTGGAATTAAATAAACTTACTAGTGTTTTTCAAAATGTATACACATTTTGTCGAGTCAATATTCCATTGACTAAGTAAAATCAATAAAGACCTCTAGAAGGATACACTTTTCCACTATGCAGTAAGCATGTAATTTTTAAATGCATTAATTCCAGTAAACATGTTCGTATTCTGTTTAGCTCGCCTGGTCCGATGGGCCATGTGAGCTTATTTCATCACTTTGCGTCTGTCGTAGGCTCAGGTGGGTGTCAGCGTTGTACGTTAGCAGTGTCGTCTGAACAAATACTATGCCAATATGGACCAAACTTGGCAATGATAATACTTAGGTGGACCCGATGACCATTTGTGATTTTGATGCAGATTCAATGAAAAACATGGCCGCCACGGCAGATTTCCCGTTTCATTAATTTTACCTTTAATCGGCCAATGGGAACCAAATTGAATGAAATAATCATTGGACGACTGACTTTGTTATGTGATTTTGATGCTGATCGGATTTTCCACATGGCCACCATCGAGGGTCATATTTTTACATGGGACCCTATGGGAAATAAATAGCATTATTTGTAAATGGTTAACAGATTATTGTAATATTAAACCAAGTCAGCGATACAGGCTCATTTGAGCCTCTAATTTCTTTTCCTGGACTTCTAGGGGCCATCGTGGTCGCGATCGTATGGTAGTTGGATTTTGTAACGCCTATGCAATCATGCTCTTTCCTAGTTACCACCCCTATATTCCAAAAAGCAGCATCCTCCATATTTAGTGATTAAGATTTAATACAGGTACAAGAGGTGTTTTAATTTAATTACATTTTAATCAAATTATTAACTTTAATCACATGTTCAACAACAAACTAATTATGTGATTAGATTTAATCAGACGATTAAACAAAGTTAACAGTGTTGTGTTAACGACAAGTTGAACAACGGACCACAGATTTATAATATGAGTAATACAAGTAGTTGCCTTTCTTTTGGTTATTGTATTATCTGTCCTACAAACAGTGTTGGTATCTCAATGTTTTCCTACAATAACATTTGACACAGATATATTTAGTTACTCGTGTCATCATTTTACAAAGGTAGCAAAAAGTGCGAGCAATTCATCCCATGTACTCGTAATTCTTCCAAATGGTAACAAGTAAGAAAAAGGAAAAGGGTGTAATATAACTGGGTTATTGTAAATTCCAATACAAACTTTACATGTTCCTAGACATAATCAAAGGGCCGTCGTGACTGTGATCCTATGGTAGTTGGATTTACAACTGCATATGCAATCAATGCCTATCACTACCGATGTTGAGAGTTCGAATCTCGATCAGGGCGAGGTGTACAACATTATGTATTAAAGTTTGTCAGCGACTTGCGAAAGGACGGTGGTTTTCTCCGGTCTTCCGAATTGCTCCACCAATAAAACTGACCGCCACGACATATCTGAAAAGTTGTTGAAAGATGGCGATCGCGGGGTAATTTAAAATATCTCTACAGAAAATAAGGGATGTATGCATACACATAAATTATAGTACCATATTTTGGAAAAGCAGTTCAGATGACAACAGTGTTTCTATTGTGCAGTTCGAATCGCAATATAGTGTTTTCGAGAAAACAAAGGGAATCTGATACATGCATCGGCTCAACTGGTTTTTATCGCATAATATTAATAACTACAATCTCTCAATATGTATGCAATAAGCACACACACATAACAATATCTACACATCCCAATACACCAGTCTGCATAGGCATACACAATGCATAAAAGAAACAACATATATACACACTAAATTCATATATCATACATGGAAACAACATATACAATACACTCATATTATTCATACATCCAAGATTGTCGCACAAATTTAACATTAGACGCCATGGAAATATATTTTCTTCAGAAACAACAACATTGCTTGAACCCAAACTGTGTATAAATAATCGGATGAGCCTCTAGTTAAGTTCACTATAATAAAGTATTTCCTCAGATGATAGGGGTTTCTGAATAATAATAACAACAAGGAAGTAATACCACTATTAAGTATTTAGATATCGTGTTTTAAAATAATGTTATTTTGATCAAGCTGCTTTATAGTGCAAAATTAATCATGTACGCTAAATATTGTGCAATTACAGTTTTTCAGGAGTAAATATTCTTATTAAAAGACGCTTCACTGTAAATTCTGTAAATTACAAAGACGTTAAAATGATATCAAGTCTCATTTACAAGCGGTAAATTACATAATATCAGCGTCTCGGAGATAAAAAGTAAAATCGTATAGAAATGATAAATCATTCAAATTGTCATATCATACATTAAATCATTTTATTTATGATATAAATCTTGGCATTAATTGCATGCAATATTTGTACTAAACAATCCCGTGTACGTGTTTTGTCATACTACATTCCAGATATAGGGTGACATTTTTCAATCATCTTTGATTGGCCACCGTGTTTGTATAATATAGGCTACATAAATATTTAGGACGTTTTCAAGCCATACCAATGTTCTAGCAGTTTACTTGACAAGTTGAAACTCAACCGTATACATATTTCCTCGTCCAGTCGTGTTTAACTCTTGTTACACATCATGGACGAGTCAAGGTCGGGACTTCACTACGACACCATCTCCATATAATTAACGTGAAAATAAGGAACCGCTCTAGCTTCATTTCGTTTTTCTTGAGAAGCTCTGGATTGTCCATTCTAGATTGCCCCTTCTGTTTTCGCAAGTGTTTATTTAGAACGAGGAGTTTTTGTGAAAAGGATAATGATTTCAAATACTATAACGAAATTGCATGAGGCTAGGGATCTTGACTGTATGTTGATCTTTACAATAATTTTCCACAATCCATATCTGAATGACACCACCGTTTGGGTAGCTTTACCAGGTTTTGACCGCTGATAGAATCGGTATTTGTATAAATAATTTGGAAATGGTTCGTTTTAATTGATAAAAGAAAACAAAGTAGATATGATTCCCAGTATAACTTATTTCGTAATCGTTATCGGGGTATATACAACATTAGGCATCCCGTAGTGACGGAAGATTCAGATTTTCATCTTTCATTGATTGATCACAGAAAACAAAACAGATATGATCCCCAGTATTTCCTTTCGTAAGCGTCATCGGGATATATACAACAATAAGGCATCCCGTAGAGTAACGGAAAAAATCAGGTCTTTATCTTTAATTTAATTGACCGATAAAAGAAAACAAAACATATATCATTCCCAGGATTTCATCTTTCGTAAGCGTCCTTAAGGGTATATGTTGGATTGCTAATTGAATTGTCAACCCATAATTCATTATCAAATAGACTATATAATGTAATTTGTATACAACCACGATATTGTTGACTTTGAAACAATATCAGTTGCGCTAAAAATTAAACTTATTTATGTAGTGATTGAACCAAATAAACGGTTGATGCTTTATAATTGTCCAGATATATCAGGAAATAAGAATAACTGTTGACCGGTGATTATGAGGTGTTTAATTATTCATATCATCTTTTAAGGCAGCTGTACCTGTTTATGAGGACAAACGAATATTGCTCTTACTGATTATTTGTAACGGTTTATAGGAATTTTAGTGTACAGTTATTTGGTGGGTGTTTTGGGGAATATTACCCATAATAAATGTGGTATTATCTCTTCATGGTCTGCATCAAAAAGGTTGTGATCTGAGTTACTGAAGCGCTTGAAATATATAGCTATCTGCGCATCACAAAGATCGTTCTTCATTAAAGAGTTCATTTAGAGATAGATATTATGCGAGCTTTTTCTTTATACCAATAAGAGTTTGAAGATACCAAAGGGGTAATCAGAATCCGTAAATCGAAGGACAAACAACACAATGGCCAAAAGAAAAAGTACAAAAGAACAAACAACAATTTATATTAACAAACCAGCAGATTTAACCAACTCGGAAAGTGTGTCTATGTCTCCTCTTTCAAGCTTTGCATATTATCAGCGCAGCGGTGTTAAGGCACTTCAACGAAAATGTACGTATTATTTTATGATATTGTAATGGATAACCTTTTCAAGCATTGTTTACGTGGTGGAGACCATGAAGATGATTTGATGATTTTTGGTGTTTAACGCCACTTTCAGCAATGTTTCAGCTACGACCAGTTTTAGTGGTGGAAGAAGCCGGAGTACCCGGAGAGAACCACCGACCATGGGCAATCAACTGGTAAACTTTATCACTTACGGCTGCGAGTCGAGTGCACCTTTTTTGCAATTTACAAAGCCGGGCGCGAACCCACACCGCAGACCGTAAAGAACATTTTATTTGTTAGAGTTTAAATGTTCAGAATTATTCCGACTTTGGTCTATTTTGAATAGTATCCCTTTTTATTGTTCTCATAAAAAGATACGGCTATGTTTATTTGTGAAATGCTATTTCTTGTAAATATCTCATAAGTTCACTTCCAATAATAAGCTGGGAAGTAAAACCAATCATCAACTATTGATTTTCCACTAAACCTCGTTTGACTGATTATCGATCTAAATGTAAGCAAACATCATGTTGACTTCGCCTGCTTAACTTGTTCTTTTTTATAGTTCATGCATTTTTGAGAAATTTAAACTCAGAAGTATCAAACTAATTTCATGATTTCTTTATGCTGATGTGATTTTTATTGCATTTCAATCAGTGTCACTGGTTTTACTTTTCAAGAGGCCTGGATACACATTTGATGTTTGCATACGCCATTTGTACGATTATACCGCCAGATCCGGTACCCCAATTTTGCTTGCCCGTGTAAAATATACGATGTCTATACTATTCTAACCCTTTTGCTTGCTTTACGTACACATTTTGGGACATACGGGCCCATGGTCATTACTTCACAATTTGTGAAAGTCCATCCAAGGTATAATAAGGGTAATAACAAAATTACCGAACTCCGAACAATCTTACAAAGGGAAAGTCAAAACTCATAATTATATAAACAGACAAAATCAGTCAACAACCGGAAAACTGTGAAAACCGTAATGACCCTGACTTGGTACAGGCATTTTTCGGATTTTAAAGCGTCAAACCTCTCGCTCTCATTACGGTTCAAAGTCTCCGGCTGTCACTATAACAGTATTTAAATACTGGAACACAATAGTTAAAATAGTTGTCAAAACAGTACCATATTCAGTGAATGCAAATGTCAAAAACACTTTTACGTCACACATTGATAACAAAATATTTTTGACATTTTTTTGACTTCTTTTCACTATATGAAAATGCATCGCTTATAATCGTTTCTGAAAAGACGATTCATGTTCCTTTTCTGTAACGGATATCGCGATTGGTCAATTTCGTCACGTGACCACATAATTTGTTTTCTATATATACAGAACCAGCCTCAGTTATGGTAGAATAGATGCTGTGGCGGCAAAATTAAATATTCCAAGGGGAAACCACTCTAATAAGATCATTCAAAATTGTAACCAGTAAAAAAGCAGTAACGGTAGATAGAAACATCTTATTATGATCAAATTAATCCTGAGAAAACTCCGCACACGGAAATATAGGATTATTACCCAAAAATAAGAATAAGTTATTCTTATTTTAATCCCAGATACCAAGTCCCCTTTTGGCAGTTATTCCCCATCACATCGACCTTATATTGAAATACAGGAACCATTTTGCAGAATTTTAACCAGTATTTTTCCAGTGTGTTGAATACATAATATTTTACCAGTGTATTCAGTCAGGTCAAATCAGGTTATTTTGTTGATAACTTCATGTATTGTGAAACCAGGATGTATTTGATATGTATTGTATTAAATTATAGCCTTGTGAATATTATCCAGTTGAGTGAGTTAACCTTGGTATTAGTACCTATATAAATACAGATAGAAACAACACTGAAACCCACACATTCCTAGTTTTGCTGTTACTGATTGTTCCAGTCACCCTACACCCCTCTGAACCTATGACTAGGGTGTTGTTCCATATACAGAGATCCATAGTGTCAAAAGCACCATAGGTTCCTGGTACAAGACCGTACGCGTGACGGACTGTTCTGTAACGAGGCAGACATATTCTCTGCAACCGGACAGTGCAGTTTGTCACTGCCATATTTAACAGCAATAACATAAACCGCAACTAACAAACGCTAGAAGTGAACATTCTACAGATAAATTGATTGTATGACCGATCGCTTTGGTATTCGGCAGTTCGTTCCCAGCGAATTGGAGAGATAATTTCTGAAACGAAAGAACAAGCAAAAACAAACTGAAACACATCGTAAGAACAAGATATATAAAAACTTGGCATGACCATAGTGATGTACTGAATCACTCTCACATATGTTTTATGATCCTGCCAATTGCTTACCCGAGTACATTATAAAATATCCGCATAAATAAAACCTGCAACATCCAGTCAACATTGGAGAGACAAAATTTAGTTATTTAGACGATCGGGTAATTTGGCAAAATATACAGGGCATGTATTTCTTTACATAGCTGTCAAGTCTTTTCCTCTCAAAATCCGAAATTATATATATATATAAACGTCTGAAAAAGTAGCCAACGTATGAACCTACGAGATGTCGGATCGGAAACAAGTGTTTACGATACTGTGCAAACAAACAAAAATGATAAATAAACGTCTAAAATATTAGCACAACGATATCAAAAAAAGATGTTAAAATGTAGCAGAAACAAGATATGATTATAATCTAACGATTATGAAGTCTCCCAAACCGGCCACTGACACTATCTACCCACATATCAAATTTTGATGATATCGGACAATGTTGAATTTTTACCCCCCATTTTTATGCCGTGTTTTGGCAGCCATTTTGAAAATGACAGACATCTTGAAAATTTTGAAAACGCAGAATTGCTCCTCTAATGGTGACCTATCACTATGTCAAAATGTATGTCTCTATCATTATCCAGTTAGAAGTTATCAACATTAATGTACGAAATTTCAAGTTTCCCATAGGATTCTATAGTAACCCCCACCCCCTTTGAACCCCCAAAAATATAGCTTTGACCCCCTTTACCACAAATCAACTAGAAACATATATCTATAACTCCACCAAGTTTCATGAAATTCTGTCCTGTAGTTCCTGAGATCTGCCGTGGACAAGTTCATGGGGAACGAACAGAAAGGAGAATAACAACAAGAATAATAATAATAAGAAACGGAGCAAAAACAACAAGTCTCCAAACATTGCTTGGGAGACTTAATAACGCTGATGAAGCTTGTCGGTCAAGCGAAATATCCGTCGATTTAATTATAATTATAGTCTTTTTGTAGACTTATAGTTATTTTTGTTACATTTTAACATCTTTTTTTGATATCGTTGTGCTAACATTTTCGATGTTTATATATATATATATACACACGTCGAACGGGAGAAGATATGTGTCTAAAACTGGTACATGTATGCATACTACAAGAACAGATAATCAAAACGTCTTGACCTAATTACAACGAATAAATATATCCATCCAGGATAGATTTATAATCATGGTATATTACACTCAACGGAGTCGCCCCGGAACTTGCAGATTGTTAGTTAATAACCGGCGCCATACCACGATAACTCTTTGTCAAATTATACAAAACCAGGGGTCCGTTGTTCAACTTGTGATTAAACTAATTATATGATTAGCCCTAATTACATTTTTAATTCCTAATCACATACTTAGCTAATTATATGCAATAATTAAATTCTGTTGCTGAACTGTTTTTAATAAATGTATTCACTAATTATATTTAATCATTGCATTAAATAATTATGTGATTAGGAATTAAAAATGTAATTAGGGCTAATCTTATGAATAGCTTAATCATAAGTTCAACAACGGACCCCAGATAATTAAAACAACAAATTATGTTAAAGAAGATTTGTGGGAGTCCGTGGCACGAGAAGTGACGTGTCAAAAAAGGTCATGTACACTATTACTTAATTTATATATTACGTGTGATGTTGGGTGCAATCGGCAAACCCTGTATGATTCAGAAACCTGCATTCAAATCCTGCAATCGATATGTTATCATATTAATTCCACCTTAAATATGAATCCTGGATTTTGATTGGTTAATAGCCGATGTATTTTTCGTGCATTTTCATATTTAGGATAAATTTCGTTCATTTTTACCACTGCCGGGGTATTTGCATGAGGATTTAACTTGTTTTTCCCTCTGTGCTGTGGTATTTGCGAAAACTTATTTCACTTTTTTACCCTCGCCTGCCTCAAACCGCCAAATTCATTCGGAATATTTCTTTTTTTACCTTTATACGTAAGGTAACGTGATTAATCAAATTTGAGACCCGGAAGTGTTCCGCTGTAAACGTTAAAAAAAATAACAAATTCCTCGAAAGGTTTAAAACAAGTTAAAACGTTTCTGAAACAAACAATAACAGAATATTCCTGAAAACGACAAACAAAGGGTATTATTTATTTAGCCAGTGTTCTAAATAATATTCGGTGTAATTAAACAGATATATCATATTTTTTTTTGGGGGGGGGGGGGTGGTATTTGCGAAAAATACCAGTCTTCAGAATAAATTTTCCTCGCCTATAGGCTCTGGAAATTTTTCGCAACTCGACTGCTATTTTTCGCAAATACCCCTCCCAAACATGATATATTTGTTGATGGAGGAAATTTTGTTCAAGCGGCGAAAGCAACAAAGAAAATTTCACAATCAAAACAATCCGTCAAAAATACAGTACTGGTCGGGGAGTTTTCGTGCTATTTTTTCACCGTCATTAAAGGACGATGTATCAAGACTGCATACACATTTTTTTTTTATCGAATTTCACATGTCAAATAAATGTATAATTATACTGCAGTGGTGAACATTCTCGAACTACTATCCTACCTAGCTATTAGACTATAGTAGTCAAAGGCAGATTATTTTAATCAAACTGATTTAGGTCAAATGAAGAAGACAGACTTACATCCCATTAAGCAGTAATGAATTATTTTCACTCTTTTCTCTAATATTATCCTGGTGGGAAATACAATAACTATTTTTCAGTCTTACAATTTTTCTCTTTATATTTGTTACATGCTTGGAGAGTTTGGACTTTAACATTTTGTCATTTAGCCATCTTTTTGAAATAGAATATTTTGAAACCTTAAATTTGTCAACACTGTAACAGTGCATCTCTTTTTTTCAATGAGGCAAATTCACGTGTATACTTTATGTCAGTTACCCAGAGTTTAAGCATGACATTATTTGGAGCATGAAAATAATTCCTTCACTTAGAAATGTGAGATTTAGATTCATGCTACATTGGCTCTGATATATAGGTACATACAAATAAATGACTGCTTTCTTAAAGATTTACATCTAAATAGGAAATAAAATAAATATTTCAACATTGTTATTATAGTAAAATCATGCTGAGTGTTAAAAGATATACCAAAGGGATCAGAACATATGATAATGCTACATTAAGAAATGCTGTTTTAGCAGTGAAAGAGAAGAAACTGACAATAAGTCAGGCTTCCAGGGATTTTTCTGTTCCCAGAAAAACAATTGGTAAATAAATAGATAACTATCGGCTATATTCAATTCATAAACACAATCTGAATTTACTTTTAGATTATCATGTGAAGAAGGAAACTGAGGAGAGACCGGACACAGATAGGATCCTGACGGAGGCGGAATCCTTAACAAACTATCTCGCCTACTCTGAAGCAAGGTTTCCCAATGACCCGTGCTATGGTGAGGAAGTTTGTTATTAGTATTATAAAAGAAGATCCTCACCGTAGCACTTTTTTTTAATTTAGAGAAGGGTCCGAGTGACTAGTGGTTTAGAAATTTGTAAGTCGACTCTCAGAACTCTCCGAGAAAGAACCCCAGGTGCAACACCGATCTCGAAACCGGGTGTCTAACGAGACGGTCATAACACAGTATTTTGAGCGACTTTCTGAGAGTGTGACAAGGCATAAAATTGAAAACAAACCTGGTCAAATCTTTAATTGTGACGAGACTGGCTGGTCTGGAAAAGAAAAGAGTAAACAAAAAGTTTTTGGCTTAAAAGGTGAGCCTGTCTATCAACAAAGTCTTTTGCATCAGGGCATATAACTGGACAGCTCTGCATTTGTGATGAGACAATTCTTCCTTCCTTTCCTATTTTTGAGAAATCTCTTCCGCATACAGTACAGCATACAGAGATGGTGTTCCTGGTGAGTGACTATGGGTTTTCTGAGTCTGGTTATATGGATAGCGATCTGTTCTTTAAATGGTTCAGGGACACTTTCATTCCTCATTGTGGTTCTGCTCGTTGATAAGCACGAGTCTCACATTAGTATTGAGGTCATACAACTGGCAAGGGCCAACATAATAGAAATTCTTGGATTTTCTGCTCACACCACTCATATTTTAGTCCTTAGATGTGTCAATTAATTGCCCTCTCAAGGCTCAGGTTTATAAAACAGCAACACATCTAGGTTTCGTCAACAAGCACCAGATTCTTAACAAAGACAAATTTCCTGCTGTTCTCTCAGAATCAGTTGACATATGTTGTTCACCAGCAAACATAAAAGGGTCTTTCAGAAAAAATGGAATATTTCCATATAATCCTGATGCTATCGACAAACGCCTCCTTGTTTCGTTGCATAGCAAAACTCCCAAGCTGAGTCATCAACATTATCGGATACTGTTTCTGGTATTGTACCTTCTACATCGTCTGATCTTGTTCCTCTTGCTACATCCGAATCTACTTCTTTCACATCTGCTGATCCAGTTCCATCCACCTCAGTTGAACCTATGCCTTCAACATCATCTGATACTGCTGCTTCCACATCATCTGATCCTACTCCTTCTACTATTTGTGCAGAATGTGGCTCATTTCTAGTTGGCAATCCTCTGGTAACGGAAGGACTTATTTCGTATTCTCTTTCACATAGTTTCCCTCCAGTACCAGCAAAATCAATGCCTGTTAAAAGAAAAATGGTAACAGAAGCTCAGGTAATTACAAGCGACGAGTTTATAAAAAGAATAGAAGAGAAGGAAATGGAAGCTAAAGTAAAAAAAGAAGAAATAGCTAAGAGAAAACAGGAAAGAGAGGAAAGAAAGAAACAAAATGAGGCTGAACAAGAACAAAATAAAATGAAAAAAACCACCAAAAGGAAAACATCCGATGAACAACAGAGAGTTGAAGCAGGCAGACCAGGAAAGAAAAGAGCAAAAAAAGAACATTGTTGTATGCAAAATATGTAGGCTTGCAGATCCAGAATCTGGAGAAGGTGACATCGACTGGGTTCAGTGTGAATTTTGTGACGAGTGGGGTCACCTAGAATGCAGTGATATTAATGCAGAAGAAATAGAGGAGGAAGTTTGCTTTAATTGTTTCGAATACGGTTTTTTTCGAATCATTTCCATTACGTCAAAAACAAAATTCGTCTGCCAGACCACGTGATTTTGATGAACAAATCGGCAGACGACTTCTGGTGCCAATGTACACAAATGCAACTATGGCTGACAAAACTGCAATCGATATGTGGCGTTTTAACGTTCCTGAACTTAAAGATTTCTTGAAATGTAGAGGCATAACCTGTTCCCTTGTAAGAAATGCGGAGCTAGTGAGACTATGTGAGTTAGCACTGGAACTGAAGCTGGCAGTTATTGCGAAAGATGACTACGTTGATATGGATAGTTCCCGAAGAACTGTCATTGATAGTGATAGTCAGATGACCCTGAGAAGTGTCCGAGATGTTGAAAAGTGGGAGGATGATCTTTCTAATTTACCAGACCTTGCCAACTGTGATATTCTTGTATTGTGCATGGAACGAAAAATGCTTGAGAGAACACAAGGATGACAATGGATTTAAACTGTGCAATGTAAATCACATAAGTGGGGTCGAACTTGCCAAGATATCCACTGACTTTAGTTACATCAAGAGGTTTTGGGTTCCTGAAACGAGGCCGAGTGCTGATTCTTGTGTTACTTGGGTTTTAGTTCATAAAGATGGCTGGACTAAATCTGGTAGATGCACCTGTGTGGCGTAAGTATTATTAGTATAAGCAACAGAAATGTACCAGACAGGAATGTAGCTATGGCTATAATGATCTGGATATTTAAAATTGGGTGAGGGGTGTGTGGGCAGCCCTCTATAAGCTCCATGCCATGGTTTTAGGGAATTAGCATATAATTAGAAACTCCTTTTGTTCATGGTATGTAAACATTTGGCTCAAGTTTGTCCTATTTTGGAGCGAACAGATGGATTGATGGACAGGTAGTTTGCTATATTTCACGATCCTAACATAGATGCGTATAAAAATGATATGAAAATAAGCCAGTCAACGGATCATCAGCACATAAACTACTACATGGACTTTTTTAAATTGATTTTGACTGACGTCTGTATGTCTTTGCATATTCGTTCACTGTCATCATGTTGGTATGGATAGAAGTTTGGAGAGAATTACTCATATAAATGGTTAAAACTAGAAAAAAAAACATTAAAAATGTGCCCATCCGAATCCAGGGGCATTTGTCAGGCATATCATTTTAGTGTCTAATTTTCTGTGATTGAACTGATTCTTTTCATTTTTTGAATGTATCATAAGACATATCTTAGTCCTGCATTGACAGATTTACATGCACATATTACCATCATTGATACATTTTAAATATCTGCTTTCTATTAAATATTTTGTTGTCTTTATAAATGGACATCTATTCTGCACCTCAATATTACCATACAACCTCACACACTTGTGATAATATAGTATTACGTATATCAAGGATTTATATAGTCTACTATATAAATCCTTGCGTATATCAAAGAAGACACTGACGATACCCTCATCCCACATTTAAAGGAAAAACGCATAAAACACATAAACAATTGATTGGCTAATATGCTGAACATTTAATTTGATCTGTGTTTTGTGGTCATAAATAAAGTTTTTAATGTTTGGCCAATGCAAATTACATTTTTTTTCTCGAAATAAAATTGGAAGACGGAGGCTCGGACAAGGATAGCACTAAAAATATCCCGACCCGTCCCCTAGAGAGCCATAAATTATGTGTTTTGTATCCAATCGGCTTTGTACAGACTTAATGTGGAATGTTATTTGGAATCATCCTAATACATGGAGTCATTATGGAACAAAATTCACATTTCTTACAGGCAAATTCAGCTACTCACATATAGTAAAACATCTTACTTAATAAATTGTCTAATCATAACTTTGACCCTTGTTGGTCGACGAAGACACTTTTGGTGACGAGCCTTGTTCACTGGACTTGGAACTTTATGGAACCTCTTTTTTGGGGTCTGATGTCTCAGATTGACCTGGCTTAGGTCATAAATATCTTCATGTTCCAGGGAAATACAGTCAAACCTGTATTATGTGACCTTCCAAAGGAACTGAAAGATGGTCACATAAGACAGGTGGTCACTTACTACAGGTTTAATTGATATGAAATGCACTGTGTAGGGAAATATAAATTAAGATCTTATAATACAAATTATTGCTTATAGAAAGTGGTCACTAAGGCAGCTTTGACTACGCTCAAGGTCGAAAGATTGGAAAGCCAAATAACTTACAAGACTTTGGAAGCAATGATCAACCATAAATGCCAATACAAGAGCATCAATGTGTAGTTTCCTCCTATATTGCTATTATGCAATAGATAAAACCTACTGTTGTCTGAAAGATGAATTAAGTATTGATGGGGTGACAAGTTAAAATTGAATATATCAAAATATAATCATTTTTATTTTGCATTTTAATAAAGGCCCACAAGGGGCATAATTACAGCAATTCAGGCAAAACTTTTAATTACCTTAATATGTAACAACTTTTTTGAGCCGACTAAAACCTTCATTTTTAAATGCCAAATTGGGTCACCAAAATACAAAGAATTAAAAATGAATTTGGTTTGGTTGCAACACACAATTGTTTATTTTCTGTTATATGTATTCAATGACATATTTACATATAGAAATTTATCAACATAAATTATAAAATATTGTTTAATCACAAATTTAGAAAACAAAACTGTCGTGGTTGCCATAGCCACCCGATGAGTTCCCTTGGCTGGGACGAAACAGTTCAATACTATATGACATCATGGCTAGACATTATCATTAAGACTACTGCAAGCTAAGGTTGCACTTTTAGTGGCCACTTAGGGTGAAAAATGAAACACTTTTAATAATTCCAAATTTTAATTGTTTTTGAACACAAATATCATACCTACAAGGACTCCAACTGATCAGGGATAGTTTCCATCATTTTGATTGAAACATTTTTTTTAAAGATAATGCTATCAAAAAATCTGTACGTATGGGACAATTACTTATGATTAATAATTTTGTTTCCTCTAAAGGCTTTATCAATTGTTTGTATTATATTTTGAAATCAGAACTAGCTTGCTTTCAACTCTATAGAACAACCAGGGCTTTCTGGTAGGATATCTTTTTTTATAATTTTCCCATTTTTCAAGTTGCCTCAAAATAATTGAAAAAAATGTTTATTTTTTCTCTTTAAAAATCACACAAGCAAAACTATTTTTCGTTTAACATAGTGATTATGAAATTTTACTATTCTTTTAACCAATACACAAATTATTAAGATATCCGATTCATAAAATTCACAACATACTATTTTTAAAATGTCTGATTTTCCATATTCTTGTCTCATACGTAAGATTTAATTGACCATGCTTAGTAAAATTAAACGAAGCAAATCTTCCAATTGTTTCAAAGAAATAAGTGAGAAAAATTGTAAACAAAACCCTTTACATAAATTTGATATAAAATGACCAGAAAGAATCACCAAATAAGTTTTTTCTTTTCTTAATAGAAACAATCTATTAACTCCTGTTTCTTGCAAAAAATAAACAAATTTTTGACTTAATAAGCTGATTTACATTATGGCATCTACATTTTGTATAGTGTTCAGAATTAAAATTGTAGCATTTGACTCATTCTTATCAGGATACTTTTTACAATTACCATACGTAAGATTTTATAACATATCATTCATTATATTATATTACAACATATCGTTTGCTGATCAGTTACGCAATATCCTTTAAAAAGTGCAACTTAGGTTGCAGTAGTCCATTAGCAAGTAGACATATTGCTTAGTGATGGGAATCGGTAACGTTTTCAAGATCGATGATCGTTACATCAACATCGACCGATGATCGATCTTCGGTGACAATTGCCTGCTAAATGTATTTACTGACTATAATTAATCAAGTAGTCTTTATTTCAAGAGTATGATTGACAAAAGTAAAGATATAAATAAAATTGTATCATAAATTTATAAACTTAACTATAATTTTTTCATAGTAAACATTAACTTAGAACAAAACAAAAGATCGTTTTCCATATGTGTAACACCTGATATAGATAGATAATTAATAGACTAGTCCAAATATGTGTTTGACAAAAGTAAAGATTTGAATAAAATCAAATAATATATTTACAAACTACAATATTTCCATTTGTAAACATTAACTTAGAACAAAACAAAAGATCGTTTTCCATATGTGTAACACCTGATATAAAATGGACTATTCTGGGAAGTAGATAAATAATAGACTAGTCCAAATATGTGTATTGACTGAGTCAGTGAGTGTCAAAAATACGCTTGGACAAAACTACCAGATGTTTGTCACTATGAGGGCCAAAAAAAACCAGCTGGGATAAAACTGCAATATTTTTGTCAGTATGGAGACAAAAAAAAACAAAAACAACCAAAGAACAAAGTTAAGCATATATATTTTAGATACTATAGAATCAGAATCGACCACAAGGTTTAAGAATCGATCATCGGATCGTATGATGACGTCCGACTGATTAGTCGATGTTTCTGATGATCGGTACACCACTAATATTGCTAGTTGAATTTTTTAGCTCGCCTTGCCAAAGGCAATGTGAGCTTTTGCCATCACTTTGTGTCCGTCGTCTGTTAACTTTTCACATTTTAATCTTCTCCTCTGAAACCCCTAAACCAAATGAACTGAAACTTGGAAGGTCCTCTGGTATAAAGATTGCTCATTTCGTCCCGATCCATTAACAAACATGGCCGCCACAGGTAATTCTTGTTTCTGATTGGCACATTTTTTTTTAAATCTTCTCCTCTGAATCCGATTGGCCAAATGAACCGAAACTTGGTACGAAGCATCTATGGGAGGTTCTGTATTAAGTTTTCTCACAGCAGAATGAAAGGTGATCGACACAGGCTCAGCTCAGTGCTGAGCCTTAGTTTGCTTTGCCTTTATTTTACTAGTGGTTAAAACTATTACTAGAAGAATTAAATAACTACAGCTACCTCGTAGTTTTCACATTTCTTTTATAATTAAACTTTACCTTTAATAATTTTATTAACACATTTATAATATTATGAAGCATATCTTTTGGGTTCAATTTTGTTGAAACCGAACACCAGTATTTAGTCATCCGTGACACGAGAAGCGATGTGTCAAGAAAATGCCATGTACACTATGACTTAATTTATATATTACATGTGATGTTGGGTGCAATCGGCAAACCCTGTATGATTCAGAAGCCTCCATTCAAATCCAGAAACTGATATGAAGACACTGGAGTTCGTTCTGTTATGGAATAATTGTTTCAAGCGGCGAAAGCAACAAAGAAAATTTTACAATCAAAACAATCTGTCAAAACTAAGGGTAATGACAAAATTACCGAACATCGAGCAATGCTTCATAGGGAAAGGCAAAACTCACAAGTCAACAACAGGAAAACTGGGAAAACCGCAATGGCCCTGACTTGGTACAGGCATTTCCAAAGAAATGGTGGGTTGA
Organism: Bathymodiolus brooksi; assembly: GCA_963680875.1. NCBI lineage: Eukaryota > Metazoa > Mollusca > Bivalvia > Mytilida > Modiolidae > Bathymodiolus > Bathymodiolus brooksi. Next base: position 56,497,078 of record OY804583.1, read on the forward strand.
TTCAGATTAGTATCGGTTAAAAGGTTCCGGTTGTCACTATAACACCATTTTAAATAATAATGGGACAAATTAGTTATAATAGTAGTCAACGCAGTACTTTTTGAAAATCCATCTTCTTAAACAATTTGATTTCACAGTACATATATTGTTATGAAATTATTAACATGAAACGTTAAAATAATGAGAAAAAGGAGCACAAGTTAAGAAAAATAAATAATTACAGCGTCACTATAAAAAATACCGACCACATGTAGGCATAACTAGATTGAGTACTGTTGAAAAAAACACAAAAAATAACACGCGCGTTGAATTCATGATCTTTATACATAATATGGTGAAACCTCGTTGTGATGTGCGTGGGTGCTCCATATCCAGAAATTGAGCGTACTTTCCTCATAAATATTCATCATATTTAAATTAGATTTTGATCACGTGACTGCAGTTTCAAGCTTGATGGATCGTGTATTAGATTTGTCAAAAAATAGCCTATAGTACGGAAATTCAATGTGTCCGTCAATGATTCGAAAATTAAAAGTTATTGTTTATTTCCGCAAAGTTTTTCTTCTGTCAAAATTCAAATATTTTTGTTTTGTAACGATTTTAGACATGTCTTTGATATCGCGATCATGCAAAAATGATCATATTATATTTAATGTGGGAACCCCGAGTTTAGAAGCTAGAAATATAAGGTTAGTTAATATAATTACATATATTATTGAGGAATCTAAATTAATTTCAGAAAATATGTCGCCAAATGTCATTCATTGTTAAATTTTGTGTCACACGCCACCAGTTTCATGTATTTCAGACATTTTTACATAGACTCTTAAGGCCAAAAAAGGGTTCGTCGCCTCGGATTTCATTTAGTCCAGGAACCTCGAATATGTAATTGTTTTCATTAATTTTTATTTCATTTAATTCAGCTTGATTCAATGTATCATTCTCAAGTTCTGAAAATGACACACATGCAATTATGAATGATATCGTCTATATAGATCATATGAAAATTGCAGACGTCCTGGCGTCGCCATCTTAGATATGCAAATGAGCAAAGTACCCATCATTTCTGGCTATGCCACACTGTTGAAGGAACTGTGACCCGGAGGCCTGCGGCCAATGGGATGCTAAGATGCATGACCTCGTGAACCTCTTGCCCGGAAGTAGCCTGGACCCAGTCTCATTCCAAATCTTACAACCTGAGAAAGCTGACGATTATCTATTACAACAGAGAATACAACATTAGTATTGAGGTAATTATTGCATGTTCAGATAATTAGCGGGTGGCTATCTCGTTGGGAATTAGCAAGCCCATAGATACGAGGATACTATAATTGATCCCTAGAATGCAATTACGCAGGTAGAGGGACGGAATTATACAACAATAATATAAATGCAAATACTTCATCTCTACTTCACAAATCGTATTAAAAACGTAGATATTAAATTTAGTGGGCTCAAAATCGAAAGATTGGAAAGCCAAAGGTTTATGTTTCACGCCACTTTCAACAATCAGTTGTATTGGTGGAGGACCCGGAGAAAACCACCGACCTGTTGCAAGTCACTGACAAACTATCACACAATGTTCTACACCTTGCTCTTTGTAAATTTTATTGCAGGATAAATACAATATTGGTGTATTGACGATAAATATATAATTTATGCAGCTCGGCACGAAACGGATGGAAAGACTCGCTAAAAGCTCGTGTTTCCCCCGTTTCTAAGCGTTGCCACATAATTCTATATTTACCGTCAATACACCAATATTGCATATTTACAGTCAGCAGAGTCGCGCCGGAACTTGCATATTGTTAGTTCATCACCGGAGCGACTATCACGATAATTATTCACCAAATTATACAAAAATTCCGGAAAAGATCATAAACACAACTAATTATGTCAAAGAAGAAGAATTAAGGAAGGAGTCCGTCGAACGGGAGAAGATATGTGTCTAAAACTGGTACATGTATGTATACTACAAGAACAGATAATTAAAACGTGTTCACCTAATTAAGTGCAAGTCCATGAGAAAACCATGCAAACCACCCAAAAACTTATACAATGAGTATTACAGTTGTTTGACTTTTTATGTATTTCCTGTAAGAAACCATGTTGGGCGATTAATCTGTAAAGTTATTTGGAAAATGGTAAATTTTTAGATAAGATACAAAGTCAAATAGAAAATCGCTTTTTCAATTTGAAAATTTGACCAAAAACCTTGCAATAAAACACCCGCTCCTCAGAGAAATCTGTGAAATATTTTGATACATCTACTACTTTTTTCTGTACTATGGATATATCCAATTTCCAGAAAGATGCTACTATTTCGATAAGTATTGCTTAAAACTATTTGAATTTAATCGTAAAATATGACTATCTACAAGGCATGAACACCAATTTTCACGCTAAAAACTGATACAACGCTTTAAAAAATTTTGTTTTCATCCTAGCCTATATTATTTATCAATATGAATCAGACCACTACACATTTTTTATGGATTTTAAGTATTAAGGATTTTTTTGTTTGTAGTTAAAACTTTGCATTGCAGCACTTTGAAAATACCTCGAAATTACCTCTCCTTTTAGAACTCTTCAATAATGAGGCAGTAAACCATTCACTAGAAAAATGGAGGGAAAAAATGTGATTTTGGCCAGAATTGCAAGAACAAGGCTTTGAACACGCTAACAAACTGTTCTAAGCTAACAATTAATCATCCGAGGTATCTAAAATCAATTTCAAAAGAACTAGAAATCCCTGAAAATTATCTAATCTTAAATAGAGCTGGGATAAATGTCATAACATCTCAACATCTGAATCATCATATTTGCGAACAACATCGTGATGAGCTCGGTATCTATTGGACCAGAAAAAAAACGGACTTGTGCTCATCCTCTCCATGGAGACTCCAAGGCAAAACCAGACCGTGGCATTAATGCAGTGATGAGCCGTGAACTATGGTTGAGGTCGCAGCTTGTTGTCATTGGTGAAGGTAATTTGCAGAATCACACAAGTTACATTTGAATAAGAAGCCCAGACATTAATACCACTATATTTATCTTTACGAGATGAACATTTATTTTGGAGTGGGGGAGATATCAAGCATGTTTAAGGAATGAATATTTTTATGAGGGTGAGTTTTTTTTTGCAAATAAATATCTGGACTTGGATAACGTTGAAAATAAATATCCTGGCAAATAAATAAATAAATATTCTGGCCTCCAAAATGTTCAATAAGGGCTCCAGAGGAGAGTAATCTAGACAATCGTAGTGGCTCAGGTTATCCAGTTGAGTGTTTCAGGCTACTGGGAGCCTCTAGTTATAATGAGAATGTTTGTATGGAGTACTGAGGTCAGTTATATTAACAATACAATATTTTTCAGATTGAAAATTGTTTCAACAAATGTAAAAACCTACAAATGTACAGTAACTTTGTTATATATTGTCTTCAAAAAAGGCGATAGAATTATGACCCTGGGGAATGATAATACTGGTAATTTGAGTAATTGTGTGATGCTGTGTTCCGTAAGCATGATATGTATATATAAATTTAATTTGTTGTTATGTATATCAGTTTCACAATAATTGCTGTATTACTTTGTACATTAGTCAATAAGAAAACGGTTATTTTCAGGTCGAAAACCGTGTACATTGGTCCCTTACCACAATTATATGGGTCTTTTTTGCACATTTTCCAATTGAGATCTTTTCTAATTATTATTCTGCAAACATTTCTTATAGCAATTATTATTAATAACTATATAGGAAAATATTTGCTTACCAGGCAAAAAATAAAAAAAGAAAGAAGTTGCGAATTTTTGGTCAAGGGGCACTACTCCAAAAAGCGAGCAGTATCCATAAAATTCCATTTGGTCAAATGAAGTTTATTGATAAAAGTATCTTATGCCAAACTTTCATTAATTTTGAGGCGCTTTATCAGTTTCTGGGAATTTTTAAAAATCATGCTATAAATTTTCAGTTTATTGTTAGTTTATATGCACAACAAGAATATTGAAAATAAATTGTCAATTATTAATAAAATATATAGTGTTCCAGTAATGTGTGATTTTCTGCGATTTTTCATAAATTGGCACTGCCAATAGGTGGCGCGCAAAATCATTTTAATTCTGTGATTTCCTATTATGGCGGTCACTATCTACCTCTGACCCAAATATGAATAAAATTTGCCAACCTTGCATGTATAGGTCATTGCATGGTTTTCTCATGGACTTGCACTTAAAACGAATAAATATATCCATCCAGGATAGACCTATAAGCATAGTATATTACACTCAACGGAGTCGCTCCGGAACTTGCAGATTGTTAGTTAATCGCCGGAGCCACTACCACGATAACTGTTTGACAATTTATACAAGATCAGATAATTAAAACTACAAATTATGTCAAAGAAGAATTGTGGGAGTCCGTGGCACGAGAAGTGACGTCAAAAAATGCCATGTACACTATATTACCTGTGATGTTGGGTGCAATCAGCAAACCCTGCATGATTTAGTAATCTCCAATCAAATCCTGAGACTGATATCTTATTATATGAAGACACTGGAAAGTCGGAAAGCAAACCCACGATTTGACCGCTACAGCTAGTGATTCTAAAACCACGCAGTCAGGGGGCGATAACCGTAAAAAATTCCCACTAGGTACCGCTTTACAAGTCCCGCAAAATTTTCCATTCGCGCTGTTGTAGGATAAACGTGATTTCTATAAAATATTTATATATTTTTTGCAATGACTGGCTATATCAGACAAGCGACCGAGGTTTATATTAGTCAAAACCGAGTGTCGAATCGTGCATTCTAGAATGTGCAAAAACACGAGGTTCGGTTTGTTTACATTTTTCGGCCAATGAAAAAGCTGACACAAATCTATATTAAGACATTAAATTGATGATACAGGAGTGATATAGCATCATCAACCAATAGAACATGCTCTTTCAACTGGAAATTTCGTCACCCTGAACGGAAATCATTCCTGAAAGAAAATTCGACGAGGCCTGTTTTTTTTTAAATTTCGCCTTGTTTTAGTGTACAATTTGCCCATTTTGGTGAACATTTCTCCCTCAAAACACCCATGGAGCGTGTATATGTCTGCCTGTTATTAGATTTATTAATATCTTTATATTTTAACCGAAAGTTTACAAGAAAACTGCATTGTTTACATAAGATTACGACCCCCCTTTTTTCCCCGTCTCGTCAATACACTTTTAGACTCCTTTCCCGTTTTCTGTCAATTAATCTTGTACATATCTAATGTGGCGATTATTTCAAAGGCAAATAGTTTATCAAATATATTTAGGAATGCTGACTTTTAAGCTTTACCTGATTTTCTTCTGCAAATGAATTATGTGTAACAGGTATACAATGAATGTGACTCTGAAAACAAAAACCAGCCAGTGTGCACGTGTGTGTTATAAATAGAAAGTAGGCTAAATTTGTTATCTGTATGTAACTGCACATATGATATTTAATTGATTGAACAACTGTGTATTTTGCAAGACTGTGATTTTACCATAGTTGACTAGTAATGCCCCAAACAAACTAACTGTTCTGAGGACCATAGTGGCAGGAACCCTGGGCCCTGTGTTCATTGTAGGGAACCTTAATCAAAGTCATCTCGTTATATTCATTTTGTTCAAAAGAAGAAAGATCCAACACAGTTTTCTATGAATATGTAAAAAGAACATACAGTTATGCAGATGATTACTGCATTTGTCGCAGATGCGATATGAGACTTCATAATGCAATGAAGCAGGATAAGGAGGCGGCAAAAGGGTCAGCAAAAAACAATCAAAGTTGAAAGTGTAGATGGGAATCATGTAGTACTACTGACAATGGAACATAGTTTGATGTTTCTTTTGAAATTGACCAATCTGAGTTAGAACAGGTCTCTGCAAGTCAGTTTGAAACACATACTTCAGATCAAAATACATGTTTATTACAAGCAAAACAAATGTGTGAAAAATTGGCATACCAAAACACTACTGTTTATGCACGCATGTTTAACTCTTGCTTTCATTTAGAACCTGCGAGTCAAGACAGAGACATATTAGAAGTAAACTTGTGTACACCACATTATCAGAAGTATACAAATTATGAAACTTTGCAGTCATGCTATATATGTGATAAAACAACATCAAATAAAAGATCCGTCATTATGCCTATATCAAACATTGATTTGTTCAGTGTGTATTTGAATCAGGAACAGAAGTTGGAAAAAGATGTGTCTGCAGGCAAAGCCATTTTATGCCTTACATGTTATAAAAATTCTCCCATTTAAGTTTAGAAGATTTCAAGGAGACGGGTGATGAATCCTTGGCATGGGAAAGTTTCGAGAAGAAATTGTTAGCTTACAGTTTTCTGAAATATTTGGTACAGGAAAATGATATACATGTAGATCTCCCAGGCCTTAAGACTTTTCTTTCATTTTCTGAAACTGACACTGAAAAATCCGTGTTTTGTTCAATTGCAGTTTTAGATGAGACAGCAGATTCAAACGCCACAGTTTTGAAAACTCTGAATATTCTTCACAAAAAGTTTCAAATTGGGATAAAGCTTCAGTATCTAGTTGTTGTTGGGGACCGGAAATCTTATGACCATAAGTCCATTAATTTAATAAAATTAAAATCAGAATATGGAGGTTCATTAAGCTGGGTTTTGCCATACCCTGGAGACTGGCACATACTTTTTTTAATCTCATTTTCTATTAAATTAATAATTCATTGTACTTAGGATTTGTTCAACTTGCATACAATTTATGGACTTTTTACTCTGTTAATAGTTTATGGAAAAGAAATACACTTGAAAACTAGTATGTAGTGATCTGTCAAAAGTATTGGGAAATGTAAAAAAAAGCTCCCTTATATAATCAACCAAAACCATATTTTTTCAAAAAATATTGTGAAATCATTTCTGGATAGATTGTAACAAATTTTACACCAAAACATTCGGAATTATCTATATTTTGTTTGTTTATTTGTTCAAATCTTTATATGACTGGTTTTTATTTGTACATAATTTTTCCATGATTGTTAATTTATTTTTAGTTGAAATATATAGGAAAATCAAAATCAATTTTTATTTGTCGTGTTTAAATTATGTACAAATAAAAATAACTCATAACAACATAATGAGTAAATAAACAATCAAAATATTGACAATTCTGAATGTTTTGGTGTACAATTTGTTAAAATCTATCCAGAAATTACTTCACAATAATTTTTTGAAAAAAATATGGTTTTGGTTGATTATATAGGGATTATTTCCCAATACTATGACTATATACATTTTTTTTATCTTTATTTTGAATTGTATTTTCATGCTTAGAAAATAATTACACGAGTTCTGCTCATGATTCATCAAAAGGATATAGAATATTTTTTTGTTGAATAGCTAGAGGGCCTGTGCAAATAACAATTCAAAATTTTAACAGTGATCCACCAATAAAACCGGTGGATGTGTAAATTTTAGTCACCTATCCTTTCTTTTACAAAAGGGGGGATAGAAGACCATTTATAAATGTTTGTAAATTCTAAAATTTGTTGTTCTAATATTGTTAATTATATGCATATGCTATCAAAATAGCAGCCAGCATCGGAATTATCATTTGTGCACAGCGTGTTTTGGTTAGTTCTAAATTCATTTTTTAGAAATACAAAATTCATTCGGAGTTATCTTTCTTGACTGACAATTTTTCGGCACTAAAGGCTGACACAAACTCATATTAATGAATAAAAACATGTACCAGAGAAACATTTCGTTAAATAAATATATAACCTATCGCAGTGTGAAGTTCGGGATTGTCACTCTACTGCAAACTTGATATATTTGCATTTTATTTCAATGCGATGGCGACATTCCATCGAGGGGTGACCTTGTAAATCATCAAAATTTTAATAATATCTGCCGTTTTAACACAAATCTAATAAACAAATCGTGGAAGTAATTATTGTTGAAAAGAAAACAATATAAGACGTTACGATTATTTCTACGATATAAATAAACGAGGTCTTTTTTCTACAATGTTCATGACCGACGAAAATGTCAACATTTTCAAAATAGAATCACGTGACTCGTGGTTTTACCAGAGACGCCATTGATGGGTTTGCTTTCCGACTGGGAGTTCGTTCTGTGATTGATGAATTTTTTTCAAGCTGCAAAAGCAACACAGAAAATTTTACAATCAAAACAATTCGGCAAAAACAGTGTACATAGATTGTTATACAATTATTAACAAGAAACGTTAAAATAATGAGAAAAAGGAACAGTAGTTAAGAGACTTTAAAAAAAGAAAATTACAGCGTCACTTTTAAACATACCGACCACATACAGGCATAACTGAATTGAGTACTTTCGTATAAAAAAAAAACGCGCGTTGAAATCTTGATCTTTATACATAATATAAATGCAAATACTTCATCTCTACTTCACAACTCGTACTAAAAACGTATCGTCACGGTATGTGTTTTCGTGGTATCCATTTTATTTTGATTTCCACAGCGCACGCATTATTTTTGACGTGTCTTCTGGTTCTATTTATGGAACATAAACAATGCGAAAGCTGACATCTGTAAAAAATGATAAAGTTTACTTTTAAAGACGTAAGTACCAAAAACAGTGAACCTACCTACTGAACCATACTTTTTGTAATGCCAAAAATGTACTTCATTTATAAAGTAGCTGGAATTCTAACTCACAACATCAGTTGTGATAGGCACTGATTGCATAGGTAGTTGTAAATCCAACTACCATACGATCACGGCCACAACGGCTCTTACTTTTTTTTAAGTCTTTGGAGCAATAAAACCAAAGGGCCTAAACAGGATAGGCAAAATCGACTGAGGTCACCTATGCCTTAGTTTTTATTAATAATCATATTATTTAGGAACTAAATTTCAGTAATAAATATCAGTCAATCTCATTTAAACAGTGCATATAGGGTGTTTTGATTGTAGAAATAAAGATAACATATGTTGTGTTTGATAGTTTTCTTTTCTAGTTAAGGAATAATAAAATATTGCAATTCCAGAATATTTTCAACATAGCTTTTACCATTTTTTTGGACTCGATACTTGAATAGATTGTTCTAACTACCTAAAAATCAAAAAAAATTTCCTACGTTACAGACAACATAGCTAACGAATATCAGAAGTAGTTTATAAACCAGTACTCTACAACAGACATATGAGTTACAGTCAACGTAGGAACATTGGTTATAGCGAAAAATATTGACCTCTGTAGGCAATATTCATCCAGATTCAAATAGGCTATGCAATTCTCTTTTTTTTTTCTAGCTGCACAGTAAAAATAGTTTCCTCTAAATTCTCCATCTATGTCTTTATCGTGTTTTTAGTAAGAATATCATCGATTCTCAAGTTAATACCATGTTTTCAGAGGAATGTGTACAAGTTTCATAAAATTACATTAATTGTCAGAAAATATGAATGTGGTTTTTTCATATTTTTGTAAATTGGTAATTCATGTCGTTGGTAACGTAAGAATCACCTTTCAACATTGAAATCCTTTTTTCTATCAAAAGTGACATGCTCATGTTTTATGATTAGCAAAACAATTAAAGACGTACAAAAAAACACCCCCCACAATTTAAATTACTTTTAAAGGTAACGTATGAATCTCATCGAAGAGAATAGACCTGCTGTCTGAAAACAGCTGCCGGTACCAACAGGTTTAGGCTATCCATTAGACCACCAATGTTGGACTGCAAGCTGTGGCCACAACAGAGAATAATCTGAATCAATTCTCTAATTTCAGATTCCGGCTTGGTGATGACTTGGCGAGTTAACCACTGAGTAGTGTGTCCTTTGTTCAGTAGCTTGGTTAAGATTTATGAAAAATAAAACTACACAATATTTCGATAAAATGCTTTATTTCAATTAATTGTCTATACCACTATACGGAAAAAAATATGGATTATAATATCACACATATTGCCGAGTATACTATACAATTTTAGCAACATAATATTTATCTCAAGGATCTAATACAATTAATATTCATAGAATCAATATAATTGTTAATATTTAGTGCTTAGACAACATTTTATTCAATCTGATACTTTTTTTGTAGTATTTGTGACGTCAATAATGCAATGAAATGACTTCCTGGTGTATAATATTATATTGTTATTCCAGTGTGTTATACATGAAAGACTCAGATCGATGACCAGCCTCTAATCGACGTCTAATTCTCAAATCCATGACATAGAAAATTCAGTGCAATTATCTATATATATATATTAATTTCAGGTATACATGTAATGAACATAGAACAAGATTTGGAGCAATTAGAATCTATGGACACCTCCTTTCTTGATGTGTCACGAGTCAAAAGCGGAAAGCATCCCCTTTCAGTGCGGGGTTTACATATAGTCTTATAAAACTAAAGCTGCATTGAGAAGACAACTACAACTACACTCTTCTGATTTCATCTGCAGAAAGTGCTCAAAATCATTTATATCATAATTGGATCTTGAGAACCATCAATACAAAAAAAGATTCTGAAAAAGAAGTGATGATGCGATTGCCAGAGACAACACCCAGCAAACGACGACGAAAAGAACCACCCAGAGGTCACCCCAAGGAGGAGTAATTTATTAAGATACGGACGAAGCAGAAAGAGGATAGGACTTGGCAAAATTCATAAATCGGATGACTTTTTTAATGCATTTTATCCTGCAATTGGGTTTTCTTTTTTCATAATAAATGGGTTGAAGTAAACTGTTGCTTTATTAGGTCACTGTCATAATAACACTTTTAACATTAGCCTATTAAAGCTTAAGCCACGCCCCTTACCGGAACTACTTTTTTGTGTTTCCTTTGTCAATGTAAACATACACAATATACGTGAATGTCGTTAGTTTTTTGCATTCCTATCCGTATACACATGTCGGTTACTATTAATGAACTTTAATACATTAATTGATATGTTCATTCATGTCTTCATTGCGTCCAAAGCTAGACTCTAAATAGTTTAATATATCTACAATGAATACTAAAGATATCTTGTCACCCAGTGTGATAAATTTTGACTTTTTTTTCGACCAAGATCGTCTGCTTATCTAGCACCGACAATGACGGACTCGTTTGACGACGTGGTTCCTTATTTCAATGTGGATTGATCACCTATGAAAGAGCTAATGGTGGACACAGATTTGACTGCAACACTTAATCAGATTGATTCATTGATATCAGATCAATCCACAGATGGGGTAATTTATGTTGGTGATGTATTTAATACACCTTTAATAACCATACCAACCACAGATGCGGAAATTATAATGTAGATAACAATATAGCAGTTGAACCTTTGGTCATACTAACTGACGAAAATTTTGACCCACAATTTAATACTGGTGCAACAATTCATTGATGGGAAACAGAACAAACACACTCTGAAAAAGACCATGCAAGATGTTGCCATTGTGCTAAAATTTCTCAAAATGAAAAAGGAGGTCAGGGAAATACAACGAATTCCCCACGAGGAATTATATACGTTACTTGCAAGTTTTATTCTCAAAATACGAAAAAAAGATGGAAGCTCGGCACAAAACGTTAAGTAGCCTCGCCACATACATTCTTTATCTACAGTCAATACACCAATATTGTATATGTATTTAACATTGGTATTTCTTTTTTTTTACATGATAATTTTTTTTTTCAAATTTAGACAATTTTATTTAAAAATCGAGAAAGAAAAGGATATTTGCAAGAAGAGTTTGAAGATACCAAAGGGGTAATCATAATCCGTTTATCGAAGAACAGAAAACACAATGGCCAAATGAAAAAATACAAAAGGCCAAACAACGATCTACAAAACATACACATAAAACTAAAGATCGAGTAACACTTTATCAAGGATGTATTTATTAATTAAAATATTTAGATAATGCAACTTGTCACAATATGAATCCGGTGCGATATATCGTGGGTTCGATCCTCGGTCGTGTCAAAACAACAACTATTACATTATAGTTGCTGCGTTTCCGCTAAGCACGCAGCATTATGGAATAAGATCAACCCATACGGAATTGGCATAATGTGTCCGAGAGGAGTGACATGGAGATGAACCGTTGTTTCAGTGAGCTATCACTGTAAATATCCAACTCAGCGAGTTGGTCTGGTAAAAAAAGCTGATGTAATCATCAATATCTCATCAACATGTAACTTGTTCTCGCCATGATATAGCTGAACAATTGCTAATTTTTTGTGTTTAACAGAAAGCACCCACTCACTATTATTCATTAATTTCAATGTTTAGTTCACGGAGGTGCCTTTCTGTTGTCAGTTTTAGTTGGGTGCGTGTTGCTCACTCTTTCTGTGCAATACTCTTTTTTTTCTTTTAACCATTGTATTGTATGTACTTCGCATTATGGCTTTTGATTACCCATTGGCATCTTTAAACAAGTTCTTGAAAAGTCTAACTTAATAATACCAATTATGTTCATGTTTTCCGTACATTGACTGGAATATCTCGCCATGATATAGCTGAATTTTGTTTTGGCGTTTAACATCAATCACCCACTCACTATTATATGCACTATAACTTCGAGTTACGGCCATTGGTATCTTCAGTTTTTCTGGGTGACCAGGTTCTTGACAAGACTAGCTTAATAATACCAAACATTGAACTATGTTTGTAAACTGTCATATACATGTACATTCTATCAGACACGACTGCTATTATTAAAATTAATGTCCTTGTCTGCTGTTAGAACAGCATTATATCGTGGCGAGATCACATCTGGATGCGATGCTACAAATAAAACGTACTCAACAAACAAAGAGTGAAATACAATATTATGTACACAATGTTAATCTTAATATTGCTTGACGGTTTTGAATTTATTTCCAGTTCACAGGGGTTTAAAGTGATTTCGGAAACAATTAAGTTCAATGTTACGCATTTATGATGCATCATCCAATATAGAGGCATATCTGATTTCAATGAAAGTTATTATATGTAATACTATCAAAAACACTCGTCTGTCGTGATAAATAAATATTTTAGATCATATAAAACTAATTTACTAAGACCGTGCATTCGTGAGAACCAAAATCGTTAAATGAGCACATATATATGAATTCTTACAAGAGCTGGTTGGGGAATGGATTTTTTCCATTCGTTGTCATGTTCGTCTAACATTTGTGTTTGACTATGCGACTGCAACTCTTTCAAATAATTGATTGATTGATCGATTGGTGTGTAACGCCAACTTTAGCAGTATTTCAGCTATATCGTGGCGTGAAGAAACGTTATATTAACCGAAACACCTACACGATCGTTAAGTCTTTCAAATAAAATAAAATCACAATACCAGATGTGTCTACATCGTGGCTGATGTCGTTTCTCCGTGGTCTTAGACAGATTGCATAACAACGAATTGTCTAGGGGAGAGTCTATAGAACTATATTTACGATAAGGTGCTTAAGTTAATATTAATACATATGCAAATTCGCTCGTTCAAGGTATTACAAATAACGAGCTTTAATGATATTTCGATACGCATCTGTAAGAAAATAATTTATTTTAAATACGACAACACAAATCGTGAGTATATAAAACTGACCAACCGCGGTGCGCGTTATATTTTGATAACCACAAACCACCGTCTTCAGTGGTGTAAACAGCGAATGTTCAATATGCCAGCGTTATTGAATTTAAAGCCTACGTATGAAGAAGAGCTAGTTAGTCCATGCTGTGGAATGCATCTATCCCATGTAACTTGAAATAAAGGACACAACAGATACAGCTAGATTCGCTTCATACCTTGACCTACACCAATAAATTGGCAATGAGGACCACTTAAGAACGACACGTTACGACAGAAGAGGTGATTTCAATTTTCTCATTGTAACCTATTCATTTGTATGTAGCAACATTCCTGTAGTACCTACATAGTGGGAATATAGCTCTCAGTTGCTACGATATTCTAGATCTTGTGGTTCCTATCAAGAGAAAATTGCTGATGGTTACGTTTTAGTCATCGTTTCTAATTATTTACGGTTGTCATCATGACTTAGGCAACCTCTGCTGGTGGACTATTGGTCCCTGATGGTATCATCCGCCCAGTAGTCAGGGCTTCGGCAATGACATGGTTTATTAGATACCTTTAAAACTGACATTTACAGTTCTTAAATACTGTAATTATTAAGAAAACCAAGGTTCTCCTCCCTCAGGCATATCCTGTTTAGGCCCTCAGGGTCATTACGGTTTTCACAGTTTTCCGGTTGTTGACTGATTTTGTCTGTTTATATACTTATGAGTTTTGACTTTCCCTTTAGAAGATTGTTTGGAGTTCGGTAATTTTGTTATTACCCTTATTTATTGCTCCCAAAACTTTAAATTATTTGACTTTCCAATCTCACAATTTTGAGCGTACCTGATGAAGGTTATTCCAGACACGCGTCGTGCGCACTAAATTTGATATCTATGTTTGTATCAATTGGTACCGAATAATTGTCCCAGAATACTACCGAGATATTTCGTTTGTCGCAATCACAACTTCGTCCTCCCTTTCTCTTTTATGACTTTCCACCTGATTGTCAACAAGAGTAACACGACGGGGTCACTACTGGAGCAGGAACTACGTCCCTTCCGTAGCACCTGATTTCACATTTTAGACAGGACATCACGAAACCTGACATAAAAATAGGAATAAAGTCGCGCTTTATGTTCTGTGTAGAGTTTTTGTAAATCATTGTTTGTTCTTTTGTCCTGTATATTCTGGTATTTGTGTTGTTAGTTCGTCGACTTCCGCCCTGTCCTTGCCAGTTTTAATTAAAAAAAAATAGTTTTCTTTCAAATGCATCTTGTGGTGTGACATTTAACAGCCATTTGTTACTGTTCTTTATTATGATGTCATAGTTCATGCGAACAGATTACAAGAACGGTTTGAAGAACGACTTTTGTGCCAGTAATGGACTATTTTTTGTGAAAAGGGAAAAGAACTTGTGTAAGAGTACTGAAACATACTTCTGTGATAGTCATGAACTACTTTTGTGAGAACATAAAAACGTAGAGATCGAATTTAGTGTGGAAGACGCGTTTCTGGAATAACCTTTACCAAGTACGTTCATAATCACAAATTACTTTAAAAAAGCCAAAGATAATTAAAAAAAAAAAATTAAATTAAAAAATACAAAAATAATTTAAAATTATTTGAGATCAATTAAACCAAACAGGATAGCCAAAATCGGATACATTCCCCTATGACTGAGAGGGTGGAACGTTAGTTTTATTGATAACATTGGTATTTTGTATTTTTCATTTTACTTCCGGTCTGATATATACATAAGGATTGGGCAATACAGAAACGTGCCAATTACAAAAAAAAAAAATTAATAATAATGCATGGCGCTTCCGGGTAAAGTAGTGCATTCATAGTCGCCTTTCAATGTTATTTTTAAATACAAAGATGATAAGCTAATGAGAAGGAACAATACAAGTATACAATACGAGTAGACAAAATAATATTACATAAACATTAAAATAAGATAGAAATAGACAGGACATCACGAACTCTAACACAAAAAACAGGAAGAAAGACACGCTTCGTTCAAATGAGAAGTTCGACACCATTTCGAAAGTACAGGAGAAATCTTCAACTAAATTGTGAAATGTCTGAACAATTGTTGTCAATTGAGTCCTGCAAAAGCCTTACTTGCTATTCTCCACAGAGAAAATGTGTACTTTTCCTTCGACATTACATTTTAATGGAACAAGCTTTTTTCGAGTCTCGTTTATGACAAAAATAACGCAGGCACTACTAATATTTAGCCAAGGATTTGATGGTTTATGGTGTTTAACGCCACTTTCAACAATATTTCAGTTATATCGTGGCGGTCCCAAGGATTTGAAAGCGTGGATGTTGACACATTGCAACACAAAGATAATGCAGTATAAGATATTGCCATAGTAACGCTTCAACAAAAAGATAACTGTTTAATTAATTATCAAGCTAGTTTAACCTCGCCACTTTTTAATGAAGCGCTTGTACCAAGCATGTAAAGTGAGCGGTCATATATACGTGATAGGGGTGTTGATTTACGGTTGGATACAACGATATTTATATTAAATTTTCGAACTGTTCTGACTGACATTTTTGTTCTTAATTTAACGAAATTATACCACTGAATTATATATTGTATTGGTGAAGTACATGGGTACATGTGTACATATGTGGGAACGGAACTAGCTACATGGTTCCGTCTGAAAACCCAAGAGGTGTAAATGGCTAACTTTATCATATTTATATTGGAAAGGTGATCGTCATACTGGTGTTCTGTCAGAAAGAGCATACATATTGTATCACAGTAATGTACATAGTTATTTTCAATTTCAGTTGTATTTCAATGTCATTTAGTGTGACTGTCACTATCGTTGATTTTGTTTTCAATAAGCTTGTCTATGTGCAGACTAAATTGAAAACACAGTGGGAATCAAGATTGAAAAACGAGCCATGCAGTTCAACGGGTGCCCTTATTTGACTGACTTACATCTGCTGCCTATCCCATACTGTTTGTCTTATTTCAAACACTTGAAGAAATAAATGCATCCTATATAATCTGATATCTACTATTAACAATGACAAAAGACTGTTAGTGACACGTTGTATCACCTGTTGTAATTGCAAAATTTCAGAGAACAAATAATTTTTGTTTCATAATGTATTCCCAACATCCTGCAGCTTTTAATCTATATAACATTATATCGGTAAACATCATTAAATCTCAATTAACACAAACACTCAGGCAAAACGATTACGGTATTTTAACATTATTTCATCCTGTTTTTTTCCTATTGATAACCGCGCATCTGAGAAATTGAATCATATACACCAAATAACATACAATGTTACCAGCGGTGTTTTCATTGGCTGATCATGAGTTCACCTGGATATGAACTCTTATCGTGTTCTATCAGTTGTTAGCGGGGAGCGTATCGTTTTATAACAGCTCATTGGTGACTTTCACCACTGATGTTGTGAGTGTGAATCTCGATCAGGGCGAGGTGTACAACATTTTGCGATAAAGTTTATCAGTGACTTGCGACAGGTTGGTGGGGTTTTTTCCGGGTCCCCGGTTTCATCCTCCAATAAAACTGACCGCCACGATGTAGCTGAAATATTGTTGAAAGTGCCGTTTAACACCATCAAACAAACACATATAACAGCTGATTGTAATCAGAAGTCTTCAACAGAAATATTTACTAGTATTTTGGGGTATCTTGAGTAGGCTCTTTGATTTTATTGCTCCCAAAACTTGATTTGGCTTTTTAATCTTTCGATTTTGAACGTACATGATGAAGGTTATTCCAGAAAAGCTTCGTGCGCGTTAAATTTGATAGCTACGTTTTTAGTGGTTTGTCTTATTTGACACACTACAATTTATTTGTTAAATTCGGTTTCAATATTCAAAACTTCCATTATTCGTTATTGTATTTTACATATTAAGTTGATTAGAATCCATTATGTTATAGTAGTATTGAATCTTAATTCTAGTTTCTAATGTAGGACAATTCCATTTAGAAAAGTTTAAAGGTAATCAGAAGTCGTAAATCAAGGGAGAGGCAATATATAACACCATTTTTGTTTTCAATATTTATTTATCAGACCATGAAGACCATGAAAAATATATTAATCACTTAGATATATAAACAAAGTATTAAATAATGAATTGGAAAAAATATATTTAAATGGTTGCATTTTTCTATGCAGAGGACCAATTGTATTGTTCGTTGGTGAAGAGTGATTAATGGACTTTATTGTTCTCTTTGAAAGCTATCAGTTAAATAATATAAGACAACTGAAGTTATTTTTTCAGAGAGAAAGCTGGAAACGAATTTGAATTTTAAGGGGAATCCATTGAAATACAGGGTTTTCATTCATATACAGCGCTTTTATTAAAATTACAACGGGTGGTAAATTGAACAAGCCCAAAGAAGTTATTTACGTTTTCCTACAAAAGACTATATCTCCCTTTAGATATTCAGCCTAAATTGCTTGATGCCCTTGCTTTCCCGATTTAATTATATTTATCAGAAGTTCAGTGTTTTGAGAATTGCATGGTATGGGTTCTTAAGAATATACAAAAATTTGGTTGTAATACATATAATAGATATATATTAAATAATTTAGGATTTAACTATGGTCTGGAATGCCAATAGGCATGCATTAAACTTGAATTAAAGAAGAGTTTGAAAAACGATCTACGAAACATACACATAAAACTAAAAATCGAGAAATACGAATTCCACTAAAAACCTGGGTTGAACTCAGGTGCTCCGGAAGGGTATGCAGTTCCTGCCCCATTAGTGACACCCGTCGTGTTAATATAGTTACAAATCCGGTGATAAGTCATACATGAGAAAAGGACCGGGAAGTGTTTAGGACAAATGGAACATATCCGTTATCATTTGCGACACAGATATTCTGTAACGGTCAACCAAGTCATGGTGGCGACCGTAAAACTGTCGAAGTTATGACTTCAACTTAACCAAGAGGAACCCTTGGTGTTCAGTAGATTCCTTGTTAGCAGCAACTCTCTATCAAGGAAACCCTGATAGCAACTACAAGCTCTGGAATGTCGTTCTATCAAGGAAATCCTGATAGCAACTACAAGCTCTGGAATGTCGTATCAACTGAGAGATATATACTCCATATGCAGGTGTTTATCAATGGATAGTTCACAAAGAGAAAATTGAAATCATCTCTTTTTGTCATAAAGTTTCGTTCTTAACCGCCCCTCACTGTCAATTTCGAGGTGTAGGTCAAAGTATGAAGCAGACCTATCTGTATCTGTGATATCCTTTATTTCAAGCTCAATGGGATATATGTATACAACATTATGTGATAGTTTGTCAGTGAATTGCGACAGGCCGGTGATTTTTCTCGGTTTTCATATAAAACTGACCGCCACGATATAACCAAAATATTGTTGAAAGTGGCGCTAAATACCAGTTTTTATTGGTGGAGGAAACCGGAGGAAACCCATCGACTTGTAAGTCACTGACAAGCTTTATCACATAATGTTGTACTCCTCGCCCTGATCGAGATTCGAACTCATAACATCAGTGGTGATAGGCACTGATTACATAGTAAATCCAAAACCAACGGCCCCCACACATGATTACACAGTGATTCAAATGCAACCCTGAGATATAACGTTTATTAATTATTCATTGACACATCACACACCGTTGACTCAATAATAGTGTTGGTTCAACTTGTGCCCTATGTTGGTTGACATAATAAAGTAAAATCAGCACACCGACGTTGGTCAACACCATATTTCAAAGTTGGACCAACAATGTGCACAACAAAAATCCAACGTTTGTCTGTTGTGAAGGTATATACATGTAGTTAAAATTGTAATCTCATGTTGAATTTATTTATAAAATGAGGAAAACTTATGATTTATCATATTATATAATTAACGAAGTTTGGTTTGATTGTTATGAAAGTTTAACGGAACATTAAACACTTCCCGGTCCTTTCCTCTTTCACGACTTATGACGACGGGTGCCACTAGTGGAGCAGGAACTGCTTACCCTTCCGGAGCACCTGTGTTCACCCACGGTTTTTAGTGGGGTTCGTGTAACTCGATCTTTAGTTTTATATGTATGATTTGTAGATCGTTGTTTGTACTTTTTCTTTTGACCATTGTGTTGTCTGTTCTTCTTCGATATATGGATTATGATTGCCCCTTTGATATCTTCAAACTCTTTTTTATTAATTCTAGAGACACTAGGTCAATGAGTCGACGACATGTGCAGTTATAATCTTTCGTTGAGTCACATATATCATATAATATGACATTAATTACGTCTGTCTGTCAGCAGTTTTACCATTAAGTAGATCCAGTATCTTATTGACGTTAAATTGTGCAGGTTATTCGGTAACCTTAAAAGTTACTTCAGTCGATGGTTTTACTTCAAAATCTAGTTTAGTATTATTATTATGTTTTACATTCACGAAATCGTTTGGCTATTAATCTGAAGGGGCCGTCATGGCTGTGATCGTATGGTAGTTGGATTTACAACTACATATGCAATCAGTGCATATCACCACTGATGTTGTGAGTTCGAATCTCGATCACGGTTCATCTTTTATGACAAAAGGTGAGGAAAACATCAATTAACAAGAATACATAATTAAATAAACAAAGTCGTTATCATGTTCCTCTGATGTTAATTGAGTTGAAATTACCGAACTCCGAGCAATCTTACAAAGGGAAAGTCAAAACTCATAAGTATATAAACAGACAAAATCAATCAACAACCGGAAAACTGTGAAAACCGTAATGACCCTGACTTGGTACAGGCATTTCTAAAGAAATGGTGGGTATAGCTGTCTCCTGGTACCTTTTTCATATAGAGCCAGCGGTAAATAAGCTTTAGAGATTACCGAAGGGGCAATCAAATACGAACAAACCAGAGAAACTGGCAACATAGTGTACATAAGACGAAGACAAACAAAACATCTCCTATGCCACTACATATTAGTAAAAGGCACAGATGGTTTTTTTTTAATCAGTTTGCAGAAAACACGGACAGTATTATATCAGGTTATTAACATTGCAACTTACTTAACTTTTGGATAAAATACATACTGTTTTTGTCAATATCCGAGTTTTATTGTCATTGTGTGTGCTTACATTATGTCGTTGTAGGACATTAATGCAAAAACATGGGCAATCTGTTTTACAATATAAATTCATCATTTGTATTTTAAATATTGCATCAAGCCCATACAATCTCAATATCCTGCTGAGAAACAGCTGATGATAGTAAAACGGCACATGTTGTTTTTGTAAACAAAGTCTATGTATTAATCGAAGTGTCTGCCCTTCCTGATGGAATATCGGTTAGTGTTAATATATAACGTCATTTTACTATTTATTCGTCGCATCTATAACTTATTTATTAAATTATTGTTGTCAATATCTGCAGAGATTTCACAATTACTTTTTTTCTGCAAAAACAGAAAACAGCAGCTGTTGTTATATTCGCATTATAGCTATGACGCCTGATTGTAATAAAGCTGCCTTACTAACTTTTTAACTATCAAGGTTATTTTTTTAAGGGTTCATGCAGTTCTTTCCTTTATTATAACTTAGAGAAACATGTTTGAAATTTGAAGGACGAATAAATCAAATAACATTTTATTCTGCTATTAATTTTATTATCAAAGTTGTTTTTCTCAATGACTATACGATATCAATCATACGATCTCAATCACTTGACAATCAAATGCCTCCTTTTCTTTCATGTTTTTTTCATTAATTTACAAATATACCAAAGATCTTTACACCCTTTTATTTCATTTCAATTAAACAAGAATGTTTTTGATACGTGTTTCTTTCATTAAAACGTAATTATAAAATCTAAAAGAATTCAATAAAAACTTAGATATCTAATTTAATGTGCATGACGCGTTTCTGGAATAACCTTCATCAAATTGCAATGTAGTGCATTTCTTTCTTATTCTATGTCTTTCTGCAAATCATGTTAACTTCGTGTGTGTCTTCTATTTATTTGTAATTACAACACTGGAATACTGTTATAACGTCATTGACAGAAAGATGAATGACCTGGTTTTCTTTTGTGCGTTACATACAATATTTACTTAAATTGCATTTATTATTAACGAAATACTGTGTCATTATAATTATTCTACAGAGGAAAGATACATAACCACCAAGTAGTTGTTCAATTTTAAAAGCATCTTAGCTTTTTCCTCATGTTTTCGGATGCTACAAAGCGCTTCATCCATCACCATACAACTGAATAACAGAATTAAGTCAACTGACACGTTTTCTTTTAAATGTTTGTACGTGACCTCAAATGCGTTTTGCAACAGACTATTCAACAACTATTCCTTCGGGTTATAACAATAGTTAGAAGAGTTTGAAGATACCAAAGGGGTAATCAGAATCCATTTATCGAGGAAGTACAGACAACACAATGGTCAAATGAAAAAGGATAAAAGGACAAACAATGGTATACATAACATACCAATAAAACGAAAGATCGAGTAACACAAACCCCATTAAAAACCGGGTGAATTTAAGTACTCCGGAAGGGTAAACAGTTCCTGCTCCACTAGTGGCACCCGTTGTGGTAATCTAGTTACATAGTTACAAACCCGGTGATAAGTCATGAATAAGGATAGTAACGTGTTTTCGACAAATGGAACATATCCGTGGTCATGTGTGACCCATATATTCCATAATGGTCAACTTAGTCAAGGCAGTGACTGTAAAAAAAATGTCCAACAGTCTGTTATGAGTGTGTCCCGTTGCAAATCAAACCTTTTTGATAGTCTGTCAGTAATGGTCGTTTGTGTCCCGTTGCAAGGTAACATTTCCGAGTTTGTTAGTAGTGGTCGTGTGTGTCCCGTTAGAAAGTAACATTTCCGAGTCTGTTCGTAATAGTGGTGTGTTTCCCGTTGCGAGGTAACATTTCCGAGTGTTAATAATGGCCGTTTGTGTCCCGTTGCAAGGTAACATTTCCGACAGTCTGATAGTAGTGGTCGTGCGTGTCCCGTTAGAAGGTAACATTTCCGAGTCTGTTCGTAATTGTCGTTTGTGTCCCGTTGCAAGGTAATATTACCCAGTCTGATAGTAGTGGTCGTGTGTGTCCCGTTAGAAGGTAACATTTCAGTCTGTTAGGAATGGTCGTTTGTGTCCCGTTGCAAGGCAAACATTTCCGACAGTATGTTAATAGTGGTCGTGTGTGTCCCGTTAGAAGGTAACATTCCCGAGTGTGTTAATAATGGCCGTTTGTGTCCCGTTGCAAGGCAAACATTTCCGACAGTATGTTAATAGTGGTCGTGTGTGTCCCGTTGCAAGGCAAGCTTTTTCCGAACTTATCTATAATATTCTGGTGGTAATCTATTCTTCCGTTCATAGGCTCATCACAGTGCCACATCTTTACCTACATGTACACTTGTTGTTTTGATCATAAGCATAGCTATCACGCTGCCCACTTGACATTTTGCTGTTTTTATTGCTATGTTTATAGACTTTATTATTATTTTGTTTTTATTTTGCATGTATTATCATTGCTACTTTTAGTGTATGCTTGTCCATAACTCTGATTTATAAACTTCATTTTTTTACTTGACTTGTATTATCTTGCCATGCATTTTTAGGTTTTATCTTAACAAGTATTTATATAAATCCTTGATCTTAACAAGCATTTATGTTGTTTTTAAGTCACCATATGCATTATGTTTTAATATTACTACGTATGCATTATTTTTATTAAATTGGTGTGTCTGTGCATGATTGTGAGATGAATGTATGTATTTTGTATGTATCAGGATTAATAATCAACTTAACGATAAACAGCAACTACACAGATTAAAAATACTGTTACTCTTCAGAAAAAACTGTCTTGAATTTGGCAGTGCATACAATAGAATTTGGTTGCTCGTCTTACTGCAGTGCTGGCAGAGGTACAAAAGTTAAGATGAACCAAATGTTTGCAAGACAAATTATCACACTGTACCCATTTTGTAATTAATAGTGAAATACTTTCTTTGACCTGCTTTGGGTAAAATAATTTACAAACACAACATTTGTCACTTTCATCGATTTGAGATTCTCTTTCGCTATCACTAGATTCTGAGTCTGACACATACACGTGTGATGGTCCTGTCTTGTTAGTTTCACCTACCTTCGGTTTTTAGCATTTGATTTTGGTTTGGATTTACCTGGTTTTCTCTTAATAGTTTTTTTTTTCATGAAGTTTTCTGATGTTCATGAATTTGTTTTTCAATATTAGATTCAGTCACTGCTTTTCCGGAAACAATATAACCCATGCACTTACGAGGTTGCTTCTGCAAGAGTTTTGTTTTAGATTTTTTTAAACTTACACTTCTTTCACACAAAAAGTTGCTGGGAGACTTTGCGGATTGATCGATTCCATCAAGAATTTCAGATTCATTTACCGGTACATTAATGTGGCTTTCAGTTACAGGTAATTTGTCACTTTCATTTGTTTCCATCGTAACAACGTTGGTTTTCTCAACTGAATTAACAGAGGTTGAAAAAGAATCTATATAAATTTCAGAAGGTTGAACACATTCTTCAGAAATAGCTGATGGATTATAAGGGTAAATCCCAGTTTTGCGAAATGCTGCCTGTAAATTTTCAGCACTTAAAACTTTCAAGTAAACCTTACTGGTCAGAGAACAAATATCATAACGTGTTATGCCACATGTATTTTTACAGGTGAGTTTATAACATTCAGAATTGTACATCTTCTGAAATGGTCCAAAGCAAGCTACATTTAAGGGCTG
The DNA here is from genome assembly GCA_963680875.1 of Bathymodiolus brooksi. Classification (NCBI taxonomy): domain Eukaryota; kingdom Metazoa; phylum Mollusca; class Bivalvia; order Mytilida; family Modiolidae; genus Bathymodiolus; species Bathymodiolus brooksi. Next base: position 56,521,409 of record OY804583.1, read on the forward strand.
CAGTACATGCGAAGTGTGTGCTGGAAGAACAAATATTACAATATTGTTTTGCTTGGCCCATTCAATAATATCAACTGCTATATGGGACTTATGTCCATCAAGGATTAATAATAAATGTTGTCCGGGCTCCCTGTGCGGAATGTATTTAATAAAATGTTCCATTAGAAATTTTCTAAATATGTCAGTGTTTTACCATCCGGAGTCGGACATTGATGCATCAGTACCTGGAGCTGCATCTTGTAACAGTTCTGGCAAAAGGCGTTTGCCTGCAAAAACATAATATGGGGGAATGGTTGTTCCTATAGCACTTCCACATCCTAGTATTGTTGTGGTTACTGATTTTCCAGAGGTAACAGAGTTAGGATGGAATTCAGCCCCAGCAACTACTTGTGGAGGAGTGTGATTAAGAGTTATACCTTCTCGTCTACACTAAAAATGAGGTGTGGCTTATCTTCTAAGTTGTATTTTTTAATAACTTTTTGCAGCCTATCAAAGTAACTGGAGATGACTTGATGTGGATTTAGCACGTGACACCTCAAGTGGACGAGGTTTACACACAAGTAGCTCTGGCCATCTCTTAATAAAACGACGAAACCAATTTAATGTTAATGGTTTATTTGGATCACTCTTTCCTAATTACACAGCATAATTTGTAGCAACGTCACAAACCTCCTGTCTAGTATATCCGTAGCCAAGGTTAGCAACAATTCTGGTGTGCTTGACAATTTTTGCCTCTTCATATTGTGACAAAATTGGTGCAGTTCCAGAAGATATAGTCAATTGATATTTTCCCCTTTACGCGATCTCTTAATGTTTGCTCTGGCACAGAAAACAATTTTGCAGCTTTCCAAACAGACATGTTATCATCCTGTACTGCCAATTAAGCATCTGTCAGAGCTGAATGGTCATAGCTACTATAGGACTGTCTAGTAATCTTTTTTTTTCTGAAAATAGATTTAAAGGAGTTTGTTTATTTCTTGTGCAAGTGATAAAGGTACGGGGGTGGGGTTGAAAATCTCAGAAAACATGTTTAGCCCCTCAACACTTTTGTGTGCCTGTCTCAAGTCAGGAACATGTGTCACTGGTTGTCTTTGTTGGATATTGGATAGTTGTTCATTGCTTTTATGTTTTCATATAGTAGGGAAAAGGGGGGGGGGGGGGGTAGAAGCTCGCCATGGTTTGCTATGGGTTTCAGCTCATTTTTCATGGCTGTGCGATGACCTCTTTTTGTACTTATTTTTGCAATATGCTTGTTGTAGGGCATTGTCTTATCGCCCTTTACTCCATATCTCATTTTATTTCAATTGTATTGTCTGTTTATCAAATAAGGGGAACATCTGGTTTACTACAATCTGAACTAATAATACATAATATAATACTGCTGCTATAAACAAATTTAAGTTTCAGTACTTGAGTAAAGAATTTAAAAGTTGGAAAGAAAACAGTTTGGCACTTTTATAGATAACTTATAACTGGTAAAATCAAAAGCTGCTATTTATAGAAAACCATTCATAAAAAAATGGCAGTTAAAAATAATAAGACAACACATGGTGCATTGTTAATTGTAAACATTTTTTACAATAGTCTTGGCCAAAAAAAATTACGTCATACATTCCTTAGATCTCTTTGAAGCAGACGATGTTGTCAGCTTTGTTTGATTTTGTTTCTTTAATATTGTATGGACATCGGAAGCTGATGTTTTCTTAGGAATAGTAGAAAAGCATAAACAATTGACATACTGTTTTGAAATTAATATAAAGATTTACCTGTTTGAACCCCATTCTTGCTTTTGTATCGATAGGAATGTAAGGAATGTAAACAATATTTTGACAGCTGCAAGTCTCGCGAAATACCGTAAATTCCGAGATTTTACTACTTCCGGAAAATCCACGAAAAGTAAACACCCACGAATAGTGAACTCGCTACGATATCCTCCCATTTTATCTTTACAATTCGAGATAAAGCAATCTAATTTTTATAGAGTATACATATATATATATATATATATAATACCTCAGATTTTAAGTTTTTCTCAATTTTGTTAAAATCCGGTCGTATCGTTGGTCTCTTCCAATCATACAGTATTCATAAGATTTTATTACTTGCCCTTGAGTATGAAGGCGTAAGAAAATTTACGAGTTTCAAAATAGGGAAAATGTTATAATATTGATCGTAAATTACTATTTCCAGCCACTAAGTTATGTAATTTGATGTTGTGGAACAAAGTCTGAGTGTACTTTTGACATTTTTTGTGCATATATAGTGACTTTCTGTGATTTTGTGGACGACAAAGGATTGTAAACAACATTCAAGATGGCGAAGGATGGTAAACAAGAATCATTAGATAGATTTCTGACACAAACTCCTAAAAATAACAATAAAAGATCAGATCCATTTAGTCCAGATAACATATCACCATCCCTACTCCAAGTGCAGAAACAAGCCAGATTAAACTCTAGTCCTACCACACCTGAACACCCTAGTAGACTTGCATCCAACTCTGATCCACCACCCTGTTCAGAAGTACAAGAAGTACAAGATGATACAGTTGTTCAGTTGTCGCACGTCGTTTGTGCCACCCTACAAAATCAAAAATTTATGGACCAACTGATACCTATGATAAGTCAGAAAGTCATTGAGTCAATTAAACCCACTCTGAAAAAAATGGTAGATGATAGCCTTCTCCCACACATTGAAAAAATACAAATTGCTCACCATGTAATTAACTTACAAAGAGAAGAAATTGACAAACAAAACACAATTATTCAGACATTACAAGACAAGTTGGACAAAGTCGAGGAAAGGGTTGAAGAACAGGAACAATACAGTAGACGAACAAGTCTGAGATTCAACAATGTCAGAGTTCCAACTAACAGTAATGGTGACATTATCCAACCCATTGATACTGACTCTATTGTCCTCCAAATCTGTAAAAATCAGCTTGGTGTTAAGCTCAATCTTAATGACATAGGCAGATCTCATCCAATAGGTCAATCTAGAGATGGCAAAATCTCAATTATTGTCAGGTTCCTAACCTACAGACAACGAGCAATGGTCTTCAGTAATAAAAAAAAACTCAAAGGAAACAAGGACAAAATATTCATATGTGAAAACCTCACCAAACACAGATATGATATGTTAAAACGTCTGAATACCCATCGAATAAACAACAAAGTTCACTCCTACTGGACTCGTGATGGTTCCATCATTGTGAAGAAGAGCGAACATTCGGGTACTAAAGTTGTTAGGAACCTAGAAGATGTTGACAGACTTGCTCTTGGTTCCCTAAATTAAATTGAAATGATGATTGCTGTTTTATATTTGAACTCACAATGTGAACACTATGCTTTACTGGTAATTTGTCATAAGTACCAATTTGCTTATTTACTTTGTTACCCATTTTGTCCCTTCTTTACATACATTACTCGACCACGTGCATTTGTTTATACATATATACCGCATGTTTACAAACAGTATTCACGCAATCATGGCAATAGTGTATCGTTATTTAAATACATTATATTTTGTATTGGTCATTTAAATTCATCTCGGCCTTCATGCTTCACTGCGCAAATAAATTGCTCTACCTACAAGTTTTTGTATAAAAATATATATTAGTTCGCCTATATATACTTTAGATTTGCCACAAACATCATACAAAGAGTGACATGAAATAAAACTGAAACATAAATAACTCGACCACGTGCATTTGTATACAAATATACAGCAGATTTACAAACATTACACACTCATTATTATGTTGTTATCCAAATATAACAATTTAAATACACTATATATATAATAGTTTGTATTGGTCATTTAAATCCATCTCATCTGTCATGCTCTACTGAGTAACCTAAGAGTTGTTTGTTTATATGAACGCGTTTACATATAAATTTGCCAAAGGAAAAAAAAAGAAAAGAAAAAGAAAAAAAAAGAGGCATGAAAATCAACTGATTTTACACGTATTGCAATATTAATAATGTAAATTTCAACATGTTCTAGATCTGTTGACCACACATTATAAAATGAACCCTGACTTGCCTACTATTTATTAAAAAAAAGAAAAAAAGAAAAAAAAGAAAGACATTTATCTACTGAATATTTTATTTTAGTGATATAAGTCGAATAGCTGTTAGCACATACCCGAGGTCAATGATGCTACAGCTATCCGTCCTATAGCTACATGTATATAGATTTACTTATTTAGTAGATACTATTCATTTGGTTACAAGTAAATAACGCAACCACGTGTATGTGTATACAAGCACAGTCACGTTTACCGTATGTTTATAAACAATCAAGCAATTGTACATTCAATGTCGTATTGGTCATTTAAATCCACCTCACCCAGCACGCTTAACCACATAGCTATTTTTTCTACTTAAAAGAGTATTGTTTTATTCTGAATATATGAACACTTAAATACGCATACATAATAATACCCCCGCTTCTAAAAAAGAGGCATGAAAAACAACGGATAAATCCCAATATACTATGTCAATTACGCATTATAAATGAACCAGTATTTGGCTAAACCTACATGTATTATTTGTTGCTGTTTTCTTTGGAAAAAAACCCCCAAAAGAAAACCAACATTAAATGCAATGTTATCAAAAGTACAATTTACATTCAAGGTGAACTCGATTGAAATTCATGGTTGACCGACCGTAACAATGTAATCATGTAATCAAACGGGACGGTTAACAGTAAACCCGAATTGTTTTCAAAAAGAATATACAAATCGTCCTATTATACAATATGTCTGTGTGTGTATGTGTATTTGTATGAATCTATGCGTATATATATAATGTATGGATATTATTTTTGCATATATATATATATATTTTTTTTTTCTTTGGCATATATATATATATATTTATATATAATATGTAATTCTCTTCTTTTAAATGACGGTGATCTAGTGAATTTAGATCAAACAATATTAATAATTTGAATTACACAATGTACTTAGCAATTTCCCTATTTTTGCTTACTTAAAATTCCATCCATACAAGATCGATGGAAAAAGTTTCCTTTGCATCTTGTATATACATGTATTTTCTTTCCCTTATGTTTTTCACTCGATACCTACAGTGCGACCATTTGAAGTTTATTTTCATGTTTTTCCTGTATTATGACTGTTGTCTACATGTACTAATAAAGCAACCCAATTTTTCTTATGTAATGTTGTTTATTTTTGATAATGGGTAATGATATTGTAGCACATAGAATTGTAATTGGGTTGTTTTATCATAAAATAGGTATGGCTTGTTGTAGAAAAGTTAAACTGATTGTATCTTTCGATTTATATGACATTTTACATTGGTTAATATTATATGTACATGCCTTATGTAGGACTGCGTTGACCAGGTTCAGATCTACATACTCTGTTATCTCATTTAACTTGCTTCTCATCAGCTTATTGTTATTATCTGGCGATGTTGAAATAAACCCTGGCCCAGGAGGCACATCCAATATTGCGAATGAAAATATATTGTCCATCTTCCATTGCAACATTAGAAGTCTCAGAAATAAACTTAATTATATAGCTGATATTATCGAAGAGTTCGATATTGTATTTTTTACTGAGACCCATCTAGATAATCAAGTATTAGACAGCGATATTATTATCGAGGGTTTTGAAACACCAAGTAGGAAAAATAGGGACTCAAGAGGGGGTGGAATTATTACGTATCATAAAAGTTGTGTAAATTTGACTAGGAGGTTGGATTTAGAACATGAACATGTTGAAAGTATGTGGTACGAGCTTAAGACAAAATTACATAATATTTTAATAAATATAAATTACAGATCTGAGAGACAATCTCATATTTATTACTGGCAATATTTTGAGCATATGCTTAAGCAGGCTCATGATGAGAATAATAATATTATCTGTTTGGGAGATATGAACAAAAATTTTCTTGGTAATCTTCCTCATAACGTTAATGACATTCTTGTCATCAACGGATTAGTTAATATAATAAATAAACCTACACATTTCGACGCACGATCAAGTAACACGTCTCTATTGGACCCAATTTTAATTACCGATTCAATACCGGTTATTGATTGTGATACAATACCTATTGACAGGGAAATAAGTGACCATGACGGCACTTATGTCAGTATAGACTGTGGCTATTGTAACAGGAAAACCTTTCAGCGTACCATCTGGGATTATAAGAGGGGGGACTATTTACTTATGAAAAACAAAATAATTGAAACAGACTGGGAAAACGTGATTGATGCAGAAATTGATATTAACTCGGCATGTTCAAACTTTACTAAAACATTTCTTAATATAGCAAAAACGTGCATTCCTACAAGGGAGGTAACTATTCGTAGTGATGATAAAGTTTGGTTCGATTCGGATTTACGGCGTGAATCGCGTAAACGCGACAGACTACGGCAAATATTTTTAAGGACGAAAACGGAAACAGCCGAAAAAAAATTTAAAACACAAAGAAACAAATTTAATAACTTAAAGAAACAGGCGAAACAACGGTTTTACGATAATATTAACGAACATCTTGATGATCTCAAAACAGTAAATAGCAAAATGTATTGGAAAACAATTCACATGTTACTTAAAAATGACCGCTCTACGAATGAGTTACCTCCACTTCATGATCCATTCAATAATTTTAATTTGGCATATGATGCCACTCAGAAATCCAATGTTTTGAACAAATATTTTTGCTCGATTACCAAGTTGAACGACGATGATGCTGTCTTGCCAGATTTTCATGACAGATGTGAAAATATTATATCCCAAGTTATCGTTACTGAACAAGAAGTAATCGATATGTTATGTACTCTTAATGCTAATAAAGCTGTTGGTCCCGATATAATTAGTAATAGGATGTTGGTGTCTGTAAAGGAGGAGATATCGAAACCATTGTGTAGTTTATTTAATAAATCCTTACGTGAAAAAGTATTTCCATCGGACTGGAAAATCGCCCATGTAATCCCTTTGTTTAAAAATGGGGACAAATCTTTACCGTCTAACTATAGACCTATTTCTTTACTTTCTTGTGTAAGTAAGGTGCTGGAAAAAATAATTTTCAAGCATGTGTTTAATCACCTACTTGAAAATAAACTATTATACAAGTTCCAGTCGGGATTTATACCAGGTCACTCTACAAGTCATCAACTAATAGAGTTGTATCATACAATATTACTTGCATTAGAGGCAAAACAAGTGACCAGCGTTACATTTGCTGATATAAGCAAAGCATTTGATACAGTTTGGGTAAAAGCACTTTTATATAAACTTGGCAAATATGGTATTAAAGGTGATCTGCTTTGTTGGTTAAAAAGTTATTTTTCTAACCGTACTCAAAGGGTTATGATAAAAGATGCTTTATCCGGGATTGGTCATTTGCATGCGGGTATGCCTCAGGGGTCAGTATTGGGCCCTTTAATGTTCTTGATCTTCATAAACGATATTACTGATGAGATAGTAGGTCTAGGTCGTCTTTTTGCTGATGACACGTCTATTGGACATATAGCACAAGATGAAAGCACACTAAGAAATATGATTAATACAGATCTGAATCACCTGAAAAAATGGTCAAGCAGGTGGTTATTAAAGTTTAATCCCACCAAAACTGAAATTATTATTTTTAATGTCAATGGGGTTGAATGTAATTTAACATTTAATTTTGACCAAACAACTATTGATCCAGTACATACACACAAACATTTAGGGATTGTATTCAGCAGCGACTGTAAGTGGAATAAGCACATAGACAAATTAATTGAATCAGCTTCGAAACAACTTAATGTACTCAGAAAATTAAAATACCGTCTTAACAGAAATTACTTAGAAAAAATTTATTTAACATTTATTAGACCTGTATTGGAATATGCATCTGAAGTGTGGGATAATTGTGGACAAACAAATTCGGACAGATTAGAAAAAGTACAACTTGAAGCTGCGCGTATTGTTACGGGATTACCATCGTTTGCCAGTATACATTCTATTTATATCGAGACGGGGTGGGAAAAGTTGAAAACTAGAAGGGAGGTAAGAAAATTGGTGCTATTTTATAAAATCGTCAACGGTCAAGTACCTGATTATTTAACAGAATTAGTACCACCTACAGTCGCTGACACTAATAATTATAATTTAAGGAACAGACTAAATATTTCACAACCATCATACCGATTATCTACATATCAACAGTCTTATTTTCCCACTACGATTAAATTATGGAACACTCTAGATCTGAACCTTCGTCAACTGCCGACACTCCCGTCTTTTAAATCCAAATTGCAACAAAAATATTTTCAACCGAAAACTGTACCTTCTTACTTTTCTTTTGGAGACCGATATCTTAGTGTATTGCATGCTAGGCTTAGAAATAAATGTAGTTCTCTGAACAGCGATTTATTTAAATCGAAGTTGGTGCCTAGTGCTTCTTGTTCATGTGGATATAAAAACGAATGTTCCGAGCATTTTCTATTATATTGTAATAAATTCAATTTACTTAGAAATAACATGATCATTGAACTAAATATGCTTGATATGGGGGGTCTACCGGTAAATATCGATATTTTGTTATTTGGAAATGATGACCTGTCTGTAGAAATAAACACGTTTATATTTTCATGTGTACAAAAATACATAAAAGATACACGGCGTTTCGCTTGAACTAACAAGTCAACATGTATAACGTTATTGACAATTGTCAACATTATGTACTTCTACATGTATGTATATTCTTTTCTTGGTCGCGCTGTGGGGTATTGATTGATTGACGTGTCTAAGGTCGATGAAATATACATGTGTTATTCAGTTCAAATTGTACTTACCTATGCAAGATCTCCATGAATTAATTAAATCCCAACATATAAACTATGTCTAATCGTAATACGATCCAAGTATGGAACACACATACACCACGTGTTTAAGAATGGTCTTTGAGGTATGCTCGACTTGCCATATATTATACCTTAGCACACAGTATGTTTCATCGACCTTTGAAATTTGCATTTTTCGTTCTATTGTATTTTTTATTTTTTTTTGTTCGTCTTCATATTCTGAACAAATATGTTATTATTATGTAATTAATGCTGTTCTGACTATATGTAAATTGATGTAACTAGCGGAGAAGACATTTCTAAGTTGTAAAACTTGTGTCTGATCCATTTGTTGTTATTACGAACAATAAAATAAGTTTAAATCATAAGATTTGTTGATTATGAAATACCAAACGTTAAAATCATGGATCCATCCCACCAGCATATATTTTTAATTAAACCTAATTAGTATATGACTTCAGATAATGTCTTATCTGATTGGCTGATATCCCTAGTAACGATCTTTGATATAACATTTATTCACCTCGCACGACATCTTCCACAAAGCTAAACGAAAGAAAACGTTGTGATAAATGCTTATTTTAAGGATGGAAGAAACATATAAAATGAATCATAAAATAAAACAATTAATGACTTTCAATTCGATGGATACCAGGCCTCAGTAAATATAATATTATTGGGTTAATAAATCCTTGTATCCACCTCATTAATTGTATAATATGTCAAATATTATTATTGCTTGTGGCTCCTTCTCCCATCATGTTGTAACTGATAATAGATTTAAAAAAAACTTGAAGATTGAAACCATAAAATAACAGAACATGATAATTAGTTTAACTTTCTACAATTTACAACAATAAGATAATTAAAGTAGATTTGTGTTACAATTACCAGAATGGTCTTTTCTTGTGCTAATTATGATATCATCATATTTCTCCCGAAATGCCGTCTCTTGTTGCATGTCGTTTGAAGAGCATTAAAACTTTAGTGTTGCATTAATTTGTTATTGATATAAAATCCGGAAGCTGTAGTGAAATAAAACGAAATGGAACTCTTAATAAATACGATGAAACCATTGATTATTTAAGATAATTTGAAAACACGCTATAAAACAAAGTATCAATTGCGTAACATTTAGAATAATCGGTAATCCCTGGTCGGGTCCAACCTAAAACAATCGACAAAACGATATAAAACATATCGTACCAAAATGTGTAATAGTTTGATTGATCAGAGCGAATCGGACGAACGTGGGGGCGATCCCTGGTCGGCTAAACCATAGGACAATCTCGAAAATACGAAATAAAATAAACTGTGTCAACGATCGGGTAACGCTTTGGATGATCAACACGATGTGGAAGATCGACAGTTCGAGTGTAACGGTGTGGATGCTGAATGGGGTGCAGAAGATCGACAGTTCGATTCCTGGTACAATCGAAATCGTGAGAGAAAAAACTGATGTATTGATCGTTTATTTGTTGCTTAACGTCGAGAGGCAAATAGCTTTCGCATATTTACCGAAAAAACATATCAATTTAATGCACAAGATGTGCATTTATTCAGTGGTACTCGGTTTTAAGCATCTGAAAAACTATTTTGACTCACTATTTCAACAATCTGATATAATTATCTTTATCAGATCATATTTTGCTCAACAAGACCTTTTTGTAAATTTCGAAAAAGACTTGTAACGGCTGTCTAAGAGTTTCGTACCCACCAAACTATCCCATTTTTCCAGTGACAGTCAAAGGTATCCTGGTTGTCCAATTCCCCTTATTTCAGTGTAGTTTTTAAATACTGTTGAAACTAAGGAAATATTCGCAGTTGGGCGTTAGGCATTCAAATAGAGATTAGCACATGAACTTTTTTCATATCAGCCCTAGGTCCTGAAATATCAGCCAGAGAAACGGTAACCTCGAGGTCTGATGAGGGATCTGATATGAAGAAGGCTATGTTGTGATATTTTTTATCGTATACTTGGCACAAGAAGAGATTTCGGTGTATAAGTATATCTTATATTTCCTAGAAAAAATTGTGACAAGTCTGCTTCATACAATGTGCGTATAATAGACCTATTTAAATTGGATATCTATGTTTTTGCTACAGCTAGCGATATCTTACCAAAAATATACTAATTTTATTACTACATGAAATAGATTAGAATAAAGTTTGATTAATGTTTCATGAGGTTATACATAGACATGTATCTCAATTTTCACCAAACAGTATCGTTAATTAAAAATTGCATTAACAAGATGTGTTGTTACGTACATTGTTATTAAGTTATGTAACTTCAAATGATATTTTAATTAACATAGTACGTTTTTAATGAATAAAATAACCTTAATTAGAACATTTATAATTATGTAAAGTATGTCAGTTCTTTCAAGATTTACGGATTCTGATTACCCCTTTGTCATCTTCAAACTCCTCGAATGTTATTTTTAATCAATAAAGAAAACCTCATCAATAATTATAATGTATGTCAGTCTCTTCAAAATTTTATGTTATTTTTATGATGCACTCATATTATAACCCCGTCAAATGAAAACATGTTTAATCACCGGTTGTTGTTTTTTATCATAAATTGGCATGGCTACATTTTACATAAATCTACAATCCCTAAATAATGTAATTATTGATAAAACTAAGGTACTCCTCCCTCCTGCCTTATGTCCCATCGTTGATGAAGAGGATAAGTAACTTCTCCCTCAGACATATGTGAGCTTAGCCGATTTTGGCTATCCTGGTTAGGATCTTTGTTTTTATTGCTCCATAAAACTAATAATTATGTGGCTTTCTGATCTGTCGATTTTGAGCGTACATGATGAGGGTTATTCGTTGTTTGTTCTTTTGTACTTTTTCTTTTGGCCATTGTGTTGTCTGTTCTTCTTCGATATACGGATTCTGATTGCCCCTTTGGTATCTTCAAACTCTTCTTATTCCAGAATTGCGTCGCGCGCACTAAATTTGATACATGTTCCTATGTTTTGATTAAATCTGTTTTATTCATTTTTAATTTTTGCTGGAAAACCCAACTTTCGTTTGAATAATATTGCAGTATATATGGACACAAAATAGTTGTGATTGATTTCTTGTTGAACGTCAAGAGCGTTATGCTTCAACTAAACGTATTACGATTGATTTGAATGTTATTTAGCGTCATAATTTAGGGGCAAATATTGTATGCATATTCAGGAGGAGACCAAGTCATTAAAACACTACAGACTAATACTATAAGGAGGAAATTGGACAAGCGGATAACGACCTTCGATTGCCACTGGAAAAGTCCAGAGAGCCGGATAGGAAGTAAATAATAAGTCTTCTGTAGCGGTTATAATGCACCTACTCCTTCTCTCGAACTCAAATGTTACACAAGTTGGATCCGTCGTGTTATACTCTTGATAACAATCCGATGGTAAGTAATGAAGAGTAAAGAATTGTTATTTGAACCTGTCTGTCTTTCGCCTAATCAAATTGATGTATAAATCACAAAGGCCCATAAATCCTTCGAATGATTTGTTAATGTTTTACCGAAGAACAGCCAACATTCTGGATTCGTTTACACAATACATACAATTATTCAAATATTAAATAGCATAATAATACAAATGCACGATCGGAAATTTAGTTTGCAAATATCTTACTTGCATGTTTTTGTAACTTCTGGGCTATGAGCAATATATATATACGTAATTCGGCACTATTATATTAAACTAGAAAAAAAATGTTGAGTTAAACTTGTCTATCTTTCTCCCAATCCATTTGATCTTTGTTTCCCGCAGGATCATGAAAATTAGGATTGTTGTGTGTCTTGTTCTCTGAAGAACAGCTCGATATTCAGCATTCATTTATATAAGAAATACAATTATGCAAATATTACATAGTATATATTATCAGAAATTCAGTTTATCTAATCCTGAACTGCATTATTACAAACGTATACATTCTTCCTATTACATTATATATTGATATCTGAGGTCATTGAACTATTATTTTGATTTCCCCGCTGCTAGAAAACGTTATTAATGCTAAGAAAAGTTTGAAGATCGAGTAACACGAACCCCACTAAAAACCGAGTGAATTCACCTGCTCCGGAAGGGTAAGCAGTTCCTCCTCCACTATTGACTCCCGTCGTGTTAATCTAGTTACAAACCCGGTGATGAATCACGAATGAGGAAAGGACCGGGAAGTGTTTAAGATAAGTGGAAGATATCCGTGGTCATGTGTGACACAAGCAAACTTGAAACAAACTATCATATACTCTAGGCTGCATCCTGCATCTTTATTCATTCCTAACACAACAATGGTATACTTTCTTGGTCGTTTGTTTAATTTGTAACCAAGTATGATGTCGAATCGTCACAATATTGACGGGTGCCACTAGTGGAGCAGGTACTGAATACCCTTCCGGAGCCCCTGAGTTCACCCCGGCTTTTAGTGTGGTTCGTGTTATACTCGATCTTTAGTTTTATGTGTATGTTTTGTTGATCGTTGTTTGTCATTTTGTCCTTTTGCCTTTGGCCATTGTGTTGTTTGTCCTTCGATTTATGAATTCTGTTTACCCCTTTGGTGTCTTCTATTTACGGCTTCTGATTACCCCTTTAGTATCTTTTGGCCATTGTGTTGCTTGTTCTGATTTATGAATTCTGTTTACCCCTTTGGTATCTTCAAACTCTTCTTATCTTTCTTAATTCTTTAAATCGTGTGGATTACAGTTTAGATAATAAGTTTGTCTGGTATCAAGGACCTTTATATTTTCGCTTCACAAGAAAAAAAACCAACATAATAATTCAACCTTGGAATGAGCGTTATCGAATTGCCACGAATTCAATATGTTCCCATATTCCCTATATTCAGGCGAGGTGTACTCGATACAACATTATGTGATAAAGTTTGTCAGTGATTTGAGACAGGTCGGTGGTGTAACTGAAATATCGTTGAAAGTGGCGTTAAGCACCATAACTCTATTCCCTATTTTTGAAATGATTTTCTGATAAACATTAATTTCATACAATCCTCTGGGAAATGTAGCTTCACTCGGACATTTTATCTTGATTCCGAACCAAGCAGTCTGTGTTCTTACTCGTTCATACTACGTGCTTAGCAGAGACAACACATAACAATTTTATTGTGTTTTTGGTTGATCTGATCGATGGTTGTGCCCACGATCTACCGCAGTCTAGGCTAGAAAACTAACTAATACACCACCGATTCAGTTTATTATATTTTGAAAAACTGTATATGGAAACCGTTATTAAAAGGTCGTAACTATAATAGCTTCATGAGAAAATTAACGTAGCATCTTAATGGTACATCAACATATAATAAACAGAGTAAAGAAATTTGAAAGTAATTATAAATTGTTACATCATAATTGTTTTCTCATATTCAATTTATATCAAGGCATCTCCAATAATACAATATTAACATGGAAAATTAATTAATCAGTCTAATAATAAACTGTTTTATATCCGTTTCCAGTTTTAATGTCTTCTATGTTCAGACATGTGGTACTAAAATGGATTTTGAAGACGGCATGTTTCTGTGGAATGACAGCTGATTGAGCAATATGCTAAATGTTTTGAGCGTAGACCGAATACATGGTATTACGGATTGTTTAAAGACACAGAAGGTGTAATCAGATGCCGTAAATCCAAGGACAGAAACAATACAATTTCAAAAAAGTACAAACTATGGTCTACGAAAGACATAAAACTACAGTTTAAGCTGCATTGTCCCCTCTAAAAGACAAGAGTGAATTCAGGTGCTACGGAAGGGTTGGCAGTGGTATATAGTTTACACTATTAGGAGTTGGATTCAGTAAGGCGACACTGATTACACAAGTAATGTTATCTAGTAATAGTGGACATAGACCAGGATAATGCGTCGGTTAGCAAACATTAAATGATTAAACAGGAGACAGAGACATTAAAATTATTTGACTTTCAAATCTTTTGAGCTCGAGTGTACCTAATGAAGGTTAATCCTGAAACTCGTCGTGTGCATTAAATTATATATCTACGTTTGTATTATTAGTCACGCCAAAAGAGAGTTTACAATGCCATCTGTAGCGTCTCATTGGTAGATCAAATTAAATTTTCTTCAATCAACGTTTATGTGGAATAATGGTTGTCATACACGTACTTGACTGTTTATGAATGCGTATAATTGCAAAGTTAGCATTTCCCTCATTTATAAATATCGTTTGGCCTAGAGTGTCTCGGAAAGGCCCATCTAAACCGCAGTGGTAACAGGCTTAACCGAATGTGGGTTGGGATTGATTTTGATCTAGATTTGTGTCTCTAAATTCTGAGTAGATCTGATAGGACAATGATGGCATGTCTTGGAAATCTATATCTTGCAATCCACTCGCCGTCAGATAATAAATGTACCTAAATTGTGCAAACGTTCACGAAAATGCGCTAACAGTGAATTGCTCTGTCATTTAAGCGAAAGCGTGATTATAGCGGCAATCTTAGTTTTTTTCACCTACGATAAAAGATGAGAGAAATGTATCTCTCAAGTTAAAAATTCCACACGAGAGCGTATTACTTAATACTCGCAAAGTTGACGACAATTTTTAGACTTAAGATGTTCGTAGGCTTTTTTGTGTGAAACCCTACATAATCTTAGTTTTACACAAACGTAAATATCGCATTTAGTTCACGCGATGCGTTTTGTGAATAACCTTTATCAGGTACGCTCATAATCAAAATAATTTTATTAGATTAATTGATTGTATTTGGGAACCAAAGGATCCAAGGTCGGCTAAGGTAAATTATGCATGAAGGCGGAGAAACATAGTTTTACAATATTTAAGAATTGTAGATTGCAATAAACACCAAAACCCTAACCCCCTATATCTAATAATGATGAGTCCAGGGCTCGCCTAGACGAGATGGAAGTGACTGCATTTAATGTGATTTTTTTTTTTTTTTATTTTACAAATCCGTTTGACAATTAAAATATTTACTGTACTGTTTAAACATTTTAATCGTTTACATTTCCATATTTACATTAATTCTTATATTATTAATTATAAGAAACAATACAAAAATATAACTGAATACGACCCTGTCCGAAGTGGCAAATGCACAAAAAAAATCAGCGTTGCGACGTTGTTGTAAGGAACGCGTCATAATCTTGATCTTTATACATATTATATTTTTCGTGACGCTACTGTAACGCTTAGTTTATCAAGAGAGTCAGTAGAAAGGGAGGGAAAGGCTAACGAAGAATTCTTATCTCATGAAGGTTTTAGATCATATCTAATATGACTTGTTACTGTTATTTACATCTGGGTAACCATATGCAAACATTCTTAAAAAAAAGTTTCAAAGATCTACATTTAAAACTGTGGAAGTAGTTGATTATATCGTCTGCTGAACTGAATATTGGAAAATTGGAAAGTTCAAATAGCTTACACAATTTTTATTTTTATATGTAAAATTAGTATTTACCAGCACTGAAATATCACATGTACTTCCTCAATATGTCCCTAGCTACTGTGTATAGGTTTGAAATCATTTAGTTGTCAACTGTAGGCGGTGTTGATGGTGACCGCTCGATAGTCCGAATGTTCATTAGTCCGAAGGTCCGTTAGTCTTGTTTTTCGACCAAACGATAGGTATCGAAAAGTGTTGAATTGATTTAATATTCAGTCCTTTATAAAATTAAGTAAGAGAAGCAAGATACTCGTATTCACATCCTGACTAAGCAGTGGCCTATCCAGGTGGGTTGTAGGCTGTAGGTTGCTAGCAAAATAAATGTGTAATCGGCAAATATAGGTAAAGCTTAAAACATTTTGTAGAAAACACGCCAAAAATTGCACCAAACCCCTGTTTTGTAATTATGGATCCAGGCGTGCTAAGTTTAAAAAACGGGAAAAAAACGCGTCGTCTCTGAGATATATGGAAATAATTCAGAGTTATGGGACTTCATTCGTCAAATTAAAGGCGATTTTTCACATGACACACTCTAGCTTGAAAACCCCTTAGACAGTTCACTTCAAACTTTACATCAAAATTATGATCTTTACATTTCCAAATTTTGGAATATAAACGGGATAGAAACATTGGAAGAATTTTGGTCCACAATTACATATGTTGTAAAAACATTTGTGTAAGATTTTGATGGTTACATGTACTAGTACATGATAGAAATACATGTATCAACAGATGTGTTGGTTTACATTCAAGTTACTGTCCGTGCATGCTTCATTATCCCTGGCAATACAAAGACTTTTCATTGAAGTTGCATATAAAAGATTTTGTCGAGATTTCAAGAACATCGTGTACAATCTTGACCGAAAAAACTACTTCTTGATCAATTTTTCACTTATTTAAAATTACACACCAGATACATAAAATATAGTGTTTCTTGGACTGCCTTTTTTTCATCATTGTCAAAGTATTCTGACTTCTGGCTTCTGATGTTACATTATACATATATATTTACGCAAATTGTGGTTGTTTAGGAGTTTTTTTTTATTTTTCGTTATACAGGTATTAGTAATTTCTTGATTGGTAACCGCCTCGGTGGTCTAGTGGTAGTGCGCTCGAGTGCGAGAGGTCGTGGGTTCGATCCCCGGCCGAGTCATACCGAAGACTTTAAAATTGGTAGTCGCTGCTTCTCCACCAAGCGCGCGTAGTGACGACTGGTTGGTTCGGTGTCAGAATAATGTGTCCGAGTGGGGGTGCCATATCTTCCTGCGGGCTGTTGCTTCTGTAGCACATTAAAAGTCGGATCAGCGTGTCGGTCTAGTACACAGGGTCTGTTCGATTGATTAAACGTTATCCTCCTGAAATGCATGAAGTATCTGCCAATGGACGTTAAACTACAATCAATCAATCAATCAATCTTCATCGGTTTCCAACTTAACTAATCACCAGGCGAGCAACGTTGGTTCATTACAGGCTCATTTTCCACGTTCCCCGACATGTAACAAAATTACCTTCTAGAACCAGAACAAAGACAGTACTGTATAATTAATCTTTCTTGGAGTAAAGAACGCTCTTTTAAGTTATGTAGATTATTCACACAAGAAAAATTTAAATTGGAACCATGAAAATACAATGTAACTGAATATACACCAGAAAAAAATGTCACACTAAGCAGGAAACTCATTAAGCATTGACCTGGAGCTATACTTAATAGCACATACATTTAAGAGAGGATGAGAGGGTGACACGAGGTTTCAGTCACGGGGTATGTTCTGTCTTCAAGAACGTTATTGATGGTTCGGCACTGAAACATATTAAATAAAAATGATAACTGTACACACACTTGTTTTGAATTGAACAGTACTATCGTTGTCATGACATCTTGAGGGTTAATAATTCCTTAGATTAGGATATTAACGCCCACTTTATGATAAACAAGATTGCTAGACGTAGCTGTATGTCCCCCGCCAAGGCACATTGCCAGAAAATAACTAAGTCCCACAACTCCTAAGAATGTCGAATCAATATGGTGGTATAATATGCACAGCTACAAATCATGTGTAACAATCCTGCAAAGTTACATCAAAATTGATCGAGCGGTTTCAGAGGAGTTACGTTCCCAAGTTTTCCTCATAGTCCACCATAGTGAAAAATGTTAAAGTCTCATAACTCCTACAAAATATGTCAAATCAAAATGGCGGTATAGTATACACATCTACATATCATGTGCAACAATCCTGCAAAGTTTCATCAAAATCGATCAAGCGTTTTTAGAGGAGATGTGTTCACAAAGTTATTCGGACGGAAGGACGGACGGACGAACGCATCTACCATTACTATGTCACTCCGTCGCTTCGCGGCGGGGGACAAAAAGGGTATACGGGTTGAATATATATACGTTTATTCAAACCAGAAATAACAGAGTTCAAACGTATGGGTGGCCGACATTAGGACAAACGGACCTTCGGACTAACGCCACGGAACCGGTGTTGATTATACACACCTGACCAGTTACCGATAATTTTATATGGTTTTCCTTTTTGGAGTTACATAAGCAGAAGAGAGAATTCGAAATCCTTGTGACGTTATTATGGGGTGTACTTGTTCTACATGACATAAAATCGCCAAATCGGACTGACACTATCCTGGCGTTACCAAATTTCGATAACGTAACAACTTATTGGCTTATGTCACGCTTCCCGTAAAAATTGTTGTATGAAATACTTTAATAAACTTAAATTACTAATATAGTTGCTTAACTGTACAAAAAAGAAGAAACATCCGATAAACAGTTCGACTGGTGTCAATATTCTGAAGTGTGTTGTTGTTTTTATCTGAAAGAAAATGGCGTATCCTAATTTCGATAGGGGAGATAATTTCAACTCATTCGGCCCAAAACAATGTCGTCCCCGATATATCTCTGCCCAAAAATGTCGACACTAATTACGAAGTTCGAAGATACTGTCTGTGAAGTATATATTTTTTCAATTTTTTTTTTCTCTCAAAAATTGCAGACTGCTAGAAATGTAGAAAAATGAAATATTTTATGAAGCCTCAAGATGACCTTTGATTGTAGCATCGTGTTATGGGTTTTCGTACTATTATCGATTTTCCGATATAGCGATTAACAGTGTTAACCCTTCATTCATATGACGATTGGAATTTTCAAAGAATGGCTAGTTAAATATTTCTTTGTACATAAGATTGTTTTTAAAGCCATTCTTGTATTTTAATATACTCTCGATTATCTGGCAACTTTTGCTGTCAGTAAAATGGCGTCATCTGTTTTCGTATGAAGTAAAAACAGGGCCGATATACGGGATGGAAACGAATATAAAATTGTTGGTTTTAAAATTTCATGGTTCTAGCCAAATCATACTACATATAAATAAAATAACAGAATGTTTGAAAATGACCACTCTCAAAATTGTGTTTACTTTTGATATTTTTTAAGTGCTGAAAACCACAATGCACTGCAAAATGACATGTATTTTATATAAGAAACAGGCACATTTCAGTCGGCTCTTTTGTTTACAAATACGATCAGTGACCCCATGACAGGAAGCGCCGGTGTCTGAGAGGCAGACGACATAGTTCAATTTTATATAGCCCTTCTGGATTTTTTTCCAGCTACTTTGTAAATGAAGTAAATTTTTAGCATTACAAAAAGTATGGTTCAGTAGGTAGGTTCACTGTTTTTGGTACTTACGTCTTTAAAAGCAAACTTTAACATGTTTTACAGATGTCACGTTGTAGTCCTATTTACGTTCCATAAATAGAAACCGGAAGACACGTCAAAAATAATGCGTGCGCTGTGGAAATCAAAATAAAATGAATGATACGAAAACACATACCATGACGAATAGTTGATACAATTCGAGATTTTTTTAATGGAAAAAAATTAATTTAAAAAAAAATAAATATACAGACATAAATTTACAAGAAAATCATAGATTTAATTAGTTTTCCATTGCTAGCACTTTATTCTCACTTTGTAAGTTGCCATTTTTAAAGACGCACCTGAACGTCATTTGAACAATTTCATAATATGACACCTTTGGCTTTCCATGCTTTTTATTTTTGGACAAGGATTCCACTATGTTCTATTTTTAGAATATATTAGCGTAGATGCAGACGATCAAGAGAGTGACAGTTCAGTGGATTCTAATTAAGTTTTCATGAGGAAAATCAACGTTTTTTTCGGTCAAATCAAAATGGTATTAGTGAAAACATAGTCTAGGATGAATAAAAATGATTTACTCACCTCCCTAAAAGACATTTTCTCGATTTGTGTTTACTTGTGGTAGACGTCAACACTAGGTCGTTCTATATCGAGAAGTTCCGGGTGATTACGTCACCAGTATCCGAATGCGACACTAACAATACGGACCTATCGAAGTTAGGCTCTTGTCGAATTTCGGATACTGCACAATATACCAGTGTTCGATAGTGAAAAATAAACCAACTTTTTGTATATGAACTTAATCTAATGATTTTCTTTGTCAAAAATATTCATTTGTCTGATATTTACAACAAAATATGTACTACAGTGTATAAAGATGACCGTACCCAGAGTGTGCAAACCGGAAACATCAGATGAAGTCGAAATTTCTTACACTATCAAAATGGCATCTCAAGAGGATTCAGAAGAAAATTAATGGATGAACATGTTATTGCTAATTCACCGTGTACTTGTAAACGAATAGCTTTTCCTCCAACCGCTATTCCACAATAATGGGAGTCATTACCCCTGTACATACTATTATCCAAATGTGTACTTTCTTCAAGTCGTCAAAAATGTCTCAATTGCGCAAAAGAATTGTCCATATATGGCCGTTGTTCTACATATGTAACCGCCCCGGTTGTGTAATGGTTAGCGTGCTCGTCTCGAATGCTGTAGATCGTTGGTTTGACACGATCTATAACTGGTAATTGTTTCTTCTTCGCTAGGCACGTAACATTAAGTAGAAAGAGCCAAAACTGGCTGGCTCGGAATCAGGATAATGTGTAGTGGGGCGGGGTGACATGTCTATCCGGGGACTGTTGTTCCAGTGAACTAGCAGTAATAAAATCCAACGAAACGTGTTAGTCTAGTACAAGCGCACCTCGTCATCATCATCGCATTGAAAAGTAGCTTGTTCCCGTATTGGATTAGCTGATAAATTGCTGAATTGGCGTTGGATAACAATCACTCACTCAGACTCATAAACCGCTGAGTTATCGTTAAGCTACAATTATTCACTCACTCACTCCTTTATGGTTATGGTACAATAATGTAATATACATATTTAGTGAAGCAATTCTGAAATACCATTGATACTAGTATGCTGTGACAAATGTCTCGTATTCTCTTTCTGAAAATATATTCCTTGTACATGAAAGATTGGACCACCAATATCTTTTTTTTTTCAGAAGAAATGTTCAGCTAACAAGTTACAAACAGCACAGCGCTTTTGTTTGTTCAGCACTTTTATGTGATTTTCCATTAAAAAACCTAAAACAAGAAGCTTATGAATCACGAAAAGGTGTAAATAATTTATTTATTATTAAAATACCAGATTTCAGAATTGCAGCTCGAATTTAATGTGTCATACATACCATTCTGGCGCTTTTATCGACTTCGTCTGGTGCGCGCGGTTCTTTTTAGTTCTACCGAAAGGAAATCCCATTGGTCTTCTTTTTTTGCCATTACGCTTTACACATGTATCACCCATTTCGTCAATAATATTCAGAACAGTATTCCGAAATGCAACGTACACAGTAGAGTATTCCCGGAAGAAATATTACACACACCTGACCAGTTGCCGATAATTTTATATGGTTTTTCTTTTTGGAGTTACATAAGCAGAAGAAAGAATCCGGAATCCTTGTGACGTTATTATGGGGTGTGCTTGTTTTACATGATCTATAACTGGTAATTGTTACTTCTCCGCTAGGCACGCAACATTAAGTAGAAAGAGCCAAGGCTGGCTGGCTCGGAATCAGGATAATGTGTCAGAGTGGGGCGGGGTGACATGTCTATCCGGGGACTGTTGTTCCAGTGAGCTAGCAGTATTAAAATCCAACTAAACGTGTTAGTATAGTACAAAGCGCACCTCGTCATCATCATCTCGTTGCAAATTAGCTTGTTCCCGTCTTGGTTTAGCTGATAAATTGCTGAATTGGCGTTGGATAACAATCACTCACTCACACTCATAAACCGCTGAGTTATCTTTAATCTACAATTACTCACTCACTCCTTTATGGTTATGGTACAATAATGTAATATAAATATTTAGTGAAACAATTCTGAAATACCATTGATACTAGTATGCTGTGACAAATGTCTCGTATTCTCTTTGTGAAAATAGATTCTTTGTACATGAAAGATTGGACCACCAATATCTTTTTTTTTTCAGAAGAAATGTTCAGCTAACGAGTTCCAAATAGTACAGCCCTTTTTGTTGTTGAGCGCTTTTATGTGATTTTCCATTAAATAACCTAAAACAAGAAGCTTATGAATCACGAAAAAGTGTAAATAATTTATTTATTTATTATTAAAATACCAGATTTCAGAATTGTAGCTCGAATTTAATGTGTCATACATACCATTCTGGCGCTTTTATCGACTACGTCTGGTGCGACGCGGTTCTTTTTAGTTCTACCGAAAAGAAATCCCATTGGTCTTCTTTTTTTGCCATTACGCTTTTCACATGTATCACCCATTTCGTCAATAATATTCAGAACAGTATTCCGAAATGCAACGCCCACAGTAGAGTATTCCCGGAAGAAAGATTAGACACACCTGACTAGTTGCCTATAGTTTTATATGTTTTTTCTTTTTCGAGTTACATAAGCAAAAGAGAGAATCCGAAATCATTGTGACGTTATTATGAGGTGTGCTTGTTTTACATGACATACAATCGCCAAATCGGACCGACACTATACCAGTGCTCGATAGTGAAAATAAACCAACTTTTTTATATGAACTTAGTCTAATGATATTCTTTGTCAAAAGTATTCATTTTTCTGATATTTACAACAAAAAATGTACTACAGTGTATAAAGATGACCGTACCCAGAGTGTGTAAACCAGAAAAATCAGATGCAGTCGAAATTTCTTAAACAGTCAAAATGGCGTCTCAAGAGGATTCAAAAGAAAATTCATGAATGAACATGTTAGTGCTAATTCATCGTGTACTGGTAAGCGAATAGCTTTTCCTCCAACCGCCATTCCACAATAATGGAAGTTATTACCCCTGTACATACTATTATCCAAATTTGTACTTTGTTCAGGTCGTCAAATATGTCTCAATTACGCCAAAAAATTGTCCATATATGGCCGTTGTTCTACAAATGTAACCACCCCGGTTGTGTAATGGTTAGCGTTCTCGTCTTGAATGCGGTAGATCGTTGGTTTGACACGATCTATAACTGGTAATTGTTTCTTCTGTGCTAGGCACACAACATTAAGTAGAAAGAGCCAAGGCTGGCTGGCTCGGAATCAGGATAATGTGTCCGAGTGGGGCGGGGTGACATGTCTATCCGGGGACTGTTGTTCCAGTGAGCTAGCTGTATTAAAATCCAACTAAGCGTGTTAGTCTAGTACAAAGCGCACATCGTCATCATCATCTCATTGAAAGTTAGTTTGTTCCCGTCTTGGTTTAGCTGATAAATTGCTGAATTGGCGTTATATAACAATCGCTCACTCAGACTCATAAACCGCTGAGTTATCGTTAAGCTACAATTACTCACTCACTCCTTTATGGTTATGGTACACTAATGTAATATAAATATTTAGTGAAACAATTCTGAAATACCATTGATATTAGTGTGCTGTGACAAATGTCTCGTATTCTCTTTGTGAACATAGATTCTTTGTAGAGGAAAGATATTTCTTCTTTTTTTCAGAAGAAATGTTCAGCTAACAAGTTACAAACAGTACAGTGCTTTTGTTTGTTGAGCGCTTTTATGTGATTTTCCATTAACAAACCCAAAACAAGAAGCTTATGAATCACGAAAAGGTGTAAATGATTGATTTATATATTATTAAAATACAAGATTTCAGAATTGCATCTCGAATTTAATGTGTCATACATACCATTCTGGCGCTTTTATCGACTTCGTTTGGTGCGACGCGGTTCTTTTTAGTTCTACCGAAAAGAAATCCCATTGGTCTTCTTTGTTTGCCATTGCGCTTTACACATGTATCACCCATTTCGTCAATAATATTCAGAACAGTATTCCGAAATGGGACGTACACAGTAGGGTATTCCCGGAAGAAAGATTAGACACACCTGACCAGGAGCTGATAATGTTATATGGTTTTCCTTTTTGGAGTTACATAAGCAGAAGAGAGAATCCGAATTCCTTGCGACGTTATTATGAGGTGTGCTTGTTTTACATGACATAAAATCGCCAAATCGGACCGACACTATACCAGTGCTCGATAGTGAAAATAAACCAACTTTTTAATATGATATTTACAACAAAAAAAATGCTACAGTTTATAAAGATGACCGTACCCGGAGTGTGCAAACCGGAAAAATCAGATGAAGTCGAAATTTCTTACAGTCAAAATGGTGTCTCAAGAGCATTCAGAAGAAAATTAATGGGGAACATGTTAGTGCTATTTCACCGTGTACTGGTAAGCGAATAGCTTTTTCTCCAACCGTCATTCCACAATAATGAGAGTTATTACCCCTGTACATACTATTATCCAAATTTGCACTTTGTTCAGGTTGTCAAAAATGTCTAAATTGCACTAAAGAATTGCCAATACATGGCAGTTGTTCTACAAATGTAACCGCCGCGGTTGTGTAATGGTTAGTGTGCTCGTCTCGAATGCGGTAGTTAATTTGACACGATCTATTACGGGTAATAGTTTCTTCTCCGATAGGCACGCAACTTCTAAGTAGAAAGAGCCAAGGCTGGTTGGCTCGGAATCAGGATAATATGTCCGAGTGGGGCGGGGTGACATGTCTATCCGGGAACTGTTGTTCCAGTGAGCTAGCAGTATTAAAATCCAACTAAACGTGTTAGTCTAGTACAATGCGCACCTCGTCATTATCTCATTGAAAATTAGCTTGTTCCCATCTTGGTTTAGCTGATAAATTGTTGAATTGGCGTTATATTACAATCACTCACACAGACTCATAAACCGCTGAGTTATCGTTAAGCTACAATTACTCACTCACTCACTCCTTTATGATTATGGAACAATAATGTAATATAAATATTTAGTGAAACAATTCTGAAATACCATTGATACTAGTATGCTGTGACAAATGTCTCGTATTCTCTTTGTGAACATAGATTCTTTGTACAGGAAAGATTGGACCACCAATATCTTCTCTTTTTTCCCCCAGAAGAAATGTTCAGCTAGCAAGTTACAAACAGCACAGCGCTTTTATTTGATTTTCCATTAAAAAAAAACTAAAACAAGAAGCTTATGAATCACGAAAAGGTGTAAATAATTTATATATTATTAAAATACCAGATTTCTGAATTGTAACTCGAATTTAATGTGTCATACATACCATTCTGGCGCTTTTATCGACTTCGTCTGGTGCGACAGGGTTCTTTTTAGTTCTACCGAAAAGAAATCCCATTAGTCTTCTTTTTTTGCCATTAGACTTTACACATGTATCACCCATTTCGTCAATAATATTCAGTACAGTATTCCGAAATGCAACGTACACAGTAGAGTATTCCCGGAAGAAGGATTAGACACACCTGACCAGTTGCCGAAAATTTTATATGGTTTTCCTATTTCGAGTTGCATAAACAGAAGAGAGAATCCGAAATCATTGTGACGTTATTATGGGGTGTGCTTGTTTTACACGACATAAAATCGTCAAATCGGACTGACATTATACCAGTGCTCAATAGTGAAAATAAACCAACTTTTTTTATATGAACTTAGTCTAATGATTGTCTTTGTCAAAAGTATTCATTTTTTTCTGATATTTACAACAAAAAATGTACTACAGTGTATAAAGATGACCGTACCCGGAGTGTGCAAGCCGGAAAAATCAGATGAAGTCGAAATTTCTTACACAGTCAAAATGGCGTCTCAAGAGGATTCGGAAGAAAATTAATGGATGCGAATGTTAGTGCTAATTCACCGTGTACTAATAAACGAATATTTTTTTCCTCCAACCGCCATTCCACAATAATTGGAGTTAGTACCCCTGTACATACTATTATCCAAATTTGTACTTTGTTCAAGTCGTCAAAAATGTCTCAATTGCGCAAAAGAATTGTCCATATATGGCCGTTGTTTTACAAATGTAACCACCCCGGTTGTGTAATGGTTAGCGTGCTCGTCTCGAATGCGGTAGATCGTTGGTTTGGCACGATCTATAACTGGTAATTGTTTCTTCTCCGCTAGGCACGCAATATTAAGTAGAAAGAGCCAATGCTGCTTGGCTCGGAATCAGAATAATGTATTCGAGTGGGGCGGGCTGACATGTCTATCCGGGGACTGTTGTTCCAGTGAGCTAGCAGTATTAAAGTCCAACTAAGCGTGTTAGTCTAGTACAAAGCGCACCTCCTCATCATCATCTCATTGAAAATTAGCTTGTTCCCGTCTTGATTTAGATGATAATTTGCTGAACTGGCGTTAGATAGCATTAACTCACTCACTCATAAATCGCTGAGTTATCGTTAAGCTAAAATTACTCACTCACTCCTTTATGGTTATGGTACAATAATGTAATATAAATATTTAGTGAAACAATTCTGAAATACCATTGATACTAATATGCTGTGACAAATGTCTCGTATTCTCTTTGTGAAAATAGATTCTTTGTACATGAAAGATTGGACCACCAATATCTTCTTTTTTCAGAAGAAATGTTCAGCTAACAAGTTACAAACAGCACAGCGCTTTTGTTTGTTCAGCACTTTTATGTGATTTTCCATTAAAAAACCTAAAACAAGAAGCTTATGAATCACGAAAAGGTGTAAATAATTTATCTATATACTATTAAAATACAAGATTTCAGAATTGTATCTCGAATTTAATGTGTCATACATACCATTCTAGCGCTTTTATCGACTTCGTCTGGTGCGACGCGGTTCTTTTTAGTTCTACCGAAACGAAATCCCATTGGTCTTCTTTTTTTGCCATTAGACTTTACACATGTATTACCCATTTCGTCAATAATATTCAGTACAGTATTCCGAAATGCAACGTACACAGTAGAGTATTCCCGGAAGAACGATTAGACACACCTGACCAGTTGCCGAAAATTTTATATGGTTTTCTTAATTGGAGTTGCATAAACAGAAGAGAGAATCCGAAATCATTGTGACGTTATTATGGGGTTTGCTTGTTTTACACGACATAAAGTCGTCAAATCGGCCTGACACTATACAAGTGCTCAATAGTGAAAATAAACCAACTTTTTTTATATGAACTTAGTCTAATTATTTTCTTTGTCAAAAGTATTCATTTTTCTGTTATTTACAACACAAAATATACTACAGTGTATAAAGATGACCGTACCCGGAGTGTTCATAACCCCTTTTCACATTTGAATAACTTGTCAAATGCCAAGTTCTACCACTCGAGTCAATTGGTAGGATTTCACAATTTGTATTGAAGACGAAGATTTTTTCAACTTCACTACAATCATCTGTCTGAGGCCACCTAAATACATTGTCATTTACCTTAGAGGGATGCAAAAATTTAACAGTTAGCAAATCTCATTCTTCTGCTATTATCTGGCCTGGATACCAACAATCACTGTATGCAACAGCAGCATATGAACCAACTTTAATATTAATATTTTCGAAGAGGAATTGAGTTTTATCTTTGTCAGACACTGAATCTGTTGTATTATTAAGACAAGTTTTTTGTCTTTTAGAATGTGGCTTAGATGAATTTCCTCCATTTTCTGACCTCAGGTTTTTCTGTTTTATAATATATTTTTTTTAATGACAGCATCTCTTAATGTTTTTAAAATATCATCTCTCTCAGACTTAGGTTTAATTACAAAAGCAGAAGATTCAGAATCATTATAAACATTCATTGGTGACATTAATAGGAGTGTATTTAGATTTGTCAGTTATTCATTCAATGAAAATTGAATGTTATTTGAAGAAAAATGTAATCAATTGTTTTCCTCTGGTGCCATTTTAAG
Source organism: Bathymodiolus brooksi (assembly GCA_963680875.1). Classification (NCBI taxonomy): domain Eukaryota; kingdom Metazoa; phylum Mollusca; class Bivalvia; order Mytilida; family Modiolidae; genus Bathymodiolus; species Bathymodiolus brooksi. The sequence goes on from OY804583.1 coordinate 56,549,814, forward strand.
AACCTTCTTTCTGAATTGTATTTGTACCTTTACATCTTCTATCTTCTGACTTTCAGTTGGACCTCTTACATTTTTCAAAATATAAGTATTTTTTACCCAACGACTTCTATTTTTTTGTCAATATTTCCATTTCTAGTTGTTTTAGTTTCTCTTTTCGTACCTTTTCTTCTTTTCTTACTTGCAGAAGAGATATGTGCTTATTTTTAATTGTTTCTTTTCTTTGTTGAAATAGTTTTAACATTTCAGGTGCATTTTGTCTTGCACTTTGAATTTGTTTTCTCTCTCAGAGTCTAAGCTGTTTAACGAAGAGAAATTTGTATTGTTTGAAAAAAGAATCATACCTCCAAGAGCTATCAAATTGGCATTGTGTTTGTCTCTTTAAAGGCGATCTAAATTAGCAAAATCCCTCTGACACAATATTTGTAGCAGAGAGAGTTACAAATTCTGTCCTTAACTACTCTCCATCTACACCCTCTGTATACTCATTCAACTTCCCACCTGGCAAATTGGTTAATACATTCAGTTCATCATCATCTACAGAAACCAAACTCTCAAAAACAACATCAGAATTGATAAAATTGTTATATACATTTTTCCCTCAAGAAGTTCTGAAGCATGAGATGAGTATTTTTCAACCTTTTCCTTGAAATCAAGCCAAACATCATTCAAATCTAAAATATGGGAAGTATTTTCTATAATTCTACAAAGTGTACCAGTAAAAATCTTATCTATTATACCAAATGCTCTACAACCAGCAAGAAAAACAGGATTATTCAACTAATTATACACAGAACTAACAAGTAGATTTTTGTCTTCAAAATATTCATTTATAAATTCAGAGATATGATTTCTATGTAAAAATACAGTGCACCCATAGAGAAAATAACATTAATTCTATGATCATGAAAAGTACACAATTTTAGGTTTACAGGGCTATCAAGCTGACATAAAAAAGTTTTAAGCATCGAACCATATCCAGATTTTTCATCTCCTCCAGGAACACAAAGCTTTGTATTTGCCCTAATAAAATCTGATGTACTTTGATAAGTGATTCAAAAATACATTGTTCCCAGTGTTTTAAACCAGTCTCAGCTTGAGAAGCAAGATTGACAATGACATGTACATTACATTTAAAACCAATCAAGTGTGCTATCGTTTGCTTAACTTCATAAAAATGCTCAGTCTTTTAATAAATCTAATATAATTTGTTCAAGTTTATTTTTTACACTAGTGTTAACAATATGTCTATCAGTCATTGTATTTTTAAAAGATAAAAACAGTAGATTTTATTTCTTCCCTTTTATCATTTGATGTTATTAACTTACTCATATCAGGGATTATTGTGTCTATTATTCCAATAAAGTGTTATGTATCCCCACGAACTAACTCATTAAGCCCTATGCTGTATTGCCCAGACTGAGCTCCAATCTGGACATCTCCGAACTCATTACCTTTCCTTTTTGTTCCATCAGTGTGGATAGTGTTATCATTACTACATAATATTGCCTCGGCTGCCTGTATTTGGGCTAATGCCTTGGCCTCTATTAACATCGTCTCAGAAAAGGTCTACCTTTATACTTCCTAATTTCTCAAGGACAGCCCTTACAATTTTATCTACAGTATTTACCCCTACATTCATTGAAAGTAGCAATGCATATACTTCACGAACTGTATCATTGTATTTCCTCCTTGAAAAGTTTCAATCATTTTTGACCTCTCTGATTCTGATAGTAATTCCTGAATTCTTTCTTGCAAAATCATGTTTTGGTTCTCAAGATATGATACATTTTCAACTAATGAATCAGTCATTTCAGAAGAATTTTCAGTTTCATTCACTTTGCATATTTTTGGTTCGACTTGTTTTTTTATTTCTGTAATATGTTAAGTGAATATTGCTTTTTATATTTCTGTTTTATTTGTTCAATTTTCTTTTGTAAGCTGAAAGCCTGTATATTGAATTTATGTCTTTCTTTTTTCAGTTGATCTATGCATTTCTGTTTTCGTTTCAATCTTTTGTTTACATTTCTTGTATTTACTTTCGACAGCTTTTTTTAGCATAACATCATTTTATGCCCTTTTGAGTTGGAATACATTTTTGTTTGCCTCATACTTGTGATTTTTAGCCTTGACAAGCTTCGTTCTCAAATTGTGGATTTTACCGTGTTCACTTTTGTTGTTCTTTGATATTGGATTTGTATTTGTTTCCTTATTTTTTGTTACATATTTCTGTTTTCATTCACCAGACGGTGGTTTGTATGGTTGTTTGAGATATTCATCCCTGATTTCTTTACTTGTTTTCAGAAGTTTAATTTGCTTTCGATTCATCATTTCCAATTGTTTTTGTATGCTTCCAACTTTTGGTAATTTTGTTTCATTTGAAGATAAATAGAAAATCCAATCAGCAAATGATTGGTATGAAAAATTGTGTCTTAATCTTGTTTTTCTCAACTCTAAAATTAACCCCTTTGTGACTGACACTTTTAATTTATGTGGATTTTTTAACCAATTTAATGTTATCCCATTCTGGAACATTGTGAACCTATACATTCAATTTCATTTTCATCTTGCATTGCAAAGTCATTAATCAAAAATGCATTCTTCTTCTTGGCCGCACTGAGTTTGTTTCTTATCTTTCTAACGAAACTAGAAATGTTTTTAGGAACTTGGATTTGTAAGTTCAGAAAAACAATTGGAAGATTGTCCTTCAGGGATAGGTCAATTGAATCTTCTATACAGTTAATAACACAAATCCAGAAAAGGTATAGTCTCCAAATATTATCTTTCAGCCTATCACTACAAAGTCAAGAGATTCTGAATAGACCAGTTTTTGTGCTAGAAATTCGGAAAAGTGTCTGAAAATTACTCAAAATTCTGAAAAGATTCTGAATATTGCTGAAAATTCTGAACAAATTCTGAAAATTCTGAAAATTACTCAAAATTCTGAACAGATTCTGAACATTGCTGAAAATTCTGAACAGATTCTGAACATTGCTGAAAATTCTGAACAGATTCTGAACATTACTGAAAATTCTGAACAGATTCTGAACAATATCTTTCTTCTTAAATCAATATATCTTACTTCATTTTCATTAGATTTTAACTAAATATAGAATGTGATATTTAATTAATTAATTATTTTAAAAAAACATTAGAACAGCTATATTATTTCATTTCTCATTAAATTTGACATTTTCTTTATTTCAATCTTTCTTCTTAAATCAATATATTTTACTTCATTTTCATTAGATTTTAACTATATATAGAATGTGATATTTAATTAATTAATTATTTTAAAAAACATTAGAACAGCTATATTATTTCATTTCTCATTAAATTTGACATTTTCTTTATTTCAATCTTTCTTCTTAAATCAATATATTTTATTTCATTTTCGTTAGATTTTAACTAATTATGGAAAGGTATCAGAGAAAGGATATTTTACTAATTAATTTTTTTAAATTAAATTACAACAACTATATTATTTCATTTCTTATTAGATTGGTCATTTTCTTTATTTCAAATTTTTCTTCTTAAATCAATATATTTTACTTCATATTCATTAGATTTTTTACTAAATATAGCATGTGATATTTCACTAATTAATTATTTAAGAAAAATTAAATTTAAACAACTATATTATTTCATTTTTTATTAAATTTGTCATTTTTATATCAATTTTTTTCTTAATTCAATGTATTTTACTTCATTTTTAAAAATTAATTAAAAACTTTGAAGTGGCCCCAACTTAAGTGCTAAAACAACAATATACACTATAAGTATGTAATTAAGAGCAAAACAATTTTTTTGACCTGTATATCATAAAACAGTATGGTATCAATTGCCAATTGATAAACCTGTATCCAGTTTAAATATATTAGAGAGGTGTCCTATCCCTGCATGGATTCTGCTGAAAATTCTGAACAGAGTATGAACATTTTAACTAAATATATCATGTAATATTTCACTGGATGCAGGTTTTATCAATTGGCAATTGATACCATACTGTTTTTATGATATACAGGTAAATAAAATTATTTTGCTCTCACAAACATACTTACTTATATTGAGTGTAGATTGTTGTTTTAGCACTTAAGTTGGCGCCACTGAAAGGTTTTTAATCAATTTTTAAAAATGAAGTAAAACATATTGATTTAAGAAGAAAAATTTGAAATAAAGAAAATGACAAATTTAATAAGAAATGAAATAATATAGCTATTGTAATCTAATTTAAAAAAATAATTAGTGAAATATCCCTTTCTATATTTAGTTAAGATCTAATGAAAATGAAATAATGAAAATGTCAAATTTAATGAGAAATGAAATAATATATTTGTTGTAATTTAATTTTAAAATGTAATTAATCAGTGAAATATTACATGATATATTTAGTTAAAATGTTCATAATCTGTTCAGAATTTTCAGCAGAATCCATGCAGGGATATGACACCTCTCTAATATATTTAAACTGGATACAGGTTTATCAATTGGCAATTGATACCATACTGTTTTACGATATACAGGTCAAAAAAATTGTTTTGCTCTTACTTACATACTTATAGTGTAGATTGTTGTTTTAGCACTTAAGTTGGGGCCACTTCAAAGTTTTTAATTAATTTTTAAAAATGAAGTAAAATACATTGAATTAAGAAGAAAAAAAATTGATATAAAAATGACAAATTTAATAAAAAATGAAATAATATAGTTGTTTAAATTTAATTTTTCTTAAATAATTAATTAGTGAAATATCACATGCTATATTTAGTAAAAAATCTAATGAAAATGAAGTAAAATATATTGATTTAAGAAGAAAAATTTGAAATAAAGAAAATGACCGATCTGAATATATCTGACATCAAATGAAATAATATAGTTGTTGTAATTTAATTTAAAAAAATTAATTAGTAAAATATCCTTTCTCTGATCCCTTTCCATAATTAGTTAAAATCTAACGAAAATGAAATAAAATATATTGATTTAAGAAGAAAGATTGAAATAAAGAAAATGTCAAATTTAATGAGAAATGAAATAATATGGCTGTTCTAATGTTTTTTAAGATAATTAATTAATTAAATATCACATTCTATATATAGTTAAAATCTAATGAAAATGAAGTAAAATATATTGATTTAAGAAGAAAGATATTGTTCAGAATCTGTTCAGAATTTTCAGTAATGTTCAGAATTTTCAGCAATGTTCAGAATTTGTTCAGAATTTTCAGTAATGTTCAGAATTTTCAGAATTTTGAGTAATTTTCAGAATTTTCAGACACTTTTCAGAATTTCTAGCACAAAAACTGGTCTATTCAGAATCTCTTGACTTTGTAGTGTATTAAGCTACCAATCATCTAAAAGAAAATAAATCAATAGAATTGTAATATTTATAATTATTTTATTCTAAAAATCAGAAAATTAAGTTGTGTACATGTATATTGTTAAATTTGCTTGTCGTATTTGATAAATCCTCAATTATAATAAATTATTGTCAGTTTTTTTTGTTTTTTTTTTTAAATAATTTTTCCCATAAATTGAAATTGGTATGACTTGTCACGTCCAGCATGCTCAAGTCCATTATGCAACAGTTCATTCTTCATCAATTGGTTTGTTTCCCAATTATCCATGGCAAATATGTCCAGCATATCCACTCCAGATAAGCAGAATTGTGATGTCTAGAGGATGTCAAGGATGTATCCAAATCAAGAATTCAAAAGTCCACAATTGGTGCAAATCGTCGAAAATGGTCATCAAGAAATATAGGAATGGTGTAAACTGAAATGTAAAATGCAAGGACCACAAAGAAAGAATTATAATGACAAAGTTGTTCCTAGTATAAAAAATACATGTATTAGTATGATCAATTAACTGAAAAGAAAAATGCAGAATAAATGTCCATGAGACAGTGATCATATAAACAAAAAATAAAAAAGAACTTGTACAGGGAAGTTCAAATTGAATTTGAGAAGTTATTTTTCAATTTTCATTACTTCTTACTTCTAAAGTTGTTTGGTGTATGATAATTTCTACACAATATTACAAAGTACATTAAGAAACAGATATGATATTACACGGGGCTATCATGATCGTAAGGTAGATGGATTTATAACTACCTATTCATTGCAATCAGTGTCTATCACCACTAAAGTTGTGAGTTCGAGTCCCGCTCGGTGTACTCAATACACCATTACAAGTTTGTTAGTGACTTGCGACAGGCTGGTGGTTTTCTCCGATTTCCTCCACCAATAAAACTGACCGCCACGACATAACTGAGATATTGTTGAAAGTGGTATTAAACACCACAAGCCAAACCATATGATATTCCAAATGTTTTCGCTAAAAAGATTTGGAAACGTTTTAAATTGTATTAACAATAATTGTATGAAAATCATATCATACAGATGGTTGGTTGTACATACTTACGTGTATAAAATTTAATGCTTCCTTGTGTATCAAAATATTTTGATGTAAGGCTTGTAAATTTAGAAGAAAAAATGCAGCTTCACACAGTAATTAGTTGATCAACCATTCACTTGTTCGATTTTCATTTCTTTTCTAAAATCATTCATTATCAATCAATATATTTCAAAATACTAACCGGAATATCTCTCCTCAGTGAGGAAATGAAAGATTTCATTCTTGTCATTGGGTACTCTCGTCACCAACATCTTCCATGTCCATTCTTTGTCCCCTAGTGGAGAAAAAAATACATTATATACTAAGAACAATATTTAAAAGGGAATAACAATTGTCAATAGGAACCTCTTACTCAACCCGGAGCATACCACATATATTTTACATGTATTCTGAATCTCTGATCTCACAATATTGTATGCCTTTTCAAAGTAATTGCAAACATTCTCATGCCATGGTCACATATCCCAAGTGTATTTATCATATTGACACAGGTACATGTATATATATGTACATTTGAAATGATACGAAAGTGGATGATGTTACTGCTCAGGATAGGAGTCATACATGCAGGACATTTTATGATGTAGATGAAGACAACTCTTTTTTAGCAATTGTCTCATGGGCATTATCACCTCTTTTTTTATTAAAATACTTTCATACACATCTGGATTTCCAGAATTTGATTGCACCAAAATTCAGGGGTAAAAACATTGCCAAGCAAATAATTAGGCAGCACAACCCCTAATATTTTCACTTTCACGTATCCTACCCACTTTTTCCCTGGCTTAGACAGAAAGTTTGGGCTAATACAAAGAAAGAGAAAATTAAGAAATGTGGACAGTTCTCCCCATCCTTAAAGAACATACTTCTTAGTCAGAAAGATAGAATTTTTACAATAACATATATTTTGAATCACTTTACCTGTGTTTACGTCGTTGTTGACAAATAGTGAATCGTTGTTGACGTCGTCATTCATCATTGCTCACGTCTCAGCTTCGCTTGGTTAAAGTTGCAATCAACTGAAAAGATATATGTTCCGGACGATTTTGAATTTACAAATTGATTGAATTCGAAGGAAAAATGATTGAAGAAGTCGATAAACGAGTCGAAATTCAGATAGAAATACTTACTCTTCTGGAACGCTCGTAAATAAGTTGTCAAAGGTCAAGTTCAGGAGAATGGCGCCGGAAATTGAAAATGTATCATAACGAGGCTTGAAGATCGGAATCTCAGCTTTCATTGGATAAAAAATTTAAATTTGTAATACGTCAGGAACATATACCTTTTTTTGTTCGTTTAGGAATACACAACCATGAAAAAAGTGCCGCTACGACGAAATTCAATAAACCGTTGCCGCGATCATTCGGAATTAAGTGAAATTAATACAAAGAAAACAAATATTAAATTACTTCTAATAGAAAATCTTTTATTTATCTTTGTTTCCAGATATTTCTTTAGCTGTAAGGCCTTTCAAATTACTTAAAAAACGGCATTGAAATCGTGCATAAAACAGAAAACAAAATGGCGGCCAAAATAAGGTCAATCTTGCATCTCTAACACATGTATTACCCATTTCGTCAATAATATTCAGTACATTATTCCGAAATGCGTTCGATTATTTACCCGTTTAACTCTGAAATACGTGGTATAAATATTACTCATACTTCCACGTTGTTCTGATCGTATTGGATTAAATGTGTCAACTTCGATAAATTCTTTGAGGTCTTGAAAAGATATCACGATAGATTAAATGAAAAATTAATGATTTATAAGAATAATTAGAGTGAAAAAAACGCTCATTGACGGAACAATTCCTAAATTCAATCCAAATATCGTGGAAAGAGACAATATAGATACACCTAACACAAAAATAAATATCCGCTTTCTGTCTTGTAAAAAAGTATTAACTGTCCTTATACAAAGAGCAATGTAGTAGCTTTAGATATTCTACAATCCCTGCACATTAATGAGTCTGAAGGAAGATACATTATTCAATCATACTTGAAGTAAAGCGAGGATAAAAATTCCAGACAATCTGAAAACGACGCAATCGCATTGTTAAAACGAATAGAGGATATGTCAAGTTGTACGGAGTTCCTAATGACTTAAAAAGAATCGGGTATCAACGTTAAAACCTCATTCAAAAAAAGTCAAGAAGGTTTATGTTGAATAGGGAATCGAATCTCATTATTGCAAATACTCATTCCAATTATAACAATCATATTAGCATTCATAGAAGTAGTTACGAGCCGGAAATAGAGTTAAGAAATTGCAGTTCTTGTTGTGGTCATACTAGTAAGGACGAAAATACATGACAACGGGTAATTACTAGAATGACAGAACGGCAATTTGGGTGTAAGAATTTATGACAGAATTACATACTTAAGCTTTCCTATGAGATATGGAAACTTTATATTGGAAAATATTCTAGGTTTTTTGTTTTTACTTAGCCGTGGTATACTGTGAATGTGTATTGATTTCTAGTATTTGGATGTCCGACAATTCAAAAAGCATGATTAGTCATGTTCAGATCGCGATCATGGGTTCAGTGCAATAACTATCAAAATATACTTTAAAATTGGTATTTGATGGATCTCCAATAAACTTGCAGCATTAAGAGAAATTAGCTAAAATAAAACAATTAGTTACTCTTTGTGAGGTCATTAGCATGATAGACTGACCCTTAACCTGTGATTTTCAGTGACCTTACCAAGCATCGGGTCTACATTCCATGCGATTGACGTCACAGAGAGTAATAAATAATATAATATGTGTTCTGGTTTTCCACCCTCAGTAAGTCTGGTAGTTAAGATATAGCTGACATCAAATGAAATAACAAGAAATATCACACTGTCGGAACGGTAACGATAAACAAAATATAGTATACTGTCAGAAAAGTAACAATAAACAAGAAATACCACACTGTCGAAACAGTGAAGCTAAGCAAAAAATATCACACTGTTGGACCAGTGACGATAAACAAAAAATATCACACTGTCGGAATAATGAAGCTAAACAAGAAATATCACACTGTCGGAATAGTGACGATAAGCAAGAAATATCACAATGTCGGAATAATGACGATAAGCAAGAAATGCCACACTGTTGAAACAGTGACGATAAGCAAGAAATGTCGCACTGTTGAAACAGTGAAGCTAATCAAGACATATCACACTGTCGGAATAGTGACGATAAGCAGGAAAGATCACACTGTCGGAATAGGGACGATAAGCAAGAAATAACAGTCGGAATATTGAAGCTAACTAAGAAATACCACACTATTAGAACAGTGACGATAAACAAAAAATAGCACGCTGTCGGAAAACAGTGACGATTAACAACAAATACCACACTGTCGAAACAGTGACGATAAACAAGAAATACCACACTGTCGGAACAGTGACAATAAACAAGAAATAACACACTGTCGGAATAGTGACGATAAAAAAGAAATATCACACTGTCGAAACAGTGACGATAAACAAGAAATATCACACTGTCGGAACAGTGACGATAAACAAGAAATTACACACTGTCGGAACAGTGACGATAAAAAAGAAATATCACACTGTCGAAACAGTGACGATAAACAAGAAATATCACACTGTCGGAACAGTGACGATAAACAAGAAATTACACACTGTCGGAACAGTGACGATAAACAAGAAATTACACACTGTCGGAACAGTGACGATAAACAAGAAATATCACACTGTCGGAACAGTGACGATAAACAAGAAATACCACACTGTCGGAATAGTGACGATAAACAAGAAATATCACACTGTCGGAACAGTGACGATAAACAAGAAATTACACACTGTCGGAACAGTGACGATAAACAAGAAATATCACACTGTCGGAATATTTACGATAAACACTTGATTTGTAGATAAGTTCAGTGCATGTACACATTTGTCTCCCTGTGTTTTACTAGATTAAAGGGTGGTTGGTGCTTCCATATCTATGTCAATGTTTCAGAACGATACACCACTGTAATGTATCATCTGTAGATAATGTCAAAAAACGGTAATGGATTATAAAACAATTCAAGCTGCAGTAAAATTACATAACATTTTATTGTGCTTGGTATTATTAAATTTTGGGGATTCTCGGTTTTATTGTCTTATTTACGATGATAATATACATATATGTTTTATTTAGTTGTACTTCTAAATAAACGTTTGACAAAACCTAAGGGGCAATCAAAGAATAGACAACCCAGATAAACTGGCAACAGTCGGTACACAAGACGAAGACGAACAAAACAAAAAACATAACACACAAAAATTAAAAGATGAGCAACAGCAAAATGTTGGGCGTCACTATACGTGAACATACAAACAAAACACAATTAGACGTATGTCCTCCTACAAACAACCCAGAAAGTGTATGTTCCGTATGATTAGCTGTTTTTTAAGAAATAATTCTGCAATTTATTGTTTCCCGTGGAGACTTACTCCATGTACTCCGGCTCCCCCAATAAATCTGACCGCCACGATATAACTGAAATATTGTTGATAGTGTCCTAAAGCACCAGAAGACAAACCCCCTAACCCTTCTTTCCTTGCTAAGTATGGTATTCACGACATAGCTAAATGTGACGACAAACAGTATGGTTGATGCCTGTATATCGGTTTACAACATAAACCTTCAATGTTCCAGAACGACGCAATACCACTGTGAAATTTATCACAGTATATATGATTATAAAACGGTAAGGGATTACAATACAAGTCATAGTAAATTACATAACAAGTTGCATAACATTTATTGTGTTTGGTATTATCAAATGTGCTGACTTTCATTACCATTATTCACGGTAATTCACGGTTTTATTGTCTTGTTTACGACGATAACATACAGTCTCATATATGTTTTATTTGGTTGTACTTGTAAGAAATTATATGTTACTTACGAATAGCTGTTTTTAAGGAATGTTTGCGGAATATTTAGTTCCTCGTGTAGTTTGTGTTTCTCATTGTTTATATTTTGTCATTCTATTTTGTTGCCATTTTTTTTTTTTTATATTTTCGAGTTTTGTTTGTCAGTCTATTGAATGTTCTTCTTCGATATACGCTTTGATTAACACTTTAGTATCTGAACTTTTCAGTTTATTACATAGGGTGATGGTGTTTAACGCCACTTTCAACAATATGTTTATGGATTTTAATTATTTAGACATACGGAACTTGTAATTCACCAAGCAAAATTGCCAGGTTATTGTACGGTTAGAATTTGGGGATTCGGTGATAATAATTTTGTTGAAAAAATCATTTAGAATTTTGCTAACTAATTCTTCATTTAAAAAAACTGCTCTTAAATTTACCATTTACGATGTACACAATGTACTCTTTCAATACCCATTTTATCTAGATATAAAAACTAAAGGATAAAGTTTCCAAGTTTTCGTCAATATCTTAAAAACATTTTGTATAATTATTTTCACATACATGTAGCAACTATATTCACTTTAAATAAACTTTAATATCTATTGCAAATGTAAACCAACGCCTCGGAGATCTTTCCCAAATTCTCCAACAGCAATAAATTACAGACAAACACATTTTTAAATTGTATTGTAGAAAGAAAATTAGTTAGGTTAATTGTTAAATTACACGGAATAGTAAATATGATGGGGGAATCATTCTTTGAAGATAATATTTGCAAGCTCTAGATAAGCAAATACCAAATTTTTTAAAACATGTATATATATTTTTAAATTTTAGTTTTTACTCCTTTAATTTCAGTACAAACAACAAATAAATTAAAAAACCGTTATAATCTACACAGACAATATAGATTGAATGATCGGCGAAATAAATACCTATACTTAATATTTTCAAAGATGTGTATTTCTTTTTATAAACATACGATTGACGCAATTCTATCACTTCAATTCAAATATATATTTCTATGTAATAAATGCAAATCGACATTTAATACAAAACACAAAGAGAACGTAACTGGAATATTCATACTATATGAGCGTGCGCTTGAAACTCGATACGATAACAGGATTAATTTAGTTTTATTGCAAGTATATTTTACTTGGCAAACACAATATTTCTAAGATTATTATGCAAATGAGTTCATTTAACAGTCAGTTGTAAATTACATGCATCACCGTTTTTAAGTTCCGTTGGACGTGTTATATTACTCCCAAAATTAAATAACAAGAACTTTTATCATCAAATCAAGTAATATTTATTTTTAAAGCGATTACACAAAATATGCATGTGCTTTGTACCAAACCGTGAAGTGCTGTCGTGTTTTCCGCGACGGATTTCCACGACAATCCACCACGTGTCGTGGGTTCCCACTATGTAGCGTGTTCCGCGACGGAAAACGCGCCATACCACGCTGGGGATTGAAAAAACACGACCACGATATATAGTGGGAAATGTAAAAAAAAAAAAACATGCTGTGCCCTCTGTATCTCGTGGCGGTCAGTTTTATTGGTTGAGGAAACCGGAGACCCGAAGAAACCATTTGTTTATTGTATACTTTTACGCTTTCATGGAGAACTGACAATATGAGGAGATGTTCCTGAATTGTTGTATATGCAGGTGACTATTCTAAAGACGAAACAAACAACACAAAGCACATCTCTATCTACAAGAAATAGCATTTAGTTCTAAATGTAAATACTAATATTCTTTGTTTAAATATCACCTCCTTATCTTGATATACCTTTTATGCATTTCCACGTTCTCTGGATTTAACAAACGATAAATGTCAGAACTCCCTCTATATTTAGAATACAGGCAGTATTCATTGTCGAGATTGACATCAGTTGTAATAATGTATGTCGAGGCCTTCGGTACTGACGTTTTTTGATTTATCGGTAACGTCATAATGTGCTTAGCGTCACACTGACCGATAATTTCCAGTACCAGAGTCAACTCGTTGATCCTGACAATATAACTCGGTGAGATTATATACAGATATATCATGTTTGGGAGGAGTTATTGCGAAAAATACCAGTCTAGAGATGAAAAATTTTCCGAGCCGAATGGCGAGGGAAATTTAGTCTCAAGACTAGTATTTTTCGCAAATACCCATCCCAAACATGATATATCTGTTTAATTACACCGAATATTATTTAGGACACTGGCTAAATAAATAATACCTTGTGTTTGTCGTTTGACCTAACATGATGTATCTGTGTAATTCTACCGAATGATGTTACATAAAACGCACAACTGATAACGTTTTACAATTTTTTTTTACAAGCGTCTCGGTGAAGGGTGAAAACGGCAAATACGATTGTTACATAAAACGCACAACTGATAACGTTTTACAATTTTGTTTACAAGCGTCTCGGTGAAGAGTAAAAACGGCAAATAAGATTTTGCAAATACCATGAAAACAAGTTAAATCTTATGCAAATACACCTACATGAAGTAAAAATTCTGCAAATTCACAATGCAAGGCCTGAATTTGTAAACAATATCACGGCTATTAACCAATCCGGATCCAGCATTCTTATATAAGGTGTAATTAAATACAAAATCAAATTTATCGATGAAAAAAAATTATGTATTTTAGCGACAATGTAATTGTTCCCGTCAGATAATACTCACGATATATTTTGCCTGGCTGATCACGCATGTAATTTAATATATCATATAGGTAATTCTCATTTAAAGGTAAAACCGTCTTCCTTATTTAAAGTAATATTACACCAGTTTTGGGTGAAGAAATGTTTTCCCTGAAAATTCAATTTGGAATACGGCGGTACCTTTACTAAGCTATTCATGAATGTTTCAAGTCGAAATATCTTCCCAACAATTAGAAATCTGCAAATCCGTGTGCATGTTTATCGTCCTCGCCATTTTTGTGGAGACTGATTAACTTTCGGTTGTTTTGTTCCGATGATTGACGAAAAGATAAACAATCATGGATGCTGAGGTAAGCACGCACACATTCCTGACAATGATTATTGAGGAATCTGACTGTTTCATATCGTATGAACATTTTTTTTTTGGGGGGGGGGGGGGGGGGGGGGGGGCTTAGTGCAATTATTCTTATGTGGTACACACGGAATATATTTTTACTTGCATCCGACATTTTTTTCATCAACTGAACAGAGCGCATGAGCGATAATCTCCCCGAAAGAGTTCAAATCTTGGGTCATGCGCATATCATTTGCATTACTGTACGGGAATTATCTGCTGTCAAATATTTTGCGATTTGCTCTTAAAATCTGCTTTTGGGCGGATTTTTAATGTTATGCAGTTGGTTTTAGTTAAAATTAAGTGACATATTAAATCCAAAAATTCCACGATATTTGCCTTTCATATTACTTTAAGATAACCCACACAAATTATAATTATAGAAATCTATTTGTAATAAATTGTTATACCCTCAGTTTGCATTGGCATATTTCAACTTCAAATTCATATTATATATGAATGATCACATTTCAATTTCAATGTAAGCCTCGAGAGTCATGGATAATGCTTTCAATTTCTAATCAAAGGAAATATATAACAGTACATATGAAATATTCTCCCTGTTCATCAAAAATATAATTCAACATTTCTTTATTATTTCTCCTTAAAGGCATATTGTCTCCCACAATCGTAATTTTTTCATACCCAAAATTATTGTCGTTTTCCGTACTGACCTTCATAAAATAAAGATTAACACCGAGTTATGATGCAAAAGATACGATTTATTGACAAAAAAGACCCAAAACTATCGTTATCGGAATTATTGTCCAGGATAACAAGAATTCAAATCTATTCATATGACCTTCTATGTGAACCCGTCTTGAGCAAGCGCACTGTTTAGAAACACTAAACAACATGTGGTTCTTGGGCAAAAGAGAAAGTGTTAACGCGTGGAAGAAAGCGGACATTGACGGATTCAGAGAGACAGATGAAAAGAAGTGAAGTATCTTCCAAATGGAACAAATGCAGGATATATGTAGGGGATCAGTTGGACCGTTGGCACGAACTCAAGGAAGTGCTACGCGTCCAAGCTCGCGCTGAAGTGGCAAAATTTTGCTTGATAGATAAGCCGAGCATGTTTTTTCCTTCTTTTCTCAATCGTTTTTCATATTTTATGAATTTATGATGATGTCTATGATCATTTTCGGTAGATATTATTCAATATATGTAATCTTGCACCTGGCACAGCAAATTATTGTCAATGAGTAGCATAAAACGGCCGTATTTGCGAGGGAAACAAACACGAATTTTAACATCCATGCTGCAGCATCCGGGCTACTGGCATAAACATAGATTTGGCCTCGCTCAGGTCAGTGCATACTTAATTAGCTTCCAGTAACGATGGTCAGCTTTTTTAAATCGAAAATCAACGTTTCGTAGCGTATTCGCCAATAATTCGGTGTTTAATCTTCATTTTATGAAGGTCAGTACGGAAAACGACAATAATTTTGGGTATGTAAAAATTACGATTTTGGTAGACAATATGCCTTTAAAGCGTAAAATCGTCTTTCCCATTTCCCAATACTCTTCCGAACCAACTGATTTCACCTGTTTTATGTCCTCTTCCTATCGGTCTTTATATTATCTGTCCTTCGATTTACGGGTTTTGATAACCCCTTTGGTATCATCAATATATTCACATAGAAAACCATTTACAATACATTGCTATACCATCAGCATCCAATGTTATGTTTCATATTCCATTTCACATTATATACCAATAATCACATTTCAATGTAAGCCACGATAATCAAGGATGACACTTCCATTTTATGAATGATGAGCATATTTTACAGTTCATCCGCGGTCTTTAGTGGGATTCGTGTTCTTCCATTTTTAGTTTGTGTAGTGCTTTGTAGATTATTGTTGTCCTTTTTGGCAATTGTATTGTCTGTCATTCTTTGACTTATGGTACCGTCGTAATTGTATGGTAGTTGGATTTACAGCTACTTATGCAATCAGTGACTATCATCACTACCATTGTGAGTTCGAATCCTGATCAGGCGAGGTGTACTCGATTCAACATTATGTGATAAAGTTTGTCAATGACTTGCGAAAGGTCGTTTTTTTTCACCGGGTCCTCCGGTTTCCTCAACCAATAAAACGGACCACCACGATATAACTGAAATATTGTTGAAAGTGGCGTTAAACATCAATATCGACATACATTGATTGATTTGGTATCCTCAAACTTGTATTAGTGTCTTATCAAGCCACGTGACGTTAACACTTCATAAGACGAGCACTTCTTGAATTTTATACTCGTTCCCCACAAGCATAGGTAACCATGGATGAATTTTAGCTATCCTGTTAAAACCCTTCGGTTTATATGCACCCAGAGACTTTCGATTTGAGTGTACCTGATGAAGGTTATTCCTGAAACACGTCTACGATGTTATTTCAAATGATTTTTATCTCTAATCTTTTGATTTTGCACGTACGTGATGAAGGCTATTCCCGGAAAGCACCGTTCGGAATATATAAGATGTCTACATATTAATAATATATGGCATTATTGACGGAAATACTTATACTTATTTATTGAAATTGACATTCTACCTCCGTAGTTGTTTTTATATATAGCACAAAACATATGCCTTTTTACTGTATAAGTCATTGCACACAGTATATCTGTATTATAATGGGACTCTCTGACGTAAAATTATCCCACATGTCTCGGAATGGGGAAGACGTATATCATATGTTAAAAACTGAATCTGATTATGCTACGTGTCGACCTTTTAAAAGTTAGCAGGTCGTGAAATGAAAACTACTTACCGCGTTATGTCAAACTAAAGTACATCTGAAAAACGGATTGTGGTATTATCTAAGTTTAATAATAACATCTCTTTATTTAAATTGTTTGTATATAGGTTTTTCATTCACGGTGATTTGTCTATTCAACCAATGACAATGGTTTTTTTATACTGGGTGTGTAACCTGGGAGCATTCATTCGGGTGTCCTCGGAATTAATCTATCAACCAGTAAGAAATACCACAAGCAGACGACAACATGAATGCGAATAGGTACACCTACATAATTACTATGAGTTGAATATGATACGATTGAATTTTGATATCTACCTTTTTATTACTATCACTGGGTCAATAACTCTGCTGGTGGACAATTAGTCCCGAGGGTATAGTGTATACAGTAGTTAGTGGTTCGGCACTGACATGGGTTATTTAAGGAATAATTGAAATTGTTGAACAGGTTATACGATATAACCTTGTTCGGGTCAGTTGACGCTTAATAGAGCGCGTAGCGGTTTATGAAAAGCGTATACTGACCCAAAACAGGTTATGCAAGTATAACCTGTTCAACAATTTCAAATACTCCTTATAATTTAATTTTCACAACAAAATTTAATGATTCCTCGATTTTAGTTACGATTATTTCATGTGACTATTATAATTTGTCGTTGGCGGATGAACACGTTGGTGACGTCACAATACTAACCCCGGTTATCGAATATAACCAACATTTTCTCCAGGCGGATTAGCCAATCAGACTGAAATATTCAAATCAAAATAAATTATAGGTATATTTTATCGAAATTTACAGTTTTTAAAACATGTAATTATTAAAACTAAGGTTCTCCTTCTTAATGCATAAGTGACCTGTGACGATGTTTTGCTATCTTGTTTAGACGCTTTGGGTTTCTTGTCTAGGCCCTTGGCCTTCTTGCTCCCACAGACTTTTAAATTATTTGGCTTTCAAATATTTTGACTTTCAGCGTCCCTGATGAAGGTTATTACAGAGACATGGCGTACGCACTACATTTGATATCGATGTTTTTAGTAATGGCTGCTTAATGTGTCAATCATATTCAGGACCAGAACAATAATATATACACAGAAATGAAGAATGGATGAGGCAATAACTTTTGACTGCAACTTGGTCTACAAGGCGTCTACGTTTTGGAAATCTCCAGAAAGATCTTTAATGTGTAGAGAGCATAGCACTCTCCAAACACGTTATCATATATGGTTCGTGGACAGACTTTCCGTATTATAACCTGACAGCTCTCCATAAAAAGGACACCCCTATAACTGGTTTAAATTTATGTTAAGAAAATGTATGACTAGTATTATTATTCATTGTATTTTTTCTTGTAAAATTGAGTCTCATTAATACGTCTCCAACCCCTTATTAAAGAGAGATAGCTAAAAATACTGTTTTCAAAGGTCTTTGAATTAAGTACTCATAGGTTGACATAACTCATTATAAAAATATGCATAATAGATTTGAAATATATGTGGCGGAACTGTCTTAGTCTGGGTACAATTAGCACATACAAGTACTGGAGAAAACACACATAGAAAAGAGCTTTCCTATGGTTTTCTTTTAAATAATTGTACTTTTGCAGGATGCCAGCTTACGCTTTCTTATTAAGCTAAATATAAATGTGCGTTAATGACATCAGTTTCTTAACCAAGTCATATGCCCTTTTACTTGCAAGGTCATTAAACTAATGGCATGCCTGGTTTTCGTGACACATATAAAACAAATACACAATTTTCTTATAATGATGTGGAAATATGTCTTACGATAATCAGACATAATATAATACATGTTATTTCCTGACATCACAATGTTTCAAACTTGAATGCATCTGATCTCTCATTACAACAAACAAACTTTTGAATTCAAATCATTTAGCTTTCCAATCTTCTGTACCTGATGAAGGTTATTCCAGAAACGCGTCGTGTGCACTAAATTTGATATCTACGTTTTGAATATGATTACGTTTCCATTTTAATTCTATAATTAAATAAAATATACTATTTTCTCCTGATGCCCTCAATAGAATGTCACATCAATGTTTTATTACTAAAAGAATTACGTTTGTATATATACTTTCTTACGTAGTCCTTGCTATGCCTCATGGCACATAGGGCAAGCACAAGTTTCCTCCACTCTTCTCTGTCGTTGGCTTTTCTTTCTATTGTGCCCCAGGTGTATATATATGATACATATCTTTGGATCCACGCCACGATGTAGCTGAAATACTGCTAAAGTTGATGTCAAACACCAATCCACCAACCAGCTATATTTGGACCACTTCGTATCTGCTCTGAGAAGAATTCATGTTATCCATATAAGGACTGAGAAGGGAAGAACAGTTTTGAAACAACATTTTCATGTGTGACACTGAAATTATTGAAGTTGATGGAAATGATGATGCAAGCATGGCAAACATCCCGAACTGTTCATTGCTTTAGTTGTATATGCACAAATGTTGTTGGAAAATAGAACATCATTACTAATGGTATTGGAATTTTTAATTGAAAAATGTTTCAACAACAGCTGAAACATTGAAATAAAACAGATAGAGGATATTTTCATAGTCATGCCTTCGTTACTTCCAGTAATCTGACAGATGGTTGACTGATGTAAACCAATTAAAGTTGTATTTTGTTATAAATATAAAAAAAAATCTAACGATAACATGAAATGTTGTACCACTAAACAAATTCATAAATTATAATAAACAATACAGTAATATTAGTTATATATGCTTTAGACAGGTAATACGGGATCATATAACCTGTCTGTGTTTTATATTTCCTGAGCCGAAGGCGAGGGAAATATACAACACAGACATGTTATATGAGCCCGTATTACCTGTCTAAAGCCTATATAACGAATTTGTCATACTGCAATACCATGGGTCCATATTATCGTCACGGTATGTGTTTTCGTGCGTCATCTGTTTTCGTTTTATCCATTTTGTTTTGATTTCCACAGCTCACGCATTATTTTTGACGTGTCTTCCGGTTTCTATTTATGGAACATAAACAAGACTACAGCGTGACATCTGTAAAAGATGTTAAAGTTTGCTTTTAAAGACGTAAGTACCAAGAACAGTGAACCTACCTGCTGAACCATACTTTTTGTAATGCTAAAAATATACTTCATTTATAAAGTAGCTGGGAAAAAATCCAGAAGGGCTATATAAAATTTAACTATGTCATCTGCCTCTTAGACACCGCCTCTTCCTGTCATGTAACTGTCATGGGGTCACTGATCGTACTTGTAAACAAAAGAGCTGACTGAAATGTGCCTGTTTCTTATATGAAATACATATCACTTTGCAGTGCATTGTGGTTTCAGCACTAAAAAAAACATCAAAAGTAAACACAATTTTGAAAGTGGTAATTTTCAAACATTATGTTATTTTATTTAGATGTAGTATGATTTGGTAGATGGCCAGAACCATGAAATTCTAAAACCATCCATTTCCGATTATATATTCGTTTCCATCCCGTATATCGGCCTTGTTTTTACTTCACACGAAAACAGATGACGCCATTTTACTGACAACAAAAGTTGCCAGATAATCGAGAGTATATTAAAATACAAGAATGTCTTTAAAAACAATCTTATGTACAAAGAAATATTTAACCAGCCATTCTTTGAATATTCCAATCGTCATATGAATGAAGGGTTAACACTGTTAATCGCTATATCTGAAAATCGATAATAGCACGAAAACCGATAACACGATGCTACATGTGTAAAGACTAAATAAAGAACATGACTACTATACATGTATTGTCTCATGAGCATATAACCCCAGATATAACTTTGCTTTAAAAGAAATTAATTCTTCAACATATTTAATAAACAACTTAACAATTTTAACAGAAAAATAACAAATGATTTAAAATTGCTTCAATATCGGCATCAGAGTGACAGGCGAACCTGGGAGTCGCCATCTTGATTACGTATGATTTCAAAATGAGTTATCTTTCTTTACGTGCTTTCATATTACCGGCTAGAGCCGTATAATATGGATTAGTAAAATCGTGTAAATAACCAATCGGATCACTTAGATTTTCTATTGCAGTATGACAATCATTAATATTCTTTTACGATTTCTAAAACAAGTTAGAAATCTGTCGTGAATGAAGATGGTAGCTTTAAGCGAATCGAAAGAGAGAAAAAAGACCATTAGAGCAAATTATGCTTCAATTTAATTTTTATATTATCGTTTCCTTATTTAGTGTCTTATTTTACAAAACTGTAGAATTGGTATTGTTGCATCTCCGCTAGACGCACGAACTGTTATGTCACTTAGGCTACCACTATAAACTTCCAACTCAGTGTGTGGTCTAGTACAAAGCAGACATCATCATTATCATCTGATCAAAATGTAAATTATCGCTATGATATAGCTGTTGTGCTC
The DNA here is from genome assembly GCA_963680875.1 of Bathymodiolus brooksi. Classification (NCBI taxonomy): domain Eukaryota; kingdom Metazoa; phylum Mollusca; class Bivalvia; order Mytilida; family Modiolidae; genus Bathymodiolus; species Bathymodiolus brooksi. The sequence goes on from OY804583.1 coordinate 56,571,372, forward strand.
ATTTGTGGATGAAACAATATTCACTGCCACATGTTTTGTCTCTATTGTTAATTTTTCTCTTTATTCTGCATGAAATACTGTTATGATGTCTGATAAGTCTGCAAAGAAATATACATATTACTCTTTGTATAATCTGTTTTTATGAGTGACATGTTTTTTGGTGTGGGGTCCGTGTTGCTCATCTTTAGTGTTCTGTGTTGTGTTGGGTTTTGTTTTTTGTTTTTTTGTCTTCGTCTCGTGTCTTGTGTGACCATTATTGCTTATGTCACTGGACTGTCCATTATTGATTGGCTATTCACCTTTCTTTAATGTTTATTCGTATCAGTGTACATATCCAGTAATATTGTATTACTTGGTAGTAACATGTACCTATGGAAGCAGATCTTGTTAAGAGCTGCAGACTTATCATTTGTTGACTTTTATGCATATTGTTTAGGTCAGTGGTATTCCCGTTTCCTCCACCAATAAAACTGACCGCCTGATATATCTGAAATATTCCTGAAAGTGGTGTTAAACACCATAACCAGAGCTCCTGCATATTGTTTATTGCCTTAATGTTAATTTTTGTCACATTTTATTTGTTTCCAACATCTTAGTTTTGCTACGTAAAAGATAGTATGTCAATACAGTCACTTACTGACCACACAGCTTCTTCAAGCTGCATAAGAGACAATTTTATCCAACTTGCGAAGTATTCTCCGGAACACAATAATTTACGACATTCCTCAACATGCGTAAGTAAAAAGATATAATATATATATTTGAATGTAACACAAAAACGATAATATAAAAAAATTATGGATGGAGAGACTAAATATTAAAAACATCGGGGGAAAAAAAAGAAATAATTTGTGAGAACCGAATATGTTGCGAACATTTGTTTCTGGCAAAGTCATGATGCCGTTGTCTATAAATTAAAACGCATACTATTTGATTACATTATTTCCAAAAGTCTCTTATAACCCCGAGTTCTTTGAACACAAAAGTCTAACTTATAAGTAAATTTATATTTAGAATTACATATATCAATCAGATTACTTCAATAATCAGAGACACGAATTAAACTTTACAAACTTGCATCGCTACTTGGAATACTAAAATTCAAAAGTTAGAGGAGAAACGACTGAGACATTTACGTACCCTGAAGGTAACTATTATGTAAGTTAATTATATTACATCTTGCGTTTTCCTCCTGCAAGGAATTAATTGTCTTACATAATCCATTTTGTATGTTTTTTCATATTCTAAATTTGTGGGAAAAATTCAATTTTGAATCGCGACGTTAACTATTGGAAGACAAATGATAATCTGATTTCGCGATATGTTGCATGTGATTTGCCTCGTGCGTACTGTCAGCTCATAGACATTTCTACTGTTTTGGATGTAAAACAAATTAATGGAATATTTCAATATAAGAAAAGTGTATTAGTTTATTTGTACTTCTTTGTTCATGTATGTATATAAATGTAATATGTTGTACTTTGATCTTTCGTTGTGCGGGATGTATAAATTCACAACCAACCCGTCCTTCGGATGAGACGTAAATAAAACCGAGGTCCCGTGTTGAGAGATTGCCACCCTCTTCACACGTTAAAGAACCCAATGTAACAGCTCATTATGAACATTATGTTCATCATGTGTGGTCCATAGGAGACCCGTTGCACTGGCTAAGTTATCCGTCCCTACCCATCACCGTTCCTTGTTTCGAGTCCCGTGGCGTTTAAATTTTTAAATGTTCTCTTCCTGAATATAGCTGAAAAATTGCTCGCTGGACGTTAAACACCAATCAATCAATCAAGGCTCAAAAAAATTTAGCATTTTAGATTACGTATCAGTGTGTCACATCTTGACATGTTTATGTGATACAATAATAAGATAGCAGGAAGAGTTTGAAGATACAAAACAGCTAATCTGAATCCGTAAATCGAAGAAGGACAGACAACACATTTACAAACAGAAAAAGGGCAAAATCATTAGAGGCGTAATACCAAATATATACGGTCATTATGATCTTAATAGCCTGTAACATGTGTGTAGAAACGGCGTCACGTAAATGATGTGCGACCTTGTGTAATGATGTAGCAGGACACAACGCAACAGTTGTAAATTATATGGACTACAAAAATACGTCGATTGCAATTTCGTACATTGATAAAAGAGCCAGATAGAACATATAACAAATCCTGACAAAGTTCAACCGGAAAACAACTCTTATACGAATAAACGCATACAAGCTACTACATAACAATTGTCCGCATCTGTATACAGCATACATTACCGCATTTCCTCAAAGTGTACTACCGTATTTGTACTGTTAGATATATTAGAATCGAAATAATTCATGGAAATATTAATTGTTATCCCTGTCTACCGTTCTTTCAAGATACAAGCTATTTCTCTGGGGACAATAGTCATTGGAACTTAACCAAGATTAACAATTTGGTTTACATAATATGACAAAAAAAGTTATTTTATCTGTAGTGTATTTTACATAGAAAATATATATTGAGGTATGATAATTGACACTATGACTGGATCATTATCTCTGCTGATGGACTATTTATTCATCCAGTAATCAGTGTTTTGGCACTGATATGCTTTATTATATATATAGATATATTGAGGAGTTAGGTTTAACAATACTTTCAACAATATTTCATTTATATCGCTGTCATCCGTTTTATTGGTGGTGAAAACCGGAGAAAACCACCGACTTGTGGCAAGTCACTGACAAACATTATCACATAATATACACATCGCAATGAGCTGGATTCGAACTACTACTTTAGTGGTGATATGCACTGATTGTATATGTACAGGTAGTTTTAATCCAACTACCATACGATCACGACCACCAACGCCGCCCCCTATATGTATATTGAAATTTACATTTGCTATGTCATGCAATATACTAAGACTAAAGTCTGCCCCCTCTCCACCCCACCCCCTTTGCAGCCATTGGTAATTTTAGCCTAATTTAGTTATCTTATTTTAGCCCTTTGGTTTACTTGCAGCCACAGATTTTCAAATTATTTGACTTTCAGCACACCTGATAAAGGTTATTTCAGAAAGAGGAACGTGTTCACTAAATTAAATATCCACGCTATTATGTTTTCTATAATTACCTTGAGAAAAGTAAATGTTTGGTATTTTGAATATTATAAAACATTTGTAATTTTCTCCTTTTTCTTCTTTCTGTCAATGATTCCCAGCTTAACTCTTTATAAATTAGAATGGAACTAGCAAATATTGGAAGACCAGTAACGATTCTAGCTGCCTCAAGTTGCAACTGATCAAGTTTATTAGAATTTCCCACACCACAATTATCCCATACTTCACTAGCATATTCAAAAATTGGTCTGATGTAAACTAAATAGAGTTTCTCTAAATTTTTCCTAGAAAGTTTATATTTTAACTTTCGAAGAACATTCAGGTGTTTGTAAATACTTGACAATATATTTTCTATATGTATATTCCATTTAGCATCGCTGCTGAAGTAACTCCTAAATGTTTATGAGAATTTGTAATTGGAATAGTTCTTCCATTAAATGTAAAATTTAATTCTAGAATTTCCGTATTTGAAAATAACATAATTTCTGTTTTATCCGGGTTAAAAGACATCAACCATTTCTTTGACCATACATTCAGCTCTTTCAAGTCGTGATCAATCACAGTTTTTATCTGTAATTCATCACGACTGGAATAGCTGAAGGAAGTGTCGTCTGCAAAAAGTCGGCTAAGAGAGATTAGATTCTCAGCAATATCGTTAATATACAAAATAAATAAGAGGGCTAAGTACTGAACCTTGAGGTACACCAGCTGAAACATTGCAGAGTGAAGAAGACGAATTGTTTATTACTACTCTCTGTTGAACCGTAATGAGAGCGGGAGGTTTGGCGCCTTAAAATCTGATTCAACCCACCATTTCTTTAGAAATGCCTGTACCAAGTCAGGGTCATTACGGTTTTCACAGTTTTCCGGTTGTTGACTGATTTTGTCTGTTTATATAATTATGAGTTTTGACTTTCCCTTTGTAAGATTGTTCGGAGTTCGGTAATTTTGTTATTACCTTTATTGTCGATCTTGCAGGTAACTAGAGAACCAACTTAATAAATTGCTATCTATACCGTATGATTTAATTTTATGCAACAACCCTTTATGCCAAACTTTGTTGAACGCTTTAGAAAAATCACAGAAAACAAAACAGCTAATTTCCTTTTTTTCTAGTGAATTTGGAATGCAGTTGTACATTTCTAATAGTTGGTGTACTGTTGAATATTTTGGGAGAAAACCAGATTGATATTCATAAATTAACTTGTTTCTTTGCAGATGGTTAAAAACATATTTATAGATAACACGTTCCATTATTTTTCCAACACAACTTATGAGAGATATAGGTCTATAATTAGACGGTAATGACTTGTCACCTTTTTAAATATAGCAATCACATGTGCTGTTGGTACCTATCCCAAAGACGAGAGATGTTACTCAAATCGACGTCCAATTTGAAACAATGATGGAGAAGCGACACCATCAGGGGCCGTATTCTCAAAAGTGTCTCAGGACTAAGACATGTCCTAAGACCATCTTAGAACAAATCTTAGTCTTAAGTCGTGTTCTTGACCGTGTCCTAACTTAGGACATGTCGTAAAATTTGTTTTAACTTTAGGACATCTATGGAGGTGTATTAAGATGGTCCTAACCCCGAAATGGTAATATAATTTGATATGTTGTACCAAAAACGAACTTTAAGTTGTAGAACATGATTGATATACACGTGCACCTTTATACTGTTTTTAAATCTAAATAAGTAAATTTACAATGATTTTCTACTATAACTTTAACGGAGCACGAGATATCTTCTGTTCATCTTTAATCAGTAATTCATTGAAAATTTGTTATCAACTCACTCGAAAGTAACCACAAAAAATAACGGTAATGACTGTATTTCATCATAAAACAGTTTTACACATTAGTTCCATATCGTATATGAACCTTAGAACTATGTATATAGATAATTGCAAATTAAAGAAAACAAGTAACAGGCTCATGAGATACAGCGTAAAAAAAATAATGAAATTGACAAACAAATCTTTATTTGCATCTTATAATTTATTATGAGTATTTTTATCAAGAATTTGCTATATATTAAAATTGGAAATAATTGTGCACAATATTTCTATTATTCTACATATCGCGTTGACACTTAAGGCATAGCTAAGAGATCCTAAGTTAGGATAGTCTTAAGACAGCTTCGAGATCTCTCATAGGACATATCCTAAGATGGTCCTAAAACCATCCTAAAAATCGTCCTAAGACATATTTTAGGATACTTTCGAGAACACGGACCCTGATTCCAAAAATACCTATGTTTTGTATAGTTATTGTAGATGAAATCTGCTTGTGTTTATGCAGACCCTATTGAATGCAATTTGAGAAATCATTGAAATCACTTATTTCGATATATGACACTATATTGATGATATTAATTAGTGAGAAAATGCACAAAAAAAATCATTCACTCCTCAACCTTTTTGAATTTTGGACTTTCGACGCTATTCAATGTCGTATTAGATTTTGCTTTCAAACTTATTTAAATAAGAGGGTCGCTGATGAGCTTTCTCGTAGACGAAACGCGGGTCAGGAGCACTGAATTTATGCCTGGAACTTTTACGTTTTGCATTCATTTGATATAATACGCAGTGATGCAGATGATGTACAAACTGGACCCACATCCATCATGTGACAAGGTAACAGCACATACAGATCTGAAAAGGACGTCGATTTGATAGAAATCGATCGGCTATAATTCAGAGAATTTAGAAAGGACACCGATTTGAGAATACCATCAAATTGGAACGTGATTTGAGATAATGACGTCAGTGGACACCGATTTGAGGAGTGGACGTCGATTAGAGAATGGACGTTGATCTGAGTCTATCATATATATATATATATTATACTGACATTGTAAGTTCATCTGATGGGTTAGGGTTATGGTGTATAACAACACTTTCAACAATATCTGAGTTGTATCGTGGCTGTAAGATTTATTGGTGGAGGAAACCGAAATACCCGGAGAAAACAATCGATCTCGCGCAAGTCACTGACAAACTTTATCACATAATGTTGTATCGAGACACCTTGCCATCAGCGAGATTCTAACTCACAACTTTAGTGGTGATATTCACTGATTGCACAGGTAGTTGTAAATCCAAATACCACAATCACTACGACGACGGATCGTTGCTCATCTTATGCAAAAAGAATAAACATAATTACGTTCTAATTTAGTAAAGGGTAAACGACATTTTAATAACATCACATGGACGAACATAACAATGGTAGAGATATGCAAAGGTATGTTTGCTGTATATACAAAGGACCATACAATTTTAATTCCCTTGTTAGTATATTTAATTCTATAAATGTCATTTCCTAATAAGTTAATATCGTGCAAAGAGAAGTTTATGTCCTTTTATTATGTAAGACTTTGAAATTAAACCATACCATTTCATGTGTTAGTTAATACATCAAGGGTAAGCAAAAGACAAAATGGGAAAGTAGATAATTAGGAATAATAAAAACTACTAATTTTAATACTAGCTTAGGGCACACCACGCGTTTCTGGAGTAACGTTCATCATGGATTGGATTTGATTTGATTTTTGGTGCTTTAGTGCCACTTTCAGCAATATTTCAGCTATAGCATGGCGACCAGTTTTAGCGGTGGAAGAAGCCGGAGTACCCGGAGGGAACCACCGACCATTGGCATGCAACTGGTACACTTTATCACTTGCGGCTGCGAGTCGAGTGCGCCCTTTTTGTAATTTACAAAGCCGGGAGTGAACCCACGCCGTATTGGTGATAGGCTTGTATGAGTTGCTAGGTAATCCAACTACCTAACTCATTGAGCCACCCGGGCCCTTCCGATCATGGAAATATAACTTATTATAAAGTCCTTTGCAAAAAGGTAAACCACAGGGTCTAAACGGGATAGTCAAAATTGGCTAATTGTATCTATGCATAAGGGATATTGGCATTAGCTTTAATAAATTACATTAATTAGAAAATGAAATATATATACAGTCAAACCTGTATTAAGAGGTCACCTTTGGGACGAAGAAAAAAATGGCATCTTAAAAGAGGTATAATTCATATGACATTTTCTACGACAAGAAATGATATAAATGACCTTTTAATACAAGTGACTGCTTAATAGAAGTGACCGTATGGGCAGGTTTGATTGTATGTTATAAACCATTTTAGTGCCAAAGCACTGACTACTTGACAGATCATACCCTCGGAGATTAGAGGATTTCATGAATTACCAAAGTAACACGATGGGTGCTACATGTGGAACAGGGATTGCTTACCCTTCCACAGTATCTGACTTCACCCCCGTTTTTAGTGGTGTTCGTGTTACTGGATTTTTTGTTTTATGTGTAGTGTTTTGTAGATCATTGTATGTCCGTTTTTTGTTCGTTTGTTCATTTTCTTTTGACCAATGTATTGTCTCTCCTTCTTCAATTTGTGACTTCTGATAAACACTTTAATACAGTGTATATTCAAGGTTATTTTTAAAAAAGGAATATAATTTGATTTAATATTTTGCACAAAATATTTGGTAACAAATAAAATGAAAAATACAAAAAAAAATACAGTACAACCGTTCCAAAAACAAATGGAAATACGTACATACTGTACAGGGGTAACACGCATGTATATGACAGATAAGTCTCTTGGTATGGTACATACACTTCATTGAAGAAGAAGAAACAGGATTAAGGTATATATATTGGCCCAAGCCTCCTCTCTTAGCGACGCGATGCTGTTATGAAAGTGTTTTCCATATCTGACCAAAATGCAGACCTTTACATATAACTTGATGAGCAGTGTTGTTATAAAGAACGTAGAATTCTGATTTGCAGCATAATACTTAATATATTCATTATTCGTGTATTATACTAATAAATTAAAGAAAAAAATGGTAACTCCATAATACTAATTTATTATAAAAAAAAAAAAAAATGAATTCTTGCAGTTTCTTTCTTTCTTTCTTTTTGTTTTATTGGTTTTTTTTTATGTTATTTTTGGTTTGCTTTTTGTTTTTTTTCTGTTTTTTTTAAATTAGTTCCATATATTTTACATTAGTCTATCATTGTAATTATTTCAAACCATTTATTGAAATTTGACAGAACAATGATATATATACTAGAATAGATTGTTTACATTAAACTTAAATAAAACATATATCTTTTTATTCAATAAAACATTTTTAATAGCACGATCTTCATGTGATACAAAATATACATTCAGTATTAAAAACACAAATTCACGACTTTCAAATAGTTACCTATTTGCACTGAAAACATGGCAACCCTTTTGCACTGGACATATGGAATTTTATTAATCGAGTGAACCTTTATTTATCAAATGAATTTACCTTAGTTTTTTTTATTGTTTGTGTTGCTTGCTTTTAGAAATATATACTTTTCAACAACATTGTTACCGCCATTTCTTTGAAATATAATCCTTGTAATAAAAATGTAGTCATTTTTTTCGAAATGCACTTGATCATATACTTAATCCAAAGCTTTGCTTAATATATCAACATATCATAGCCTTCAGCGGTAGCCATTATATATCAAATGAAATTACACCCGCAGGTCTTTTGTTTTTGTATGTACTCCCACTTCTGATTCGTTTTTATTACTTTTCTTATTTTGGATATACGGAAAAAAGATGAAGTAAACAGGCCACGAATGCTTTATCGCTAAAATGACAGTATACCCCACACATTAAAAGTCAGTAAGACATTCAGTTGAACTACATATATCAGCCAATGTAATATTGTTTTTCTGCAAAAAAACCCAATTCAATTTCCAAACATATATGTACCAGAAAAGGAGATGACATCAACGATATAAAGGCCAAGAGTATTCCCATTTAGTCAATGCTTGATTTGATTTATTGTGTTTAACGCCACTTTCAGCAATATTTCAGCTATATAATGGCGACCATTTATAGTAGTGGAAGAAGCCGGAGTACCCGGAGAGAACCACCGACCATAGGCAACCAACTGGTAAGCTTTATCACTTGCGGCTGCGAGTCGAGTGCATCCTTTTTCTGATTTACAAAGCCGGACGCTAATCCACACCTTATTGGTGATAGGCTTGTATGAGTTGTTAGGTAATCCTACTACCGAACTCATTGAGCCACCCGAGCCCTGCAATGCTTGATAGTAGAACACGAATATAATGCACGACTCATCTTATACAGACTGGGACGTAAATGTTTTTGCAAACTTCAAAACAGGACATGGATTTCCAACGTCATATGTCGTCGTCTGTTTTCTCTAGTTCAGGATGTGAGTCGATAATTATTCGAGGTAAACATGAATAGATCGTATTGCGGAAAAGTAAAAACATATATTGCGGAAATGAAAGGATTGCTGTCTAAGAAATTGAACTTAGGTAAGATAGTTTGAAATCAGTTACAGAAAATAATGAAAGGGGCAATCCAGGGATAATTGTATACTTTTCAGGGATCAATATCAACCTATGTTGATGGTTGGTTGACTTACGGCTTTCAACAACATTTAAGTTAGATCGTGGCGGTCAGTGGTATTGGTGAAGGAAACCCGAGGATCAGGAGAAAACTACAGACCTGTCGAAAGTCACTAACAAACTTGATCACATAATGGTTTACACCTCGCCCTGATCGAGATTCGAATTCACAATACCAGTGGCGATAGGTACTGATTGTATATGTAGTTGTAAATCCGATTACCATGCGATCACGGCCACAACGGCCCCTGAAAAAGAAAAATAAGATGTGTATTCTGCATAGCTAATTACTACGGAGGAAGCGTATTAGAGCCACATTGAAAAAATTTTTATTTTTTATTTTTCACACTTTAATCTCTAAAATTCACACTTTAATCTGTAAATTTTACACTTTAATCTGTAAAATTTACACTTTAATCTGTAAAATTTACATTTTAATCTGTAAATTTTACACTTTAATCTGTAAAATTTATAATTTATTAATCTGTAAAATTCACTGTTGAACTGCAGAAGTGACCCGAGAGTGAACTTATGCCTATTTTATAATTTTATATGTGGACTTTCTAAAGACATTAAACAGTTCATACCAGGGACAATTAAAACTCTATCTATACCAGTGAAGAAATGTAATCGCCAGTGATGCTGTAGACATCTAATGTGACATATTATATTAGCTATATAGAACTCTTGTTTACAAAAGACACAACCCAATTCCAGTGATGAATTCTGCAGAATAAGCAAATAGTTTAAATTTCTTTATTGGCATTTTATTACTAAGTATAAATTTAGGGCCTTCCCACATTTCTTGTCAGTTCTCAGTTATTTTTAGATGTCTTCACTTCGTTAATAAAATGTTGCACTGATCGTTTATGTAATTTAAGGCCAAAGTATTAAGGTGGTACCATACACTTTAGGTAAAATTTGATCTGCTCGTTTAATTTTCTTATTTTTTTGGCAGTGTGTTTGAATATATCCACTGTAGTAAATATCAAAATTTTAACAAATTCCAACCAACATACTCAGAGCTATTAATTCACTAGCTACATAGCGGCTTTTCTCTATTTGGTTTTGATCACCGAGATGCTTGAAATCTGCATACAAACTTCATATGATCAAAACGTTCAACTGATTTTAAAGAGTTATCTCCCTATAGTGTATGGTACCTCCTTAAGGACTGGATTTACGAGTGACAATTTGCCTATTTGTCTTTTTGTCCATTTTCTTTCGTATTGTCTGTCTGTCTGTCTGTCTGTCTGTGCTTCAATAACCGGCTTCTGATTATCCCTTTAGTAAACTAAAACTTTCACGTACAAGATATTTTTTTATTTACCTATATTTGTAAACTTTCTTGAACCAAGATTACATTACACATAAATTATCGATATAATTGTTTTATTATATCAATTTGAACAAAAAGGTTAAATCCGATATGTACGTAACGTATATGAGATATATAACAAACATCAAAGGCGAAATGATTTATATAAAAAAAAAACACACAATTTATAAATAATAATTACACCTTGTGACAATAATTTTAAAGCAATTTCAAAGCAAAAATATTTCCAATTAATGATCAGATATTATTTTTTAAATTTTTATTGCACGAAACATTATATATTATTTAGTTATAGAAACAGAACGTGAATCATTAATGTCATAATAACTTGGTAAATTATTAGTTATAAAGAAATAAAAGGGGTAATCAGAAGCCGTAAATGGAAGGCGGAGAGACAAAAGACGAAAAGACAATGGTAGACAAAGCAAATACACAGAAAACAGAAATTTGAGAAACTGGAAGATCATTAAAATATGAACTCAGCTTATGCTCTGGAAGGGTAAGCGGCTCCTGTTTCTCTAGTGAAATCTGCTGTACATATCGTTGGAGAGCAAATCATCAGAGGGAAAGGGTTCGTATCCCATTAACCGTTTAACCCAGTCACCTGTGTGTGCCTGTCTCAATCAATAAGCTTGGTTTCCATGAGCATAATGTTTTGATCTCTTTTGTGTTCAATGATTTGAGGTGAGAGAAGATTGTTGATTTTGTTGATGTTGTTCATCACTGTTTTAAAGTTTCTTTTCGTAATTTAGATCATGTTTGTTTTCTGGTTGACTGTCTACTGTATATAGACACAAGACATGTGCATGCTTTGCTATGTTGATTTCTATCTTAGGGTCATGTTCATTTGTATAACTAGTGTAATATTTAAGTAATTAAGTGGGGGTTCGCCTTTACTCACATGTGGAAAGCACTTGCATGACCTCGTCATTTCATTAAGAGGGGATTTGGGTCGCCAGTAAAACTAGCTTTACCCAGCCACTTTTCATTGAAGTGCCGGAATCAAGCTAGTGAAGTGAGTGGTCATATATATATTTGTTAATGGTGTCGGGTTTGCTTTCTTTTGTCTAAGTGGTTTTTTTTTAGATTTTAGAACTGGTATGATAGTGTGGTATTTTTTTTCCATTTTATTTATAGCCACATGCTACACAACAGATTATAGCAGGGTCAATGGAGTATAATATTTCGATCCACTTATGTCAGCTACCGGATATTTCTTTTTAGTCTGGGGCCCGGGTTTCTCAATGAGTTGGATTACCTAACAATTCATACAAGCCTATCGCCAATACGGCGTGGGTTCGCGCCCGGCTTTGTAAATTACAAAAAGGGCGCACTCGACTCGCAGCCACAAGTGATAAAATTTACCAGTTACTTGCCCGTGGTCGGTGGTTCTCTCCGGGTACTCCGGCTTCTTCCACCACTAAAACTGGTCGCCATGATATAGCTGAAAGTGGCGTTAAGCACCAAAAATCAATCAATCAATCATCTTTTTAGTCTGTACACATCTTTATTTACGAAAATACAGTAATAAAAACAGATGATACTAAATGATCGTAAAAATAGCATGAATTTGGTTTCATCGCGTCTGTTGGAATATTTTTTGTAAGAAAATGCTAAAACGGCAAGAGTATTATGAAGAGGAGGAGATGGATGATGAGGCTGGTAGAAGACAATGTGGTAAATGATAGATTCCAATGTAAATACATAGACTGATTGATTGTTGTTTAACGTGTAGTACGTCAGCAGCTATTAAGTTTACAAACAACAATCCATGTGGGTAAAAAATGACACCTTGATGGAGCAAGTAGGTAGAGAAGCTTAGCTTAGATTGTCACAGGACAAAGAGGGTACCACGGATAGAGTCAGTTAATTTTCCCTTGCAACATGCCATGGCAATCAGAATCCGTATATCGAAGAAGAACAGACAACACAATGGCCAAAGGAAAAAGTACAAAAGGACAAACAATGATCTACGAAACATAGATATAAAACTAAAGATCGAGTAACACGAACCCCACTAAAAACCGGGGGGGGGGGGAACTCGGGTGCTCCGGAAGGGTAAGCAATGTGCTGTTCATTCGATGTTACTGGGTGTTGGTTTTTTTACGTGCAAGGGGAGCGGAATTTTCCATACACGAGCCACTCATGTTCTTTGAAGGGTTAGTGTTATGCATTATGGTGTTTAACGCCACTTTCAACAATATTGCAGTTATATCGTGGCGGTCAGTATTATTGGTGGAGGAAGCCCTTGAAAACACCCGGCAATACATTTATAAACATGATGTGGTCTATGTCGAAATATCTACAAAACAATACTTAAAACTTAACCCAATAGATAATGCACAGAGTCATGTGATACTTTCGTCGCATGCAGTTTTAATCTTTTTGAAGTAAAAACACTTGCTAATGGGTATAAATAGCTGTAGGCGGAGCAAACATTCTGATTGTTCATTATTTTGACCACGGTTATCTCGAGGAGGAAAATTCAATGATACATAGTTTCACAGTTACTTTTGGAGCAAAATATTTGACAGGCATGGTCACTATTGTTCCTCCCTACGAAACTGTCACTCTTATTCATAATAATATTCTTCATCAGTCTAAAAACTACAAAAATCACTTCGAAAATTCAAATTGATGAGGTTTAGATCAAGTTGGTCATGTGACATACAGTTTCATAAATATGCTCTTCATATCAACTGGGATTTTTGTCTATCATTCTATTAATAACACAATACCCTGCGTGATCTGATGCTAAGCTCCGCCCACACACTTTGTCGCTATAAATTACCAAAATTGATTTACTTTATACATAGTATAAAGTAGAGGTGTGACCCCAATATAATTGAAATTTTAAAACCAATACACAAATGGGAAGAATTTACCTTCTATTTGAAAAAAATTCCATTTGTTTGTTAAAGAATACTGTAATTGTATATCCTCTTTTATTTAGAAGAAAAAGACAAATGTCCCTAATGGCTATGAATCTGGAGGAGAAGCTATTTTATTTTCATCAGAAATGTAAAATACGTTTATTGAAATTGTAGGTTTAGTATAAAGTAGACTTAAGAAGAATCATATATTAACTTATAAAATCCAATGAGTCCCATGACGCCATATTGTATTTTATCTATAAGAGCGAAATTATTTTAGCAGGAAATGAGAACTAAAACCCTCGTCACATTAACAGTGTTATTACTTATCAGGAAATGTAAAAAAAAATACGAGGAAATTACCACAAGAGTTTATGTATTATAAAGAGCTTGAAGATACCAAAGGGGTAATCAGAATCCGTATATCGAAAACGGACAGACACTATAATAGCCAAGCGTTTGAAGATACCAAAGGGGTAATCAGAATCCGTATATCGAAGAAGAACAGACAACGCATTTGGATGCTGTAAATATTTCGTTTTCGAAGTCATCTCGCAGTAGACACATTTCGATCAGGTGGATATTTGGATACCAAAGGGAATATAAGAACATAATTATCTAAGCCTGTGTGCATGCTGGACTTGTGATGCCATCAATGTCATTACAAAACACTTGCTACAGTTTTGTCTATTGGAGATAAACCTTTGTTTTTAAAACAATATATCATCTTGAACATCTTAAAATGTCTGACTGTCTTGAATACTTAGTAACTGTTGCAAATTTTATCTGACAGTGACTTTCCAACATAACTGGCATAGGGTAAATTTGACAGTTTATACTAAAACTGTATTTTATGGGGAGGTGTACTCGATACAACATTATTTGATACAGTTTGTCAGTGACTTGCGGCAGGTTGATGGTTTTCTCCAGGTACTCTGGTTTCCTCCATCAATAAAACTGATCACCACGATATAGCTGATACATTTTTGACAGCGGGTTAAACACCCATAACCATAAAAACTATACCCATAGCGCATGCGCTCAAATGATATTATCATCAGACTAAAATATTAATGTAGAAAATATGAAAATGCTAAAATTAACTATTTTTCTTAGTTCTCTAATCGACTGATTGACACACAAATGCTTCAACCTCAATGCATTGTTGACACGCTAATTTGAATAAATGATAGTGAAAATCCATCGAATCAACAAATTTGAATATTCACAGCATTCATTATTGGTGGAAATACCAATGATAAAAAAACAAATTTTGTTGAAATATACACCCGATATAAACATCGGGGATTATAGAAATTACATGTAAATATTCAAATTGTTTTAATTTATTTGTATGTAGCTTCCTGTTTTTGATGGAATATGTATGACACGTGTAATATAAAAATAGCAGTCACTGTTTTTTTTGTTTTGCGTTTTCACAGAAAAACACCAGGAAAGATGACTTCATGGATTTTTATATAAAAAATATAGAAATAAAATGATTTAATTATGATAATATATTAAGATTTTTTTACGATTAACCATGATTTCTATCCATGACCTATTTGTATCGGGATAGTTGTTTCGATTATTTAAAAAAAAAGACATGTGCGGAAAACGAGGTCAAGTACTTCGACAGAATTCTATGTGCCGTTAAGTCAAATGTACTTATTATTTTATTGTTGCCTAGAATCATATTAACTTATAATAAACGTAAGGCTTCCTGCTATATTTTCCTGTTTTTCATCTTTCATTAATGTTGCCATATACATAATAAACATCGTTTTCCTTCAATTATATCAATGAAACGGCTTAATGTGGGGGAAATGGAAAGTTAAAAAGTAATGATCAACATTTCCGTCCACGAAGTACAACTTATAGGCCTATATACTGACTCACCCTACAGAAACCATTTGCACTTTCCCCGATTTGATTATAAAATTATACGTTTATTGTTTTGAATACGAGTTATTTCCCTTACAGAGAGAAAACTGGTTCCCGTTCCATGCAAGGGTAACGGAAACGACAAATAATTGAGTACAAATTTCTTATTATTTGTAGATTTTGAACCTTGTCAAAAATCACAAGATAATGGTATTGCAAAGAAAAAGGTTTCAACATAAAGCTTTGGAAACACATTATTGGAACATATGTGTTACCTTTTTTGAACTTTACATAAAAGTGACACGTTTTCCCGCATCAAAGGGAAGTAACTGCTACAAAAAGTGAAAACAAACCATATATTCTTAGAATTTAGAGGTCGGAAATGTTCAAATGGTCCATTACACAAACGTTATGAGAATACAATGACGGAATATGATTGAAAATTAAAGTTTTGGATATTAAATCAAGATTTGTGGTC
This sequence comes from Bathymodiolus brooksi, assembly GCA_963680875.1. Lineage (NCBI taxonomy): Eukaryota > Metazoa > Mollusca > Bivalvia > Mytilida > Modiolidae > Bathymodiolus > Bathymodiolus brooksi. The sequence goes on from OY804583.1 coordinate 56,587,514, forward strand.
ATTATTGTCATGCTTATATTACATTTTTAAATGCAAATCAAATTTTAATAGAACGGTAAAACATTTTTCACAGTCAGCATACGCATGTATTAAGTAAAATATATCGGGGAATTGTATCACAGTATTTTTGTACAGCCAATACAACACAATATACTAAACTATGGATTAATATTTAATGTAGTGAGTGTTTACAGTTCAACAAATTCCTATCTAACATAAAAGCAAATTATAACACGGACATTCTGGATAGGTTCATAATAAAAAGACAAAGCCAGATGGTAAAACCAACCAACAGAACACGTCAAGGTTTTCAATTTTATGATAGGTAAGTAATTAATTTGATTGATAGAAGCAAGGCGATATATTATATTATAGCTTATGTTTAACGTAAAGCCTGCTGATAACATATATAAGTTGTATTGTCAATCTGAAAGGTATTTAACAATTTGCATATGGGAGAGGCATATCAACTATTCCCCTCTCTCTCACCTAAATAACCCATGTACGTAACAATTATGTTAATAGAGCTATTAACCTTTCAAACACGTACCTCTCGGGTCAGTTGTTTTTGTCTATAATAGCGTGGGAAGTGTATCAGCTACATCCATGACGAAAACAGGATTACAAAACACTGTAGGTTAATCGATGACACTAAGGTACATATACGTGGACTTAAATGGTCTATTGTTATGACTGCCATAAGTAAGTAGCGGGCGGGCTTATAATTACTATCATAACTTGTGCCTAATCCTTATTACTAATATTTTCAACAAACAAAATATATTTAATTAAAGTCAGGGCCGTCGTGATCGTATGATAATGGATTTATAAATGTAACTACCTATGCAATCAGTGCCTATCATCATTAACGTTGTGAATTCGAATACCGCTCATGGTGAGATGTACTCGATACAACATTATGTGATAAGGTTTGTCAGTGACTTGCGACATGTTCGTGGTTTTCTCCGGGTACTCCGGTTTCCTCCACCAATAAGACTAACCGCCACGATATAGCTGAAATATTTTTTTTGAAAGTGGCGTTAAACACCATAGCGAAACATAACTTAACATAATCCCATAATAGCTAATATTTTGAACAAACAAGACATGTTTAATTAAAGTAAATATAGAGGTAACGGTTAATGAATAATATATTAACAACTGGCGTTTTTAACGACGCCTCCACCCGTAAAAGATGTTATTCAACAGGAGCTGCTGCTGAAGATCTCTAAGGAGCCAGCAATGTAACATTCTCCAAAACCTAAAAAAAAACCATATACATGTGTACGTCCCGTCATAATGGATTAATGTGTATTTGACAACGGGCCAGCCCTTTCGGATGGGTTGTACCCTTCAACATAGAAACTGATAATCCGTTTGAACTAATAAAGGACCATGACATATGACGTTGGAAATCCCGAGTCCTGGCTTGGGACAGGTACATAGTTGTGGCGGGGTTAAACCGGTTATTGGATCCCAGTCCTCCTCTCTGGATACTGGCATCTCCAACAGCAATACATATATAGTTCCTTTTGAATTTCAGCTATTACTAAAAAATATGTATGTAAATTTACAAAAGACGATCTAACATTACACTTAGACACCAATTAAAGAAAGGGTCGTCGTGATCGTAATCGTATGGTAGTTGGATTTATAACTACCTATGTAATCAGTGCCTCTATCACAGCTGAAGTTGTGAGTTCGAATCCTGCTCAGTCGAGGTGTACTCGATACAACATTATGTTAAATAGTTTGTCAGTGACGCGACAGGTTGGTGGTTTTCTCCTGGTACTCCGGCTTTCTCCATCAATAAAACTGACCTTCACGATATAACTGAAATATTGTTGAAAGTGGAGTTAAAAACCATGCACCCCACCCCTCCCAAACACACACCCACTTCTTTTGGAATTACAACTATTATTAAGAAATGATATGGATGTAAGTGAACAACAGACTATCTAGTGATGCACTTAGACACACATTAAAGTAAACTATTGTATAGAATCAAGCTACAGAGGATTATTAAACCTAATATTTACAGATAATGACAAAATGTTGTGTTCAAGATAGTTGATTTTTATGGAAAATTCCGATAATTTACTTCTTGTATTAAGGTTTTATTATTACATAATTCACAATTTCTATCTCATTTGCTTCCGAAAAAGGAAATTTATGTTATTCGTGCAACCTTTTTTCATGTAAATAATTGACAATTTCTGTCTGAATTATATAATATCAAGCATATTCATCGAGAAATGTAATATAAAATTATATCATTTTAAATGACAACACCATTTCGCCTTTACGTGTTTTTCTCTACTTAAATAGATTTTTTCCACAACGTTCATATTATATATAACGTGCTAAAATCGTTAGAGACATATACGTAAGCGTTTTTTTTTATCGACGTTAATAATTAGAAAATCGTGCTGCACTGTAACCACTGATGTCTATTTATAGTCATGTGATATTTTTAAGGTCATAAGATATTTTTTTATTAAGTGAATACATGTTGGAGAAAATCGGAGGCGCAATCATTAATGGACAATCCAGAGATACCGGCAACATTTGGCACAATACACAAAACAAACAAAACACAAACATCCATAGGTGAACCCATGTGCTCGCGAAGGGTAAACAGTCTCGTTTCTAATAAAACACATTAATGACAAAACACATTAATGACAAGTGTAGATATTATCACGTGACACTAACACTTGGAACATATATATCATTATTTGGTTAGTCGTACATACCGAAACTTGTGTCACAGATAAACATGGATATGTTCCAATTGTCGTAGTCACTATCCAGTCCTCTTGACTCTTCATCGGTTTTATAATATGAATAACCGGGCGAGTGCCGAATTTGGAACAGGCACTATTTTTTCCTCCGCAGCAACTGAGTTCCTGCCTGGTTTTTGTTGGTACGTGTTTCTCAATCATTAGTTCTCTGTGTAATGCTTTGTGGACCATTGTTTTATTTTGTTGGTCCTTTTTTATGCCATTGTATTGTATGTCCTTCGGTGTGCGGAGTCTTGTTTCCCTTTTATTGTCTGCACGCTTTTCTTAGAAGAATACAAAAAGTGATGGTTGACCATTTTATTCATACAATAATTGCTCTCTTGTGTTCCGTGTTTTAACAAAATAGTGTCAAGAGAAAAGAAGATATTTTGAGATTCCGCGACATTTTTTATGACATGAACATCAAACACGATTTGTTGACCAGCTAGAGATTTTCTTTGTATACGGATAATTTAAGCCACATACACTGTTTCTATATAATAAATGCAAATGAAAACGTACTATGTACGCTTAGATTTTCAGTTACCTCTTGCTAGGTCAAATCAACTGAATTCTCCTTGGACGAATTTCATGTGTCACAATGGTTGAGATCTAATTGTCAATTTCTGTAGACAAAATTAAATCAACCGATTAGAAAAAAATATGATGAATAATGTTTCATTTACCAAGGAATATATAAATACATTGAGAATGACACAGACATCGCGGATTCATACCAATTAGCGTTGCCTATATCAGTCAACACAGTCAGTTCTGAGTCTCTCCTTCTAAATAAAGCATCGTTTAATATTATTAAAATTAAGGTTCTCCTCCCTCAGGCATAGGTGACCTTAGCCGATTTTGGCTATCCTGTTTAGAATCAGTGGGTTTTTTTTGGCTCCCAAGAATTTTAATTTATTTGCATGACTCAACAATCTTTTGACGTTGAGTGTACCTCATAAAGGACATTCCACTATCAAACGTAACTAGTGACTGATAAGGGCGTAGACCGACAGATTGGAATTTTTCCAAGTTCAATTGATTGATTGATTTATTGGTGTTTTACGCCAACAATAGCAGCAGTATTTCATCTATATCGTGTTCATGTTCAATGTAGAATTAAAATTAAGGTTCAATAGGAATCATAGACAAGCATAAAATGAAAAAAATACAAAAATAGAAACAATATTATACGCGTCCCGAACACTGGATTATATATCTACGTTTTTATAACTACAGGTACAATGTATTACTATAGTTCGTTACTTACATGGTATATTAGGTAAATTTATTTTTGAAATGAACATGCTAAATACTATAATTTATTAAAACTAACGTTCTCCTACCCCAGGCATTCTTCATCAATAAATCTGACCTCTACGATAAAATTGAAATATTGCTGAAAGTGGCGTTAAACACCATAACTCTAAGCCCTAACCTTCCAGAGTGGGTAACCATATCAGATTATGGCTATCATGTTTAAGTCTTTTGATTCTATTGCTGCCAACCCTTTTCGTTTATATGGCTTTGCAATTTGATTAAGATCATTACAGAAACATATCGTGTGCACTAAGCTTGATATCTGCGTTTTTTTTGTAGCATTCTCGGTCAGGCTGTTTGCTGTAATGCATCTGTATTAAATGAAATTCGTCAAGTCAATTTGTCGTTTTCTTGATGTTATTTTGTTAATACTGAGGTTTCCAAATAATGTATTATCGATCTCAAAGATGTCTCAAGATATTTATAGCCAAATTATTCAACTGTGTTAACAGATTTCAACAAATTTCTCTTTTATCAATAGTGTTTCTTGTCATCAATCCCATATTTCTTTGGCGATGTGTCAAAAACTTCTGTGCACCGTTGATGCTAGTAAATTTACATTATATCAAATATGTTTGATCGAATTTGTAGAAATAATTTAGTATACTTTTTGTAATTATCAATAAACTTACCATGCATAGCAAATTATTTGACTTTCCAATCTTTCGAATTTGAGTGTTTCTGATGAAGGTTATTCCAGAAATGCGTCGTGTGCACTAAATTTGATATTTACGTTTTTATTAGAAAACATGTCAAATACTGATTAAGGTAATGATCTATGGCAATAACATGCCACTTTAAACAATATTTAAGTTATTTTGTTGCTGTCAGTTTTATTAGTGGAAGGAATCCACCGACCAAGTCACTGAAGAAACGGAGTACCTTGTGAAATCCCACGACCAGTCCCAAGTCACTGAAGAAACCGAAACACCCGGTGAAATCCATCGATTTGATCCCAAGTCACCGGATAAAACATCGACTTGTCGTAAATCGCTAACAAACTTGATCAAATTGTATCGAGTACGCCTTGCTATGCGGAATAGAAACTGAATGTTTAGTGGTGTTAGGGACTTATTGTATTAAACCACCATGCGATTGCGAGTACGACTACGCCGTTTTTTGTGGGTCAGTGCTGCTTATTTGTTTAGTTTATTGTGTTGTGTTGTGTTGTTGTTTTTGTTTTGTTTGTCTTCATCTTTTGTCTTGTGTGCTCAATGTTGCCAGTGTCTCTGCATGGTCCATTCTTGATTGCCGCTTCGGTTTTCTCTAACATTTATATATACACGTTGTGGTAAGCTGGAGTGCCATGATATCAAATGAATAATTAAAAATGACCGTTTGCCATACATTATCTTAGTAATCCCTTTTCGAATAATCTTCAATTTTAACGGGAAGTGTACATTTTATGCAACACAAATGGTGTCTATCTGTGACCTCATAAATCATTGAATTTAATTAATGTATTCTCGAATAGAACGAGAAATGACTAAATGTCCAACTGTTATAATAAATTGATCACAAATGAGAAATAAAATTGAAAGTAGCCATATTCAATATGTATATGGTCCCCACAGGAGATCAGTATCGTATATTTATTATCAGTTTTCCTGTACAACATAATTTTTTTTTTAAATTGTTTTCCGTTGAGACATAAACAGCCGATAATTGATGTCCTTGACAATATAATGAAATTCAAAATTTCATTATCATGTTTTGAATTCTAATGAAAACAAGTATAAGTGGATTGATTCTTCTTGAACATATTATATAATATTCAGCTTACTCATACTTTGTAACTTTGTATTAAAGCTTATTTTTTTTTAGTTATTATTTGCATCTGTTTCTTAAGGCTGCTCACCCAGTTATCATCCGTGGAGGTCGACATTAACATTTTAAAATGTGGACGAAAAGTTTGATGATACCAAAAGGGTAATCATTATCTATAAATAGATGGACAGATTACACAAAAGGGTAATTATTACCTATAAATAGATGAACAGATTACACAAAAGGGTAATCATTATCCATAAATAGATGACAGATTACACAAAAGGGTAATCAATATCTATAAATAGATGGACAGATTACACAAAAGGGTAATCATTATCTATAAATAGATGGACAGATTACACAAAAGGACAAACGACGATCTACAAAACATTACACATAAAACAAAAGATCGAGTAACACGAACACCACTAAAAACTGGGTGTGAACAAAGGTGCTCCAGAAGGGTAACCAATACCTGATCCACTAGTGGCACCCGTCGTGTGTATTCAAGTTATAAACCCGGTGATAACTCATGAATGAGGAAAGTCCCGGAAAGTGTTAGAATTTTAATTGATTCTTCGTTGTAAATGTCATGAAATGTACAGCTGGATCTTGTTTTATTTGTACATTTGTTTTAAATCATACTTATGTTTTGTCAATACATTGTATCTTCACAGCGCTGATTGCCAACTCGTAGAAAACGGCAGAACTGATACTCTCCACACACAAATACATGACCGCTCACTTTTCTGACATGGTACGAACACTTCAATAAAAAGTGGCGTTGTTAAGCTAGTTTGATAGGCCCAAAGAATATAGATGCTGAATTGCTACACCGTTCCAACACTGTTAGGATTAGGTACAGAAACTAAACTTTCTTAATTTTAAAAATAGACTTCATAGATTATTTTAAATAGTTCAAATTGGCTTGGCAAAAAATTCACTTTCAACAAACATTCTAAAATTATTTATCTGACATCAAATGATAATTTGCATTATATAACTCTTGTTTATAATTGGATATTAGTTTAATAGATGTTCACAGCTAAATATCACCATTTACAATACCATTATCATTGTTTTAATTTGATTTTTGAAGTTGGATAATAAAACAATGTCATACTCTTACATTATAAGAAGTGTTATGGAAATTAAATACGTATCGTACCATTCTTCAAATAATTATCTGAAGTTAATCAGTTCTCTACCATTATTGAGAAGTTTTATTAATTACTAGTATTTGTCCAAAAAATTTAATGGATTTTCTGAACAGCGTCATTTCAATAAATTATTTTCCAAAAATAATTAATAAAAGTGTACATGTAATACACATGCATTACTGCCTCATATTAATGAGAGGTGAGGTTTAACTCCATCACTTGCTATTAAAAGGCATATACGAAGGAATAAAATTGTGCGGCCATGTAAATGTGTGTTAGGGGTATCAAATTAGTCTTCTATTTTAAAGATTTTGTTATTGTTCCAATGGTGTATTATTATTTCTTTTGCATTTTATTTTTAATTTACAACTTTTTAATGTTTGAACACAAACATGTGGTTAGTCGCCATTTTTTGTTTGCCAAAACCATCATTTGTGCTAGAAAATTATTGGGTTTGTTGATGCGATCCACAGTAAAAGCAACTTACTCAGGTACCTAGTCAAAACAACAGGAGTACCACGACGGGTGTCACGTGTGGACCAGGAATTGCTTACCCTTCAAAAGCATATGGGTTCACCCCTGGTATTTAGTGAGGTTCGTATTCATCGATCTTTAGTTTTTTGTTTGTAGTGTTTTGTAGATCATTATTTGTCCATTTGTCCTTTCTTTTGGCCAATGTGTTGTCTGTCGTTCGTCGATTTACGGCTTCTGATTACCTATTTCGTATCTTCAAACTTGTCTTTACTATCGCATAATATGATTTAATACTAGAATTTATTGAGTGTTGTTAAGTCCAACACCCAGCAGTTTGTACCCTGGTAACCAAATTGCCTAATATATAGAAAGATGATTTAGAGTAAATTGAATGACGGGTGCAACTAGTAGAGCAGAAACTGCTTACCCTTCCGAAGCACTTGAGTTCACCCCCGTTGTTAGCAGGGTTTGCGTTGGTCAATCTTTAGTTTTCTTTGTACTATTTTGTAAATCAATGTTTGTTCCTTTGTCATTTTCCATTTGGCTATTGTAGTGTCTGTCTTTCATCAATTTACGCCTGACGATTACCACTTTTGTATCTTAAATCTTTTATTAGGGCCGGTTGATATGGAAAGTAAAGACCTAAAATACAAAGCCACCGATCCATCCTACTAATTCACACAACGAAGCAGAAAATAGAGTAAATATGATTTTTACCTAATTATAATTTTGAAACCTATTATTAGGTCTTTTTTGTTTTTTTTCTTTACTATGTTGCTTAACGTTCAGAAGCTGTCTATTTCCCCGGGCAATTTATCAGTCAATAGATCGTTCGATAATCTGGAATTTCTATCGTGACGACGTGTCCCGCGTCATAATCTAAAACCGTTTTAATAGTTAAAACTTTAAGAATCTTCATATTTATTATGAAAAAGATAATTAAGTCTCCCAAACAACGTTTCTTATTATTATTATTATTATTATTATTCTTGTTCTTGTTCTTGTTATTCTCCTTTCTTTCCGTGCATCATGAACTTGTCCAATTTTCAAGATGTCTGCCATTTTCAAAATGGCTGCCAAAACACCGCATAAAAATGGGGGGTAAAAATTCGACATTGTCCGATATCATCAAAATTTGATATGTGGGTAGATAGTGTCAGTGGCCGGTTTGGGAGACTTCATAATCGTTAGATTATAATCATATCTTGTTGTGTTATTTGCTTAAATTAAAATATTGAAAACAGTATTATATTTTTGGAACTTGTCTAAAAAATTATAATTAGGTAATAAAACAGTTATTTAATGGGAGTGCGGGCTATAGATCAAACAATTTTTCGCTTGGTATTGGGAAAGACCAAAATGTTCTATTGCCCGAGGTTAACGGCCGAGGGCAATATAACACTTTGGTTTTTCCTAGTACCTCGTGTAAATATTTTGATCTATTGCCTGCACTCCCATTAAATAACTGTATAATATACACGTTACTATAATATTATTATATTAATAGTATTTAAACAGCCATTGTTGTTTCTTTATATGTCTTATTTTCATAATAATTAGGAGATACAGGTAACTATATTGTATTTAAAGCTTTGATGACGTAATTTGCCAATTTTACTGTTTCGAATTTAGTTAACCTACCGACACGTAGCTTAGTAATTCTGATTGAACAATGACCAGAGTATTTAAATTGTGAAACACACGTGATATTGGCGCGTGCCTAATCGTGGATTATCGGAGTGCGTGACGAGAAAAAGTCACACGTAAATGAGATTATGTTGATGTCAGTTTTATAATAGACCAGCTTCTCCGCTAAGCATGCAGCATTAAGGAGAAAGAGCAGACTGATTGGCTCGGAATCATGATAATGTTTCCGAGTGGAGCGACATGTTTATCTGCTGACTGTTGTTTAAGTCATGTATATTCATATATACTATTACTGTGGTGACCACTGGTCAACGGAAATCAAATGTAACCATCAAGACGTCAGGAAATAGCGTCCTTGATACCGAGAGTTACTACAGTGCTGTCAAACCGAATAGACGTGTTCAAAGTCCAGGGGAGACCGACCGACTTAAACAGACAGCACATTACTGGAGATATTAATTCGCATAAGGTTACTCCAATCTATATATAATATTACTTGTATGTTGGTAAGAGGAGTTTGAACACACCAAAGGGGTAATCAGAATCCATATATCGAAGAAGAACAGACAACACAATGGTCAAAAGGAAAACAGCGATCTACAAAACATCCATATAAAACTAAAGATCGAATAACACAAACCCCTCTCAAAACCGGGGGTGAACTGAGATGCTCCGGAAGGGTAAGACGCTCCTGCTCCACTAGTGACACCCGACGTGTTAATCTAGTTACAAACCCGGTGATGTCATGAATGAGGAAAGGAACGGGAGGTGTTTACGACAAGTGGAAAATATCCTTGGTCATTTGTGACACAGATATTCCATAACAGTCTACCAGGTCATGTTGGCGACCGTAAAACTTTCGAAGTGATGACTTCAACTTAACTAAGAGGAACCCTTGGTTCAGTAGCTTCCTTGACAGTGGTATGGTAGAGACCGACCATTGGACATTTGCACACTACTGGAGCTACATTAGCATAAGTTAACTCCAATTTATATATATATATGTCGTGTACAAGTTGTGATTTTGTACATGTTATAACATGTACAAAATAATTGTACATGTTATAACTTGAACAATGCAAAAATACAAGTTATAACATGTACAAAATTAGGTCGTACATGTTATAACATGTACAAAATATTGCTTGAAAATGGCTTTAACTTGTACAATATATGAAAATAATCTTAAATCTGAAGTAATGAAGAGCAATAATCAAAAGCAAAAGAAACATAATATACAGCATGCATACATTACTACATTTTGTACTTTACCATTCCAGAAACCAGCTGTGGTTACTTGTTGCTACATGACAAAGACATATGACACATAGAGTTGCACATAACTTTCAACCTTCGACATTTACACCTACCAGACTTACAAATTCCTTTCTTACATTGACAATGCACAAAACCTTGCCCTCCACTCAATGCTATCTTACTCGCTATCTCTCTCACACTCATATCACTCACTGGGACTTCAGACACATCTAAAGTGGCATTTGTAACAAATTGAACCTGATTTCTACACATATATCCTTTTATTTGTCCAACTTTAGTACCAATCTTATAGCCACCATGTTCATTTACATTCATCACTACACCTTTTATGTTTCTCTCGTCGGCAGGGCCCATATCAACATACGGAATTGGAATGATAACATTGTCACCCTTGGAGAGAACAGTTAATTTTGGTTTTGTGTTCTTTGTCAAGGAATCGGCGTGCACCTGTTGGCCAGATAGAGCCCTCTTTCGTGCCCGTTTGATGTCAATATTTGCAATTTCAGAAAAACTCTCACTAGAATCAACAGGAGGAAAATAACTCCCAGAAAGTGAATATTATGGTGGGTTCATTGTTGTCCGTTGAATTATGTGCAGTCACCTGACCATCAGTGTCAGTGTTTGTGTCAGTAATATTATTCATCTCGGACATTGTAGCGTCAGTTTCAGTCTGTGTCAGTACTATGTTCTGTCTCGGAAATAGCGGTGTCAGTGTCAGTATTGTCAGTGGATACAGAATTTGCTTCAAATATTGCTTGTAAGTCTTCTTCTGTTTGAATATCTGGAAGAAGATCTCTGGGAACTGACGATGAGCTCAATCCTATCACACGATGGTATGATCTATTTTTCTGAAATTGGATAAATCTTAATCCTTCAGACCATTGTGTAGAATTATTCTCGCTGAGCCATGTTGCAAGCATTTCTTTTACATCAGCATTCGCCCTTTCCACGGAACCCTGGCTTTGTGGGTGACGTGGTCTACCATGAACAATGTTCCTCTCCTTTGAAAACAGGGTAGTGTTTGCAGAGGAATTTTTCGTCGACATATCAAGAATTTCATTGTAAAATCTGTCTTGGGTATCCACTTGCATCTTAACTCTTTACTACTATGAAACTAAATCTATTGCCTTCTGAGTAGAAACTCACAATTATTATTCACCAGGTGAGAATACTAAATAATATTCATTGACTACAGGTGTGTTTTAAAAGTATTAAGTAATTATAAAAACTGCTCAACTTATCATTAACTGTATCAAAAAGATAAAAAAAAAAGAGCAAAAACTAAAACAAAAACTAATAACAAATATAAAATTGATGATAATAAGACCCCAGGTTAATGAAATGTTGTTGTGATAATGGAAGCGTATCTTTTGTTCTTTATTTTCAAATATTGTACAAGTTAAAGTCATTTTTAAGCAATATTTTGTACATGTTATAACATGTACAAGCTTCTTTTGTACATGTTATAACCTGTATTTTTGGATTGTTCAAGTTATAACATCTACAGTTTTCTTGTACATGTTAACTTGTACAAAATTGCAACATGTACACGACATATATATATATATATATATATATATATATATTTACAACATTACTTGCATGTTGGTAACAATAATAATAAAGATTAATCTATCAAGTATGTCTTGATTAATGGGTCAATATAGAAAAATCAGAAATCAAACTCCTTGACAAATGATCTGTAACTACGGGTTAATGTCACCGAAAAGTGCAACAATAACGATACGTGTCAGCCATAGCCTTCAGAAATAGCAGACCTACACAAATAAACCACAATGACACTACTAACCCGCTTATTAGTAATCCTTTCCACGAAGCCTTATTTAATCTATTTTTATAGTGCATGCCCAAGGGAAAATAAACTAGACACCGGATGCTTTAGAAGTCGATTGCTTTTGGAATGTACAATGTATAAGTCATTGAAACAAATGTAGTGTACGACACAATTCTGGAATGACCTTCACCCGGTACGCTCATAGTCAATAGATTGCAAAGCCAAATGATTTAAAAGCCTGTGGGAGAAATTAAGCCAAATGGCCTAAATAGGTTAGCTGAAATCTTCTAAAGGTTATCTCTGCTCGAGGTTGCTGGACGTTAGTTTCAATAAAGTACGTTATTAAGGAACTGTAAATGTCAAAAATAAATATATTTTATTAACCGTGTCAGTACAGTGCAAAATCACTGACTAAAGGGCGGATGATACCCTAGGGGACTAAAAGTCATCAGATGTGGGTTGTATTAAATAAAGATATATGTTTTTATTTATTACTCTGTTATACGGCCACCAAAAGTAAATAGGGTCCTCTGTACAATACCGGTTATATAGTAATGGTGTGTTTAACACTAGTGAATGACTGAGTGATTGTTGTTTAACGCCAATTTAGCAATTGTTCAGCTATATCATGGCAAGAACAAGTTAATTTTTAATGTGATGATGATGACGTTCGCTTTGTACTAGACCAACACTCTGAGATGGATTTTTATAGTGCCAGTTCACTGAAACAACAGTCCGCGGGTAGACATGTCGCTCCACTCTGATACATTATTCTGATTCCGAGCCAACCAGTCTTTGCTCTTTCTCCTTAATGCTGCGAGCTTAGCGTAGAAGCAACAAATACCAATTTTATAGTCTTTGGTTTGACCCGACCGGAGCTCGAACTCACGATCTACCGCACTGAAGGTGAGCACTCTAACAATTACCCCACCGATGCGGTTGTGTTTAGCACTAAATTAGTGGTCAAAATGGAAAACACGGTGCATGACCGGAAGTGAACACGATATCAAATGTTTTTTTATATTTCACATGACAAAGTGCCATGGATGGAGCGGATGATGCAAACTTTTCTAAGAACCTGATCTCACTTCCGGTTAATTATGGGAGTTTGCATTGTCCAATCTTTTGTCATTTGATGTCTTTTTTTATTCATTTTCACTAACGCTTAGGGCTCAATTTTGTGTTCTTTTAATGCACTGGTGTTTAAGGCTGAAACCAACAGAGCTTACAACCACTTGTTGTCAGGTCATGATTCAGAGAAAAACTGTCAGTAGACCATAGATGGTGCCGTAATTTGAGAGAGTTACGCTCCATGTTGTAGACCATTCGTAAGTCAAATAAACGTTAGAGAAAAAACGAAGGAGTAATCAAAAATGAAAAGTTCAGAGACATCGGTTAACATTGGTCAGACAAGACGCAAGACAAAAAAAAACAAAAAAATATAAAGACTCACGACACTAAAATGATGAGCAACACGGACCTACCATAAGACTGGGGGCGAAACCAGGTGTTCGCGTAGGGTAAGCACTTCCTGCTTCTTATAAGATACCCACCAAACAAACTTTTCCAAAGCTATCACATGACGTTAGGCAAAAGCCAATCAATACAATTAGTGACGTCAGTAGTCATTTTCGGTCAGCACCGGTGCGTTGCGAGAATTTTTTTTTTTCTTAGTTTGTCTTGTATGATTTACAAATGGTGAGAAGTCCATGTTTTTTAAATATCTCATATGGTTTTCTACGGATACCCCGGTTTCCTCCACCAATAACACTGACCACCACGATATAACAACTGAAATATTGTGGAAAGTGGCAGTAAACACCACAACACTAGCCCACAGTTATATAAATAGTATCAAACCAACGACATAAACATCATTTCAAGCCATTCCGCGAAAATTGATACCAATGAAAATAGGTGAGTCCACAGTATGTGGTTTTTGGTTTACCTGCTCTCCAAACTTTTTAAATTATTTGGTTTTCCAACCTTTCGACTTTGAGCGTACCTGATGAAGGTTTTTCCAGAAACGCGTCGTGCGCACTAAATTTGATATATATATCTACGTTTTCATTTTATCATTATTCTAAAGAAATGGTTCATTATCCGTTTGGTCATGAGTGCATTCAGTGTATATGCATTTGAAGTGATACGACAGAAATTCCGAATAACAATCAAACTATTTCACGATTTGAGCTGATTAAGTACAAATGACTTCACAGGGATCAACGTAATAGACAGTTAATTGACTAAACCTCCCAAATCGATATAAATATACAACAGTGTTCCCAATTATCACGTCCAGTCTGTCATTCTAATATGATTTAATGCCATAATTCTCAGTTGTAAGTCCTATTGATATTATCTGCTATTTTTGTGGTTGTCATTTTTGTCAGCTTTTCAAAGATTCCTGTCTAGTTTCTTCACGATATTTCGATTTTTCTGTTCACCCGATTGATTATATGTGAGGGTTGATATTTTTCTCAAATGTGTCGACACTTGCATGACCGTATCATTTCAATAAGAGGGGAGGATTGGTGCGGAGTACCAGCTTCGCTCAATTACTGATCCTTCCAGAGCCCCTGAATTCATACCCGGGGATTTGTGGATTTCGTATTTCTCGATCTTTAATAAATATTATTTGTCCTCCTTCAGGTATATGTCATGCATGACATTAGCCGATTTTGGCTATCCTGTTTCGGCCTTTTGACTTTATTGCTCGCAAATAAAATTTTTAATTATTTGGGGTTCCAATCTTTCGATTTTGACCGTACCTGATTAAGGTTATTGCAAAAACGCGTAGTGCGCACTAAATTTTATATCTACGTTTTATCAGTTTTATGTGTGGTGTTTTCTAGATCATGACTTGCACTTTTGTCCTTTTTCTCTTGATCATTGCATTGACTGTCCTTCGATTTACCGTGACTGATATCATCACCCTTTGATCATACCCATTAAGATGATATTTATCACGTGACTAAAGGTTCATAATACAGAACAAGACTTTCTCATGTTTAAGTATATGATAAACATAATATGATATGGCTCTTTCCGTATCACATCCCGTATCAATCCGAGACGCCAATATCATCCCGAAAGCTAAAGCTAAAGCTATCGGGATGATATTGGTGTCTCGGGTTGATACGGGATGTGATATGGAAAGAGCCATATAATATTCTCAATTTATTAATAACCTTCTACACGCCTTAGGAGCACTTCGTATCATTTCTTAATATTTCTTTATATATAAATATAAAAATATATTTATTAAAACATTTCCAATTAATTGTCTTGGGGGCACGTAACAAGATATTACGGTGGTGTCAATACAATTACTGTTATAGAGAATGCTTCTAACATTGAGATAAAATTTAGAAATGTCATTCGTTAAAAGGTACGATGGCTTATATATTTTATTTTCTAATAGAATTAATGTTATTACTGACATTGAAAAGATATCATTTGAATCTAGTTCCATTAGGGTAAAATTATGGCGTACATATAAATCTAAGCAATGCTTACCAGGTAATAACAGATTATTCAAACTCGATCAAAAACAACATTTTGCACCTTGAAATTGAACAAACTTTGATTGATTGGTTGATTGATTGTTTGTTAAAGTCATTACCAAGCTGTATTACTATTATATGCAGACAAAAAGCAGGGTCAGTAGATGCTCGTTGTTATCTAGCTACTGGCTAAGAAGGTAGAGTATGCAGGTTTTTAGAACTGTCCACACTCGTAGAATACATTATTACAGACAATAGACCAAATGCAAATTCCAACTATATGCATTCTACACTCTTTTCTTTAGCAAGCTGAATATTTCTCTTTCATTGAAATTTTTACTTCAGTTCTAACCATTCAATCATATCTATTTCTCAGTTTGAATTTCTCTCAGAGATTTACCATGAAATTATTTCAATGTTTTCATATTCAGATGGTCGTTGTGCCATTTTTACGAAATAATCCGTCTGCTGTTATGTTTTTTCAGCGGTTTATATTTTCCGCCAAATAATTCTTGAAAAAATATTCGGAGCTCATCTGGGTTTTTCATTGCAGATATTCCATTCGTAGATAACCAAGGGTTATCGTTTTTGCACTTCCGTCTAAGATGACATAGTTTGACCTAGAAACGAAGCTGCTTCGCTATTCTCGGTGAGATTTCTTGGAAAAGACCAACGTACCGACTGAAATTCGAACATGGGCAATTAGGTAAGTGTTTTATAAACAGTTTGATACGACAGTTCCATATAAAGACAAGGTAAAACGTGTTAAAAACACGGGGCTTTCCCAACCGAGGTGAGCGATATGGCGCGATATATGAAAATTGAGATGCTCCCATTTTTTCTTATACTGTATCAGTTGAAAAACTGTGGACACAGAATACACGTATTATTCATGATGTATGACGTCTAATGATATTGTCAAATGACGAATAACGAATGATTATGAAAATTTTGAAAAAGAAATGATTTATATGAAAATTTTTAAAAAAGGGGGTAGGAGAGAAAAGGGGGGAGGAGGAAACGAAATCCATGCCCCATGCGCCTGTGGTTGGGGTTTGTGATTCATACCGAACTACTTCTGTATAAATGGTTAAGGGTCATTTAGTGAAACATTAGGTAATGTATAATTACGATAACCATTGATTGTCAACACCCGAGGGGGAGGGGTGGAGTTGAAAATGTCCATCACATTCATCGGACTAGAATTACTGGTAGGTTGATTGGTTTTATTTATGGTCCTTAACGCCACTTTCAGCAATATTTCAGTTATATCGTGTCGGTCAGTTTTATTGGTGAAGGAAACCGGAGTTCCAGGAGAATACCATGAACCTGCAGCAGGGCACTGACAAACTTTATCATATAATGTTGTATCAAGTACACCTCGCCTGAGAGGGATTAAAACTCACACCGTTAGTGGTGATAGGCACTTATTGCACACGTAGTTGTAAATCCAACAAACATACAATCACAACCATGACGGTCTTTCAGAATATGGGTAATAGCGATAACCACTGGGGAGCGGAGTTGAATATGTCCATCACATTTACAGAACTAGAACTACCGATAAGGCATGATAGAGAACCTATGCCATCAAGTTTGTCGTTACAACCCTGTACTAAAATTCCTACTCATCGAATCCAGTAATATTTCTTCTGTATAGGAAGGTATGTTGCTAGGTTAAGATTGATAGAACCGAATCAGTGGCGTCATGATTAGTGTGCCCTCCTCGAGAACGGTAGATCGTGTGTTCCAGTCCCAGTTGGGCCACAACAACGACTTAAATTTTCATTTGCTGTTTCTCCTCTAAGAACGCAGCATTAAGAAGTAAGAGCAAATATTAACTGCCTCGGAATCAGAATAATGCGTCCGAGTGGAGCGACATGTCTACCTGCTGGATGTTGTTTCATTGAGTTAGCCAAGTGTGGTGTAATTTTGCTCAGTGAGTTCAGAGGAGAATATTTCAATGTTAATGTTTTACGACGTATTGAAGACGACGGACGGACTGACGCCAAGTGTTGACAAATGACTACATGGTCTGTTGCCAGTTGGGCTAAAAAAAAATATTATTAATCTTTTTTTTCTAAAGAGTGTTTAATTGTTACATCTAATAAAATGTCTGATACGTTGTAAGGCTGTACATGATGCGCTGTATCAGGTAAATTTTAAAGACATGTTCAGAAAATCTCATACATTGTAGAAGAATGAACCACAAAAACAAAACACGGGGAACAAAAGATTGAAAAACCCGAATCCCACTAAAACCGGAAGTGAACTCAGTGTTCCAGGCAGTTGTCCAATACTTACACCTCTCATGTTAACGTTACTCATGCAAAACATCATGTGATAAGTTAAATTCGGTAATAAAAACTGAAGAAAAGGCTTAACACATTTAATAGTGAAAAACAGAAGAATTGTACATGTATGACACCATTTTGTACGTGTTTTTTTTAAAATTAATTATGCCAATTGTAATGTCTTTGTGTTCTTTCATTCTTTCAATCTTTTTTTGAAAGAATTAGCAAAAATAACAAACCATCTTTAAAATAGAAATAGTTCTGATATATTACAATACTAGTATATGTATAGTTCTGATATATTACAATACTAGTACATGTATAGGTATATATTCTTTCTTAATGAATTGTTTTCTTTTTCTCAAAGTTCTCCGTGTTCCAATGCATAACACGTTTGCGATTATTCAATCTTATAAAGAAAAGCTGTTCCATTTTCATTACAAACAACTAAGTTGTTTTTTAATTTATCAAAGTAGATTGCTGAAGGATTATATATTCCCTCTGATTTCCCGAGCACCGTTCTACTACGTTTTCCATCGGGTGATATGACGACCACACTATTATCATCAAAAGAGGCGAGGTAAACATTCAAATCTTTATCAACAGCTACACCACCTGGATTTCTAATTATAGCTACATCCTTGAATTCCCATAGTTTATCACCATTTATCTTATGGCAGCTGAGTGTATTGGTTGTAGGATTTGTATGGTATATGTTGTCTCCAGACGTTGTAACATACGTCCAGTAAGGAAGCCCTCCTTGTTTAATTAACAGTGACATACTGTTGTCAGATAGTTGTACTCTTGAGATACCTCTCGATTCCTCACAAAACAAAAATGATCCTTCATTATGTGTTATCCCATAGCAATCGTGTGAAGTGTTAATAATTTTCTCAATCTTTTTAGAAGCAATGTTTAGGATGTTAATTTGCTTACACGCTCCAGTAGAAATTGTTAATCTTGTATCATCAATACAAGTCACGTCGAAAGCGTTAAAGATAGCAGGTAGTTTGTTATCTAATTTGTCAGATGTCCAATCTTCATTTAGGATATGTAATCCTTTCGGGCCATAGTCAGCAAATATAAATTTACCATTCGGAGTAATAGTACATCCTGTAATCTGTTTACAAAGACGTTTTTTCTTCCTCAGCAGTACCAGATTTATATCATGAATTGACACATTCCTAACTGGTGGTGTAAAGGTCATTATCTGGGCTTGTTTATCTTTTCCTCTCTTTATATTTATAGCCGAAGGATTTGTTTCTCTACATACCGAACCAAAGATTTCAATATTGTTGATCGCCGCCATCTTTTCTTCATGTCGGTAACACAAATTAACTTGTTGTAAACACTTTTCCGCCAGTAGTGTTGTCACACACGTCTCTTCCTCCTTAACTTCAAGTAATATTGTTCTTCCTCCCAGAAATGTCTGTAGATCTGACGCGTAAAGCTTCAAAGCTGATAATTTACTCTGTAACATCTCAATAGTTACAGCCTTCTTGTTGAGTTTTTCCAACAGGTTTTCAATTTCTGATTTAATTTTCGCCTCCTCAGCATCCAAGATTCCAATTACATGTTCTTCTAATTTATTCAGGTGCTCATTTATTTTTTTGCGCTCTTCTTGTATCTGATTATGGATTTTTCGTCGCTGATCCGTGATTTTTGTAAGATTCCCTTCCCTATCCCGTATCACTCTTTCCATGTTACTGGAAATGTCTTTCAAAGTATCCTCAATACTGTCAAGCATAGCTGAGGTCTTGGCAGTTTTGACAATGTTCTCTATTGCCAACAACCCAACGCATTCGTTGTGGTCTTCTGATATACATAGAGGACAACACAGGCTTTCATGCATAGGACAATAGTGTTGGTATCGTCTATCATGTTCTGTACAATGTTGGGCTATCATGGACACAGATTGGGGGATTTTATGGTAGTTCTCGATCGATATAGCTTCATGTAATTTTGTATATTTGGAAACGGTATGGTGTCTAAGGCATTCTAAGCACAAACCTTCCTCACATTCAGGACACCAATTGGCGGCATTTTTTATTGTATGTTGTTCCTCACATATACTGCATAAAACATCACTGGACGTCGCCATTGTATCTGTATAAATATATGTATATACTTGTCAAATATTTATTTCACGCTTAATAAATCAACAACTCAGGAATAAATATGCCGACAACTGAATATTCATTTCAAAACGAGGTTGAAAACACAAACTAGAGGGAAACAGTAACAGGAAGAAACTGGTGAAATATAAGAAAAAAACCTAAAATATAAACAAGAGGTTCTACTGTAGTTAAGCAACTAAAACTAGAAGCTCAATGGGCTGGGCCTGTGGCGCTCACGTTTCATTCAAACTTGAAATAGAACATAGCATCAACTAGTAAGGCCAAATGGTTTTAGAATTTCAGATACTTTTAATTGGCCAATCACAGATAATAATTGTCAATAGCGGCCATGGAAACTTTATACAGGCTTAGAGGTTTCAGAGGAGATTTTCTAGAAATCGACCAACCAGAAACAAGAATTGCCTATGGCGGCCATGTTTGTTAGCGAATCGGAACGAAATGAGCAATCTTTATAGATAACCTTCCATATATACTTTCTTAATAAATTACGGTTCATTTGATCAACGTGTTTCAGAGTAGAAGATTTTTAGAAATTGACCAACCAGAAACAAGAATTACCTACTGCAGACATATTTGTTAACGTATCCGGACGAAATGAGTAATCTTTATAGAGGATCTTCAATAAATGCTTTGGTTCCTTTTGCTAAGCTAAACGGCATCAGAGGAGAAGTTTAAAATATGCACAATTTACAGACGACGACAAGGTGAACTAAAAAGAGGTTCTACTGAAGATACATTGAACATAAACAAGAGGTATACTGTAGTTAAAATTGAACATATACAAGTGGGTCTGCTGTAGTTAATCTGAACACACACACAAGAGGTTCTATTGTAACTTACAATAAACAAGAGGTTCTGCTGTAGTTAACACAAGACATAAACAAAAGGTTCTACTAAAGTAAAATTGAACATAAACAAGAGGTTCTACTGAGGTTACAATTGCACATATACAAGAGGGTATACTGTAGTTAAAATTGAACATAGACAAGAGGTACTACTGTAGCAAAATCTGAACATAGATAAAAGGTCTTACTGCAGTTAAACTGACCATAAACAAGAAATTCTACTGAAGTTAAGCTGAACATAAACAAGAGGTTCTACTGTAGTTGTAGTTAAGACTGAATATAAATAAGAGGTTTTACTGAAGTTAAAATGAATATAAATAAAAGGTTCTACCGTAGTTAAAGCTGAACATAAACAAGAGGTTTTACTGTTGTTAAAACTGAATATAAATAAGAGGTACTACTGTAGTTAAAACTGAACGTAAACAAGAGGTGCTAATGTAGTTAAAACTGAACATTAACAAGAGGTTATATTGTAATCAAAACAGAACATAAACAAGAGATGCTACTGTAGCTAAGCTTAAGCATAAAACAAGAGGTGTTACTGTAGTTAAAACTGAGCATAAACAAGAGGTGCTACCGTAGTTAAAACTGAACATAGACAAGAGGTGCTAAATTTAGACCTTTGTCGTCTCTTGCGATCGTTATAGATTTTGCACACAATGGATATGATATAAATAAACATTATGTCGTATTATCAGACTGTTAGGCAATCAACATTATATGTTTTGCAACCTTTCACTGTTAGAAGGCAACAATTAGTCAATAAACATTCAACTCTACTGAATGACGTCATGAGATAACACATATTAAAATGACATCGTTGCCTTTATCTTGTAGAAATGTGAGTGTGTCATCTAGTTTCGTTTGCAATGGTTAATGAATACACAATTTACTATTCAAAAGTCTTTAGTAATCAATACAAGAAAAATAATGGCAGATTAAGTCAGGCTCTGTTGATTTTACAAACAAGTTAAATTCATGAACATCATTATTTAAAACCAGTTTAAGAAGTTATAATATAGAGTATGCATTAAGACTTTACCTGACATAGTCCACAGTAACCCGGAAGTTATTGCATTGTGTCATGTGATTTTCTAGGCTATAAATAAGTTAGTGTGCAGTTTGTATCTATGGGAGATATACTTGCCATCCGTGAAAAATGTTTTCTCTTGTTTTGATAATATATAATTCATAGCTATGAGATATTATCAAATAACAGTGTCTTGATTCTCACGTGAAAAGCGGTGTGTGTCGCTGTTGCGCATGCGACATATTAATTGAAAACCCTATTGACGGGCGTCCGGAATCTATTTATGTTGTTGTCAATGAAATTAATGTGCAACTGACAACAATTAAAATTGGGATTTATCAAGTACGATGTACATGCTGTCTGTCTATTATATCTTCTTTTTTCTCTCAACCGACAGTCAATAGAAGATGTGGCTAGAAAGAAAATTTCGTAAATTAAGTAGTGTATATTAATCTACTATGCACTCCATAAGATCACATTGAGATTTATTTTTAGAAAAGTCATTCTATAAAAGGGACGATGGCTTTAAATTATATTTTATTGTTTAACAGAATCTATGTTGTAACTGGTATCGAAAATATTTAATTTGAATCTAGTTCCTTTAATGTAAAATCATGGCATACACATAAATACAAGCTAGTCTTACCAAATAATAAAATATTCAAACTTGGTCAAAAACAATTGTCTATATTTTGGAATTGAGCAAAGTTTGATTGATTGAATGGTTGATTGAATGCTGGTTAGCGTTAGCAGTATTATTATTAGATACAGACAGTAGATATCAGTAGCAGGGTCAGTGAATGTTCGTAGTTATCTGACTACTAGCTAACAAGAAGAGCTTGAAGATACCAAAGGGGCAATCTTAATCCGTATATCGAAGAACAAACACAATGGCCAAAATAAAAAGCACAAACGCACAAACAACGATTTACAAAACATACATATAAAACTAAAGATCGAGTAGCACGAACCCCACTAAAAATCGAGGGTGAACTCATGTGCTCCGGAAGGGTAAACAGTTTCTGCTCCTCTAGTGGCACCCGTCGTGTTAATATAGTTACAAACCCGGTAATAAGTCGTGAATAAGGAAAAGACCAGGAACTGTTTGCGACAGGTGGAACATATCCGTGGTCATTTGTGACACAGATATCCCATAGCGATCAACCGAGTCATGGTGACGACCATAATCCTTTTCAAGTGACGACTTCAACTTTACCAAAAGAAACCTTTGGTCCAGTAGCTTCCTTGTTAGCAGCAACCTTCAACCAAGGACATCCTGATAAGAACCACAAGCTCTGGAATATCGTATCATATGAGAGATATATACTCCATATGCAGGTGCTGCTGGAATGTTGCTACATATAAATGGAAAGTTCACAATGGGAAAATTGAAATCATCTCATTTGTCATAAAGTTTCGTTCTTAACCGACCCTCACTGTCGATTTCGAGGTGTATGTCAAGGTATGAAGCAGACCTATCTGTATCTGTGGCATCCTTTATTGCAAGCTCAATGGGATAGATGTGATCAATAAAATCACCAAACCTATAAGTATTTAGTGAGAGGACATCATCTATATAGTGGAACGTGACATTAAAGTGTCGGGCTAGCTTCTTTTAGTTTTTCCTGAGAAGCCCCTGTATGAAGTTTGCCTCATACGAATAAACGAACAAGTCGGCGAGAAGAGGAGCACAGTTGATACCCATAGGTATGTCGACTATCTGTTGAAACATAGTAAATATGTTGTCAATAAAAACCTCGAGCATGTTGAAGATATCAGTTTCAGAGAACATTTTGGTAGAATCAGAGTGTTTGTATACAAAATAAGATCTGTCTCTTCCTAACTCAAGGTATTTGAATCTACGATGGCCATTCTATTTTATGAAACACAGTTGGACCAACTCCCTTAATTTGTCCTTCAGCTTATTCGATCTCTTAAAAAGTTTATATTCCGATACCAAGATCTTGTCGAAATATATTCCGTCTCTGCAGAAACGATTATAAACGATGCATTTTCACATAGTGAAAATGTATAAAGATAAAGAAGTCAAGAAAAATGTCAAAAATATTTTTTTTTATCAATGTCTGACGTAAAAGTGTTTTTGACATTTACATTCACTGAATATGGTACTGTTTTGACAACTATTTTACCTATTTTGTTCCTGTATTTAAATACTGTTAGTGACAGCCGGAGCCTTTGAACCGTAATGACAGCGGGAGGTTTGGCGCTTTAAAATCTGATTCAACCCACCATTTCTTTAGAAATGCCTGTACCAAGTCAGGGTCATTACGATTTTCACAGTTTCCCGGTTGTTGACTGATTTTGTCTGTTTATATAATTATGAGTTTTGACTTTCCCTTTGTAAGATTGTTCGGAGTTCGGTAATTGTGTTATTACCCTTATTTAGAGGGGGGAATAGTAGTGTAAAAGGGTAGAGAAGTCAAATGTTTTAATGATATTGCAGGAGGAGAGGGACCTAGATTGTATGTACTTTAACAGATCTTTCGCGTTATTCATAATCCACATCGGATTCACACCACTTCACGATTAGTTAGTTTCACAGTAGCTCTGAAGCCCGGTTTTGACTGTCGATATGATACATGTTAATAATTTGGAAAGAGGTTTCGTGGAGCATTTGGCAGACCCAGCAACATAGCGCTGTTTGAAAGCACACTTCTGTAATTTAGGAATTCAGTAGAGTGGTGGTAGATCCAGTTCTTCATCTTTGGTTGAAATTCCAAAGGAACATAAAACAGACCTGTGATCGTCCAAGATTTCCTCTTTCGTAAGTGTCGTCGGGGTATATGTAGGGTTACCAAGTGAATTGTCAATACCTAATTCCTTTATCAAGCAGTCTATGTAATGTGATTTACACACAAAAACAATATTGTTAGGGGCCTTGTCGGCGGAGACAATAACATATTTGTCATGAAGCAGACAGAGGTATTTAGCAACATTAGGGTCTTTAGAGATTGATGTAGAGCGAGTGCTCATAGACCCACTGAGTTTTTTAATTCTAATATGTATTAGCGACCCATTCGGAAAGAGTATCTGAGTCCTCCTTTTTCACGTTTTGCCGCTTGTCTGGCATAATCCTCGACGGAATCCATAAGTATTTTAAAGTTGTGGTTCCAGTTTATGGATTTAGGCTCAAGATATTTAGGCCCTTTGGCGAACACCTAGAGAGGTGTTGTTAATAATTTTAAGGTCACTAGTTATAACGTGGCCAGTCGGATTATATATGAATGGGGAACTTGCACAGGTGTAATCAGGAGGCTTAGATTTGAAATCATCAATATTGAGATCATGCAACACATGTTTGTAATCAAAATATGTTGACGTTTGTCTATTTCATCTTTCTTAATACCAACAGGATTGATAAGTCTGTGAGCGGCAATATCCAAGACGATTGCTGTAAGTTTGTATTCATTTGAAATCGGATTTGTAACATTGTTTACCAAACATGAGTTGTTCAAGGCAAGCAGTTTTGAAAGTGGTAGTGAAAATAGTTTCGAGCGAATGTGATGCATACCCAACGATTTCTGCATAAATGGTAGGTCATTTAGTGAAACATCATGAACAATAGGGGATGTATAATGACGATGACCATGGCTTCGTTTGCATCGAGGAGCGGAGTTGAAAATATCCATCACATTCACCGATCTACAGGAAGGGCTAGATAGAATGCCTATGCCATCAATTTTGTCATTACAACCATAGGGTGTTGAAGTCCCGAATTATCGTATCCAGTAGTCTTCCTTTTGTCTACGGAGAGGTGTTGCTAGGTTTGGATTGTTAGTCCTATGGTATATTTTTTCGATGATACGAACTCGCATTGAAAGGATCGGATGATCAGGTTGATTAAAATGCTGGTAAACAATATCATTAACATTGTGAATGATACGGGATCGATGACCGCATATCCGTTTGTGTAGTTTACCTTTCGTTTCACCAACAAATACCAATCCGCAAAGGTAACACTCTAATCCGTAGACCACATTAGCTGTGTTTACAATTCAAATCATCGTAACTCCTTGTAAAGTAATTTTTATTAGTTAAGTTGCTGGTGAAATTAGTATCTGTAATCAAAATATTGCAGCTCTTGCAGTTTTTGGTCCTACATTTATAAATGAGACAATGTTGTTCAGTGACATTCAAATCCAAAATATCATGTAATTGAACAGACCAAGGGCGCATACGTAAATTTGAAATGTTGTCATTAATGTGATGATCTGACTTTCGAGTAACCGAGTTGTTTGTCGTGTCCTTGGAAAAAGAGACACCCGCGATTCCCGACAACACCGTGCCCATGATGCCGTCCTGTTCGGACTTTTTTATACTGGGCAACGTCCGAGCTAGTATCCTAGATGATCTTCGTCAATTCATGCAATTAATTGCTAATGGGCGGATGATGTCCTCGGGGACAAATTGTCAACCAGCAGTGACATCTACCCAGTGGTAGTAAGCAGAGTTTGAAGATACCAAAGGAGTATTCATGATCTGTATATCGAAGAAGAACAGACAACACAATGGCCGACAGGAAGAGTACAAACGGACAAACAACGATTTACAAAACATACATATAAAACTAAAGATCGAGTAACACGAATCCCACTAAAAATCGGAGGTGAACTCAGGCGCTCCGGAAGGGTAGTTCCTGCCCCATGTTGGTTTATAGAATTGACCAAACTGGTATGATTATTATTATACAGACAGTAAATATCAATAGCAGTGTCAGTGAATGTTCGTAGTTAACCGACTACTAGCTAACAAGGTATGTTGGTTTTGAGAACTGGCCACACTAGTATAATGCATTTTATTTTATTACAAACAATAGACCGTTTGTACATTCCGGGTTTGATTCTAAAATTATGCTTTTTTATTGGAGTTATTCCCCTTTTGATAGATAAAATGGTTCCCGTTTCATGGAAGAGGACAAAGAACACAAGTATAATATTCTTATAATTTGGAGATGTTTGAACCTTCTGAGAATTCAGACGATCATTTTATAGCAAATTAAAAAATCCCAAGTCGCTACAACACGTACATTGTTTAGGGCTACGACGTGTGAGACTAATATGTTAATTTCGTCGAACATGAAAGGAAATGGACATTTATTGTCAATATTAAAGGGCAAGAATAGTATAATTCTAGAATCAAGTCGGAAATGTACAATTGATCTTTTAGGAATTAAAACAAATGCATTTCGTATATTAGACCACGGAAACAGAAAACGGAACGAAAACGGAAACGGGACGGAAAGAAATGTTCAGATTATCTGATTTGTTGTTTAAAATATTATACACTAAATAAAAAGCACATTTTACAGTATAAAGGCAAGAGAAGACATTTTAATTACTAATGGAATTGTGATAGTTTTGGTGGTTTGGTTGAAAATTGAAGAAAAAATGCTCATTTTTATCTAACCCGAATAATCTCCGGTGGCGTTATATGACATTCCATAAGGTCACTTCATCCTCGTAAGGACATTAGGCCGGTAAAGGGCGCTGCATTATTCGAGTTCATTTTTATTAAATTTTTTACTGTGAAATGCACTTTTCCTGTTAGAATAATTTAAATAAAACACAAAAAGAAAGTTAAAATTTCCGGAAATGTAGGCCAAGCAAATTGTATCTTAAAATTCTTTAAAAATATGAAGATTGATCATTCAGATTCCACCATTTTCTAGAAAATGGCTGTTTTGCCAGGAAAATACATACAAGTGATCTCCATTAGTCACGAAATGGCAACCTATTTTACATTTCTACTGCTGCTTTAATAACAAATATACCCCTTACCTCTTGGTGTAATGCAATAAACTTTACGGAGTAGATAGAAAAAGAATTAATTGAACAGAAATAATCAAAATGTATAGCATAAACTGAACAGAGAATTAAATTAAAGCAGACAGATCAATGAGATTATCTGGGGAAAAAACCTATCATTATTACAAATAGCATCAACAAAACTGCAGTGTTACCAATCTGTGATCATAAATGTGATTGAAATTAACAGAAATCTAGTACATGTATAGGTATATATTCTTTCCTAATGAATTGTTTTCTTTTTCTCAAAGTTCTCCGAGTTCCAATGCATAACACGTTTGCGATTATTCAACCTTATAAAGAAAAGCTGTTCCATTTTCATTACAAACAACTAAGTTGTTTTTTAATTTATCAAAGTAGATTGCTGAAGGATTATATATTCCCTCTGATTTCCCGAGCACCGTTCTACTACGTTTTCCATCGGGTGATATGACGACCACACTATTATCATCAAAAGAGGCGAGGTAAACATTCAAATCTTTATCAACAGCTACACCACCTGGATTTCTAATTATAGCTACATCCTTGAATTCCCATAGTTTATCACCATTTATCTTATGGCAGCTGAGTGTATTGGTTGTAGGATTTGTATGGTATATGTTGTCTCCAGACGTTGTAACATACGTCCAGTAAGGAAGCCCTCCTTGTTTAATTAACAGTGACATACTGTTGTCAGATAGTTGTACTCTTGAGATACCTCTCGATTCCTCACAAAACAAAAATGATCCTTCATTATGTGTTATCCCATAGCAATCGTGTGAAGTGTTAATAATTTTCTCAATCTTTTTAGAAGCAATGTTTAGGATGTTAATTTGCTTACACGCTCCAGTAGAAATTGTTAATCTTGTATCATCAATACAAGTCACGTCGAAAGCGTTAAAGATAGCAGGTAGTTTGTTATCTAATTTGTCAGATGTCCAATCTTCATTTAGGATATGTAATCCTTTCGGGCCATAGTCAGCAAATATAAATTTACCATTCGGAGTAATAGTACATCCTGTAATCTGTTTACAAAGACGTTTTTTCTTCCTCAGCAGTACCAGATTTATATCATGAATTGACACATTCCTAACTGGTGGTGTAAAGGTCATTATCTGGGCTTGTTTATCTTTTCCTCTCTTTATATTTATAGCCGAAGGATTTGTTTCTCTACATACCGAACCAAAGATTTCAATATTGTTGATCGCCGCCATCTTTTCTTCATGTCGGTAACACAAATTAACTTGTTGTAAACACTTTTCCGCCAGTAGTGTTGTCACACACGTCTCTTCCTCCTTAACTTCAAGTAATATTGTTCTTCCTCCCAGAAATGTCTGTAAATCTGACGCGTAAAGCTTCAAAGCTGATAATTTACTCTGTAACATCTCAATAGTTACAGCCTTCTTGTTGAGTTTTTCCAACAGGTTTTCAATTTCTGATTTAATTTTCGCCTCCTCAGCATCCAAGATTCCAATTACATGTTCTTCTAATTTATTCAGGTGCTCATTTATTTTTGTGCGCTCTTCTTGTATCTCATGATGGATTTTTCGTCGCTGATCCGTGATTTTTGTAAGATTCCCTTCCCTATCCCGTATCACTCTTTCCATGTTACTGGAAATGTCTTTCAAAGTATCCTCAATACTGTCAAGCATAGCTGAGGTCTTGGCAGTTTTGACAATGTTCTCTATTGCCAACAACCCAACGCATTCGTTGTGGTCTTCTGATATACATAGAGGACAACACAGGCTTTCGTGCATAGGACAGTAGTGTTGGTATCGTCTATCATGTTCTGTACAATGTTGGACTATCATGGACACAGATTGGGGGATTTTATGGTAGTTCTCGATCGATATAGCTTCATGTAATTTTGTATATTTGGACACGGTATGGTGTCTAAGGCATTCTAAGCACAAACCTTCCTCACATTCAGGACACCAATTGGCGGCATTTTTTATTGTATGTTGTTCCTCACATATACTGCATAAAACATCACTGGACGTCGCCATTGTATCTGTATAAATATATGTATATACTTGTCAAATATTTATTTCACGCTTAATAAATCAACAACTCAGGAATAAATATGCCGACAACTGAATATTCATTTCAAAACGAGGTTGAAAACACAAACTAGAGGGAAACAGTAACAGGAAGAAACTGGTGAAATATAAGAAAAAAACCTAAAATATAAACAAGAGGTTCTACTGTAGTTAAGCAACTAAAACTAGAAGCTCAATGGGCAGGGCCTGTGGCGCTCACGTTTCATTCAAACTTGAAATAGAACATAGCATCAACTAGTAAGGCCAAATGGTTTTAGAATTTCAGATACTTTTAATTGGCCAATCACAGATAATAATTGTCAATAGCGGCCATGGAAACTTTATACAGGCTTAGAGGTTTCAGAGGAGATTTTCTAGAAATCGACCAACCAGAAACAAGAATTGCCTATGGCGGCCATGTTTGTTAGCGAATCGGAACGAAATGAGCAATCTTTATAGATAACCTTCCATATATACTTTCTTAATAAATTACGGTTCATTTGATCAACGTGTTTCAGAGTAGAAGATTTTTAGAAATTGACCAACCAGAAACAAGAATTACCTACTGCAGACATATTTGTTAACGTATCCGGACGAAATGAGTAATCTTTATAGAGGATCTTCAATAAATGCTTTGGTTCCTTTTGCTAAGCTAAGCGGCATCAGAGGAGAAGTTTAAAATATGCACAATTTACAGACGACGACAAGGTGAACTAAAAAGAGGTTCTACTGAAGATACATTGAACATAAACAAGAGGTATACTGTAGTTAAGATTGAACATATACAAGTGGGTCTGCTGTAGTTAATCTGAACACACACACACACAAGAGGTTCTATTGTAACTTACAATAAACAAGAGGTTCTGCTGTAGTTAACACAAGACATAAACAAAAGGTTCTACGAAAGTAAAATTGAACATAAACAAGAGGTTCTACTGAGGTTACAATTGCACATATACAAGAGGGTATACTGTAGTTAAAATTGAACATAGACAAGAGGTACTACTGTAGCAAAATCTGAACATAGATAAAAGGTCTTACTGCAGTTAAACTGACCATAAACAAGAAATTCTACTGAAGTTAAGCTGAACATAAACAAGAGGTTCTACTTTAGTTGTAGTTAAGACTGAATATAAATAAGAGGTTTTACTGAAGTTAAAATGAATATAAATAAAAGGTTCTACCGTAGTTAAAGCTGAACATAAACAAGAGATTTTACTGTTGTTAAAACTGAATATAAATAAGAGGTACTACTGTAGTTAAAACTGAACGTAAACAAGAGGTGCTAATGTAGTTAAAACTGAACATTAACAAGAGGTTATATTGTAATCAAAACAGAACATATACAAGAGATGCTACTGTAGCTAAGCTTAAGCATATAACAAGAGGTGTTACTGTAGTTTAAACTGAGCATAAACAAGAGGTGCTACCGTAGTTAAAACTGAACATAGACAAGAGGTGCTAAATTTAGACCTTTGTCGTCTCTTGCGATCGTTATAGATTTGCACACAATGGATATGATATAAATAAACATTATGTCGTATTATCAGACTGTTAGGCAATCAACATTATATGTTTTGCAACCTTTCACTGTTAGAAGGCAACTATTAGTCAATAAACATTCAACTCTACTGAATGACGTCATGAGATAACAAATATTAAAATGACATCGTTGCCTTTATCTTGTAGAAATGTGAGTGTGTCATCTAGTTTCGTTTGCAATGGTTAATTAATACACAATTTACTATTCAAAAGTCTTTAGTAATCAATACAAGAAAAATAATGGCAGATTAAGTCAGGCTCTGTTGATTTTACAAACAAGTTAAATTCATGAACATCATTATTTAAAACCAGTTTAAGAAGTTATAATATAGATTATGCATTAAGACTTTACCTGACATAGTCCAAAGTAACCCGGAAGTTATTGCATTGTGTCATGTGATTTTCTAGGCTATAAATAAGTTAGTGTGCAGTTTGTATCTATGGGAGATATACTTGCCATCCGTGAAAAATGTTTTCTCTTGTTTTGATAATATATAATTCATAGCTATGAGATATTATCAAATAACAGTGTCTTGATTCTCACGTGAAAAGCGGTGTGTGTCGCTGTTGCGCATGCGACATATTAATTGAAAACCCTATTGACGGGCGTCCGGAATCTATTTATGTTGTTGTCAATGAAATTAATGTGCAACTGACAACAATTAAAATTGGGATTTATCAAGTACGATGTACATGCTGTCTGTCTATTATATCTTCTTTTTTCTCTCAACCGACAGTCAATAGAAGATGTGGCTAGAAAGAAAATTTCGTAAATTAAGTAGTGTATATTAATCTACTATGCACTCCATAAGATCACATTGATATTTATTTTAGAAAAGTCATTCTATAAAAGGGACGATGGCTTTAAATTATATTTTATTGTTTAACAGAATCTATGTTGTAACTGGTATCGAAAATATTTAATTTGAATCTAGTTCCTTTAATGTAAAATCATGGCATACACATACATACAAGCTAGTCTTACCAAATAATAAAATATTCAAACTTGGTAAAAAACAATTGTCTATATTTTGGAATTGAGCAAACTTTGATTGATTGAATGGTTGATTGATTGCTGGTTAGCGTTAGCAGTATTATTATTAGATACAGACAGTAGATATCAGTAGCAGGGTCAGTGAATGTTCGTAGTTATCTGACTACTAGCTAACAAGAAGAGCTTGAAGATACCAAAGGGGCAATCTTAATCCGTATATCGAAGAACAAACACAATGGCAAAAATAAAAAGCACAAACGCGCAAACAACGATTTACAAAACATACATATAAAACTAAAGATCGAGTAGCACGAACCCCACTAAAAATCGAGGGTGAACTCATGTGCTCCGGAAGGATAAACAGTTCCTGCTCCTCTAGTGGCACCCGTCGTGTTAATATAGTTACAAACCCGGTAATAAGTCGTGAATGAGGAAAAGACCAGGAACTGTTTGCGACAGGTGGAACATATCCGTGGTCATTTGTGACACAGATATCCCATAGCGATCAACCGAGTCATGGTGACGACCATAATCCTTTTCAAGTGACGACTTCAACTTTACCAAAAGAAACGCTGTTCCAGTAGCTTCCTTGTTAGCAGCAACCTTCAACCAAAGATATCCTGATAAGAACCACAAGCTCTGGAATATCGTATCATATGAGAGATATATACTCCATATGCAGGTGCTGCTGGAATGTTGCTACATATAAATGGAAAGTTCACAATGGGAAAATTGAA
This sequence comes from Bathymodiolus brooksi, assembly GCA_963680875.1. NCBI lineage: Eukaryota > Metazoa > Mollusca > Bivalvia > Mytilida > Modiolidae > Bathymodiolus > Bathymodiolus brooksi. The sequence continues at coordinate 56,620,670 of OY804583.1, forward strand.
ATCATCTCTTTTGTCATAAAGTTTCGTTCTTAACCGACCCTCACTGTCGATTTCGAGGTGTATGTCAAGGTATGAAGCAGACCTATCTGTATCTGTGGCATCCTTTATTGCAAGCTCAATGGGATAGATGTGATCAATAAAATCACCAAACCTATAAGTATTTAGTGAGAGGACATCATCTATATAGTGGAACGTGACATTAAAGTGTCGGGCTAGCTTCTTTTAGTTTTTCCTGAGAAGCCCCTGTATGAAGTTTGCCTCATACGAATACACGAACAAGTCGGTGAGAAGAGGAGCACAGTTGATACCCATAGGTATGTCGACTGTCTGTTGAAACATAGTAAATATGTTGTCAATAAAAACCTCGAGCATGTTGAAGATATTAGTTTCAGAGAACTTTTTGGTAGAATCAGAGTGGTTGTATACAAAATAAGATCTGTCTCTTCCTAACTCAAGGTATTTGAATCTACGATGGCCATTCTATTTTATGAAACACAGTTGGACCAACTCCCTTAATTTGTCCTTCAGCTTATTCGATCTCTTAAAAAGTTTATATTCCGATACCAAGATCTTGTCGAAATATATTCCGTCTCTGCAGAAACGATTATAAACGATGCATTTTCACATAGTGAAAATGTATAAAGATAAAGAAGTCAAGAAAAATGTCAAAAATATTTTTTTTTATCAATGTCTGACGTAAAAGTGTTTTTGACATTTACATTCACTGAATATGGTACTGTTTTGACAACTATTTTACCTATTTTGTTCCTGTATTTAAATACTGTTAGTGACAGCCGGAGCCTTTGAACCGTAATGACAGCGGGAGGTTTGGCGCTTTAAAATCTGATTCAACCCACCATTTCTTTAGAAATGCCTGTACCAAGTCAGGGTCATTACGATTTTCACAGTTTCCCGGTTGTTGACTGATTTTGTCTGTTTATATAATTATGAGTTTTGACTTTCCCTTTGTAAGATTGTTCGGAGTTCGGTAATTGTGTTATTACCCTTATTTAGAGGGAGGAATAGTAGTGTAAAAGGGTAGAGAAGTGAAATGTTTTAATGATATTGCAGGAGGAGAGGGACCTAAATTGTATGTACTTTAACAGATCTTTCGCGTTATTCATAATCCACATCGGATTCACACCACTTCACGATTAGTTAGTTTCACAGTAGCTCTGAAGCCCGGTTTTGACTGTCGATATGATACATGTTAATAATTTGGAAAGAGGTTTCGTGGAGCATTTGGCAGACCCAGCTACATAGCGCTGTTTGAAAGCACACTTGTGTAATTTAGGAATTCAGTAGAGTGGTGGTAGATCCAGTTCTTCATCTTTGGTTGAAATTCCAAAGGAACATAAAACAGACCTGTGATCGTCCAGGATTTCCTCTTTCGTAAGTGTCGTCGGGGTATATGTAGGGTTACCAAGTGAATTGTCAATACCTAATTCCTTTATCAAGCAGTCTATGTAATGTGATTTACACACAAAAACAATATTGTTAGGGGCCTTGTCGGCGGAGACAATAACATATTTGTCATGAAGCAGACAGAGGTATTTAGCAACATTAGGGTCTTTAGAGATTGATGTAGAGCGAGTGCTCATAGACCCACTGAGTTTTTTAATTCTAATCTGTATTAGCGACCCATTCGGAAAGAATATCTGAGTCCTCCTTTTTCACGATTTGCCGCTTGTCTGGCATAATCCTCGACGGAATCCATAAGTATTTTAAAGTTGTGTTTCCAGTTTATGGATTTAGGCTCAAGATATTTAGGCCCTTTGGCGAACACCTAGAGAGGTGTTGTTGATAATTTTAAGGTCACTAGTTATAACGTGGCCAGTCGGATTATATATGAATGGGGAACTTGCACAGGTGTAATCAGGAGGCTTAGATTTGAAATCATCAATATTGAGATCATGCAACACATGTTTGTAATCAAAATATGTTGACGTTTGTCTATTTCATCTTTCTTAATACCAACAGGTTTGATAAGTCTGTGAGCGGCAATATCCAAGACGATTGCTGTAAGTTTGTATTCATTTGAAATCGGATTTGTAACATTGTTTACCAAACATGAGTTGTACAAGGCATGCAGTTTTGAAAGTGGTAGTGAAAATAGTTTCGAGCGAATGTGATGCATACCCAACGGTTTCTGCATAAATGGTAGGTCATTTAGTGAAACATCATGAACAATAGGGTATGTATAATGATGATGACCATGGCTTCGTTTGTATCGAGGAGCGGAGTTGAAAATATCCATCACATTCACCGATCTACAGGTAGGGCTAGATAGAATGCCTATGCCATCAATTTTGTCATTACATCCATAGGGTGTTGAAGTCCCGAATTATCGTATCCAGTAGTCTTCCTTTTGTCTACGGAGAGGTGTTGCTAGGTTTGGATTGTTAGTCCTATGGTATATTTTTTCGATGATAGGAACTCGCATTGAAAGGATCGGATGATCAGGTTGATTAAAATGCTGGTAAACAATATCATTAACATTGTGAATGATACGGGATCGATGACCGCATATCCGTTTGTGTAGTTTACCTTTCGTTTCACCAACAAATACCAATCCGCAAAGGTAACACTCTAATCCGTAGACCACATTAGCTGTGTTTACAATTCAAATCATCGTAACTCCTTGTAAAGTAATTTTTATTAGTTAAGTTGCTGGTGAAATTAGTATCTGTAATCAAAATATTGCAGCTCTTGCAGTTTTTGGTCCTACATTTATAAATGAGACAATGTTGTTCAGTGACATTCAAATCCAAAATATCATGTAATTGAACAGACCAAGGGCGCATACGTAAATTTGAAATTTTGTCATTAATGTGATGATCTGACTTTCGAGTAACCGAGTTGTTGTCGTGTCTTTGGAAAAAGAGACACCCGCGGTTCCCGACGACACCGTGCCCATGATGGCGTCCTGTTCGGACTTTTTTATACTGGGCAACGTCCGAGCTAGTATCCTAGATGATCTTCGTCAATTCATGCAATTAATTGCTAATGGGCGGATGATGTCCTCGGGGACAAATTGTCAACCAGCAGTGACATCTACCCAGTGGTAGTAAGCAGAGTTTGAAGATACCAAAGGAGTATTCATGATCTGTATATCGAAGAAGAACAGACAACACAATGGCCGACAGGAAGAGTACAAACGGACAAACAACGATTTACAAAACATACATATAAAACTAAAGATCGAGTAACACGAATCCCACTAAAAATCGGAGGTGAACTCAGGCGCTCCGGAAGGGTAGTTCCTGCCCCATGTTGGTTTATAGAATTGACCAAACTGGTATGATTATTATTATACAGACAGTAAATATCAATAGCAGTGTCAGTGAATGTTCGTAGTTAACCGACTACTAGCTAACAAGGTATGTTGGTTTTGAGAACTGGCCACACTAGTATAATGCATTTTATTTTATTACAAACAATAGACCGTTTGTACATTCCGGGTTTGATTCTAAAATTATGCTTTTTTATTGGAGTTATTCCCCTTTTGATAGATAAAATGGTTCCCGTTTCATGGAAGAGGACAAAGAACACAAGTATAATATTCTTATAATTTGGAGATGTTTGAACCTTCTGAGAATTCAGACGATCATTTTATAGCAAATTAAAAAATCCCAAGTCGCTACAACACGTACATTGTTTAGGGCTACGACGTGTGAGACAAATATGTTAATTTCGTCGAACATGAAAGGAAATGGACATTTATTGTCAATATTAAAGGGCAATTATGTGAACGTGAAGAATAGTATAATTCTAGAATCAAGTCGGAAATGTACAATTGATCTTTTAGGAATTAAAACAAATGCATTTCGTATATTAGACCACGGAAACAGAAAACGGAACGAAAACGGAAACGGGACGGAAAGAAATGTTCAGATTATCTGATTTGTTGTTTAAAATATTATACACTAAATAAAAAGCACATTTTACAGTATAAAGGCAAGAGAAGACATTTTAATTACTAATGGAATTGTGATAGTTTTGGTGGTTTGGTTGAAAATTGAAGAAAAAATGCTCATTTTTATCTAACCCGAATAATCTCCGGTGGCGTTATATGACATTCCATAAGGTCACTTCATCCTCGTAAGGACATTAGGCCGGTAAAGGGCGCTGCATTATTCCAGTTCATTTTCATTAATTTTTTTACTGTGAAATGCACTTTTCCTGTTAGAATAATTTAAATAAAACACAAAAAGAAAGTTAAAATTAGTATTTATCCTATAATCAAATTATTCTTTATTATTAATTTCAACCAGTGAAATTAAATCGGGGTTTAGCTTACAAGTATCAAACTATTAATTATATGCAGGAACTTTACACAAACTTTTACGCAAAATAATTATACACCTAATCTGTCAGAACTGTCAAAGATAAATATTCCTAAACATCCTAAAGAAAGCCTAACCAGAGGTCAAGATCTAATAAATGAGACACTGTAAGAGACTTTGGTTTAGGTAATAACAGGAAATTCTCCTGTAGTCATACCGACCAGTTGATAGAGACTGACAGCGGATATCATATCAAGTTTTTTGTTGGTACCCTTATTCGTTCGTATTATGGTTGTAGGCAGCCGATTTACCTTCCGGTTTTCATCCCATCCCATCGGAACAGATGCCAAAATGATGTAATGCTTTTCAAAATTCAATAAATGAGTAGTTGTATAAGTTTAATGATCCTAAGTGATTTCATTAAATACTATAATACTTATGATATGGTCATGACTTTTTATTTGATTTCCACAGAACTGTGCTAGTTATGCGCAACATCAGGCATCTATTGAAATTTGCATAGCATGTCAGGACCCGCAAATAAAGCAAGCCATACTAATCAATCCAGTTTAACTGATGGAACTCCTGGTTTTCTGTCAATCTGTGTTATTTCAACCTTATTTTTCCCTCGCCACACATAAACAGAGAGCAGCAGAGTCAAGTATTACATTCCGTCAATAATATATAATGTTGTTGAGCTTAGTAATTTTTTGAATTTTGTTTTGCGTTGAAAGTTGATATTTACCACTAACACATGAATATACAAATGGTATTTTCGTTGCTTTTTGTGTGCAGCTTGTCTCCCAGTTTCATTAATTATGCATGTCGCAATATACGAACTACGTACGCAATGGCACTGATGTTTACACTTCAGCATGAGCTTCCTTCAATTGCATCCAACGGTTATGTTGGTGGCTTATGTTAATTCTTGTTTTATTATAATTCTCCAAATCTTCTTTCCTATTTCTTGTTCTAGCAGAATTCGCTAAAATTCTCGTACGACCGCCTGCAGGTTTTCAATAGGCAGACACTTTTGCCGTACATATAGGAATTTATGTTGAGATGGTTTTTGTGACATCTGCTCGGCCATGCAATAAAGTCGGTCATTTGTTTTGATTTACAAATCTCACGTAGAACGAGACCGATGACGCCATTCTGTATATTTATCACGTACATAAACACAGAGGGAATTAGTTTAAACTACAAAATTACAAGATGAGATTAAGACGAATAAGATTGAATTGAATAAATTCCATGCAAGTAAAAAAGGTCCTTTTTACTGATGTCTTTTACCCCCTGGTCATTATGCTTGTTAAATATGTTTTAAGCGATGGTATTTCCCAAGCATTTTTAACTTTCCGGTTTGTTGATTTAATCGTTATCACAGATCATGACCTTTTCCGGAAATGTAGGCCAAGCAAATTGTATCTTAAAATTCTTTAAAAATATGAAGATTGATCATTCAGACTCCACCATTTTCTAGAAAATGGCTGTTTTGCCAGGAAAATACATACAAGTGATCTCCATTAGTCACGAAATGGCAACTTATTTTACATTTCTACTGCTGCTTTAATAACAAATATACCCCTTACCTCTTGGTGTAATGCAATGAACTTTACGGAGAAGATAGAAAAAGAATTAATTAAACAGAAATAATCAAAATGTATAGCATAAACTGAACAGAGAATTAAATTAAAGCAGACAGATCAATGAGATTATATGGGGAAAAAACCTATCATTATTACAAATAGCATCAACAAAACTGCAGTGTTACCAATCTGTGATCATAAATGTGATTGAAATTAACAGAAATCAGTCATGGATTGTTTTACAAAAATATTGTAGTCTAATATATTGCATTGACAAAAACAAAAACACCAAATTCACTGGATTAAATATGTTATTATATCGGTAAGCAAGTTCAATGTTTACATCAAATAATTAATTGTTAATACTTTAATTTCAAACTATTAAAAAAAAACCATCTTTGAAGTTTTTCAGACAAAACAATTACACAGAAAAAGCTAGAATACTGTACTTTCTTAATCTGGTTTACTTTTTAACTTTGGTTGACCTATGACAAAATCACGTGATTTGTATACCACTGACCAGCCTTATATCACGCTATACGACGCCATTTACACAAAAGGGTAGTAAATAAATATGGGTCAGTGTGTCATTGTTATCTATCTTTTTTCCTATAGAACTTTACACATGTGAGCAAGAATAGACGAGGAACATAATTATAAAGAAACAATTTTTACATTTCAAACATGAAAAAGTAATCAAACCTTATCCAATGACTGGCCGACTCATTGTCACACGGGGATAAATAAAAGAGAATGGGCGGACTTGTTACTTTAAATCTCAATAATCAGTGTTCATTTTATGTTTTTCATGTACTCCTAGTAATACAATCTGGACAGAAAAAAAATTACCAAAATTAACGACATTAATAATTATACCTTTAAATGGCACAAAAGCAGGTATATAATTAGATTTCATAAAAAAAATGGAATCACAGAAGCACGTAGCACTAAGTAGAAAGAGCAAAGACTGGTTGACTCGGAATTAGAATATTGTTCCCGAGTGGGGCGACATGTCTATCCACGGACTGTTGCTTCAGTGAGCTAATACTATACTAATCCTCTGTTTGTATGGGTTTGTTCGATGTAGCTTTATGTGATAAAGTTTGTCAGTAACTTACGGCAGGTCGGTGGTTTTCTCCGGATCATCCGGTTTCCTCCACCAATACAATTCGCAGCCACAGTATAGCGAAAATATTGTTGAAAGTGGTGCTAAAGACCATAACCATAATTCTAACCGTACCTAGATTTACCGATTTACATATTCTGATTACCCGTCGACATCGTCAAAATATTCTGATCATTTTTGATCAAATGTTCTGTTTTATATCTACAGATTGATTGATGGATTGGTTGGTGCTTAACGCCAACCATAGCAATATTTCAGTTATACCGTGTCGCTTACATCTACAGAGAGGAATGCCAACCAATGGAAAATCAAACCAATAATTTTAAGACATGTTTGGAGATACCAAAGAGTAATCAAAAGCGTTAATTTGAAGGACAAGAAAATACAATGATAAAAACAAAAAGGGCAAAAGGACCAACAATTCTGGACATAGCACAATACAGAAAACCAAAGATTGAACAAAAGTGGGTAAGCTCGCGTGCTCCGGACGAGTAATCAGTTCCTGTTCAACTAGTGATCGTTCTTCACTTTTTTACATAGAATACTTTATTCTCTTGGACAACGAATTCTCTCTTTCGTTTGATGGAAAATGTGTGAATCAAACCAGAGTTACAGGAATCGGGCTCATCACAGTCTAAATACCTCGAACTAGTTGACGAAGCATGCTGTATTGTATTACCTTGAATACGAAGAAATGTGACACCCGTCAAATAACAAGAAACAGAAGATGCATCTTGTTCAACATCCGTATAATTGTCACGTGGGTACTGCGTTACTCTAATAGTTCATCTATAATTGTTCAGTGAAAATTCAACCAAATGACAAAAAAATGTTAACATCCTTTTCTACAATCACATTAGTGTTGTGATAATTATATGAGTTTGAAGATATCAAAGTGGTATTCTGAAGCCGTACTCGCCTCGATTGTGGTAGATGGGGAGATAGAGACCCGTTCGGGTCAAACCAAAGACTACCAAGTCAATAGGTATTGCTTCGCCTGTAAGCATGCAGCAGTAAGGAGTAAGAGAACATATTTATTGTCTCGGAATTAGATAATATGTCTGAGTGCAGCAACATGTCTATCTACGGACTGTTGTATCAGTGATTTAGCACTATAGAAATCCAACCAATAATGTTGGCCTAGCACAAAGTGGGCATCTTCATCATCTCTCAAATTGTAACTTGTTCTCGTCGTGGTATAGCTGAACAATTCATGATCTGGCATTAAGCAGTAAGCACTCACCTCGTTTTCACATTTTGGATGATATTTTGAAGACGGTATCCCGATCCTTTAATTTCACGTTCCGCTATATAGATGATGTCCTTTCACTAAATAATTCCAAGTTTTGGTGATTTTGTTGATCGCATCTATCCCATTGAGCTTGAAATAAAGGATACCACAGATACAGATATGTCTGCTTCATACCTTGACCTACACCTCGAAATCGACAGTGAGAGTCGTTTAAGAACGAACCTTTACGACAAAAGTGATGATTTCAATTTTCCAATGAAAATGTTCCATTTATATGAGGCAACATTCCAGAAGCACCTGCATATGGAGTATATCTCTCAGATGATACGATATTCTAGAGCTTATGGTTCCTATCAGGATTTCCTTGATATAGGGTTGCTGCTAACAAGGAAGCTACTGAACCAAGGGTTCCATTTGGTAAAGTTCAAGTCATCACTTCGAAAATTTTACGATCACCACCATGACTTGTTTGAGCGCTATGGAATATCTGTGTCACTAATGACCACGGATATCTTCCTCTTGTCGTAATCAATTCCTGTTGTTAAATTTGAACATAAAACAAGAAGTGCTACTGTAGCTAAAACTGAACATAAACAAGAGGTGCTACTGTAGTTAAAACTGAACATAAACCAGAGGTTCTACTGTAGTTAAAATTGAACATAGACAAGAGATGATACTGTAGTTAAAACTGAGCATAAACAAGAGGTTCTACTGTAGTAAAAACTGAACATAAACAATAGGTTCTACTGTAGTTAAAACTGAACATAAACAAGAGGTTCTACTGTAGCAAAATCTGCACATAGATAAGAGGTCTTACTGCAGTTAAACTGATCATAAACAAGAGATTCTACTGAAGTTAAACTGAACAAAAACAAGAAGCTCTACTGTAGTTGTAGTTAAGACTGAACATAAATAAGAGGTTTTACTGAAGTTAAATTAAACACAAACAAGAGGTTCTAATGTAGCAACTACTGAACATATACAAGAGGTTCTACTGTAGTTGTAGCTAAGACTGAACATAAATAAAGGTAATAACAAAATTACCGAACTCCGAACAATCTTACAAAGGGAAAGTCAAAACTCATAATTATATAAACAGACAAAATCAGTCAACAACCGGAAAACTGTGAAAACCGTAATGACCCTGACTTGGTACAGGCATTTCTAAAGAAATGGTGGGTTGAATCAGATTTTAAGGCGCCAAACCTCCCGCTCTCATTACGGTTGAAAGGTTCCGGCTGTCACTGTAACAGTATTTAAATACAGGAACAAAATAGGTATAATAGTTGTCAAAGCAGTACCATATTCGGTAAATAAGAGGTTTTTCTGAAGTTAAAATGAATATAAATCAAAGGTTCTACCGTAGTTAAAACTGATCATAAACAAGAGGTGCTACTGTAGTTAAAACTGAACATAAACAAGAGGTGCTACTGTAGTTAAAACCTAACATAAACAAGAGGTTCCATTGTAGTTCATGTAGTTAAAACTGAACATAAACAAGAGGTGATACTGTTGTTAAATTTGAACATAAAACAAGAGGTGCTACTATAGTTAAAACTGAACATAAACATGAGGTGCTACCGTAGTTAAAACTGAATATAAACCAGAGGTTCTACTGTAGTTAAAACTGAACATAGACAAGAGATGCTACTGTAGTTAAAATTGAACATAAACAAGAGGTGCAACTGTAATTAAAACTGAACATAAACAAGAGGTTCTACTGTAGTTAAAACTGAACGTAGACAAGAGATGCTACTGTAGTTAAAACTGAACATAAACAAGAGGTGCTACTGTAGTTAAAACTGAACATAAACCAGAGGTTCTACTGTAGTTAAAACTGAACATAGACAAGAGATGCTATTGTAGTTAAAACTGAACATAAACAAGAGGTGCTACTGTATTTAAAGCTGAACATAAACAAGAGGTTCTACTGTAGTTAAAACTGAACGTAGACAAGAGATGCCACTGTAGTTAAAACTGAACATAAACAAGAGGTGCTACTGTAGTTAAAACTGAACATAAACCAGAGGTTCTACTGTAGTTAAAACTGCACATAGACAAGAGATGCTACTGTAGTTAAAACTGAACATAAACAAGAGGTGCTACTGTATTTAAAACTGAACATAAACAAGAGGTTCTACTGTAGTTAAAACTGAACATAAACAAGAGTTTCTACTGTAGTTAAAACTGAACATAAACATGAGGTGCTACCGTAGTTAAAACTGAACATAAACATGAGGTGCTACCGTAGTTAAAACTGAACATAAACATGAGGTGCTACTGTAGTTAAAACTGAACATAAACATGAGGTGCTACCGTAGTTAAAACTGAACATAAACCAGAGGTTCTACTGTAGTTAAAACTGAACATAGACAAGAGATGCTACTGTAGTTAAAACTGAACATAAACAAGAGGTGCTACTGTAGTTAAAAGTGAACATAAACAGGAGGTTCTACAGTAGTTAAAACTGAACATAAACAAGATGTTCTACTGTAGTTAAAACTAAACATAAAACAAGAGGTGACGTTGTAGTTAAAATTGAACATAGACAGCTGTTTTCTACTGTAGGTAAAACTAAACATAAACAAGAAGTTCTACTTTAGTTTAAATTCAACAAAAATGAGAGGTTGTACTGTTGTTAAAACTGATTATAGATAAGATTGTTTATCTGTGTAGTATGATTGCCCGAACTAATACATATTTTTATTTCAACTTTTCATAATGTTAATGATAAAACAAATCATCAACATTTAGACCTTTGTCGTCTCTTGCGATCGTTATAGATTTTGCACACAATGGATATGATATAAATAAACATGACGTCATTATCAGACTGTTAGGCAATCAACATTATATGTTGTGCAGCCTTTCACTGTTAGAAGGCAACTATTAGTCAATGAACATTCAAATATACTGAATGACGTCCTTTATCTTGTAGAAATGTGGGTGTGTCATCTAGTTGCGTTTATGAATACGCAATTTTCTATTCAAAAGTCTTTAGTAATCAATAAAAGAAAAATAATGGCAGATTAATTCAGGCTCTCGCTGATTTTACAAACATGTCAAATTCATGAACATCATTATTTAAAACCAGTTTAAGAAGTTATATTATAGAGTATGCATTAAGACTTTACCTGACATAGCCCTCAATAACCCGGAAGTTATTGTATTGTGTCATGTGATTTTCTAGGCTATAGATACGTTAGTGTGCACTTTGTATCTATGGGAGATATACTTGCCATCCGTGAAAAATGTTTTCTCTTGTTTTGATAATATATAATTCATAGCTATGAGATATTATCAAATAACAGTGTCTTGATTCTCAGGTGAAAAGCGGTGTGTGTCGCTGTTGCGCATGCGAACTATTAATTGAAAACCCTATTGTCCGGAATCTATTTATGTTGTTGTCAATTAAATTATTGTGCAACTGACAACAATCAAAATTGGGAATTATCAAGTACGATACACATGCTGTCTGTCTATTATATCTTCTTTTTTCTCTCAACCGACAGTCAATAGAAGATGTGGCTAGAAAGGAAACTTCGTAAATTCAGTAGTATATATTAATCTACTATCCACTCCATAAGATCACTTTGTATCATTTCTTAATATTTATTTATATATATATTAACACATTTCCAATAAATTGGCTTGGGACACGTAACAAACCATTTCAGTGGTTTCAATATAGCTATGTTTGTACAAAATGCTTCTGACATTGAGATCAATTTGAGAAAAGTCATTCTATAAAAGGGACGATGGCTTTAAATTATATCTTATTGTTTAACATAATCTATGTTGTAACTGGTATCGAAAATATTTCATTTGAATCTAGTTCCTTTAATGTAAGATCATGGCATACACATAAATACAAGCTAGTCTTACCAAATAATAACATATACAAAATTGATCAAAAACATTTTTTTTTGTATTTTGGAATTGAACAAACTTTGATTGATTGAATGGTTGATTGATTGATGGTTAACGTTAGCAGTATTATTATTAGACACAGACAGTAGCTATCAGTAGCAGGATCAGTGAATGTTCGTAGTTATCTGACTACTAGCTAACAAGAAGAGTTTGAAGATACCAAAGGGGCAATCATAATACGTATATCGAAGAACAAACACAATGGTCAAAAGAAAAAGCACAAAAGGACAAACAACGATTTACAAAACATACATATAAAACTAAAGATCGCGCAACACGAACCCCACTAAATATCGGGGGTGAACTCGTGTGCTCCGGAAGGGTAAACAATTTCTGCTCCTCTAGTGGCACCCGTCGTGTTAATATAGTTACAAACCCGGTAATAAGTCGCGAATGAGGAAAGGACCGGGAACTGTTTGCCACAAGTGGAACATATCCGTGGTCATTAGTGACACAGATATCCTATAGCGATCAACCGAGTCATGGTGACGACCGTAAACGTTTTCAAGTGATGACTTCAACTTTACCAAAAGGAACCCTTGGTTCAGTAGCTTCCTTGTTAGCAGCAACCCTCTGTCAAGGACATCCTGATAGGAACCACAAGCTCTGGAATATCGTATCATATGAGAGATATATACTCCATATGCAGGTGCTGCTGGAATGTTGCTACATATAAATGGAAAGTTCTCAATTGGAGAATTGAAATCATCTCTTTTGCCATAAAGTTTCGTTCTTAACAGACCCTCACTGTCGATTTCAAGGTGTAGGTCAAGGTATGAAGCAGACCTATCTGTATCTGTGGTATCCTTTATTTCAAGCTCAATAGACATCATCTATATAGTGGAACGTGACATTAAAGTATCGGGCTAGCTTCTTTTCGTTTTTCTTGACAAGCCCCTGTATGAAGTCTGCCTCATACGAATAAACGAACAAGTCGGCGAGAAGAGGAGCACAGTTGATACCCATAGGTATGTCGACTGTCTGTTGAAACATAGCAAATATGTTGTCAATCAAAAACTACAACATGTTGAAGATATCAGTTTCAGAGAACTTTTTGGTAGAATCAGAGTGGTGTTATACAAAATAAGATATGTCTCTTCCTAGCACAAGGTATTTGAATCTACGATGGCCATTCTTTTTTATGAAACACAGTTGGACCAACTCCCTTAATTTGTCATTCAGCTTAGAGGGAGGAATAGTCGTGTAAAAGGTAGAGAAGTCAAATGTTTTAATGCTATTGCAGGAAGAGAGGAACCTAGGTTGTATGTACTTTAACAGATCTTTCGCGTTCTTCATAATCCACATCGGATTCAAACCACTTCACGATTAGTTAGTGTCACAGTAGCTCTGAAGCCCGGTTTTGACTGCCTATATGATGCATGTTAATAATTTGGAAAGAGGTTTCGTGGGGCATTTGGCAGACCCAGCAACATAGCGCTGTTTGAAAGCACACTTGCGTAATTTAGGAATTCAGTAGAGTGATGGTAGATCCAGTTCTTCATCTTTGTTTGAAATTCCAAAGGAACATAAAACAGACCTGTGATCGTCCATCATTTCCTCTTTCGTAAGTGTCGTCGGGGTATATGTAGGGTTACCAAGTGAATTGTCAATACCTAATTCCTTTATCAAGCAGTCTATGTAATGTGACTTACACACAGAAACAATATTGTTAGGTGCCTTGTCGGCGGAGACAATAACATATTTGTCATGAAGGACAGAGAGGTGCTTCAACATTAGGGTCTTTAAAGATTGATGTAGAGCGAGTGTTCATAGACCCACTGAGTGTTTTAATTCTAATCTGTATTAGCGACCCATTCGGAAAGAGTTTCTGAGTCCTCCTTTTCATGTTTTACCGATTGTCTGGCATAATCCTCGACGGAATCCATAAGTATTTTAAAGTTGTGTTTCCAGTTTATGGATTTAGGCTCAAGATATTTAGGCCCTTTGGCGAACACCTAGAGAGGTGTTGTTGATAATTTTAAGGTCACCAGTTATAACGTGGCCAGTCGGATTATATATGAATGGGGAACTTGCACAGGTGCAATCAGGAGGCTTAGATTTGAAATCATCAATATTGAGATCATGCAACACATGTTTGTAATTAAAATATTTTGACGCTATTGGTCTGGTATAAACGTACGAAATTATAGGCACAGACTGATCCTTAAAATATGGTGGAATTTTACATTTCACGGATTTGTGATGAAGGATATTGCCTAGGTTAATGCCATCAGGACCTTTGTTGGCAAACGACAGTTTCAGAAAGGAACGTTTGTCTATTTCATCTTTCTTAGTACCAACAGGTTTGATAAGTCTGTGACCGGCAATATCCAAGACGATTGCTGTAAGTTTGTATTCATTTGAATTCGGATTTGTAACATTGTTTACCAAACATGAGTTGTACAAGGCATGTAGTTTTGAAAGTGGTAGTGAAAATAGTTTCGAGCGGTTTCTGCATAAATGGTAGAAGGTCATTTACTGAAACATCATGAAATAAAGGGGATGCATAATGACGATGACCATGGCTTCGTTTACGCCGAGGAGCGGAGTTGAAAATATCCATCACATTCACCGATCTACAGGTAGGGTTAGATATAATGCCTATACCATCAATTTTGTCATTACAACCATAGGGTGTTGCAGTCCCGAATTCTCGTATCCAGTAGTCTTCCTTTTGTCTACGGAGAGGTGTTGCTAGGTTTGGATTGTTAGTCCTATGGTATATGTTTTCGATCATACGAACTCGCATTGAAAGGATCGGATGATGAGGTTGATTAAAATGCTGGTAAGCAATATCATTAACATTGTGAATGATACGGGATCGATGACCGCATATCCGTTTGTGTAGTTTACCTTTCGTTTCACCAACAAATACCAATCCGCAAAGGTAACACTCTAATCCGTAGACCACATTAGCTGTGTTTACAATTCAAATCATCGTAACTCCTTGTAAAGTAATTTTTATTAGTTAAGTTGCTGGTGAAATTAGTATCTGTAATCAAAATATTGCAGCTCTTGCAGTTTTTGGTCCTACTTTTAGAAATGAGACAATGTTGTTCAGTGGCATTAAAATCCAAAATATCATGTAACTGAACAGACCAAGGACGCATACGTAAATTTGAAATTTTGTCATTACTGTGATGATCTGAATTTCGAATAACCGAGTTGTTTGTCATGTCTTGGGAAAAAGAGACACATGCTGTTCCCGACGACACCGTTTCCATGGTGCTATCTTGTTCAGACCTTTTTATACTGGGCGACGTCCGAGCCAGTATCCTAGCTGATCTTTGTCAATTCATGCAATTAATTGCTACTGGGCGCATGATGTCCTCGGGGACAAATTGTCCACCAGCAGTGACATCTACCCAGTGGTAGTAAGAAGAGTTTGAAGATACCAAAGGGGCAATGCTGATCTGTATATCGAAGATGAACAGACAACACAATGGCCAAAAGAAAGAGTACAAAAGGACAAACAACGACTTATAAAACATACATATAAAACTAAAGATCGAGTAACACGAACCCTATTAAAAACGGGGGTAAGCAGTTCCTGCCCCATGTTGGTTTGTAGAATTGACCAACCTGGTATAATTAATATTATACACAGACAGTAAATATCAATAGCAGTGTCAGTGAATGTTCGTAGTTAACTGACTACTAGCTAACGAGGTATGTTGGTTTTTAGAACTGGCCACACTGGTAGAATACATTTTATATTATTACAGACAATAGACGTTTGCACATTCCGGATTTGATTCTAAAATTATGCTTTTTTCATTGGAGTTATTCCCCTTTTGGTAGATAAAATGGTTCCCGTTTCTTGGAAGAGGACAAAGAACACATGTATGCTATTCTTATAATTTGGAGATGTTTGAACCTTCTGAGAATTCAGGCTATCATTTATAGCAAATAAAAAAATCAGAAGTCGCTACAACACGTACATTGTTTAGGGCTACGAAGTGTGAGACAAATATGTTATTTTCGTCGAACATGACAGGAAATGGACACTAATTGTCAATATTAAAGGCCAATTATGTGAACGTGAAAAAAAATATAATTCTAGAATCAAGTCGGAAATGTACAATTGATCTTTTAAGAATTAAAACAAATGCATTTCGTATATTAGACCACGGAAACAAAACGCAACGAAAACGGAAACGGGACGGAAAGAAATGTTCAGATTATCTGATTTGTTGTTTAAAATCTTATACACTAAATAACAAACACACTTTACAGTATAACGGCAAGTGAAGACATCTTAATTACTAATGGAATTGTGAGTTTTGGTGGTTTGGTTAAAAATTGAAGAACAAAATGCTCATTTTTATCTAACCCGAATAATCCCCGGCGGCGTTATATGATATTCCATAAGGTCACTTCATCCTCGTAAGGACATTAGGCCGGTAAAGGGCGCTGAATTATTCGAGGTCATTGTTATTCAAATTTGTACTGTGAAATGCACTTTTCCTGTTTGAATAATTTAAATAAAACACAAAAAGAAAGTTTAAAATTAGTATTTATCCTATAATCAAATTATACTTTATTATTAATTTCAACCAGGGAAATTAAATCGGGGTTTTGCTTACCAGTATCAAACTATTAATTATATGCAGGAATTTTACACCAACTTTTACGCAAAAAATAATTCTACACCTAATCTGTCAGAACTGTCAAAGATGAATATGCAAAAACATCCTAGAGAAAGCCTAACCAGAGGTCAAGATCTAATAAAAGAGACCCTGTTAGAGACTTTGGCTTAGGTAATAACAGGAAATTCTCCTGTAGTCATACCGACCAGTTGATAGAGAGTAACAGCGGGTATCATATCAAGTTTTTTCTTGGTACCCTTATTCGTTCGTGTTATGGTTGTAGACAGCCGATTTACCTTCCACCACATGTACCATCACCACCACCTTATGATATTGTTATTTAACAGGATCAATAATAATAAGTACATATAACTTAAACTTATACTAATACTACATCCTCTACATGTCTATTATCACTGTACATCGTAGTGCATTTTAAGGAAATATGAAGACTTTGAAAAGAAAATTAGGTCCTAAAGTCAGTCACACGAAACCTCACAGCTTTACATCGTTCTTATCTTCATGCAATCTTGATCATGAATTACCAGTATTAAGTTTAACAGCTTTGCATCGTTCTAATGTTGTATCAAACTTGATCATGGATTACCAGTATTAAGTTTAACAGTTTTACATCGTTCTAATGTTGTATCAATCTTGATCATACATTACCAGTATTAAGCTTAACAGCTTTGCATCGTTCCAATGTTGTATCAAACTTGATCATGGATTACCAGTATTAAGTTTTACAGTTTTACATCGTTCTAATGTTGTATCAATCTTGATCATGGATTACCAGTATTAAGCTTAACAGCTTTACATCGTGCTAATGTTGTATCAAGCTTGATCATGGATTACCAGTATTAAGTTTAACAGTTTTACATCGTTATAATGTTGTATCAAACTTGATCATGGATTACCAGTATTAAGCTTAACAGTTTTACATCGTTCTAATGTTGTATCAAACTTGATCATGGATTACCAGTATTAAGTTTTACAGTTTTACATCGTTCTAATGTTGTATCAATCTTGATCATGGATTACCAGTATTAAGCTAAACAGCTTTGCATCGTTCTAATGTTGTATCAAACTTGATCATGGATTACCAGTATTAAGCTTAACAGTTTTACATCGTTCTAATGTTGTATCAAGCTTGCTCATGGATTACCAGTATTAAGCTTATCAGTTTTACATCGTTCTAATGTTGTATCAAACTTGATCATGGATTACCAGTATTAAGTTTTACAGTTTTACATCGTTCTAATGTTGTATCAATCTTGATCATGGATTACCAGTATTAAGCTAAACAGCTTTGCATCGTTCTAATGTTGTATCAAACTTGATCATGGATTACCAGTATTAAGCTTAACAGTTTTACATCGTTCTAATGTTGTATCAAACTTGCTCATGGATTACCAGTATTAAGCTTATCAGTTTTACATCGTTCTAATGTTGTATCAAACTTGATCATGGATTTCCAGTGTTAAGTTTTACAGTTTTACATCGTTCTAATGTTGTATCAATCTGTATCATGGATTGCTGTGGATAACCGATATTTTCTTAATTAGTATTGTATTTAGTACATTAATGTCATGGAAGCAAATTTACCTGTTTGTTTTCATCCCATCGGAACAGATGCCAATATGATGTAATGCGTTTCAAAATTCAATAAATCAGTAGTTGTATAAGTTTAATGATCCTGAATGATTTCATGAAATACTATAATACTTACGATATGGTCATGACTTTTTATTTGGTTTCCACAGAACTGTGCTAGTTATGTGCAACATCAGGCATCTATTGAAATTTGCATAGCATGTCAGGACCCGCAAATAGAGCAAGCCATACTAATCAATCCAGTTTAACTGATGGAACTCCTGGTTTTCTGTCAATCTGTGTTATTTTAACCTTATTTTTCCCTCGCCACACTTCAACAGAGAGAGAAGCAGAGTCAAGTGTTACATTCCGTCAATAAGATATAATGTCGTTGAGCTTAGTAATTTTTTGAATTTTGTTTTGCCTTGAAAGTTGATATTTACCATCAAAACATGAATATACAAATGGTATTTTCGTTGCTTTTTGTGTGCAGCTTGTCTCCCAGTTTCATTAATTATGCATGTCGCAATATACGAACTACGTACGCAATGGCACTGATGTTTACACTTCAGCATGAGCTTCCTTCAATTCCATCCAACGGTTATGTTGGTGGCTTATGTTAATTCTTATTTTATTATAATTCTCCAAATCTTCTTTCCTATTTCTTGTTCTAGCAGAATTCGCTAAAATTCTCGTACGAAAGCATGCAGGTTTTCAATAGGCAGCCACTTTTGCCGTACAGATAGGAATTTATGTTGAGATGGTTTTTGTGACATCTGTTCGGCCATGCAATAAAGTCGGTCATTTGTTTTGATTTACAAATCTCACGCAGAACGAGACCGATGACGCCATTCTGTATATTTATCACGTATATAAACACAGAGGGAATTCTTTTAAACTGCAAGATTACAAGATGAGATTAAGACGAATAAGATTGAATTGAATAAATTCCATGCAAGTAAGAAAGGTCCTTTTTACTAATGTCTTTTTTCCCCTGTTCATTATGCTTGTTAAATATGTTTTAGGCGATGGTATTTCCCAAGCATTTTTAACCTTTCGGTTTGTTGATGTAATCGTTATCACAGATCATGACCTTTTCTGGAATGTAGACCAAGCAAATTGTATCTTAACATTCTTTAAAAATATGAAGATCGATCATTCAGATTCCACCATTTTCTAGAAAATGGCTGATTTTGCCAGGAAAATGCATACAAGTGATCTCCATTAGTCACGAAATGGCAACTTATTTTACAGTTCTACTGCTGCTTTAATAACAAATATACCCCTTACCTCTTGGTGTAATGAAATGAACTTTACGGAGAAGATAGCAAAAGAATTAATTGAACAGAAATAATCAAAATGTATAGCATAAATTGAACAGAGGATTAAATTAAAGCAGACAGATCAATGAGATTATCTGGAGGGAAAACCCCTGTCATTATTACAAAAAGCATCAACAAAACTGCATTGTTACCAATCTGTGATAATAAATGTGATTGAAATCAACAGAAATCAGTCATGAATTGTTTTACAAAAATATGGTAGTATGTAGTCAGTCTAATATATTGCATTGACAAAAACAAAAACACCAAATTCACTGGATTAAAAATGTTATTATATCGGTAAGCAATTTCAATGTTTACATCAAATAATTAATTGTTAATACTTTAATTTCAAACTATTAAAAAAAAACATCTTTTGAAATGTTTCAGACAAAACAATTACACAGAAAAAGCTAGAATACTGTACTTTATTAATCTGGTTTACTTTTTAACTTTGGTTGACCTACGACATAATCACGTGATTTGTATACCACTGACCGGCCTTATGTCACGCTATAAGGACGCCATTTACACAAAAGGGTAGTAATTAAATATGGGTCAGTGTGTCATTGTTATCTATCTTTTTTCCTATGGAACTTTACACATGTGAGCAAGAATAGACGAGGAACATAATTAAAAAGAAAATATGTTTACATTTCAAACATGAAAAAAGTAATCAAACCTTATCCAATGACTGGCCGACTTATTGTCACACGGGGATAAGTCAAAGAGAATGGGTGGACTTTCTACTTTAAATCTCAATACTTAGTGTTCATTTTATGTTTTTCATGTACTCCTAGTAATAATATCTGGATAAAAAAGAATCATCAAAATTACCGACATTAATGATTATACCTTTAAATGGCACAAAAGCAGGTATATAATTAGACTTCATAAAAAAAATGGAATCGCAGAAGCACGTAGCACTAAGTAGAAAGAGCAAAGACTTGTTGACTCGGAATTAGAATATTGTGCCCGAGTGGGGCGACATGTCTATCCACGGACTGTTGCTTCAGTGAGCTAATACTATAATAATCCTCTGATTGTACGAGTGTATTCGATGTAGCTTTATGTGATAAAGTTTGTCAGTAACTTACGGCAGGTCGGTGGTTTTCTCCGGATCATCCGGTTTCCTCCACCAATACAATTCGCAGTCACAATATAGCGAAAATATTGTTGAAAGTGGTGCTAAAGACCATAACCATAATTCTAACCGGCCCTCGATTTAACGATTTACATATTCTGATTACCCCTCGACATCGTCAAAATATTCTGATAATTTTTGATCAAATGTTCTGTTTTATATCTACAGATTGACTGATGGATTGGTTGGTGCTTAGCGCCAACCTTAGCAATATTTCAGTTACATCGTGGCGCTTACATCTACAGCGAGGAATGCCAACCAATGGAAAATCAAACCAATACTTTATAAGACATGTTTGGAGATACCAAAGAGTAATCAAAAGCGTTAATTTGAAGGACAGACAATACAATGATAAATACAAAAAGGGCAAAAGGACCAACAATTGTGGACATAACACAATACAGAAAACCAAAAATTGAACAAAGGGGGGTAAGCTCGTGTGCTCCGGACGAGTTATCAGTTCCTGTTCAACTAGTGATCGTTCTTCACTTTTTTACATAGAATACTTTATTCTCTTGGACAACGAATTCTCTCTTTCCGTTTAAGCTACAGGAATCGGGCTCATCACAGTTTAAATATATCGAACTAGTTGACGAAACATGCTGTATTGTATTACCTTGAATACGAAGAAATGTGGCACCCGTCAAATAATAAGAAACAGAAGATGTATCTTGTTCAACATCCGTAAAATTGTCACGTGGGAACTGCGTTACCCTAATAGTTCATCTTAATTGTTCAAAGGAAATTCAGCCAAATGACAAAACAATATTAACATCCTTTTCTACAACCACATCAGTGTTGTAATAATTAGATGAGTTTGAAGATATCAAAGTGGTATTCTGAATCCGTACTCGCCTCGATTGTGGTAGATGGTGAGTTAGAGACCCGTTCGGGTCAAATCAAAGACTACCAAATCGATCGGTATTGCTTCGCCTGTAAGCATGCAACAATAAGGAGTAAGAGAACATATTTATTGTCTCGAAATCAGATAATATGTCCGAGTGGAGCAACATGTCTATCTACGGACTGTTGTTTTAGTGATTTAGCACTATAGAAATCCAACCACTAATGTTGGCCTAGCACAAAGTGGGCATCTTCATCATCTCATCAAAATGTAACTTGTTCTCGTCGTGGCATAGCTGAACAATTGGTGATCTGGCATTAAACAGTAAGCACCCGCCTCGTTTCCACATCTTGGATGATATTTTGAAGAAGTTATCCCGATCCTTTAATTTCACGTTCCGCTATATAGATGATGTCCTTTCACTAAATAATTCCAAGTTTTGGTGATTTTGTTGATCGCATCAATCCCATTGAGCTTGAAATAAAGATGCCACAGATACAGATAGGTCTGCTTCATACCTTGATCTACACCTCGAAATAGACAGTGAGGGTCGGTTAAGAACGAAACTTTACGACAAAAGAAATGATTTCAATTTTCCATTGAAAACTTTCCATTTATATGAGGCAACATTCCAGAAGCACCTGCATATGGAGTATATATCTCTCAGATGATACGAAATTCTAGAGCTTGTGGTTCCTATCAGGATTTCATTGATAGAGGGTTGCTGCTAACATGGAAGAAACTGAACATAGGGTTCCTTTTGGTAAAGGTGAAGTCATCACTTCGAAAAATTTACGGTCGCCACCATGACTTGGTTGAGCGTTATGGAATATCTGTGTCACTACTGACCACGGATATGTTCCACTTGTCGTAAGCAATTCCCGGTCCTTTCCTCATTCACGATTTATTACCGGGTTTGTAACGAGATTAACACTACGGGTGCCACTAGTGGACCAGGAACTGCTTACCCTTCAGGAGCTTATGAGTTCACCCTCGATTTTTTGTGGGGTTCGTGTTACTCGATCTTTAGTTTGATATGTATGTTTTGTAGATCGTTGTTTGTCATTTTGTACTTTTTCTTTTGTGTTGTCTGTTCTTCTTCGATATACGGATTCTGATTGCCCCTTTGGTATCTTCAAACTCTTCTTATGAAAATAAAGTTTAAACAGCAATGGTCAACACTGTCACCAGTATCAACAAAACTAAAACCTGAAGGTCTCAAAATGTTGTTTTAGATTTCAATCAATTACAATATATCGTGGTGTAGTTCTTGGACGAAAGCAATGCTACACGTGTGCAATAAACTCTGGATGTTCCTTTTAAACAGAAAATTTGTCTTGGACACGCTGAATCAGCTCTAGTTATTTTTAGACCCATAGAACTAGTTTAACCCAGCACTGTTTATTGAAGTGCCTGTGCTAAGTCAGGAAAGTGGGCGGTCATGGGTATGTGTGTTAGGGGTATCGACTTTACCCCTTTCTATGATTTTCTATTGGATTTTGGAACTGTTCCTATAGTGTGATATTTGTTTTTTGTTTTTCATTTTAATACAATATACCGTTGTGTAGTCCTTGAAAAGACGCAAATTGAAGCGGAATAAATAAACTCATACTTGATCCTCTTTATTTATTTGCCGCATCTAAGGAAACCCCTCTATTGGTCACATGTGAATGGACTTATGTACCAAACAATGAAAATTGCGGCTCTTCTTTACTGATTTGTCGCGGTTTGGGAGATCTCAGGAAAGCCCACGTGCGAATAACCACATGAACACTGTAATGCAAACGGCGGTTGTGAGATCATGGAAGTGTTGTCAATCTGCTTTCGATACTACGAGCAATGCGATTGATTGAAGAATATCATAACCATATTCATCATATCATTATAGATTCATGTGATTCGTTATGAGGTTTCCCATGCCACAACATATCAATAGAGAGGAGAAAGAGAGAGAATCTGATTTTAATCAAATTGTTTTAAACAGTTTATTATCAAATGTATTATTAAATCCAGTTAACTTCTCATCCATTCATTACATTTTCAGATATATAAACCTACTACACGCATCAAGAGCACTTCGTATCATTTCTTGATATTTCTTTAAATGTATAAATATAAAAATATATTTCATTTTATATTATTACAGACAATATAACATTTTGCAAATTCCCGATTTGTTTCTAAAATTATACTTTTTTTGGGGAGTTGTTCCCCTTTCGGTGGATAAAATGGTTCCCGTTTCATGCAAGAGCAACGGATAGGACAAAGAACACAAGTATAATTTTCTTCATATTTGGATATGTGTGAACCTTCTGAAAATTCAGGCGATCATGTTAAAGGAAATTAATAAATCACATGCCGTTGCAACTCTTAAGTTGTATAGGGATACGACGTGTGAGAAAAATAAATTGTCAGCATTAAATAGAACGTACAGCATGTGAGAAAAAAGTATAACTTTAGAATCCGATCGGAAATGTACAAATGATTTTTATGACTCCGAAGACCCCCCCCCCCCCCACCCCCCCCCCCCCCCCCCCCGCCAATCCCTCCCCGGATAAAATAAAACAAAATCCGGGACAGTTATTCGAACTTTTCTTGTCCATACCGTTTCAATTAATACATTTGGAGTCCACTGTCACTAGGCTCGAACTATACTTCCCTCATCAGAAGGGTACCTAACAAAAAATTAAACGATAAGTCAGTGAAAAGCTTATGAACAGAGGCGAAATGGTACGTCTTTTAGAAATTATACATATCCTAGATTGAATGAATAATGGAAATAAGGTGCATTAAATGTACACGAATCGAGAAGGTGTATTATTTTTAAACTTTCGGAGTTGCTTGCCTTGTGAATAACTAGTATATATATATATATATATATATATATATATATATATATAGGGTCGACACATGTAAGTTGTTGTTAACATAAGATTGTATGAATATGGGAACGAACAAGCTAAAATAAGAGAAAAGAGATGAAATAATAAAGAAATAAAGAACTGTTATTGAAAATAAATATGCAAACAGAAAGATAAAAAAAGAGAGGGGCACCAGCGCCTTTGCTCTGGAAGGTTTAGGAGTTCCTGTTCCACAATTTACACCTGTCGTGTTACTGTTGAGCGACACGAACATCATCTGATATGGTAATTGTATTGAAAAAAAAATTCCAACTCCACGCTTTATACGTGTACTAGGATTTAATTCCTGACGATTAAGTAGGCTCATCGCTGATTAGTCGCTTTGGCAGTCTAAACTCTGGCATGCTGGTCCACCCTAGTTCAATGTGTTTGCTTCTATGGTTTGTAAACTTCTTCTTGTCATGTACAGATATTACCTGAAATTATGTTTATTTGACCTTAAACACAAACCAATCGATCAGTCCACCAAATCGCTAAGCTAACGTTACTAAATATGCAATCTAATTGAAATTAAATGTTTGTTGAGTACTTTTTTTAATTCGGAAATACACTAAGAGCATCCTGTTTGGGGTCATATGTTCAACCGACCAATCAACGAGTAGCCTACTTAGTGTTCAGGAGTACAAGTTACGAGATGTCATACCATTGGTCAATATATAAAATTGTCTGGCTATGATTTGACTGTCAAAGATTAATGAAAGATTACCTGACATGACCTAATATGTGAATGTAAATGTTAGTACATCGTCAAAATAATATATAAAAATTAAAACAGATACTACAAACATCTAATTTTAATTAGAAAGCTAGAAATCTAAAATAAAGTCAACGCTTCACAAATGTGAAGGTCGTCATCATATGTATTGTTTGATCCATAAACAATTCCACCAACTCAACTAATTACAGATTTGTTTTTTAATATTAACAGTGAATAGCCCTTTGTGTTAACGTTCACTTTTAATTTTGTTTAGCTTTCTAATCTTTCGATTTTGAACGTACCTGATGAAGGTTATTGCAGAAACCTGTCACTGAATATGATATCTACTTTTTTTATTATTATAATGTTATAATTGGTAGGCTTGGTTTGGTTTGTATGGTGTTTAACATCACTTTCAACAATATTTCAGTTATATCATGGCGGTCAACCACCAACCTGTTGCAAGTCACTGATAAACTTTATCACATAATGTTGTACGCCTCGCCCCGATCGGGATTCATCCAACTACCACAACGGCCCCTATAATGTTATGATATTAGAAACACGATACCTGTTAACGGTTCTTCCAGAAGTGAGTCATGTACACTAAACTTGATATCTACGTTTTGATTATTGTTTTTTATTATAATGTAATGATATTTGAAACATGATTAAAAGAATGTACACAACCGCCTTTGAATCTTCAACATACACATACATATCATTGTAATTATGGTGAATGCTGTTTTCATTATTACGATACCAAATCTGGATTTCCTGATAAATGACCCCTTTTATTACGAAATCCTATGCAGTGGTCCGTTTAACGTACAAAGGGCGGAAACTTGAATGGAATAGTTTATTTCGTTTCTACGCGAACTCGTATGAACCAGAAGTGGTGATAACAAAGTCACCAAGTTTAAAATGGCATTTGAATGATCACCATGATATCAAATAAGTTATATGCGAGGGTTGACATTTAACTCGCATGTGGAAAACACTTGGACGACCGCACCATTTCACTAAGGGGGAGATATTTAATCCCGTCACGTTTTATTAAAGTGTCTTTACCAAAGCAGCAAAATGACCGATTTTGTGTACAGAATATCTATTCTGCCTCCGATTAGAATTGGAAAGTGTTCTGACGATGAGGAATATTTTTTTTAATTGATCATCATGTGATCCTAAAAACACACAGTTCGGACTCACGTTTTTCAAATCACATCAGTGGTGTGATAGGTAGTGTGCTATCTTCGAATGTTAGATTGTGGGTTTGAGCCACGATGGAGTAGAAACAAAGACATTAAAATTGGCATTTGCACGCACCATTAAGAAGCAACAGAAAAGACTGGTCAACTCGGAATCAGGATAATGTGTTCGAGTAGAGCGACAAGTCTACCCGCGGATTGTTGGTTCAAACTCAGGGTATAGGTCTAGGCAGACATTACTTCGTCGAATGTAATTTGTCCTCGCCATGATATAGCTGTAAAATTGTCCAATTGAGGTTTAACACTAATCACACTCAAACAATATATATGTTCCGGACCAAATCCAGCAAAAGAGGTTGGTTTATCTTGATTTAATGTCTTTTGTCAATTGATCCATCATCCCATTCCCTCATATATTTCAAACACCTAAAACAATGATAAAAGTTACCCAAGAAAACTACGCCTACAAATTTAAGCCCGTCTTCTTCATTTGATACGCATATGGTCTAAATACCGATTTGGTCTGGAGCAAAGACATGTAACTCAAGGTTTCTCTGATACCGAGACAGGATGAGACCTCTCTATGCACCGATATTCCATTAGTCATATGTCCATTGGCTATCAGTATAGGACGTAGATATATTGGTATTGAAAAAGCTACATTATGTTTTGAATGCATCTATTGTTTAAAAGCCTTTTTTCCAAGACAAGATTCCAAGACTGTTCCTAGTATTGGCAAAACGATTATCTTTCTATCTTGATTATGTGATTTACATACAAAAACGGTAGTGTTAGAAGCTTTTTCTGCAGGTACATCAACATACTTGTCATGAAGGTAAAACAGGTCATGAATATTGAAAGATAGCTTTCGTGGGAGTGCTGATTGATCCGTTAAATATTTGTTAAATGTTATTGTGTTTCGACGACTTCATAGCTTAAACCTATTCGGAAAAATGTTATATATATTTTATGTCTTCTCTTACATGGTTTGTGCATTGTCTGTCATGTTTCTTGACAGAGTCCATAACAATTTTAGTGAAGTTCTCTATTGATGAGATAAGGAACATGACATTTGGTTTACACATCTCTTCGAAAACACTTCTCCTGACAAAAGGTGTCGCAACATATTTCATATAAGTTGAGAACTTGCACTTGGTTGACCGTTATGCAATATCTGTGTAACAAATGACCACGGATATGTTCCACTTGTCGTAAACACTTCCGGTCTTTTCCTCATTCATGACTTATCTCCGGGTTTGTAACTAGATAAACACGACGGGTGCTACTAGTGAAGCAGATACTGCTTACCCATTCGGAGTACCTGAGTTCGCCCCCGGTTTTAAGTGGAGTTCGAGTTTCATGTGTATATTTTGTAGATCGTTGTTTGTAATTTTTCGCTTGGCCATTGTGTTGTCTGTTCCTCTTCGATATACGGAATCTTCAAACTCCTCTTTAGACTTATGTGTAGTTGCATACAGTTGAAAATCATGGTTGTAGTAGGTGTATAATAGACAGAAAATAGGAATACAGTGAGTGATTGTTGTTAAACGCCATATGAGCAATTTTTCAGCTATATCATGGCGACAACAAGTTTAATATCGATATGATATCCGCTTCCTACTACGGTTAGTTGGTTTTTTATAGTGATAGTTCACTGAAACAATTGTCCGCAGATAAACATATCGTGCCATACATAAACATTATCCTGATTCCGAGACCACGAGTATTTGTTCTTACCCCTTAATGTTGCGTGCTCAGCGGAGAAGCAACAAACGCCATTTGTTTTCGTCTACGGTTTGACCCGAACTGGGATCGAACACAATATCTACCACACCCGTCTCGAACACACTAACCATTACACAACTGATGCAGTAGATATAGAACATGAATACAAGATAAAATAGAACAGACTGATAAAATGTCAACAGGTTTGAAAAGTCTAATTGACAATATATAAGCAATTGATTTAAAGGTTATAATGTCGTTGATTTTTTGTGATTTTTTTTCTCCAGATATTTGTTACAAGTACATTAAAAACATAAATTAACACTAATTATCGAGTTTTAAAGTAAAAAATCCATCCATTCACTTTATGTTCAAGAAAAAAACATCTTGAACATAAAATCCTGTCTGTACGACTTAAATGTCTGCCGATGGAAAACCTGTACGAGAATTTTAACTGATTCTGCTAGAAAAAGAAACAGGAAACATTGGTTTGGTTTGATGGTGTTTATCACCACTTTCAAAAATAGTTCAGTTATATCGTGGCGGTCAGTTTTATTGGTGGAAGAAACCGGAGCACCCAGAGAAAACTACCGATCTTTCGCAAGTCACTGACAAACTTTATCACATAACGTTGTATACCTCGTCCTGATCGAGATTCGAACTAACAACATCAGTGGTGATGGGCATTTATTGCATATGTAGTTATAACTCCAGCTACCATACAATCACGACCACGACTGCCCCTCAGAATATAGGAAATGCATAGTGACGATAACTATGGATTTGTCTACACTGGGGAGTGGAGTTGTAAATGCCCATCACATTCACCGAAATAGAAACACCGGTAAGCTTGATAGAAAAAATATGCCATCAATTTTGTCGTTACAACCCGTGCTGAAGTTCCCCTTTTACCGCATCCAGTAATGTTACTCTTGTAAACGAGGAGGTGTTTCCAGGATACGATTGAAGGAACTAAGTCGGTGGTGTAATGGTAGTGTGTTCACCTCGGGAGCGGTATTTCTTGTGTTCCACTCCTGATGGAGCCAAACCCAAGACTATATAATTTTATTTGTTGCTTTTCTACTGAGAATGAAGCAATAAGGAGTTGGGACAACACTTATTGGCCCGGAATCAGAATAAGGTGTCCAAGTGGAGCGACATGTCTACCTGCTGGATGCTGTTTCATTGAGCTAGCTAAGTGTGGTGTAATTTGGCACAGTGAGTTCAGAGGAATATATTTAAATGTGAATGTCTTACGAGATACTAGAAAGGACGGATGAACTGATGCTATGCCATGGCAAAAGTTTATATGGCCTTTGCCAAGTTGAGCTGAAAAATAATAATTTCTTTATTAATCTTGTTTTTACTGAAGGGTGTTTAATTGTTACATCTAATAAAATGTCTGATATGTTGTAAGGCTGTGCATGACACGTTGTGTCTTATGAATTGAAAAGACAAGGACAAAAAAACTCATAGATTGAAGAAGATTAGACGATGTAATGATAAAAATAAAAAAATTAGAAAAAGAATGGACCACGGGAAACGAAAGATTGAGCAACGTGAACCCCACTAAAACCGGTGTTCAAGACAGATGTTCACTATTTACACTATGTCATGTTACGCGTAAAAAATGTCAGGTGACAAGTTATATTCAATTATAAATTCCAGAAGGAAAAGCTTAACAAATTTAATGATTTTAAAAGACGAATTATACATGAATGTCACCCTTTTTTCAAATTAATTCTGACAATTGTAGTGTCTTTGTGTTCTTTGATTTTTTCAATTTGTTTTTTAAAGAATTAGCAAAAATAACAAATCATCTTTGAAATAGAAATAGTTCTGGTATGTTTCAATACTAGTATATGTATAGATATATATGTATATATTCATTCTTAATTAATTGTTTCTTTTCTCAAAAATAAGAAATTATCTTTAAAATAGAAAAAGTTCTGGTATATTGCATTGCTAGTATATCTATATGCATATGTGCACAAAAATGTATATTCATTCTTACTGATTGTTTTCCTCTAGTTTCTCAAAGTTCTTCGAGTTTCACTATGGAAAATATTATTCAACCTTATAAAGAAAAGCTGTTCCATTAAAAGTACAAACAAGTAACTTGTTTTTTACTTTATCAAAGTAGATTGCTGTAGGTTGATCTATTCCATCTGATTTCCCGAGCACTGTTCTACAACGTTTTCCATCAGGTGATATCACGACCACACTATTATTATCCTTAGAGGCAACGTAAACATTCAATTATCTATCAACAGCTACACCAAGTGGCTCTCTAATTATAGCTACATCCTGGAATTCACATAATCTATCACCATTTATCTTGTGGCAGCTGACTGTATTGGTTTTATAATTTGTATGGTATATGTTGTCTTCAGACGTTATAACATACGCCCAGGTAGGAAACCCTTTTTGCTTAACTAACAGTGATATACTGTTGCCAGGTAGTTGTACTCTTGAGATACCTCTCGATTTCTCACAAAACAATAATGATCCTTCATTCTGTGTTATCCCATAACACCAGTCAGAAGTGTTAATTATTTTCTCAATCTTCTTAGAAGCAATGTTTAGGATGCTAATTTGTTGGAATCTTCCAGTTGAAATTGCTAACCTTGTATCACCAATGCAAGTCACGTCGTAAGAGTCACGGATGGCAGGTAGTTTGATATATAAGTTGTCATATGTCCAACCTTCATTTAGGATATGTAATCCTTTCGTGCCCCAGTCAGCAAATATAAATTTACCATTCGGAGTAATAGTACATCCTGTGATTTGATTACAAAGACGTTCTTTCGTCCTCAGTAGTAGCAGATTTATATCATGGATTGACACATTCCTTACTGGTGGTGTAATGGTCATTAACTGGGCTTGTTTATCTTTTTCTCTCTTTATATTTATAG
This sequence comes from Bathymodiolus brooksi, assembly GCA_963680875.1. Lineage (NCBI taxonomy): Eukaryota > Metazoa > Mollusca > Bivalvia > Mytilida > Modiolidae > Bathymodiolus > Bathymodiolus brooksi. The sequence goes on from OY804583.1 coordinate 56,651,811, forward strand.
CCAGAGGGCTTGTTTCTCTACATACCGAACCAAACATTTCAAAATGTTTTATCGCCGCCATCTTTTCTTCTGGTCGGTAACACAAATTAACTTGTAAACATTTTTGATCCAGTAACGTTGTCAAATACATTTCTTCCACCTCAACTTCACGTAAGATTGTTCTTCCTCCCAGAAATGTCTGTAGATCTGACGCGTAAAGCTTCACAGCTGATAATTTACTCTGCAACATCTCAATAGTTAATGCCTTCTTGTTTAGTTTTTCCAGCAGGTTTTCAATTTCTGATTTGAGTTTTGCCTCCTCAGCATCCAAGTTTTCAATTACCTTTTCTTCTAATTCATTTATTTGTCTGCGCTCTTCTTGTATCTCGTTATGGATTTTCCGTCGCTGATCCGTGATTTTTGTAAGATTCTCTTCCCTGTCCCGAATCACTCTTTCCATGTTACTGGAAATGTCTTTCAACCTATCCTCAATACTGCCAAGCATAGCTGATGCCTTGGCAGTTTTGACAATGTTCTCTATTGCCAACAATCCAACGCAGTCGTTGTGGTATTCAGATATACATAGAGGACAACACAGGCTTTCGTGCATAGGACAATAGTGCTGGTATCGTCTATCATGTTCTGTACAATGTTGGACTATCTGGGACACAGATTGGGGGATTTTATGGTAGTTCCCCATCGATATAACTTCATGTGATTTTGTATATTTAGACACGGTATGGTGTTTAAGGCATTCCGAGCACAAACCTTCCTCACATTCAGGACACCAATTGTCGGCATTTTTTATTGTATGCTGTGCCTCACATATACTACATAAAACATCACTGAACGTCGCCATTTTATCTGCATAAAAATATATATATACTTGTCAAATATTTATTTCACGCTTAATAAATCAACAACTAAGGAATAAATATGCCGACAACTGAATATTTATTTCAAAACGAGGTTAAAAACACAAACTAGAGGGAAACAGAATAAAATATTACAATCAGAACAGGACGAAACTGGTAAAATATAAGAAAAAAAAAATATAAACAAGAGGTTCTACTGTATCTAAAACAACTAAAACTAGAAGCTCAATGGGCTGGGCCTGTGGCACTCACGTTTCGTTCTGCTTTGAGGAAACTTGATACAGAACATAATATCAACTAATTAGGCCAAATGTTTTTTTTAATTTCAGAAGATGCATTTTATTGGCCAATCACAAATAAGAGCTATCAATAGCGGCCATGGAAACTTTGTACAGGCTTAGCGGTTTCAGAGGAGATTTTCTAGAAATCGACCAACTAGAAACAAGAATTGCCTATAGCGGCCATGTTTGTTAACGGATCGGGACGAAATGAGCAATCTTTATAGATAACCTTCCATATATACGTTCTTAACAAATTACGGTTCATTTGGTCAAGGGGTTTCAGAGTAGAACATTTTTAGAAATTAACCAACCAGAAAAAAGAATTACCTATTGCAACCATGTGTGTTAACGTATCCGGACGAAATGAGCAATCTTTATAGAGGACCTTCAATAAATGTTTTGGTTCCTTTAGCAAAGCAAAGCTAAGCGGTATCAGAGGAGAAGATTAAAATATGCAAAATTTACAGACGACGGACGCAAGACAATGCCTAAAGCTCACATTGTCATTGACAAGGTGAACAAAAAAGAGGTTCTACTGAAGATACATTGAACATAAACAAGAGGGTATACTGTAGTTAAAATTGAACATATACAAGTGGATCTGCTGTAGTTAAACTGAACACACACACACAAGAGGTTCTATTGTAACTTACAATAAACAAGAGGTTCTACTGTAGTTAACACTAAACATAAACAAAAGGTTCTACTGAAGTTAAATTGAACATAAACAAGAGGTTCTACTGAAGATAAAATTGAACATATACAAGAGGTTCTATTGAAATTAAAATTGAACATATACAAGAGGGTCTACTAGAGTTAAAATTGAACATAGACAAGAGGTTCTACTGTAGGAAAATCTGAACATAGATAAGAGGTCTTACTGTAGTTAAACTGATCATAAACAAGAGATTCTACTGAAGTTAAACTGACCATAAACAAGAAGCTCTACTGTAGTTGTAGTTAAGACTGAACATAAATAAGAGGTTTTACTGAAGTTAAATTAAACACAAACAAGAGGTTCTAATGTAGCAAACACTGAACATAAACAAGAGGTTATACTGTAGTTGTAGTTAAGACTGAGCATAAATAAGAGGTTTTACTGAAGTTAAAATGAATATAAATCAAAGATTCTACCGTAGTTAAAACTGATCGTAAACAAGAGGTGATACTGTAGTTAAAACTGAACATAAACAAGAGGTGCTACTGTAGATAACACTGAACATAAACAAGAGGTTCTATTGTAGTTAATGTAGTTAAAACTGAACATAAACAAGAGGTGCTACTGTTGTTAAATTTGAACTTAAAAAAGAGGTGCTACTGTAGTTAAAACTGAACATAAACAAGAGGTGCTTCTGTAGTTAAAACTGAACATAAACCAGAGGTTCTACTGTAGTTAAAACTGAACATAAACAAGAGATGCTACTGTAGTTCAAACTGAACATAAACAAGAGGTTCTACTGTAGTTAAAACTGAACATAAAGCAAGAGGTTACATTGTAGTTAACATTGAACATAGACAGGTTTTTTCTACTGTAGGTAAAACTAAACATAAACAAGAAGTTCTACTTTAGTTTAAATTCAACAAAAATGAGAGGTTGTACTGTAGTTAAAACTGATTATAGATAAGATTGTTTTTCTGTGTAGTATGATTGCCCGAACTAATAAATATTTTTATTTCAACTTTTCTTAATGTTAATGATAAAACAAATCATCAACATTTAGACCTTTGTCGTCTCTTGTGGTCGTTATAGATTTTGCACACAATGGATATGATATAAATAAACATTACGTCATTATCAGACTGTTAGGCAATCAACATTATATGTTGTGCAGCCTTTCACTGTTAGAAGGCAACTATTAGTCAATAAACATTCAAATATACTGAATGACGTCATGAGAAAATAAGCATTAAAATGACATCGGTTTCCTTTATCTTGTTGAAATGTGGGTGTGTCATCTAGTTGCGTTTTCAATAGTTAATGAATACGCAATTTGCTATTCAAACGTCTTTAGTAATCAATAAAAGAAAAATAATGGCAGATTAATTCAGGCTCTCGCTGATTTTACAAACAAGTGAAATTCATGAACATCATTATTTAAAACCAGTTTAAGAAGTTGTAATATAGAGTATGCATTACGACTTTACCTGACATAGTCCTCAGAATCTATTTATGTTGTTGTCAATTAAATCATTGTGCAACTGACAACAATCAAAATTGGGAATTATCAAGTACGATACACATGCTGTCTGTCTATTATATCTTCTTTTTTCTCTCAACCGACAGACAATAGAAGATGTGGCTAGAAAGAAAACTTCGTAAATTCAGTAGTATATATTAATCTACTATGCACTCCATAAGATCACTTTGTATCATTTCTTAATATTTATTTATATATCTATTAACACATTTCCAATAAATTGCCTTGGGGCACGTAACAAACCATTTCAGTGGTTTCAATATAGCTATGTCTGTACAGAATGCTTCTGACATTGAGATAAATTTGAGAAAAGTCATTCTATAAAAGGGACGATGGCTTTAAATTATATATTATTGTTTAACAGAATCTATGTTGTAACTGGTATCGAAAATATTTCATTTGAATCTAGTTCCTTTAATGTAAAATCATGGCATACACATAAATACAAGCTAGTCTTACCAAATAATAACATATTCAAAAGTGGTCAAAAACATTTTTTTTGTATTTTGGAATTGAACAAACTTTGATTGATTGAATGGTTGATTGATTGATGGTTAATGTTAGCAATATTATTATTAGACACAGACAGTAGATATCAGTAGCAGGGTCAGTGAATGTTCGTAGTTATCTGACTACTAGCTAACAAGAAGAGTTTGAAGATACCAAAGGGTCAATCATAATCCGTATATTGAAGAACAAATACAATGGTCAAAAGAAAAAGCACAAAAGGACAAACAACGATTTACAAAACATACATATAAAACTAAAAATCGAGTAACACGAACCCCACTAAAAATCGAGGTTGAACTCATGTGCTCCGGAACGGTAAACAGTTCCTGCTCCTCTAGTGGCACTCGTCGTGTTAATATAGTTACAAACCCGGTAATAAGTGTCGAATGAGGAAAGGACCGGGAACTGTTTGCGACAAGTGGAACATATCCGTGGTCATTTGACACAGATATCCCATAGCGATCAACCGAGTCATGGTGACGACCGTAAGCGTTTTCAAGTGATGACTTCAACTTTACCAAAAGGAACCCTTGGTTAAGTAGCTTCTTTGTTAGCAGCAACCCTCTGTCAAGGACATCCTGATAGGAACCACAAGCTCTGGAATATCGTATCATATGAGAGATATATACTCCATATGCAGGTGCTGCTGGAATGTTGCTACATATAAATGGAAAGTTCTCAATGGGAAAATTGAAATCATCTCTTTTGTCATAAAGTTTCGTTCTTAACAGACCCTCACTGTCGATTTCGAGGTGTAGGTCAAGGTATGAAGCAGACCTATCTGTATCTGTGGTATCCTTTATTTCAAGCTCAATGGGATAGATGTGATCAACAAAATTACCAAACCTATAATTATTTAGTGAGAGGACATCATCTGTATAGTGGAACGTGACATTAAAGTATCGGGCTAGCTTCTTTTCGTTTTTCTTGACAAGCCCCTGTATGAAGTCTGCCTCATACGAATAAACGAACAAGTCGTCGAGAAGAGGAGCACAGTTGATACCCATAGGTATGTCGACTGTCTGTTGAAACATAGCAAATATGTTGTCAATCAAAAACTCGAGCATGTTGATGACATCAGTTTCAGAGAACTTTTTGGTAGAATCAGAGTGGTGTTATACAAAATAAGATATGTCTCTTCCTAGCACAAGCTATTTGAATCTACGATGGCCATTCTTTTTTATGAAACACAGTTGGACCAACTCCCTTAATTTGTCCTTCAGCTTAGAGGGAGGAATAGTCGTGTAAAGGGTAGAGAAGTCAAATGTTTTAATGCTATTGCAGGAGGAGAGGGACCTAGATTGTATGTACTTTAACAGATCTTTCGCGTTCTTCATAATCCACATCGGATTCAAACCACTTCACGATTGGTTAGTGCCACAGTAGTTCTGAAGCTCGGTTTTGACTGCCAATATGATACATGTTAATAATTTGGAAAGAGGTTTCGTGGAGCATTTGGCAGACCCAGCAACATAGCGCTGTTTGAAAGCACACTTGTGTAATTTAGGAATTCAGTAGAGTGGTGGTAGATCCAGTTCTTCCTCATTGGCTGAAATTCCAAAGGAACATAAAACAGACCTGTGATCGTCGCGGTACATGTAGGGTTACCAAGTGAATTGTCAATACCTAATTCCTTTATCAAGCAGTCTATGTAATGTGATTTACACACACAAACAATATTGTTAGGGGCCTTGTCGGTGGAGACAATAACATATTTGTCATGAAGGAGAGAGAGGTGTTTAGCAACATTAGGGTCTTTAAAGATTGATGAATAGCGAGTGTTCATAGATCCACTGAGTTTTTTTAATTCTAATCTGTATTAGCGACCCATTCGGAAAGAGTATCTAAGTCCTCCTTTTCACGTTTTGCCGATTGTCTGGCATAATCCTCGCCGGAATCCATAAGTATTTTAAAGTTGTGTTTCCAGTTTATGGATTTAGGCTCAAGATATTTAGGCCCTTTGGCGAACACCTAGAGAGGTGTTGTTGATAATTTTAAGGTCACCAGTTATAACGTGGCCAGTCGGATTATATATGAATGGAGAACTTGCACAGGTGCAATCAGGAGGCTTAGATTTGAAATCATCAATATTGAGATCATGCAACACATGTTTGTAATTAAAATATTTTGACGCTATTGGTCTGGTATAAACGTACGAAATTATAGGCACAGACTGATCCTTAAAATATGGTGGAATTTTACATTTGACGGATTTGTGATGAAGGATATTGCCTAGGTTAATGCCATCAGGACCTTTGTTGGCAAACGCAAGTTTCAGAAAGGAACGTTTGTCTATTTAACATTTCTTAGTACCAACAGGTTTGATAAGTCTGTGACCGGCAATATCCAAGACGATTGCTGGAAGTTTGTATTCATTTGAATTCGGATTTGTAACATTGTTTACCAAACATGAGTTGTACAAGGCATGTAGTTTTGAAAGTGGTAGTGAAAATAGTTTCGAGCGGTTTCTGCATAAATGGTAGAAGGTCATTTACTGAAACACCATGAAATAAAGGGGATGTATAATGATGATGACCATGGCTTCGTTTACGCCGAGGAGCGGAGTTGAAAATATCCATCACATTCACCGATCTACAGGTAGGGTTAGATATAATGCCTATACCATCAATTTTGTCATTACAACCATAGGGTGTTGCTGTCCCGAATTCTCGTATCCAGTAGTCTTCCTTTTGTATACGGAGAGGTGTTGCTAGGTTTGGATTGTTAGTCCTATGGTATATTTTTTCGATGATACGAACTCACATTGAAAGGATAGAATGGTCAGGTTGATTAAAATGCTGGTTAACAATATCCTTAACATTCTGAATGATACGTAATCGATGACCAGATATCCGTTTGTGTAGTTTACCTTTCGTTTCACCAACAAATACCAATCCGCAAAGGTTACACTCTAATCCGTAGACCACATTAGCTGGGTTTACAATTCAAATCATCGTAACTCCTTGTAAAGTAATTTTTATTAGTTAAGTTGCTGGTGAAAATAGTATCTGTAATCAAAATATTGCAGCTCTTGCAGTTTTTGGTCCTACATTTAGAAATGAGACAATGTTGTTCAGTGGCATTAAAATCCAAAATATCATGTAACTGAACAGATCAAGGACGCATACGTAAATTTGAAATTTGTCATTACTGTGATGATCTGAATTTCGAATAACCGAGTTGTTTGTCGTGTCTTGGGAAAAAAAGACACCTGCGGTTCCCGACGACACCGTGTCCATGGTGCCGTCCTGTTCAGACCTTTTTATTCTGGGCGACGTCCGAGCCAGTATCCTAGTTGATCTTTGTCAATTCATGCAATTAATTGCTACTGGGCGCATGATGTCATCGGGGACAAATTGTCCACCAGCAGTGACATCTACCCAGTGGTAGTAAGAAGAGTTTGAAGATACCAAAGGGGCAATCATGATCTGTATATCGAAGAAGAACAGACAACACAATGGCCAAATGAAAGAGTACACAAGGACAAACAACGACTTACAAAACATACATGTAAAACTACAGATCGAGTAACACGAACTCCACTAAAACCGGGGGTAAGCAGTTCCTGCCCCATGTTGGTTTGTAGAATTGACCAACCTGGTATAGTTAATATTATGCACAGAGAGTAAATATCAATAGCAGTGTCAGTGAATGTTCGTAGTTAACTGACTACTAGCTAACGAGGTATGTTGGTTTTTAGAACTGGCCACACTGGTAGAATACATTTTATATTATTACAGACAATAGACCGTTTGCACATTCCGGGTTTGATTAAAAAATTATGCTTTTTTTATTGGAGTTATTCCCCTTTTGGTAGATAAAATGGTTCCTGTTTCTTGGAAGAAGTCAAAGAACACAAGTATAATATTCTTATAATTTGGAGATGTTTGAACCTTCTGAGAATGCAAACTATCATTGTATAGCAAATTAAAAAATCCCAAGTCGCTACAACACGTACTTTGTTTAGGGCTACGACGTGTGAGACAAATATGTTATTTTCGTCGAACATGAAAGGAAATGGACACTTATTGTCAATATTAAAGGGCAATTACGTGAACATGAAAAAAAAGGTATAATTATAGAATCAAGTCGGAAATGTACAATTGATCTTTTAGGAATTAAAACAAATGCATTTCGTATATTAAACCACGGAAATAGAAAACGGAACGAAAACGGAAACGGGACGGAAAGAAATGTTCAGATTATCTGATTTGTTATTTAAAATGTTATACACTAAATAACAAACACACTTTACAGTATAAAGACAAGTGAAAGACATCTTAATTACTAATGGAATTGTGATAGTTTTGGTGGTTTGGTTAAAATTGAAGAAAACATGCTCATTTTTATCAAACCTGAATAATCCCCGGAGGCGCTATATGACATTTCATAAGGTCACTTCATCCTCGTAAGGACATTAGGCCGGTAAAGGGCGCTGAATTATTCCAGTTCAGTTTTATTCAAATTTTTACTGTGAAATGCACTTTTCCTGTTTAAATAATTTCAATAAAACACAAAAAAAATGTTTGAAATTAGTATTTATCCTATAATCAAATTATACTTTATTATTAATTTCAACCAGGAAAATTAAATCGGGGTTTTTTGCTTACAAGTATCAAACTATTAATTATATGCAGGAATATTACACAAACTTTAATGCAAAACATAATTCTACACCTAATCTGCCAGAACTGTCAAAGATAAATATGCCAAAACATCCTAAAGAAAGCCTAACCAGAGGTCAAGATCTAATAAATGAGACACTGTTAGAGACTTTGGGTTAGGTAATAACAGGAAATTCTCCTGTAGTCATACCGACCAGTTGATAGAGACTGACAGCGGATACCATATCAGGTTTTTTGTTGGTACCCTTATTCGTCCGTGTTATGGTTGTTAACAGCCGATTTGCCTTCCACCACATGTACCACCACCACCACCTTATGATATTGTTATTTACCAGGATCTATAACAATAAATACAGATAACTTAAACTTATACTACATCCTTAACATATCTATCATCACTGTACATCGTAGTGCATTTTAAGGAAATATGAAGATTTTGACAAGAAAATTAGGTCCTAAAGTCAGTCACACGAAACCTCACAGCTTTGCATCGTTCTTATCTTCATGCAATCTTGATCATGTATTACCAGTATTAAGCTTAACAGTTTTACATCGTTCTAATGTTGTATCAAACTTGATCATGGATTACCAGTATTAAGCTTAACAGCTTTACATCGTTCTAATGTTGTTTCAAACTTGATCATGGATTACAAATGCCAAAATGATGTAATGCGTTTCAAAAGTCAATAAATCACTAGTTGTATAAATTTAATGATCCTGAATGATTTCATGAAATACAATAATACTTATGATATGGTCATGACTTTTTATTTGGTTTCCACAGAACTGTGCTAGTTATGTGCAACATAAGGCATCTATTGAAATTTGCATGACATGTCAGGATCCGCAAATAGAGCAAGCCATACTAATCAATCCAGTTTAACTGATGGAACTCCTGGTTTTCTGTCAAAATGTGTTATTTTAAACTTATTTTTCCCTCTCCACACATAAACAGAGAGCAGCAGAGTCTAGAGTTACATTCCGTCAATTGATAATTATGTGTTCAACCCGATTAAAGATATAATGTCGTTGAGCTTGGTAATTGTTTCAATTTTGTTTAGCGATGAAAGTTGATATTTTCCATCAAAACATGAATATACAAATGGTATTTTCGTTGCTTTTTGTGTGCAGCTTGTCTCCCAGTATCATTAATTATGCATGTGCACGTACGCAATGACACTGATGTTTACACTTCAGCATGAGCTTCCGTCAATATCAGCCAACGGCTATGTTGGTGGCTTATGTTATTTCTTGTTTTATTATAATTCTCCAAATCTTCTTTCCTATTTCTTGTTCTAGCAGAATTCGCTAATATTCTCGTACGACCGCCTGCATGTTTTTAATAGGCAGACACTTTTTCCGTACAGATAGAAATTTATGTTGAGATGGTTTTCGTGACATATGCTCGACCATGCAATAAAGTCGGTCATTTGATTTGATTTACAAATCTCACGCAGCACGAGACCGATGACGTCATTCTGTATATTTATCGCATACATAAACACAGAAGGAATTCTTTTAAATTACAAGATAAGATTAAAACGAATAAGATTGAATTGAATAAATTCCATGTAAGTGAAAAAGGTCCTTTTCCCTAATGTCTTTTTTTCCCTGGTCATTATGCTTGTTAAATATGTTTTAAGCGATGGTATATCCTAAGCATTTTTACCTTTCCGGTTTGTTGATGTAATCGTTATCACAGATCATGACCTTTTCTGGAATGTAGGCCAAGCAAATTGTATCTTAAAATTCTTTAAAAATATGATGATTGATCATTCAGATTCCACCATTTTCTAGAAAATGACTGATTTTGCCATGAAAATACATACAAGTGATCTCCATTAATCACGAAATGGCAGCTTATTTTACATTTCCACAGCTGCTTTAATAACAAATATAGCCCTTACTTCTAGGTGTAATGAAATGAAATTTACGGAGAAGATAGAAAAAAGAATTAATTGAACAGAAATAATCAAAATTGTATAGCATAAACTAAACGGAGAATTAAATTAAAGCAGACAGATCAATGAGATTATCTGGGGAAAAAACCCCTGTCATTATTACAAATAGCATCAACAAAGCTGCATTGCTACCATTCTGTGATAATAAATGTGATTGAAATTAATCGAAATCAGTCATGAATTGTTTTACAAAAATATGGTAGTATGTAGTCAGTCTGATATATTGCATTGACAAACACAAAAACACCAAATTCACTGGATTAAATATGTTATTATATGGGTAGGCAAGTTCAATGTTTACATCAAATAATTAATTTCCAATACTTTGATTTCAAACTATTTAAAAAAAAAACATCTTTTGAAATTTTTCAGACAAAACAATTACGCAGAAAAAGCTAGAATACTGTACTTTCTTAATCTGGTTTATTTTTTAAGCTTGGTTGACCTATGACAAAATCATGTTATTTATTTACCACTGACCGGCCTTATGCCACGTTATACGACGCCATGTACACAAAAGGGTAGTAAATAAATATGGGTCAGTGTGCCATTGTTATCGATCTTTTTTCCTATGGAACTTTACACATGTGAGCAAGAATAGACGAGGAACATAATTATAAAGAAAAAATGTTTTCATTTCAAACATGGAAAAGGTAATCAAACCTTATCCAGTGACTGGTAGACTTATTGTCACAAGGGGATAAATAAAAGACAATGGGTGGACTTTTTACTTTAAAAAATCTCAATAATTAGTGTTCATTTTATGTTTTTCATGTACGTCTAGCAATAATATCTGGACTAAAAAAATCACCAAAATGAACGACATTAATGATTATACCTTTAAATGGCACAGAAACAGGTATATAATTAGACTTCATAAAAAATAGAATCGCAGAAGCACGTAGCACTAAGTAGAAAGAGCAAAGACTGGTTGACTCGGAATTAGAATATTGTGCCCGAGTGGGGCGACATGTCTATCTACAAACTGTTGCTTCAGTGAGCTATTACTATAATAACCATCTGTTTGTACGGGTGTATTCGATGCACCTTTATGTGATAAAGTTTGTCAGTAACTTACGGGAGTTCGGTTGTTTTCTCCGGATCATCTGGTTTCCTCCACCAATACAATTCGTAGCCACAATATAACGAATGTATTGTTGAAAGTGGTGCTAAAGACCATAACCATTATTCTAACCCTCCTACGACTTACCGATTTACAAATGCTGATTACCCTCCGACATCGTCAAAATATTCTGATAATTTTTTATCAAATGTTCTGTTTTATATCTACAGATTGATTGATGGATTGGTTGGTGCTTAGCGCCATCTTTAGCAATAATTCAGCTATATCGTGGCGTTCACATCTACAGCAAGGAATGCCAACCAATGAAAATCAAACCAATACGTTATAAGACATGTTTGGAGATACCAAAGAATAATCAAAAGCGTTAATTTGAAGGACAGACAATACAATGATAAAAAAAAAATGGCAAATTGACCAACAATTGTGGACATAGCACAATACAGTAAACCAAAGGTTGAACCAAAGGGAGTAAGCTCGTGTGCTCCGGACGGGTATTCAGTTCCTGTTCATCTAGTGATCGTTCTTCACTTTTTTACATAGAATACTTTATTCTCTTGAACAACGAATTCTCTCTTTCCGTTTGATGGAAAATGTGTGAATCAAACTAGAGTTACAGGAATCGGGCTCATCACAATCTAAATATCTCGAACTAGTTGACGAAACATGCTCATCAAATAACAAGAAACAGAAGATGTATAGTGTTCAACATCCGTAAAATTGTCACGTGGGTTCTGCGTTACTCTAATAGTTCATCTTAATTGTTCATTGAAAATTAAACCAAATGACAAAAAAATATCAACATCCTTTTCTACAACCACATCAGTGTTGTAATAATTAGATGAGTTTGAAGATATCAAAGAGGTATTCTGAATCCATACTCGTCTCGATTATGATAGATGGTGGGTTAGAGTACTGTTCGGATCAAACCAAAGACTACCAAGTCGATAGGTATTGCTTCGCCTGTAATCATGCAACAGTAAGGAGTAAGAGAAAAGATTTATTGTCTCGGAATCAGATAATATGTCCGAGTGGAGCAACATGTCTATCTACGGACTGTTGTTTCAGTGATTTAGCACTATAGAAATCCAACCAATAATGTTGGCCTAGCACAAAACGGACCTCTTCATCATCTCATCAAAATGTAACTTGTTTTCGTCGTGGTATAGATGAACAATTCATGATCTTGGCATTAAGGAGTAATCACTCTCCTCGTTTTCACATTTTGGATGATATTTTGAAGAAGTTATCCCGATCCTTTAATTTCACGTTCCGCTATATAGATGATGTCCTTTCACTAAATAATTCCAGGTTTTGGTGATTTTGTTGATCGCATCTATCCCATTGAGCTTGAAATAAAGGATACCACAGATACAGATAGGCCTGCTTCATACATTGACCTACACCTCGAAATCGACAGTGAGAGTCGTTTAAGAACGAAACTTTACGACAAAAGAGATAATTTCAATTTTCATTGAAAATTTTCCATTTATATGAGGCAACATTCCAGCAGCACCTGCATATGGAGTATATATCTCTCACATGATACCATTTTCTAGAGCTTGTGGTTCCTATCAGGATTTCCTTGATAGAGGGTTGCTGCTAACAAGGAAGCTACTGAACTAAGGGTTCCTTTTGGTAAAGTCCAAGCTATGACTTGGAAAATTTTACGATCACCACCATGACTTGGTTGTGCGTTATGGAATATCTGTGTCACTAATGACTACGGATATGTTCCACTTGTCGTAAGCAATTCCCGGTCCTTTCCTCATTCACGACTTATTATTAGGTGTGTAACTAGATTAACACAACGTGTGCCACTAGTGGAGCAGGAACTGCCTACCCTTCCGGAGCATCTGAGTTCACCCCCGATTTTTAATGGGGTTCGTGTTACTCGATCTTAAGTTTTATATGTATGTTTTATAGATAGTTGCTTGTCATTTTGTACTTTTTCTTTTGTGTTGTCTGTTCTTCTTCGATATACGGATTCTGAGTGTCGTTTTGGTATCTTCAAACTCCTCTTATGAAAATAGAGTTTAAACAGTAATGGTCAACAATTTCACCAATATCAACAAAACTGAAAACTGAAGGTCTCAAAATGTTCTTTTAGATTTCAATCAATTACAATATATCGTGGTGTAGTTCTGGGACAAAAGCAATGCTACACGTATGCAATAAACTCGGGATGTTCCTTTTAAACAGAAAATGTGCCTTGGACACGCTGAATCAGCTCTAATTACTTTTAGACCCATATAACTAGTTTAACCCAGCACTGTTTATTGAAGTGTCTGTGCTAAGTCAGAAAAGTGGGCGGTCATATTTTTGTGTGTTAGGGGTTTCGACTTTACCCCTTTCTATGATTTTCTATTGGATTTTAGAGAGAAGGGAAGAGATACTCTCTTTGATGCGATCAACAAACGACAAGATGATGTTTATTGTCGCCTGTATGACGAACTTAATTCTTTGAGCTTGGTTCCTTTAAATGAAATAAAGTATCATAGGTCTTGCTATAAAGCCTATACAAGTAAAATAAATTTACAACGGTTTGTCAGCGATGTTCCAGAATTTAGCAACACTATTAATGACGCTTCAGTGTCTACTATGAAGACGCGTTCTAAAACCTTGCCACAAATAAACTGGGACTACTGTATTTTTTGTAGACAAAAGGCTATCAAGAAAGATAGAAAACTTAAGCGCATCGAAAGTAGTGAACGCGTCAAATACATTTTAAATGCCGCAAGAGGTAAGTTTGATTATGATTTGTTGAGCCGCTTAACCGTTGACGATGTCCAGGAAAAAGCGCAGTATCATTCGGCATGCATTACAAATTATTTGCTGAAGTGGAAAAAAGAACATAGTGCTGATAATTACTCTACAATTAAAAATGAGTCGGAACATGATATTGCATTCAAATTGTTTTTGGACATTTTGCACCATGACATTTTTGAGAACAAGAAAGCGTTTACTATGTCTTCCTTGTTAGACAAATTGTGTTCCTTGCTTCCAGAGGGTTTATCGACAAAGTGTTATACTGCCAAATTACAGACAAGGCTTCAAAATCATTACGGCGATACTATTGTGATCGAAAGTCAAAAGGGACAAGGTCAATCAAATATAGTTTTCAGTAGTTCGATATCAGTTGCTGACGCTATTCGTGCCGTAAATAAGTTGAAAGCAGACCTCAAGTTTTCAGAGGTAGAAGCTTCTTTCGTAGATGTCCCTGATATGCAGGAAGATCAGATTCTTCAATATTTCACGTTATTTTTTCTCATTTATTCCAATACATTTTAATCGCATTTATCTTGCAAATCTTTAATATACATCATATGTAGTAACAAACTAGTTATTTTCATTTTTTTGTCTTTTTAATACTTAAAATTATCATTTTTTGGTGTGAAATCTTCTTAGATGCTTGTTCTTGTTGTTGTCATTTTTTCCTTGTTTCTCTATGAAGTTGGTTCAAACTTTTCAGAAAAAATATACATATATTGAATTATTCCTATGTATAATTCTACGAAATTTCAATGACTTGCGGTGAAAATATACGTGCGTTAATATCGATTTGTGAATTTTGTCCCCCCTTTTTAATTAGGCGCATATTTCAGTTATGTTTTTAAAGTCAGACTTTGTAAACGCAACAATCTCACTTTCAATGCCTGTCTCAACCATATGTATGAAGTACGTTAAGCAGTGGCGAATGCTAGTTAAGATATTTCGGATAATGTATGAAAAAATGAAAACGTCTTCGTTCTTAGATTTAAACTTTGATTCCAGATATAGAAAATCTGCACCATACTAGGATTCGACGACATGCCTAAATCGATGCAAAATGTGTTTTTCCTCAAAATAATATCCAATGCAGCCGTGTGGTATTTCCATTAAATTTTCCATTTTACCTTGATTGTCACTGTACTATATAGTGTGATATTTGTTTGTTGTTTTTCATTTTAATACAATATACCGTTGTGTAGTGCTTGGAAAGACGCAAAATGAAGCGGAAGAAATAAACTCATAATGTTTTCCTTTCAAGGGAAAACTGCACTTCGACACGGTGACAAATTATTCTCTAGATACTTCTAAGCTCAATGTGACTAGAATTAGATCTCTTATTTGCTCCTCCTTATTTATTTGCTGCGTCTAAGGAAACCCCCAATATTGGTCACATGTGAAGGGACTTATGTACCAAACAATGAAAATTGCAGCTCTTCTTTACTGATTTTTCGCGGTTTGGGAGATCTCAGGAAAACCCACGAGCGAGTGACCATATGAACACTGCAATGCAAATGGCGGTTGTGAGATCATGGAAGTGTTGTCAATCTGCTGTCCATACTACGAGCAATGCGATTGATTGAAGAATATCATAACCATATTTATCATATCAATATAGATTCATGTGATTCGTTATGTGGTTTCCTCGGATCTCCCATGCCACAACATATCAATAGAGAGGAGAAAGAGAGAGAATCTGATTTTAATCAAATTGTTTTAAACAGTTTATTATCAAATGTATTATTAAATCCAGTTAACTTCTCATCCATTCATTACATTTTCAGATATATTAACCTACTACACGCATTAAGAGCACTTCGTATCATTTCTTGATATTTCTTTGAATGTATAAATATAAAAATATATTTATTAAAACATTCCCAATTAATTACAGTGGTTGTAATATAATTAATTTTGTACAGTGGGCTTCTGACATTGAGATAAAATGTAGAAATGTCATTCTTTAAAAGGTGCGATGGCCTTTACATTTTATTTTCCAATAGAATCAATTTTATTACTGGTATTGACAAAATTGCATTTGAATCCGGTTCCCTTAGGGTAGCATTATAGCATACATTCAAATCTAAGCAATTCTTACCAAAAAATGACAGAATCGATCAAAAACAAAATTGTTTTCCTTGAAAAGTAGCAAAATTTGATTGATTGATTGATTGATTGATTGATTGATTGATTGATTGATTGATTGATTGATTGATTGATTGATTGATTGATTGATTGATTGATTGATTGATTGATTGATTGATTGATTGATTGATTGATTGATTGATTGATTGATTGTTGGTTAACGTTATTAACGAGGAGTATTATTATTATATGCAGAGAGTAATAATGGATTAATAGCAAGCAGGGTCAGTGAATGCTCGTAGTTAACTAGCTACTTGCTACCAAGGTAGAATTGTTTGGTTTTTAGAACTGACCACACTGGTAAAATTTCATTTTATATTATTACAGACAATAGAACATTTTGCAAATTCCCGATTTGTTTCTAAAATTATACTTTTTTATTGGAGTTATTCCCCTTTTGGTGGATAAAATGGTTCCCGTTTCATGCAAGAGCAACGGATATGACAAAGAAGACAAGTATAATTTTCTTCATATTTGGAGATGTGTGAACCTTCTGAAAATTCAGGCGATCATGCTAAAGCAAATTAATAAATCACATGCCGTTGCAACTCTTAAGTTGCATAGGGATACGACGTGTGAGAAAAATAAATTGTCAGCATTAAATAGAACGTACAGCATGTGAGAAAAAAGTATAACGTTAGAATCCGATCGGAAATGTACAAAAGATTTTCATGACTCCGAAAACCCCCCCACCCCCTCCCTCCCCGGATAACATAAAACAAAATCCGGGACAGTTTTTCGAACTTTTCTTGTCCATACCGTTTCAATTAATACATTTGGAGTCCACTGTCACTTGGCTCGAACTCTACCTCCCTCATCAGAAGGGTACCTAACGAAAAATGAAACGATAAGTCAGTGAAAAGCTTAAGAACAGAGGCGAAATTGTACGTCATTTAAAAATTGATACATATCCTAGTTTGAATGAAATAATGGAAATCAGGTGCATTAAATGTACACCAAGTGAGAAGGTGTATGATTTTTAAACTTTCGGAGTTTCTTTCCTTGTGAATAACTAGTATATATATATATATATATATATATAGGGTCGACACATGTAAGTTGGTGTTAACATAAGATTGTATGAATATGGGAACGAACAAGATAAAATAAGAGAAAAGAGATGAAATAATAAAGAAATAAAGAACTGTTATTGAAAATAAATATGCAATCAGAAAGATAAAAAAAGAGAGGGGCACCAGCGCCTTTGCTCTGGAAGGTTTAGGAGTTCCTGTTCCACAATTTACACCTGTCGTGTTACTGTTAAGCGACAAGAACATCATCTGATATGGTAATTATATTGAACAACAATTTCCAACTCCACGCTTTATACGTGTACTAGGATTGAATTCCTGAAGATATGTAGGCTCATCGCTGATTGGTCGCTTTGGCAGTCTAAACTCTGGCATGCTGGTCCACCCTAGTTCAATGTGTTTGATTCTATGGTTCGTAAACTTGTTCTTGTCGTGTACAGACATCAGCTGAAATTCTGTTTATTTGACCTTAAACAAAATCCAATCGATCAGTCCATTAAATCGCTAAGCTAACGTTACTAAATATCCAATCTAATTGAAATGAAATGTTTCTTGAGTACTTTTTTTTTTTGGAAATACACTAAGAGCATCCTGTTTGGGGTCATATGTTCAACCGACCAATCAGCGAGTAGCCTGCTTAATGTTCAGGAGTACAAGTTACGAGATGTCATCCCATTGGTCAATATATGAAATTGTCTGACATATGATTGGAAGGTCAAAGATTAATGAAAGGTTACATGACATGCCCTAAAAATATGAAGCTAAATGTTAGTACATCGTCAAAATAATATATAAAAATTAAAACAGATACAACAAACATTTAATGTTAATTAGAAGGCTAGAAATCTAAGTTAAAGTCAACGCTTCACAAATGTGAAGGTCGTCATCATATATATTGCTTGATCCATGAACAAAGTCCACCATCTCAGCTAATTGTAGAGATTTGTTTAATATTAACAGTGAATCGGCATTTGTGTTAACGTTCACTTTTAATGTTGTTTTGCCTTTCTAATCTTTCGATTTTGAACGTACATGATGAAGGTTTTTGCAGAAACGCGTCACTGAATATGATATCTACCTTTTGGTCATTTTTCTATTGTAATGTTATGATTGGTTGGCTTGGTTTGGTTTGTATGGTGTTTAACGTCACTTTCAACAATATTTCAGTTATATCATGGCGGTCAACCACCAAACTGTTGCAAGTCACTGATAAACTTTATCACATAATGTTGTACACCTCGCCCCGATCGGGATTCATCCAACTACCACGACGGCCCCTATAATGTTATGATATTAGAAACACGATAGAAAACAATCTACATTATTGTTTTAGAAAGAAGTGATACGATTTGTTTTTTTAATAGATGTCATACTATCGAGAAACGACAGTCAAAGTCGTCATCAAATCTATTGTTTGATCCATAAAAGATTCCACCATCTCAGCTAATTGCAGATATTTTATTTTAATTTTAATATTAACCGTGAATAGCCCTTTGTAATAAGACCATTTCTTAACCTACACTTCTAAATTATTTGGTTTTCCATTCTGTCGATTTTGAGCGTTACCTGTTGACGGTTCTTCCAGAAGTGCGTCATGTACACTAAATTTAAATCAAACGTTTTGATTATTTTTTTTATTATAATGTAATGATATTTGAAACATGATCAAAAGAATGTACACAATTACTTTAGAAATTTTTTTTTCTTCATATGTCGTATTATTGAGACTCGCCAGGTTCGCCTTTGAATCTTCAACATACACATACATATCTCTTTAATTATAGTGAGTGTTGTTTTCATTGTTACGATACCAAATCTGGATGACCTGATAAATGACCCTTTTATTATAAAATCCAATGTAGTGGTCCGTTTAACGTACAAAGGGCGGCAACTCGAATTGAATAGTTGATTTCAGTTTCTACACGAAATCCTATGAACCAGAAGTGGTGATAACAAAGTCACCAAGTTTAAACTGACATTTGAATGATCACCATGATATCAAATAAGTTAAA
Organism: Bathymodiolus brooksi; assembly: GCA_963680875.1. NCBI lineage: Eukaryota > Metazoa > Mollusca > Bivalvia > Mytilida > Modiolidae > Bathymodiolus > Bathymodiolus brooksi. The sequence continues at coordinate 56,671,278 of OY804583.1, forward strand.
TGTGAGTGTTGACATTTGACTCGCATGTGGATAACACTTGTAAGACCGCACCATTTCACTAAGGGCGATTACTTTCGGTTATTACAACGACTCCTTCCAGTAAAAACAATGTAAGTTTGATTAACACCGGACCTTCTTTTCGTCATTAACCACTGAAACGTAAGTATTTATCACTCAATTGATAGATCACGGAACTCTTAAATAATGTGTTTATTTCGGAAAATCAGTTTTACGCACTCTAATGAGAGTATAATGCAGCATTAAACGAAAACAAAGTGACAGTGACAAGATAGTGTGAAACAGGCCAACCGGCGATAGAAATACACGAATTTGAAGTAAAACAAGAATTCCTTTACTGAAGACACTTTTTCCGTTCGAATTGTCTTGTCATTATTGATATTTTGTAACTACGATATTACATATGATCACATTTTTTTCACCTAAAATCATAGTTTTAGTTGCAATATTGAATAACGCTTCCTTCAAGTGAATGGTACGTATTCCTTTCTTTCGTGACAAATACAGTAATACATGTATAAATTGGAGTTGGTGAATTTGCGTTCAATAAAGTGAGAAATCACATGCAATTTGACCAGCAACTAAAGAGTAGATCTTTTTCGTTTTTTATTGGGTTTTCTGCGAAAAAAAAGAACATTTTTTGAATATTTAGTACAAGTTCTTTGGTTTGAAAGGAATCGGTGCCAAAATGCTTGATCATTGTCGATGAGCCAAAAGGAGGCGTTGACAATTTTTTCTTTAAAAAGTGATTTTAAGGCTTATTTTACCTATAAAACATTGAACATACACATATCGTAGATGAAACATGCATTGTATTGAAAGAATAACACACTTACGTAACCCAATCAGTTACATTTGAATTATTTTTTCACATATTTGCTCCAACAACAAAGGCACTCATCAAATTTTTCATGATTTTAAAGAAAACTGTAGGATTACTATGGAATTCAGTGTCAAAGTTGATTCAATTAAGTATTCTACCGTAAAAGATAGTATTGGGAGGATTTTACCTATGTTCTTGGTCTTTTTCCATCTTTTTTGGTCGAACATCGTTTCAGATGTGCCATAATTTCCAAAAGGAGTCGTTGTAATAACCGAAAGTAATCGAAAAACGCCGATATTTACCCAAAGGAATTGATTTAATCCTACACCGTGTATTTAATCCCCTCACGTTTTTATTAAAGTGTCTTTACCAAAGCAGCAAAATGACCGATTTTGTGTAAAGAATATCGATTCTGCCCCCAATTAGAATTGGAAAGTGTTCTGACGATGAGGAATATTTTTTTTTAATTGATCATCACAATGCACATGTGACCATAAAAACACACAGACAATATAATGACCCTACTCAAGTTTTGAAACCCCATCAGTGGTGTAAAAGGTAGTGTGCTATCTTCGAATGTTAGATTGTGGGATTGAGCCACGATGGAGTAGAAACAAAGACAATAAAATTGACATTTGCACACACTATTAAGAAGCAACAGAAAAGACTAGTCAACTCGGAATCAGAATAATGTGTCCGAGTAGAGCGACAGGTCTACCCGCGGACTGTTGGTTCAAACTCAGGGTATAGGTCTAGGCAGACATTACTTCATCGAATGTAACTTGTCCTCGCCATGATATAGCTGTAAAATTGTCCAATTGGCGTTTAACAATAATCACACTCAAACAATATATATGTTCCAGACCAAATCCAGCAAAAGTGGTTGGTTTATCTTGATTTAATGTTTTTTGTCAATTGATTCCTCATCCCCTTCTCTCACATATTCCAAACACCTAAAACGATGATAAAAGTTACTCAAGAAAACTACGCCTACAAATGTAAGCCCGTCTTCTTTATTTGATACGCATATGGTCTAAATACCGATTTGGTCTAACTCGTTAATGACTATACGCGTATGGTCAGACCATATGAGTATACGGATTTGGTCCGAACCAGACGCGTATGGTCCAAATTCGGATTTGGTCTGGAGCATAAACATGCAACTCAAGTTTTCTCTGATACCGAGACAGGATGAGACCTCTCTATGCACCGATATTCCATTAGTTATATGTCCATTGGCTATATCAGTATAGGACGTAGACATATTGGTATTGAAAAAAGCTACATTATGTTTTGAATGCATCTATTGTTTAAAAGCCTTTTCCAAGACAAGATTTCAAGTCTGTTCCTAGTATTGGCAAAACGATTACCTTTCTATCTTGATTATGTGATTTACATACAAAAACGATAGTTTTAGAAGCCTTTCCTGCAGGTACATCAACATACTTGTCATGGAGGTAAAACAGGTCATGCATATTGGAAGATAGCTGTCGCGGGAGTGCTGATTGATCTGTTAAGTTTTTGTTAAATGTTATTGTGTTTCGACGACTTCATAGCTTAAACCTATTCGGAAGAAACTGATGTAATTTTTTTTGTCTTCTATTACATGGTTTGTGCATTGTTTGACATAATTCTTGACATAATTCATAACATTTTAGTTACGTTCTCTATTGATGAGATAAGGAACATGATATTTGGTTTACACATCTCTTCCAAAGTACTTCTCCTGACAAAAGGTGTTGCAACATATTTCACATAAGTTGAGAACTTGCACTTGGTTGACCGTTATGGAATATCTACGTAGCGAATGACCACATATATGTTCCACTTGTCGTAAACACTTCCCGGTCCTTTCCTCATTCATGACTTATCTCCGGGTTTGTAACTAGATAAACACGATGGGTGCCACTAGTGAAGCAGGTACTGCTTACCCATTCGGAGCCCATGAGTTCGCCCAGGTTTTAAGTGGGGTTCGTGTTTCATGTGTATATTTTGTAGATCGTTGTTTGCGCTTTTTCTCTTAGCCATTGTTTTGTCTGTTCTTCGATATATGGATTCTTCAAGCTCTTCGTTAGATTTATTTGTAGTTACATACAGTTGAAAATCGTGGTTGTAGTAGGTGTAGAATAGACAGAAAGTAGGAGTACGGTGAGTGATTGTTGTTTAAAGCCATATGAGCAATTTTGCAGCTATATCATGGCGACAACAAATTTAATATCGATATGATATCTGCTTTCTACTAGACCAACACGTTACGCTTAGTTGTTTTTATAGTGATACTTCACTGAAACAATTGTACACAGACATACATGTCGCGCCATACATAAATATTATCCTGATTCCGAGACCACGAGTATTTGTTCTTACCCCTTAATGCTGCGTGCTCAGCGGAGAAGCAACAAACGCTGTTTTTTGGGGGTCTACGGTTTGATCCGAACTGGGATCGAACGCACGATTAACTACACCCACCTCGTACACTCTAACTATTACACCATTGATGCAGTAGATATAGAACATGAATACAAGATCAAATGGAACAGACTGTTAAAATGTCAACAGGTTTGAAAAGTCTAATTGACAATATCTAAGCCATTGCTTTAAACGTTATACTGTATTATTCACAAGGAGTACATTAAAACATAAATTAACACTAATTATCGAGTTTTAAAGTAAAAAGTCCATCCATTCACTTTAAAAACACATCTTGAACATAAATTCCTGTCTGTACGAGAAAAAATGTCTGCCGATGGAAAACCTGTACGAGAATTTTAACTGATTCTGCTAGAAAAAGAAAAGGAAACGTTGGTTTGGTTTCACCTCGGGAGCAATATATCTTGGGTTCCACTCCTATAATTTTGTTTGTTGCTTCTCTACTGAGAATGAAGCATTAAGGAGTTGGGAAAAAGATTGATTGACCCGAAATCAGAATAAGGTGTCCAAGTGGGGCGACATGTCTACCTGCTGGATGTTGTTTCATTGAGCTAGCTACGTGTGCTGTAATTTGGCACAGTGAGTTGAGAGGAAAATATTTAAATGTGAATGTTTTACGAGATACTAGAAAGGACGAATGAACTGATGCTAAGTCATGGCAAAAGATTATATGGCCTTTGCCAAGTTGAACTGAAAAATAATAATTTCTTTATTAATCTCGTTTTTCCTGAAGGGTGTTTAATTGTTACATGCAATAAAATGTCTGATATGTTGTAAGGCTGTGCATGGCACGTTGTATCTTGTGAATGGAAAAGAAAAGGACAAAAAACAAACCTCATAAATTGAAGAAGATTAGACGAAGTAATGGTAAAAATAAGAAAATTAGAAAAAGAATGGACCACGGGAAACGAAAGATTGAGCATCGTGAACCCCACTAAAACCGAAAGTGTGAACGCAGTGTTCAAGACGGGTGTTCACTATTTACACTATGTCATGTTACGCGTACAAAATGTCAGGTCACAAGTCATATTCGATAGTGTCTTTGTGTTCTTTGATTTTTTCAATTTGTTTTTGAAACAATTAACAAAAAATAACAAGTAATCTTTAAAATAGAAACAGTTCTGGTACATTTCAATACTAGTATATGCATAGATATATATGTATATATTCATTCTTAATGAATTGTTTCTTTTCTCAAAGTTCTTGGAGTTCCACTATGTAAAAGTAAACAGTCACGATTATTTAACCTTATAGAGAAAAACTGTTCCATTATAATTACAAACAACTAAGTAGTTTTTTACTTTATCAAAGTAGATTGCTGTAGGTCTGTCTATTCCATCTGATTCACCGAGCACCGTTCTACAACGCTCTCCATCAGGTGATATCACGACCACACTATTATTATCTAAAGAGGTAACGTACACATTCAAATCTTTATCAACAGCAACATCAAATGGTTTTCTAATTATAGCTACATCCTGGAATTCCCATAATTTATCACCATTTATTTTGTGGTAGCTAATTGTATTGGTTGTATGATTTGTATGGTATATGTTGTCTCCAGACGCTATAACATACGTGTAGCTAGGAAACACTTCTTGTTTAACTAACAGTGCTATACTGTTGTCGGTTAGTTGTACTCTTGAGATACCTCTCGATTCCTCACAAAACAATAATGATCCTTCATACTGTGTTATCCCATAACACGGGTGTGAAGTGTTAATTATTTTCTCAATCGTTTTAGAAGCAATGTTTAGGATGTGAATGTGTTGATTCATTCCAGTTGAAATTGCTAACCTTGTATCATCAATACAAGTCACGTTGCAAGCGGGATGGATGGCAGATAGTGCGATATCTATGTTGTCAGATGTCCAGTCTTCATTTAGGATATGTAATCCTGTCGTACCAACTTCAGCAAATATACATTTACCATTCGGAGTAATAGTACATCCTGTGATCCTATCACAAAGACGTTCTTTCTTCCTCAGCAGTACCAGATTTATGCGATGGATTGACGCATTCCTTACTGGTGGTGTAAAGGTCATTATATGGGCTTGTTTATCTTTTCCTCTCTTTATATTTATAGCCGGAGGGGTTGTTTCTCTACATACCGAACCACAGATTTCAATAGTGTTGATTGCCGCCATCTTTTCTTCTGGTCGGTAACACAAATTAACTTGTTGTAAACACATTTTCTCCAGTAACTTTGTCACATACCGCTCTTCCTCCCCAACTTCACGTAATAGTGTTCTTCCTCCCAGAAATGTCTGTAGATCTGACGTGTAAAGTTTCACAGCTGATAATTTACTCTGTAACATCTCAATAGTTACTGCCTCCTTGTTTAGTTTTTCCAGCAGGTTTTTAATTTCTGATTTGATTTTCGCCTCCTCAGCATCCAAGTTTCCAATTACTTGTTCTTCTAATTTATCCAGGTGCCTATTTATTTGTCTGCGCTCTTCTTGTATCTCGTAATGGATTTTCCGTCTCTGATCCGTGATTTTTGTAAGAGTCTCTTCCCTGTCCCGTATCACTCTTTCCATGTTACTGGAAATGTCTTTCAAACTATCCTCAATATTGTCAAGCACAGCTGACGTATTGGCAGTTTTGACAATGTTCTCTATTGCCAACAATCCAAGGCAGTCGCTGTGATTTTCAGATATACATATAGAACAACACAGGCTTTCGTGCATAGGACAATATTGCTGGTGTTGTATGTCATGCTCTGTACAATATTGGACTATCTTGGACACAGATTGGGGTATTTTGTGGTAGTTCTTGATCGATATAACTTTATGTGATTTTGTATATTTATACATGTTATGGTGTTTAAGGGATTCGGAACACAAACCTTCCTCACATTCGGGACACCAATAGTCGTCATTTTTTATTGTATGCTGTGCCTCACACATACTACATAAAACATCACTGAACGTCGCCATTTTACCTGTATAAAAATAAATATATACTTGTCAAATATTTATTTCACGCTTAATAAATCAACAATTAAGGAATAAATATGGCGACAACTGAAAATTTTGTTTCAAAACGAGGTTAAAAATACGTACAAAATATCACAATCAGAACAGTACGAAGCTGGTGAAATATTAAACAAATCTAAGTAATAAACTAAAGGCTCAATGGGAAGAGCTTGTGTCGCTCACGTTTCCTTCTTCTTTGAGGAAACTTTATGGAGAACATAATTTCAATACATTAGGAAAAATGGTTTTAGAATTTCAAAAGATTTTTTAGTTCGACAATCATAAAGAAGAACTGTCTGATACGGCCATGGAAACTTTGCACAGGATTAGCGAATTAGAGGAAAAGATTTATCAGAGGTCGACCACCCAGGAACAACAATTGTTTGTTAACAGATCGGAATAAAATGAACAATCTTTATAGAGGACCTTCCATTTATGTTTCCTAGGGAGTTTCGGTTCATTTTTTTAGAAATGGACTAATCAGAAAAAAAGAATTGCCTGTGGCTACCATGTTTGCTAACGGATCGGGACGAAATGAGATTTCTTCATAGAGGACATTCCAATAGACGCTTCCTACCAAGTTTCTCTTCATTTGGAAAAGCGGTTTAAGAGTAGAAATTTTTAGAAATCAAGCATTCAGAAAAAAGAATTCCATGTGCCGGGCATTTTTTTTAACGAATCGGTCCGAAATAAGCATTCTTTATAGAGGACCTTCCATATATGCGTCCTACTAAGATTCGGTTCATTTGGCGAAGCGGTTTCAGTGGAGAAGATTTTTAGAAATCAACAAATCAGAAAGAAGAATACCCTGTGGCGGCCATGTTTATTAACGGATCAGGAGGAAATGAGCAGTCTTTATGGAGGACGTTCCATACATGCTTCCTACTACGTCTTGGTACATTGGGCCAAGCAGTTTCAGAGGAGAATATTGTCTAGAAATCGGCCAATCAGAAACAAGAATTGCCTGTGGCGGCCCTATTTGTTACGGGATCGAGACGAAATGAACAATCTTTAAAGAGAATCTTACATAGATGCTTCGGTTCATTTAGCAACGCAGTTTCAGGGGAAAAGATACTGACGCCAAGCGATGTCAATAGTTCACATTGCCTTTGGCAAGGTGAACTAAAAAGAGGTTCTACTGAAGATTATACTAAACAGAAACAAGAGGTTCTACTGTAGTTAAATATGAACATAAACAAGAGGGTATACTGTAGTAAAACTGAACACACACACACACACAAAGTAAAGCTAAAAATAAACAAAAGGTTATACTGTAGTGAAAATGAATATAAATAAAAGGTTCTACTGTAGTTAAAACCGAACTTAGACAAGAGGTTCTACTGTAGTTAAAACTGAGCTACTGCTATGTAGGTACAATTAAACATAAGCAAGAGGTTCTACTTGAGTTAAATTCAATTAAAATGAGAGGTTTCACTGTGGTTAAAACTGATTATAAATAAGATTGATTATCTGTGTCGTATGATTGCCCGAACTAATACATATTTTAATTTCAACTTTTCTTAATTTTAATGATAAAACAAATCATCAACATTTAGACCTTTGTCGCCTGTTGTGATCGTTATAGGTTTTTCAAACAATGGATATGATATAAATAAGCATTACGTCATAATAAGACTGTTAGGCAATCAACATTATATATACAAAGAAAAAAGTTAAACACCCCCATGTTTTTTTTTGGAAATGACAAATGATACGACAAGTATCACGAGATTACTGACCAGATAATCTCAAGAACGCAATGGTGACCTGCTAGGACATTACATTGGCTGTAAGAAACCACAAACAAATCAAGAAAAATGCTAATTTAATGAATTTTTAATCGTAATATCACAAGGCCAGTTTTTGCAGTAAAACATGTCCACTTTAAGTATTGACCTTCACAGTTCATAAAGCACGATAAAATTGTCATTTCACTTTCAAAACGTCACTTATGAATCATTTGACAAAATCTATTGTTGAAAGTTCAGTAACGGGTGTAACCCACACGTGCTTGGATGACGGCATCAACCCTGCATTTCATCCCTCCAGTTAGACGTCGGATGTCTTGTTGTGATAGCTGCTGCCATTCGCGATGCAATGCTGTTTCCAACTGACGAAAGTTTTGCACAGGAGGTTCTCGAGCCTGTATACGGTGGCCTAACATGTCCCAATTATGCTCTATGGGATTCAAATCCGGGTTCATGGCTGGCCAAGGAACAGAAGTCACGGATTCCCTTTGGATGTAGGCTGTTACTGCTCTTGAACGATGCGGCCTGGCGTTGTCATCCATATACACAGGCCTTGTAGCTAGTGGGTGGCTGTCGAAATGGGGGACAACGACTGGTTGCAAGACGTCTCTGATGTACTGATCACCAGTTAGGTTTCCTTGTATGGTGACTAAATTCAGCTTGCAGTCATGAGAGATACACCCCAAACCATTACTGAGCCACCACCGTAAGGGACAGTTGGCTGGATGTTCCTTGGGGTATAGGCTGTATTTTTGTGTATCGTTCGGCCGTCGGTTATATGAAGCAGAAACTAGCTCTCGTCTGACCAATGGATCTTGCGTCATGTCCTTAAATTCCAGCCATGTCGTGCTAAACACCATGTCGAACGTGATCGTCGATGTCGGTATTCCAACAGTGGACGTTTAATGACTCCTTTATTTAAGTTCCGCTGATTTCAGACGGTTTCTAAGTGTTATTGTTGACAGACGTATGTTGGGCAGTCAGTGTTGTTTGAGTACGGGACTGGTTGCGAATGACATCCGTCTAACCAAACGCTGCAATGCCCTGTCGTCACGATCAGATGCTATCCGTGGTCTGCCGGATCTTGGCAAGCTTTTCACATTGTTGGTTTGTGTGTGTTTTCTCACCAGTCGGCTGACTACAGTATAGTGGTAGCCCATCTGACGTACACTAGCTTTAAAGGACGTCCCTGTTGTATGCATGCCGATTATTTGCCATATTTGTGCTTCTGATATTCGCCTTCGTAGCATGCTTACTGAGAATGAATATTTTTTTTAAAACACCGGACTTAAATACCCAAATTCGAAGCGTGATCATACTGAATTTTAAGTAATGCGTGAGAGGCATGGTTCACGTGCATGACTAGTCGATATTAGACATAATGGTCACACCTGTGTGAGCACATCTTTTTAATGGAACATTGTTCTTGCTATAATCAATATAAATATTAAAATCTAAAGTTAGTGTAACTTATTATGTTTTAAAATATCAGGATGTGCTTAACTTTTTTTTTTGTGTATATTTTGTGCAGTCTTTCACTGTTAGAAGCCAACTATTAGTCAATAAACATTGAAATCTACTGAATGACGTCATGAGAAAATAAGAATTAAAATGACCTCGGTTTCCTTCATCTTGTAGAAATGTGGATGAGTCATCTAGTTTCGTTTTCTATAGTTAAGGAATACACAATTTTCTATTCAAAAGTCTTTATAATAAATAAAAGAAAAATAATGGCATATTAATTCAGGCTCTGGCTGATTTTACAAACAAGCTAAATTCATGAACATCATTATTTAAAACCAGTTTAAGAAGTTCTAATATAGAGCATACATTAAGACTTTACCTGAAATAGTCTTCAGAAACACGGAAGTTATTATATTATGTCATGTGATTTTTTCTAGGTTATAAATAAGTTAATGTACACTTTATATATCTATGGGAGATATGGTTGCCATCCATGAAAGATATTTTCTCTTGTTGAGATGATATATAATTCATAGCTACGAGATATTATCAAATAATGGTCTCTTGATTCTTACGTGAAAAGCGGTGAGTGTCGCTGTTGCACATGCGAAATATTAATTAAAAACCCATTGACGGGCGTCCGGAATCTAATTATTTTGTTGTCAATTAAATTAATGTGCAACTGACAACAGTCAACATTGGGATTAATCAAGTAAGATCCACATGCTATCTGTATTATATCTTCTTTTTTTTCTTGACCGACAGTCAATAGAAGATGTGGCTAGAAAAAACAACATCTTAAATTTAGTAGTATCTACTATGCACTCCATAAAATTGCTTTGCATCATTTCTTAATATTTATTTATATATTTATTAAAACATTTCCAAGAAATTGCCTTGGGGCACATAACAAGCCACTACAGTGATTTCTATATAATTATGCTTGTACAGAATGCTTCTGACATTGAGATAAAGATTAGAAAAGTCATTCTATAAAAGAGACGATGGCTTTAAATTAGATTTTATTGTTTAACATAATCTATGTTATAACTGGTATCGGACATATTTCATTTGAATCTAGTTCCGTTAGTATAAAGTCATGGCATACACATAAATACAAGCAATTCTTACCAAATAATAACATATTCAAACTTGGTCAAAAACAACATTTTGTATTTGGGAATTGAACAAACTTTGTTTAATTGGCTGATTGATTGCTGGATAACGTTATGTTAGCAGTATTATTATTATACACAGAGAGTAAATATCAATAGCAGTGTCAGTGAATGTTCGTAATTAACTGACTACTAGCTAACAAGGTATGCTGGTTTCTAGAACTGACCACACGCGTAGAATACATTTTATATTATTACAGACAATATATCATTTGCACATTCCGGGTTTGATTCTACAATTATGCTTTCATATTGGAGTTATTCCCCTTTTGGTAGATAAAACGGTTCCCGTTTCATGCAAGAGGACAAAGAACACGAGTATAATATTCTAAATAGGACTGGGGGCTATAAGGGCCTTATATGGCCCCATATTTAATGAATTTGAGAAAATACTTGATCAAAGGTAGATGTGTTTTATTTTATAGACGACATCCTACTTTTAATGTTAAAACTTGTTTCCAACAAAATTGGTACGTTGTTGACGTCATTGTGACGTCATGAACGTCAATTATCTACTGTATTTCGTTTAATTTTGCCGATATTTCGACGGTTTTTGAAGAAATTAAGCACCCCCGCAGTCGTGCACTAAAAACATATTTTAACAGATTATCAAAATTAATAAAACACAAATACTGTTAAAGTATTTTTTGTTTGGTGCACGACTGTGGAGGTGTTCAATTTCTTAAAAAGACGATGGAAAAATGTTCAAATATTACAAGCGCTTCTATGACGTTTCGGGGTTTGAGAAGCACGCTATTTCCTATCTTTGCCATAAAAACAATGGTAAGTCGGCATGTAACCAATTAACAGTTATATAAGATAAATATAAAATAAACACAACTTAATACTAAATATATTCTTCATATGCACCCATTGATTTGATATTTTATTCCGGGATACTGAAATAATTATTACTATCGGGATACTGAGATAGCACTTGTGAGATAGTTTTAATACCTATCGCTGCTATTTCTAAAATGAAGTAAAAAAAAAAAGTTTGATCTCAAGGGAGTTGTAGATATTTTTGGGTACAATTCGATAAATCCTTAAATAATTATGTAAGAATTTTATTAAGCTTAGGCATGGCGTTGGTTTATCATCCCGCTCATAGATGGAACGGTGTGAAAAAAAACGGACCGAATTTTTTCACGGGAAAATATGTTGATCATTTTATTTTTCTAAATGTATCAATCAAATAGAAACTAGAACTGTTCAACCACAAACAAACATTCTTGCGTTCGAATTCATAAACATAAATACAAAAATCTGGATTTATTTGATCAAAAGAAAAAAGAAATATTCGATTCCCGGAGACGACGGAATATTAGTGAAAATACTTACAAATTACTTATATTTAAAGTTCCACTGCCTAAGATACGACCGTTTTTTTAATGAGCTGCATTCTCCAAAAAATGTACTATACATGCTTTATATTTAATAAAATAATGTTTTAACTCATTTTCGTGTTGATATACGTGAGAGAATGATATTTGTTGACGAATTCCAGGATGCTGCATCAAAAGATGGCAACTGATTAATTATCGACAAATTTATGGAGTCTGCCGAATGATCCAATCGTAACTACTCGGCCATATACGATTGCCGAATAATCGTGTGGTTCCAACTATGAATAAACAGCGATGGAACATGTTTCTTTCATTGACAACAATCTCAATGCGCATGCGTAGCGTTCAAGTTCAACAGAGGTCGTATGAATACGGAAAATCTTCGTGGGAATTATTGCGTGACAGCAACTAATTCTCGCGACTTGTTTTCCCCGTTATTATATAGTAATGCGAGCTGAAAGACAAATTTTATTGCGTTTTTCAAATGTTTTAAACAAGTTTAAATGATTTTATCATTAAAACAATTGGGTTTTTGTTTCTAGTCAAATATATAGGCAGTGGGATTTTAAAACTTTTAAAAAAAAAAATTTCTGTATAGATCGTCTAGATGCAAAACTTTTTGATTTAATAATAAGATTTCTAATGGCGAGTGAAAGAAATGTTCCTTTAAGATAGAGAACTTTCAATTATCTCTGTAGTCCTTTCTCTCGTTTTCATGATCTTCATATTGATACATTCATTTAGAGTAGCTCCAGTTATCATCAGATATTTTGGTTTATTAGCCACTTCAGAATGTGTTCCATTCCTTTGAGTTCAAACGACAGTGCGTCTACGATGCATGTAATTGTTTATTGAATGGAACTTTTCCTTTCTGGTTGTCGTGCTATTCGAACCATAGCTTCCTTAGTGTCAAGTAAGCACGTGTTTATGCATAAATTTGACAATTTTTTTTTATATAAAGCAATCCTCTGCTTTACTACTGGAATACACATGTAGATATCTTCCATGATTTTGTGGATGAAGTTATTAGGTGGGCTCTTGTAGATGATAAGCCAGAGATACTACTCGATACTACATGTAACAAACCATGACTTATTCCCATCTATATACATCATCATCAGTATCTTACTAACACTGTCGGTGTCATCAGCAACAAGCGAGAGAAGGGTATTCGTGAAATCCTACTTACGGTCGCATATGGTCGATAAGCGACTGACCAACTTATACACAAACTAGTGCAAGTTGACTTGGATTTGAAAAACAATGAATAATTCATGATGAATAAATGTCACAGTCCAGAAAGTAACCTCAACCATACATGTATTGTGTTATCCCTTTCAGGATTAACGTTTCGAAGGGTATCAAGTAACATGGCCATTCATCCGTCCGCAAGAGATCTGTCTGGGTAGCCCAGGACGTTAACGTTATAGTTAGTCGGTAGTAGTATTGTCAAAAAGGAACAAAATTATCTGAAGTTCATGTTGTTAAAAGCACTTTTAATTCGTTGTACGTTGAGATAACGACATAAAACAACTGACAATTGTCCAAAACTAAACTGACCAGCAGTAACTGAGACTGAGAAATAATAATTACTAATGACTTGATGTATAACTGATGTAATATATAAGAGTAGAGGGGCCGTCATGGTCGTGAGCACATGGTAGTTTGCAACTACATGTTCAATCAGTGCCTATCACCACTAAAATTGTGAGTTCGAATCCCGTTCATGGCGAGGTGTACTCGATACAACATTATGTGATCAAGTTTGTCAGTGACTTGTGGCAGGTCAATGGTTTTCTCCGGGTACTCCGGTTTTCTCCACCAATAAAACTGACCGCAACGCTATTATAGGGTTATTGCACTAATATTGAGGAATTTTGTCCCGAGCACTGAGTATGTCATACTGTACGAGCTTGCGAGTGCAATATGATATACTGCGAGGGAAATTATTATTATTATTATGCTGACTGTTATATGTAGGCAAAATATATTGAGAACTATTACAATAAAGGAGATCCTGATATTGGTGACTAATATATTGGATCAGATAGTCTTGAAAGTGTGAGAATATTCTTTGTTTCATTTAAGGCTTTAAAAATATAAAGATTTTTGAAGCTTGAAATTTAATTAACAACAATAACAAGTATTAAAAAACAGTAACATGAATACTAATGTTGGTGGCGACTATGATAGATTGACAGATTGGATCCGCCCCCTTGTACGTGGACTAGCTATATATAGCTTGACAGACATCTGAAAACCCAACCATCCCCGCTTGAAAATGGCATAGTAGATGTACTATTTTCGCATAGTATATCAACGCTATATAATTCTTTGTGATATATGCCAAAATATCGTATGAACTTATATTACAGAAGAAATTTACAGAAAACATAATAATCCTCAATATTAGTGCAATAACCTTTTTATAATATAGTACAAAATATTTCAGTCTGTGACATTTACATTTAACCATATTTCTTTGCAACATGTATTCAACATATATCCGCCATATTGTTTATCTCTCGTCCGATTGCATGCAAATATAGTTTTACTCGGAACCTCTCTAGTGCGTACCAAACTTAAAGGAGAAAGAATGGAATGTAATATCGTTCAAGATGCAATATGTTTAATTTATTCGGAATTGCTCTACTTTTTAAGTATATTTATAAAGGAAGACTAGTAAAAATATCGGAAAATATTGCATTTTTAATTTACAAAGAAATCTATATCAAATATTTGATACTATATTATAAAACTGAAATATTGTTGAAAGTGGCGTTGAGCACAATAAACCAAACCATAAACCACAAATCAACAGCAACTTTCCATGATATCTCTTATTCCAAGGTATGTTATCAGTTTATACAAAAAATCTCACAGCTTCGTAGCCTCAATCGTTACATATTAAACATTTTGCTTCACAACATTTTCCAAAATATTTCCAAATTATAAAAAAAGACGCGATATTGGACTTGTCTCAACCCGCATATTGACAATATTTTTTATATTGATTTGTAGTGGCTGTATATAAAAATGTACTGGAGTATATCATCACATTGTTTGCTGTTAAGAATTAAGTACGGTTACAAAAGTGTTTAAAAAAATTGAAAATGACAATAATAGTCTAATTAAATCTATCTATTAGATCTTTAAGATAGTTCTATTTCATACGCCCGTACATGTGATATTATTGGTTATTATTTTAATATCAAACATTACAAGAAAATGGATCGTTTGTGAATGATTTACTTAATTAAAATATCGGTATTTTCTTTCCGTTTCAAAACGATGGCATGAAAAACAACACATACCAATTTAGACATTATGTGTTCTACGTCACATGTTTTCGACGGTCAATGTTAATAAGCTACTGAATTGATATAACCTCAATATTTACATTATCAATATCATAGCAGATGATGAAATCAAAATTGGTGTGCACTAGATTCCTTTTTACGTAATTAATTTAAAGTTTTTTTAACGTGACGAAAAAATGATTTACGAAAAAAGACATTTTCAACGTGAAATAATAGATGTGGTACGTAGTTCTTACATTTAAAGATGACATTTTTAGATCAGATTTCTTGCGATCATTTTAAGCAATTACATCATCATAATATAACCTCTAACAAATGAAGCGATCAAAATAATGAGAGATTTTATCACGTGAAACAAACCGTCGAAAACAGACGACCGTCGAAAATGGGTGACGTTGCGATATTACTATTCGTTCACTTTAATTTCATAATACAGCTTTGAAACATATTTTTTTTCTCTCCTGAAATCAATACCACATTGCATATTAGGTCAATTGCATGCTTCGTTTATTGAGTTTTATTCTTTTTTGTGTGTGTTTTTCTAAGATATGCATCAGAGTACAATGCTACGTCGTAAGTTCTGTATTCTGAAAAAAATGACATTCGTTGCTTTTCATTACCTAACTTTGTTGGTCAGCTGTGAGGAAATAGGTGCACACATTAACTATGTGTATTTAATTCTGAAAAGCACACAATGGGAATATATTTTGGCTCTTATAGCCCACAGTCCTTTGGAGATGTTTGAACCTTCTGAAAAATTAAAAGATAATTTTATAGCAAATTTAAAAAATCACAAGTCGTTATAGGCCTAACAAGTATGAGAAAAATACATGTTATTTTCGTCGAACTCTGCATGAAATTGTCAGCATTAAGGAGAACGTACAGTACGTGAGAAAAAAAGCATAATTTTAGAATCAAGTCGGAAATGTACAAATGATCTATTATGAATAAAAACAAATATATTTCGTTTATTAGACCACGTGTTACATTACATAATCAAATCATGTCTTCATGACGGGTGTCTAAAAAGAAACAAGACCTCCATACCCTTCGCTAACACCTCGGTTCATCCAGATTTGTGTTGGGGTCCGAGTTGCTCATCTTTTTAGTTTTGTTTTTTATGTATTATAGTTAATGACCACAGTTTTTTGCACAATACATGATATGACCTAGAATTGTTTTTTAAAGATTACAATTAAGTCATCAAAATTAGATATTTACATATATACATAACCGTCACCAATTGGCAAGGTCGATGTGTAGATCATGGCATTGAGTAGACCTTAACGTATCAGTGCTATCCTTTATTTCAAGCTCAATGGATAGATGTGATAAAAAAATTAACCAAACTTACAATTATTTAGTGACAGGACATCATCTTTATAAGGGAACGTGAAATTTAAGGATCTTGTTAGCTTGTTTTCGCTTTTTCTGCAGATAGGTCTGTATCAAGTCTGCCTCGTACGAATAAAGGGAGTATGTGAGACCAGTAGCACAACTAGAACCCATAAGAATGTCGACTGTCTGTTGAAAAACACTCCAAAACAGAACAAATGTGTTGTCAATCAACTCAAACATTTTGATGATATCAGTTTCAGAGAAATTGTTGGGGGTATCAGAGTGGCCTTTTCCAAAAAAAGATGTTTCCCTTCCTAAGACAAAGGACTAGAATCTACGTTGAAAAAGTATTTGTATATACGGTGAATCAATTCTTTTAGTATGTCTTTTTGTTTTGAATATGGAATAATAGAAAGGAGAACGGAAGTAATTTATGAAATTTCTTATGGTAGAACAACATACCTGTCTATATAACATTGTGATATACAAAGCAGCAATCTAGTAATTGTGTAAGCCAGTTAAGGAGGGCCAACACAACTGTCGAGATAATATTGTGTTGTAGAAAAGACAACTTTAGTAATGTTGTAAGCAAGTTAAGGTAGGCCAATACAACTGTCGAGATAATATTGTGTTGTAGAAAAGAGAACTTCGGTAATTGTCTAAGCAAGTTATGGTAGCCCAACACAACTGTTGAGACAATATTGTGCTATAGAAAAGAGAACGTTGGTAATTGTGTAAGCAAGTTAAGGTAGGTCAATACAATTGTCGAGATAATATTGTCTTTTAGAAAAGGAAACTTTGGTAATTGTGTAGGTAAGCTATGGTAGCCCAACACAACTATCGAGATAATATTGTGTTATAGAAAAGAGAACTTGGGTAATTGTGTAAGCCAGTTAAGTTAGGCCAACACAACTGTCGAGAGAATATTGTCTTGTAGAAAAGAGAACTTCGGTAATTGTGTTCGCCAGTTAAGGTAGCCCAACACAACCGTCGACATAATATTGTGCTGTAGAAAAGATAACTTTGGTAATTATATAGACAAGCTATGGTAGCACAACACAACTGTCGAGATCATATTGTGTTGTAGAAACGAGAACTTTGGTAATTGTGTAAGCAAGTTATGGTAGCACAACACCACTGTCGAGATACTATTGTGTTGTAGAAAGGAGAACTTTGGTAATTGTGTAAGCGGTTGTGGTAGTCGAACAGAACTGTCGAGATGATAGTGCGTTGTAGAACGGAAAGCTTAGGTAATTGTGTAAGTCATTTATGGTAGTACATCACAGTTGCATAGAACATATTATGTTATAAAGTTAAAAAAAGGAGAACTTCGGTGATTGTGTAAGTCATTTATGGTAAAACAACACAACTATCTAGATAATATTGTGCTATAAAAAGGAGGACTTCGGTAATTGTGTAAGTTATTTATGGTAGAACAACCCAGCTGTATAGAAAATAGTATGTTATAAAAAGGAGAACTTCGGTAATTATGTAAGTCAGTTAATGCAGCACAACACAACTCGGTGCCTCGAACTCAGATAGGTCGAATACCATGGATGGCTCGAACTGATTTGAAAGTCCGGTCAATTTTCCCTATATTTCTAAGTAAAACAAACTCCTTTCGCTCGAACACCGATACCTCGAACAGTCGAACTCAATAAATGGTCACGTGTTTTACCATGCCAAAGTCGAACATGTCAATTTAATTGACAGATGTATGTTACGGTTGAATGTGCTTACTGCAAGGTGTGATAAATGTCAGATTACCAACAGATAATTGCCTAATTAACAATTACTGGTAGAAGGATAAATTTTCATCATTTGTTTTATTTAGTCATTAAATTCAACTGTGGCTTGATTATTGACTATTAATTACGATTAATAAAGAATCGTGATCCATGTGGCTGATTGTACCAAACCGAGCCTACAGTCGACAATAATTAAAACAATCAAATGTTTACAATCGTAATAAAGTTGATTAAAACAATATTTAAAATTATTATTACATCAATTATTATTATTGAGAGTGTTATTTTTGTATTTTTATTCTTTTTTTTTATAGTTGCTGGGATCGAATAATATCAAACTACGTGGACTTAAGGTTCATCTAAATACCAAAAACAAAAGAAATGTACTCGTTCTGAAATTCCGATTAACCTGAGTTGTCATGTGTATATAATACCAAAAAAAAAAAAAATCAAATTCAAATTCGAATTATCAGCATTATACCGATATCGATCCAAGTGTTATACCCGACCTCATATTTCCTGTTTATAGAATAGATCGCAAACAAAGTGAACAAATGTTTCTAAGGAACGTTTGAAGATACCAAAGAGGTATTCAGAAGCGTAGTCTTTGAGAACTGTCTAAAGGATTACATATTTTGTAAGAGAAAGGCCCAGTTTACTGTAGCGTAATGAAACTGCCCCGGGTCAGAACCGGATTTTTTTCTCTCTAAAATTAAAGAACCTCGGTGGCTCTAACTACCGATAGCTGGAACAGATGTTGACAATCCCTTCGAGTTCGAGCCTTTGGAATATGCATGCACTACCTGGGATCCATACCTTAAAGAGGACAAAAACGTATCGAAATGGTCCAGCGTAGTGCGGCAAGGTATGTAGTAAACAGGTATCACAACACTTCATCAGTCACTAGCATGCTAGAACTAAAATGGCCTACATTGGAGGAAAGAAGGCAGAGGCCTATACTAGTCTTAATGTACAAGATCGTAAATGGTCTAGTTAAAATTGATGCCACTGACAGACTCGTACAACCATCACGACTGAGTCGAAACATGGGCCAACACTCCTTTCAGATACCATCATGTAACACCATTATAAGGAAGGAGTCATTCTACCCAAGAACCATCAGGGATTGGAACGCTCTGCCCACTGACACTGCCACTACCAAGAGTTTTGAATTCTTCAAGGCTCACTTACTTGATTAAATTAATCAAGTTGTTCTTTTTTACTTGCATATTTATTTTGTGCAGCACTTTATTGTTTTCAGTTTTAACAATTAAGTTTAAAATTGGCATGCGCACCAAAGTGGCAGTATCATCAGTGATTGATGGTGGCCACAAACTGGAAGAAGTAGAAGTAGAAGAGCCAGTTGAGTTCTAGATAATTTTGTGTTATAAAAAGGAGCACTTCAGTAATTGTGTAAGTCATTTATGGTAAAACAATACAGCTGTAAAGACAATACTGAATATATAGAACACTTGTTAAACAAACCAATTTATGTACACAAAAGAAGCACACAAATGACCATTTGCTGCAAATTCTAACATGTTTATTTACCTTTTCATAGCATTCTCTCCATGAAATCTCTGTCTACAAATCCACAGTCGATGCAAATATTTAGCTTACAAGACAATGACGTACTATTTCACATGACAACACAAAAACATACAATAAAGATCAAATATAAAGACCATGCATCAATAAACGTAAACAAAAAGGTAAATTTTAAACCTTTAAATTGCAATAATCGCTATGAAATCTGACAATTTGCATGTATGTTAAATGCCCTAATATTATACCTAATCAGGTTGATTTTTTTTTGGATTTCGTGATATTGCAGTTGTATTTATCCCTTCACAGTGTTTTTTGCACAATACATGTATTAACTAAAATTGTTTTTAAAAGATCACATTCAAGTCAGCAATATTAGATATTTGCATATATAGAAAACCGTCGCCAGTTGTCAAGGTCGAGGTGTAGATCATGCCATTAAGCAGACCTTGAAGAATCTTTGGTATCCTTTATTTCAAGCTCAATGGGATAGATATGAAAAACAAAATCATCAACCTTACAATTATTTAATGACAGGACATCATCTTCATAAGGGAATGTGAAATTTAAAGGTCTGTTTTCGTTTTTCTGCAGATAGGCCTGTATAAACTGAACCAAATGGTGTAATCAAGCTTTGGTGGCACAACCCAAATGTCGAAATGATATTGTGTTGCAGAAAAGAGAACTTTGGTAATTGTGTAAGCAAGTTATGCTAGCACAACACAACTAACACAACTATTTAGATAATATAGTGTAATAAAAAGGAGAACTTCGGTAACTCTGTAAGCCAGTTACAGTAGCACAAAACAATGCATTTCTATATTCTCTCTGCATGAAAATCTTGTTGTACTGTCGTTATGACAAGATGATCTAGCAACTGAACTAGATTTAGTAAAAGGGTGTTCTGTCGTTATGGCGTTATGAGGACAAAGCGCCAAAATCTATATTTCTCATCAAACCATAGTTGAAACAGTTGTATAGAGAAGTAGCCAATTTAAATGAAAAACAAAAATTACCACATTGTTCCAAAATCTAATAGCAAAATAGTAGAAAGAGACAAAACAAATATACCCGTTTACTGTCCTGACTTCACATAAACTAGATATCTTTAATACACATATATATACCCGCTTACTGTCCTGACTTCACATAAACTAGATATCTTTAATACACATATATATACCCGTTTACTGTCCTGCCTTCACATAAACTAGACACCTTTAATACATATATGTATACCCGTTTAATGTCCTGACTTCACATAAACTAGATATCTTTAATACACATATGTATACCCGTTTACTGTCATGACTTCACATAAACTAGATATCTTTAATACACATATTTATACCCGTTTACTGTCCTGACTTCACATACACTAGATGTCCTTAATACATATATTTATACCCGTTTACTGTCCTGACTTCACATAAACTATATATCTTTAATACACATATTTATGCCCGTTTACTGTTCTGACTTCACATAAACTAGATATCCTTAATACACATATTCATACCCATTTACTGTCCTAACTTCACATAAACTAGATATCCCTAATACACATATTCATACCCATTTACTGTCCCAGCTTCGTATAAACTATTACATACAAAGTGGCAGATTGAGCTAGTTGTATGGCCGCAAACCTTGCCCCTAATTAATGAAATGTATGGTTCAGCCATGCATCGTTATATATAACCGGCGGTTTTGGAAAAGTAAATATTCTTGGATACAATAGAAAGTGATTATGTTTCGTTTGTTAAGAACAAGGTTTCTCACTTTCTTCATCATTAAAAACATAATCAGACTACCCTTTGGGACAA
The DNA here is from genome assembly GCA_963680875.1 of Bathymodiolus brooksi. Lineage (NCBI taxonomy): Eukaryota > Metazoa > Mollusca > Bivalvia > Mytilida > Modiolidae > Bathymodiolus > Bathymodiolus brooksi. Next base: position 56,693,037 of record OY804583.1, read on the forward strand.
AACAAGTAAGCTACTTAAACAAGGGTTCCCTTTGGTAAAGTTGAAGTCATCACTTCGAAAATTTTACGGTCGCCACCATGACTTGGTTGACCGTTATGGAATGTCTGTCACAAATAACCACGGATATGTTCCACTTGTCGTAGCCATTTCCCGGTGCTTTTCTCATTCACGACTTACTACCGGGTTTGTAACTAGAACAACACGACGGGTGCCACTAGTGGAGCAGGAACTGCTTACCCTTCCGGAGCACCTGAGTGCACCCCCGGTTTTAGTCGGGTTCGTGTTACTTGATCTTTAGTTTTATATGTATGTTTTGTAAATCGCTGTTTGAGCTTTTGTACATTTTCTTTTGGCCATTGTGTTGTCTGTTCCTCTTCGATATACGTATTCTGATTGCCCCTTTGGTATCTTGAAACTCTTCATATCGTAACATAATAGGGTAGAAAGAACAAAAATTCTACCAAAAAAAGACAATTCAAGTTTAAATTCCAAATAATTAAATATATTGTAAAAATATTTATCCATTTAACAAAATATAGAAACCGAGTGCAGACATTAAATAAGAATTTCTAGCCCAAAGACAGGGATATATTCATGTTCGTTCTCCATTATATACTCATTCAAAAGTAGAAATGGTGTTTAATAAATGTCTTTATATTAAATTCCTCCACTGATATATGTTGTTAACAATGTATGTGCCAGATAGTCATTCTAAATAGGATTTGGCCTTTTCCGGTGTGACATCACATTATTCAAAAAGAGTTTGAAGATGTCAAAGGGTAATCTATAAATCGAAGAAGGACAGACAACACAAAGGCCAAAAGAAGGATAAAAGGACAAACAACGATCTTACAAAGCACTACACAGAAAACTAAAGCTCGAGTAATACAAAACCCACTCATTGTAAACTGGGGGTGAACTCGGGTGCTTCAGAAGGGTAACCAATACCTACTCCACTAGTGGCACCCGTCATGTTACTCTAAATACAAACCAGGTGATAAGTCATGAATCAATGATTTGCATGTGTGATACGAAGACAATTTTATTGGGTGAAGATATGCAAAATCCAAAGGTTTATATGTATACTGTAATGTTATTTGATTTTGTCAACATAAGTTAAAAATGATATTTAAGTTCACCTCTGGTCCTTTTTGACACTAAATCGTATATGTATTTTGATTTTCTGAAACATTGAAATTATAATTTAAATGTTCCATTTCAATAGAGGTAACATCCCTGGGATAACTGATGACATAACCTCCTTGGATATTAAAATGGCGATAAGATAATAGTAGTCATGAGTCCATGGATTGATATTCAGTTGACATATCTAAAGTAATGCATGAATTTATTCAATAGTTATGATTTCTTGCTTTTATTGCTTAAATAATTGCATTTTAGAATTGAATACTAGTATATTAAAACGAATTTTGAAGCAGCTTAACAAATTAAAATAAACACTTTCTTTAAAAAAAAAAAAAAACTTTTATATACAAGAAATGGAAAAGTACATATTACTAATGTCATTTATTATTTTCTGCAATAAAAATGAAAAACCAAAGTCTTTGATTTGACCCACTTGAAAGGTGAACCCACGATCTACCCACTCGGGGTGAGGACGCTAAACATTACATCGCTGATGTGGTTTCCCCAAACATAACATTTATCCATATCATACATGGTGATAAAGAGTTGAAAGTAAGTCCTATATTAGATTAAATTAGATATCTACCTTTCTATTATTATTTCTGTGTCGATACCACTGCTGTCTACACCGGGAGGAAGGGGGGGGGGGTGGAGTTCAAAATGTCCATCACATTCATCGAAATAGAAATACTGGTAATATGGTGGTTAACACTACTTTCAACACTATTTCAGCTATATCGTGACGGTCTGTTTTTTGGTGAAAGAGTACCCGGAGAATGCCATCGACCAGTCGCAAGTCACTGACGAACGTTATCAGATAATGTTGTACACCTCGCTCTGATCGCAATTCGCACTCACAACATCAGTGATGATAGGTAGTTGTTAATCCAACTACCATATAATCAAGATCACGACGGCTCCTCAGAGTGTAGGTGATTCATAATGACGATAACCATACATTTGTCTACGCCGGGGAGCGGAGTTGAAAATGCCTATCACATTCGCCGATCTAGAACTACTGATAGGGCTTGATAAAAGTTCCTCTTTTATCGCATCCAGGTTACGATTGAAAGAACTAAGTCGGTGGCGTAATGGTCAATGTGTTCTCATCGAGAGCAGTATATCTTGTGTGTCAGTCGCGGTTGAGCCAAACCACAGACTATATAATTTGTATTTGCTGCTCTCCAATGTGTCCAGATGGAGCGACATGTCTACCTGCTGAATTTTGTTTCATTGAACTTGCTAAGTGTTGTGTAGTTCTGCTCAGGGAGTTCAGAGGAAAATATTTGAATGAATGTTTTACGACGTACTACAGCCGACGGACGAATTGACGCCAAAATAACAACAGCTCACATGGCCATTGGACAGTTGAGCTAAAAATAATAATTTCTGTATTAATATTTTCTTTACTTAAGGGTGTTTAAGTGTGAGATCTAATAAAATGTCTGATATGTTGTAAGATGGTACATGACAGTTGTGTCTTGTGAATTGAAGAGACAAGGGCAAAATCAACCTCATATTTCGAAGATGATTAGACAATACAATGGACAAAATAAGGCAATTATACAAAAAATGGATCACGGGAAACTAAAAATTGAGCATAGTGAACCCACGAAAACCGGAAGTGTGAAGTGTTCCAGACGGGTGTGCACTATTTACACCTCTCATGTTACTCGTGCAAAAGGTCATGTGATATGCTATTAAACATGAAGAAAAAGCTTTTACAAAATTAATGATTACAAAAAGAAGAATTTTACATGTATGACACAATTTTTCAAATTAGTTCTTTCATTTGTAATGTCTTTGTGTTCTTTAATTTTTTCATTTGTTTTTGAAAATAAATTAGAACCAATAACAAATCATCTTTGAAATTGAAAAAGCTCTGGTATTTTGTAATACTAGTATATGTATAGGTATATATTCATTCTTAATGATTTGTTTTCTTTTTCTGAGGATTTTTCGAGTTCCAATGTGTACATAAAATGCTCACGATTATTCAACCTTATACAGAAAAGCTGTTCCATTATAATTACAAACATCTAAGTTGTTTTTTACTTTATCAAAGTAGATTGCTGTATGTCTATCTATTCCATCTGATTTACCGAGCACTGTTCTACAATTTTTTCCATCAGGTGATATCACAACCACACTATCATTACTCTCAGAGGCAACGTAAACATTCAAATCTCTATCAACAGCTACGCGACGTAGTTTTCTAATTATAGCTACATCCTGGAATTCCCATAATTTATCACCATTTATCTTGTGGCAGCTGACTGTATTGGTTGTATAATTTGTATGGTATATGTTGTCTCCAGACGTTATGACATTTGTGTGGTTAGGAAACCCTTCTCATTTAACTAACAGTGATATACTGTTGTCAGATAGTTGTATTCTTGTGATACCTCTCGATGTCTTACAAAACAATAATTCAATGATCCTTCATTCTCTGTTATTCCAAACCACCAGCCAGAAGTGTTAATTATTTTCTCAATCTTCTTAGATCCAATGTTTTGGATGCTAACCAATATTCTATATCATGTGAAATGGGGTGTCAATAGCTACATGTTTCAATTATATATAAGTGAGAAGACATTTATAAGTTATGTAGCTTGTGTCGGATCCTTTTGCTGTTATATGATAATAAAATATGTGTAAGAAAATTTTGGAAAATACCAAAAGGGTAATCAAAAGCCGTAAAAACATACAAACCAATGACTGAAAGACTAATAACAAAAGGACAAACAATGAATGACAAAATAATACACAGAAAACTATAGATCGAACTACACAAGCACACTAAAAAGCCAGGGATTTAACTTATGTGCTCTGGAAGGGTAAACAGTTCCTGCTACACTAGTGGAATGTTTGCGTCTTTTCAACTAGAGTCAAACCTGCTTTAGTTACCAACTCTATTACATAATAACTTACATTATGTTACCTTTATTTTAATTCCCTTTCACAGTGCATTTCATAAAATCAAACCTGTATTTAACAACCACTTGTCTTAAGCTACCCTATTTCAATGTTCACTTAACTTGGAAGGTCATATTAGACAGGTTTTACTTCTTACTTAATAGTGTTAGAATTAGAAAAAATATGCTTGATTTATTTGTCAATAAATGACGATTTTGATGATGATCAGAACAAACGATGATGATTGCAATTGAAACATAAATAAGGTATAATAGTATTTAGATTGTGAAACACGTGATATTGGTGCGTATCCAATCGTGGATTATTGGAGTGAGTGTTTTTTTTAACACCAAAGGAGCAATTTTTCAGCTTTTTCACGGCGAGAAAAAGTCATATGGTAACGAGATGATGTTAATGTCAGTTTTATGCTAGGCCAGCTTCTCCGCTAAGCACACATCATTAAGGAGAAAGAGAAGACTAGTTGGCTCGGAATCATGATAATATTTCCGAGTGGAGCGACATGTCTATCCGCGGACTGTTGTTTCAGTGATGTATATTCTTATATACTGTGGTGAACACTGGTTAACGGAAATCAAGCGTAACCATCAAGACTTCCGGGAATAGCGTCCTTGACACCGGGAGCTACTACAGCGTTGTCGAGCGAGTAGACATGTTCAAAGTCCAGGAGCCTGTGAGACTGACCAGTGGACATTTGCACAAACAGCACACTACTGGATATATTTATTCGTATAAGGTTACTCCAATTTATATATATATATATATATATATATAAACGTCTAAAATGGTTTGTAAAACAACACCAATTACACAAAACAAAGTGATAAAGAATTAAACACTTCGTAGAATGACAAAATTTTCGTCCCACCGAGGGACTTTATCAATGTCTAATTAATTTAATTAGACATTGATAAAGTCCCTCGGTGGGACGAAAATTTTGTCATTCTACGAAGTGTTTAATTCTTTATCACTTTGTTTTGTGTACTTGGTGTTGTTTTACAAACCATTTTAGACGTTTATAATTGTTTTACTTGTATAGTATCGTTATACCGTAACGATCCAACACCCCGTAAGATTGATCGTTGACTGGTTTTTCAGACGTTGTATATATATATATATATAGATTTACAACATTACTTGTATGTTGGTAAGAAGAGTTTTTATAGATTTACAACATTACTTGTATGTTGGTAAGAAGAGTTTTTATTGATTTATAACATTACTTGTATGCTGGTAAGAAGAGTTTTTATAGATTTAAAACATTACGTGTATGCTGGTAAGAAGAGATTTATAGATTTACAACATTACTTGTATGTTGGTAAGAAGAGTTTGTATAGATTTACAACATTACTTGTATGTTGGTAAGAAGAGTTTTTATAGATTTACAACATTACTTGTATGTTGATAAGAAGAGTTTGTATAGATTTACAACATTACTTGTATGTTGGTAAGAAGAGTTTTTATAGATTTAAAACACTACTTGTATGCTGGTAAGAAGAGTTTTTATAGATTTCCAACATTACTCGTATGCTGGTAAGAAGAGTTTTTATAGATTTACAACATTACTGGTATGTTGGTAAGAAGAGTTTTTATAGATTTACAACATTACTTGTATGTTGGTAAGAAGAGTTTTTATAGATTTACAACATTACTCGTATGCTGGTAAGAAGAGTTTTTATAGATTTACAACATTACTTGTATGTTGGTAAGAAGAGTTTTTATAGATTTACAACATTACTTGTATGCTGGTAAGAAGAGTTTTTATAGATTTACAACATTACTTGTATGTTGGTAAGAAGAGTTTTTATAGATTTACAACATTACTTGTATGTTGGTAAGAAGAGTTTTTATAGATTTAAAACATTACTTGTATGCTGGTAAGAAGAGTTTTTATAGATTTACAACATTACTTGTATGTTGGTAAGAAGAGTTTGTATAGATTTACAACATTACTTGTATGTTGGTAAGAAGAGTTTTTATAGATTTACAACATTACTTGTATGCTGGTAAGAAGAGTTTTTATAGATTTACAACATTACTTGTATGTTGGTAAGAAGAGTTTTTATAGATTTAAAACATTACTTGTATGCTGGTAAGAAGAGTTTTTATAGATTTACAACATTACTTGTATGTTGGTAAGAAGAGTTTTTATAGATTTACAACATTACTTGTATGCTGGTAAGAAGAGTTTGAAGACACCAAAGGGGTAATCAGAATCGTATATCGAAGAAGAACAAACAACACAAAGAAAAAGTCAAACAACGATCTACAAACATCGAGTAACACTAACCCCTCTAAATACCGGGCGTGAATTCAGGTGCTCCGGAAGGGTAAGCATTTCGAGCTTCAACAGTGACACCTGTCGTGTTAATCTAGTAACAAACCAGGTGATAAGTCATGAATTAGGAAAGAACCGGCAAATGATTACGACAAGTGGAACATACCCGTGGTCTTTTGTGACACAGATATTCCATAGCGGTCTACCAAGTCAAGGTGGCGACCGCAAAACTTTCGAAGTGATGACTTCAACTTAGCTAAGAGGAACCCTTGGTTCAGCAGCTTCCTTGACAGTGGCCTGGGAGACCGACCATCGGACATTTGCACAGACACACTCTATTGGAGATATTTATTAGCATAATGTAACTCCAATCTATATATAGAAATAGATTTACAAATTTACTTGTGTGTTGGTAACAATAACAATAAAGATTAATCTATCAAGTATGTCTTGATTAATGGGTCAATATAGAAAAATCAGAGATCAGACTGCATGACAAATGATCTGTAACTACGGGTTAATGTCACCGAAAAGTGCATCAATAACCATACGTGACAGCCACAGCCTTCAGAAATAAACCACAATGACACTGCTAACCCGCTTATTAGTAATCCTTTCCACGAAGCCTTATTTAATCTATATTTTATAGTGCATGCCCAAGGGATAATAAACTAGACACTGGATGCTTTAGAAGTCGATTGCTTTTGGAATGTACAATTTATAAGTCATTACAAAAAATGTAGATATCTAATTTAGTGCGTACGACACAAGGGATGATACCCTCGGGGACTAAAAGTCTATCATCAGATGTGGGTTGTATTAAATGAAGATATATATTTTTATCGCTATTTTGTTTATTTTTCCTTTGATGTTTAAAACTGATATATTTCATATCACGTAAGCGCATGGGATGATTCCAATTATCGCTAATCGCTAAGCGTTGTCAAGGTCGCACGTAGTTTTATCTTGTTTTCTAATATGACGTTATAATGACCGCACATTACTAAATTCTTGATAATTAAGTGATTAACGATATAAAATATTAATTGTGTTTAAAAAAAAATGTCAGTATCTCAACAAAAATTATTTAATTATGAATACAAAATAGTGATAAAATAATTAAAGATGTTTTTTTAAAACTCGAGGACGTTTCTCAGTCATCTCGTTTTAAAAAAACATCGTTAATCACTTATTATCTAAATTACTCTGTTATACGGCCACCATAAGTAAATAGGGTACTATGTACAATACCGGTTACATACCGGTAGTAATGGTGTGTTTAGCACTAGTGAGTGAGTGATTGTTGTTTAACGCCAATTCGGTAATTGCTCAGCTATATCATGGCGAGAACAAGTTAATCTTTAAAGAGATGATGATGAGGTCCGCTTTGTACTAGACCAACACGCTGAGATGGATTTCTTATAGTGCCAGTTCACTGAAACAACAGTCCACGGGTAGACATGTCGTTCCACATTGACACATTATTCTCATTCCGAGCCAACCAGTCTTTGCTCTTTCTCCTTAAGGCTGCGTGCTTATCGGAGAAGCAACAAATACCAATTTTATTGTCTTTGGTTTGACCCAACCGGGGCTCGAACCCACGATCTACCGCACTGGAGGTGAGCACTCTATTACCCCACCGATGCAGTTGTGCTTAGCACTAAATTATTGGTCAAAATGGAAAACACGGTGAATGACCGGAAGTGAACACGATATCCAATGTTTTTATATTTTACATGACAAAGTGCCATGAATGGAGCGGATGATGCAAACTTTTCTAAGAATCTGATCTCACTTCCGGTTAATCATGGGAGTTTGCATTGTCCAGTCTTTGTCATTTGATTTCTTTTTTTATTCAGTTTCACTGACGCTTTGGGCTGAATTTTTGTTGTTTTAATGCACTGGGATCCGTTCTTGAACTTGTGATTAAGCTAATCATATGATTAGTCTTAATTACATTTTTAATTCCTAATCACATAATTAGCTAATGCAATGATTAAATATTATTAGTTAATACATTGATTAAAAACAGTTCGGCAACCAAATGTAATCATTGCATTAGCTAAGTATGTGATTAGGAATTAAAATGTAATTATGGCTAATCACACTTTTTCTCGCTCTGAATGTGCACGGTATACATGCCGCAGAGGGTAAGTAACCAAAAAGCAATCAACCGGTAATCAATGTAGCATCTCTTGATCAACAGCAGCTTGGTTCAGTGGTTGTTTGTAGACCATTCACAAGTCAAATAAACGTTAGAGAAAAATCGAAGGGGTAAACAAAAATGATAAATTCAGAGAAATCGGTTAACATTGGCCAAACCACAGGCACTCGAATTCCGGACCACCCTTTTTCCTCATTTGGTCCCTCCCGCGATTATGGTATGGATCTTTGTCTGGAAGTATATCTTTGAACCATTTATCCATATTTTACACATTTCGTGTTACAACGCTCTCGTTCTACTAACTGTTGTTTCTATGTCCAGCTGCCATATTACTTATATATGCATAAAGGTATGAAACAATCGTCAAAATACAAAGAGGGAATCCTCGCTTCGATTCGATATTTTACAATAACGCGCCCGTTTTAAAAAAGACCTTCGCTTGTCCTCGTCTCACAAATGATTTCCATTCATTCCTATCTAGTTTATACGTACGAATAACAAATATTTATTGACGAAATTCAAGTTTATTCTCGACGACACATCCAACTTTCCTCCTCTCGTGCCCATTCAGGAGGTCAGCCGAACATATTTTGTTTCGCGCTATTTCATTGGTCGGAAAGATTTTCGGAACTTTTTTAGTTTGTTCTTCGCTATGCACGACCAATCCATTTCGTATCGAGAGGCCTATTAAGCGGGAGTTATTATGCTGAATGTTGTTTTCATTGTTAAGATCTCAAATATGGATGACATGGTAAATTAGCCCTTTTATAACAAAATTATATGTAGTAGTCTGTTTAACGTACAAAGGGCGACAACTCGAATGAAATAGTTTATTTCGTTTCTACACGAAATCGTATGAATCAGAAGTGGTGATAACAAAGTCACCAAGCTTAAACTGACATTTGAATGGTCACCATGATACCAAATAAGTTATATGTGAGGATTGGCAGTTTACCCGCATGTGGAAAACACTTGTATGAGCCGCACCAGTTCACTAAGGAGAGAAACTTAGGCCCATTAAAACGAGTTTAATCCCGTCACGTTTTATTAAAGTGTCTGTACCAAGCCGGCAAAATCAGCAATTGTGTGTAAAGATGTGAGCTAAGAATATCGACTATGCCTCCAGTTAGAATTTGAGACTGTTCTAACGGTGAGAAATATTTTGTTGAAATATAAGTTGGGTTAGGGTATTGTGTTTAGCAGTCACTGACAAACTTTATTACATAATGCTGTGTCAAGTACACCTCGCCTGAGAGGTATTCGAACTCACAACATTAGTGGTGATATGTACTGGTAGTTTTAAATCTAACAAACATAAGACCACCACGGCTCTCAACAGGTTTGAAATTGGATTCTGATTCGTATCTGGATTACTCCAAACACGACTTGTACAAATAATTCATTTTTGAGTAAGGTATTGAATATAGTATTGTGGGATTGCGATTCATACCGAATTATTTCTGTATAAATAGTGGACGGCCAATTAGTGAAACATCAGAATATAGATGATGCATATTGACGATTACCATTGAATTGTCTACATCCCGGTGAGGGGAAGTGGATTTGAAAATGTCTATCACATTCGTCGAACTAGAACTGCTGGTAGGATGGTTGGTTTGGTTTATGGTGCTTAACGCCACTTTTAACAATATTTCAGTTATATGTTGGAGGTTCTTTATTGGTGAAGGAAACTGGAGAACCTGGAGAATGCCATGGACTTGTCACAGGTCACAGACAAACTTTATCACATAATGGTGTATCAAGTACAACTCGCCTGAGCGGGATTCTAACTCACACAGTTAGTGATGAAAGGCACTGATTCCATATGTGGTTGTAAATCCAACTAATATACAATCACAACCACGATGATGATAACCACCGGGGTGCAGAGTTGAAAATGTCCATCACATTTACAGAACTAGAACTACCGGTAAGGCCTGATAGAAAACATATGCCATCAACTTTGTCGTTACAATCCGTGCTACAATTCCCAATCATCGAATCAAGAAATATCTTCTGTATACGAATGGGTGTTGCTAGGTTACGATTGATAGAACCGAACTAGTGGTGTCATGATTAATGTGCTCTCCTCGAGAGCGGTATATCTTGTGTTCCAGTCCAGGTTGGGCCACACCAAAGACTATAGCATTTCTATTTGCTGCTTTTCCGCTAAGAATGTATCATTAAGGAGCATGAGCAAACACTAACTGGCTCGGAATCAGAACAGTGTGTCCGAGTGGAGAGACATATCTACCTGCTGAATGTTGTAAGTGTGGTGTAATTTCGCTCAGTGTTTTAAGAGGAGAATATTTAAATGTGAAAGTCTTAAGACGGACGGACTGAGACCAAGTGATGACAAACGCTCATATGTTCTTTATTAATCTTGTTTTTACTGAAGGGTGTTTAATTGTTACATCTTACAAAATGTCCGATATGTTGTAAGGCTCTACATGTCACATTGATTCTTGTGAACTGAAAAGACAAGGGAAAAAATCCTCATAATTTGAAAAATACTAAGACAAATTAATAATTAACAAAAAAATAGGATGAATTCTACACCTTTTTTTCAAATTAATTCTGACAATTGTAATGTCTCTGTGTTCTTTGATTTTAAAAAAAAAACAAATCATCTTCTGGTATATTTCAATACTAGTATATCTATATGCATATGTACACAGAAATGTATATTCATTCTCTCTAGTTTCTCAAATTTCGCCGAGTTCCACTAGGTAAAATTAAACGTTTACGATTATTCCACCTTATAAAGCAAAGCTGTTCCATCAAGATTACATACAACTAAGTTATATTTTACTTTATCAAAGCAGATTGCCATAGGATAAGCTATTCCATCTAATTCATCGAGCACCGTTCTACAACGTTTTCCATCAGGTGATATCACGACCACACTATTATTACCCCTAGAGGCAACGTAGACATTCAAATCTCTATCAATAGCTACACCACGTGGCTCTCTAATTATAGCTACATCCTGGAAATCCCAAAATTTATCACCATTGATCTTGTGGCAGCTGATTGTATTGCTTTGTTCATTTGTATGGTATATGTTGTCTTTAGACGTTATAACATAAGTGTAGATATGACATCCTTCTTGTTTAACTAACAGTGATATACTGTTGTCAGATAGTTGTACTCTTGAAATACCTTTCGTTCTCTCACAAAACAATAATGATCCCTCATTCTGTGTTATTCCATGACACTCGTGTGAAGTATTAATTATTTTCTCAATCTTTTTAGAAGCAATGTTTAGGATGTTAATTTGTTGACGATTTCCAGTTGAAATTGCTAACCTTGTATCATTAATACAAGTAACATCGAAAGCCTTACTGATGGCAGGCAGTTCGACATCTAATTTATCAGTTGTCCAATCTTCATTTAGGATATGTAATCCTTTCGTATCGTAGTCTGCAAATATAAATTTACCATTCGGAGTAATAGCGCATCCTCTAATGGTATTATAAAGACGTTCTTTCTTCTGCAGCAGTACCAGATTTATATCATGGATTGACACATTCCTTACTGGTGCTGTACAATGTTGGATTATCTTGGACACAGATTGGGGTAGTTTATGGTAGTTCTCGATCGATATAACTTCATGTCATTTTGTATATTTAGACACGTTATGGTGTTTAAGGCAGTCCGAACACAAACCTTGCCTGTTTCGGCCATGTTTATGAACGGATCAGGACGAAATAAGCAATATGTATGGAGAACCGTCCATACATGCATCCTACCAAGTTTCGGTGCATTGGGCCAAACAGTTTCATATGAGAAGATTTTTTAGAAATCGGTCAATCTGAAAAAAGAATTGGCTGTGGCGACCATATTTGTTATGGGATCGAGACGAAATTAACAATATCTATAGAGAATTTTACATAGATGCTTCGGTTAATTTAGCAACGCGGTTTCAGAGGAGAAAATTAAAATGTGAAAAGTTAACGGACGCCAAGCGATGTCAATAGCTCATATTGGTAAGGTGAACTAAAAAGAGGTTCTACTGAAGATAGTACTTAACAGAAACAAGAGTTCCGCTGTAGTTACAAATGATCATAAGCAAGAGGATCTACTGTAATTAAACTACACACACACACACACACACACACACACACACACACGGCTCTACTGTAGGTAACACTAAAAATAAAACAAGAGGTTTATACTGTGGTTAACGCTGAGCTTATACAAACGGTTTCTACTGTAGCTAAGAATGCAAATAAACAAGAGGTTCTACTGTAGTCAACACTGAACATATACAAAAGGTTTCTACTGTAGCTAAAACTGAACATGAACAAGAGGATCTACTGTATTTAAACTTAACATAAACAAGAGGTTCTACTGTAGTTAAGCTGAACGTAGACATGAGGATCTACTGTAGTTAAACTGAACGTAGACATGAGGTTCTACTGTAGTAAAACTGAACGTAGACATGAGGATCTACTGTAGTAGTTAAACTGAGCGTAGACATGAGGTTCTACCGTAGTTAAACTGAACGTAGAAATGATGTTCTACTGTAGTTAAACTGAACGTAGACATGAGGTTCTACTGTAGTTAAACTGAACGTATACATGAGGTTCTATTGTATTTAAGCTGAATATAAACAAGAGAATCTACTGTAGTTAAACTGAACATAGACATGAGGTTCTACTGTAGTTAAGCTGAACGTAGACATGATGTTCAACTGTAGTTAAACTGGGCGTAGACATGATGTTCTACTGTAGTTAAACTGAACGTATTCATGAGATTCTACTGTATTTAAACTGAAGGTAGACATGAGATTCTACTGTATTTAAACTGAACGTAGACATGAGGTTCTACTGTAGTTAAACTGAACATAAACAAGAGGTTATACTGTAGTTAAACTGAACGTAGACATGAGGGTCTATTGTAGTTAAACTGAACGTAGACATGAGGTTCTACTGTAGTTAAACTGAACGTATACATGAGGTTCTACTGTAGTTAACACTGAACATCAACAAGAGGTTTTACTGTAGTTAAGTTGAACGTAGACACGAGGTTCTACTGTATTTATACTGAACATAAACAAGAGGTTTTGTTGTAGGTAAACTGAACATAGACATGAGGTTCTACTGTAGTTAAACTGAACATAAACAAGAGGTTCTACTGTAGTTAAGCTGAACGTAGACATGAGGTTCTACTGTAGTTAAACTGATCGTAGACATGAGGTTCTACAGTAGTTAAACTGAACGTAGACATGAGGTTCTACTGTAGTTAAACTGATCGTAGACATGAGGTTCTACTGTAGTTAAATTGATCGTAGACATGAGGTTCTACAGTGGTTAAACTGAACGTAGACATGAGGTTCTACTGTAGTTAAACTGAACGTAGAAATGAGATTTTACTGTAGTTAAACTGAACGTAGACATGAGGTTCTACTTTAGTTAAGCTGAACGTAGACATGAGGTTCTACTGTAGTTAAACTGATCGTAGACATGAGGTTCTACTGTAGTTAAACTGAACGTTAACATGAGGTTCTACTGTAGTTAAACTGAAAGTAGACATGAGGTGTTACTGTAGTTAAAATGAACGTAGACATGAGGCTCTACTGTAGCTAAACTGAACGTAGACATGAGGTTCTACTGTAGTTAACACTGAACATCAACAAGAGGTTTTACTGCAGTTAAAACTTGGCAAAAACACAAGGTGTGTAATGTAGTTAAAGTTGAACATAAACAAGATGTTTCTATTGTAGTTAAAACTGAATACAAATAAATGTATCTATTGTAGTTAAAGCTGAACATAATAAGAAGTTCTACTGTAGCGAAAGCTGAACATCAAAAAAAGAGGTTATACTGTTGCTAAAACTGAACATATACAAGAGGATTCTACTATTGCTAAAACTTAACATAAATGAGAAGTTCTACTGTAGTTAAATCTGAACATAAACAAGAGGTTTCCACTGTAGTTAAAACTGAATATAAACAAGAGGGTCTACTGTAGTTGGAAGAGAACTTAAACAAGAATTTCTACTATAGATAAAACTGAACATTAACAAGAAGTTCTACTGTAGTTAACAATGAATATTAACAAAAGGATCTACTGTAGATAACACTAAGCAAAGTGGTTTTACTGTAATTATTTCTGAATATGAAGAAGAGGTTCTCCTGTAGTTAACACCGTGCATAAACAAGATGATGTACTGCAGCTAACACTGAAAATAAACGAGATTCTACTGTGATTAAACCTGAATACAAATCAGAAGTTATTTTGTTGCTAAAACTGAACATAAATAAAAGGTTATTCTCTAGCTAAAACTGAACATAGACATCGATATTAACAAGATGTTTCTACTGTAGATAAAATGAACATAATTAAGATGTTCTACTGTAGTTAAAATGAATAAAAATAAGAGGTTCTACTGTAGTTAAAACTGAATATAAATAAGATTGTTTATCTGTGTCGTATGATTACTCGATCTTATAAATATTTTTATCTTAACTTTTCTTAAATTTAATGATAAAACAAATCATCAACATTTAGACCTTTGTTGTCCGTTGCGATCGTTATAGATTTTGAAAACATTGAGTATGATATAAATAAATATTACGTTTGTTGTTTGGGTTTTTTGTTTTTTTTTATCAAATCAGGATATTTATGTTTTTCACACGTTATTGCTAAATATTAATTGCAAACCCCATTGACGGGCTATGCAACTGGGATTTATCAAGTACGATACACATGCTACTTGTCTAGTATATATATTTTTTTTATCGATCGACAGTTCAGAAACTAGAAAAAAAATAGGTTGAATATTATCTGTCAAACATGCAAATATGCAAACGATAAATTTTGCAGAGAACGCAATTTCAAGCAAGATCCCTTTAATTTAAGAGAATGCGTTCACTTTTTTTAATTTGTTGTTTTACCATTTAAAGCTATAACTGTATAAGCGTTTTTGTCTTTGCGAATCGAATACCTCTCTGTTTTCAGATTGGGCGGAAGTCGCTATTCCGCATGCGGAATATTAATTACGAACCCTATTGACGAGCCTCTGGAATCTAATTATTTTGTTGTTAATTAAATTAATGTGCAACTGAAAACAATCATAATTGGGATTTATCAAGTACGACGCACATGCTGCCTGTCTAGTATATTTTCTTTCTTTTTCACGATCGACATTTCAGAGAAGATCATTTCTTAGTAATTATTTATATATTCTAACATGACGTCCTTCTTCCGCTTTGTAAACAAACGAGCGATTTATCGATTGGGTATAATCTCATTAGCATATGCGCCGGTTCATGTGACTGACTTTCCCGTCGTAAATGTACATGTTGATGAATTACCGTATGCTCGAATTTGGCAGCATTGTGCGACATTGTCCGTAAGCGTAAATATAAATTACCGTCTTCCAATCAAAGTATACTACATTATTTGTACTCTTAGACATATCAGAATCGAATTAATTCGTGGAATCCAGAATTGGTTTTGAGCTTAAACATGGGTTCACGGACATTAGTAAATATTATCCGCCAACCCATGTTAAAACTCAAAGCACATTCTGGCTTCCATGATTTATTTCTTAATTTATTAAAACATTTCCAATTAATTGCCTTTGGGGCACGTAACAACATATTACAGTGGTTTCAATATAATTACTTTTTGTACAGAATGCTTCTGACATTGAGATAAAGTTTAGAAAAGTTATTCTATAAAAGGGACGATGGCCTTGAATTAGATTGTATTGCTTAGCAGAATCTATGATATAATTGGTACCGAAAATATTTCATTTGAATCTAGTTCCATTAGTGTAAGGTCATGGCATACACATAAATACAAGCAAGTCTTACCAAATAATAACATATTCAAACTTGGTGATAAAACAACATTTTGTATTTTGGAATTGAACAAACTTTGATTAATTGATTGATTGATTGCTGTTTAAGGTTATGTTAGTAGTAGTATTATTATACACAGAGAGTAAATATCAATAGCAGTGTCAGTGAATGTTCGTAGTTAACTGACTAATAGGTAGCAAGGTATGTTGGTTATTAGAACTGACCACACTGATAGAATATCAATAGCATTGTCATTGAATGTTCGTAGTTAACTGACTATTAGCTAACAAGGTATATTGGTTTTAGAACTGACCACACTTGTAGAATATCAATAGCAGTGTCAGTGAATGTTCGTAGTTAACTGACTAATAGCTAACAAGGTATATTGGTTTTTAGAACTGACCACACTTGTAGAATATCAATAGCAGTGTCAGTGAATGTTCGTAGTTAACTGACTAATAGTTAACAAGGTATGTTGGTTTTTAGAACTGACCACACTTGTAGAATATCAATAGCAGTGTCAGTGAAAGTTCGTAGTTAACTGACTAATAGTTAACAAGGTATGTTGGTTTTTAGAACTGACCACACTTGTAGAATACATTTGATATTATTACAGACAATAGATCATTTGCACATTCCGGCTTTGATTCTAAAATTATACTTTTTTTATTGGAGATATTCCCCTTTAGGTAGATAAAATGGTTCCTGTTTCATGCAGGAGGACAAAGAACACAAGTATAATATTCTGAAAATTTGGAGATGTTTGAACCTTCTGAAAAATTAAAAGATGATTTTATAGCAAATTAAAAAAAATCACAAGTCGCTTTAGGCCTAACAAGTATGAGAAAAATACATGTTATTTTCGTCGAACTCTGCATGAAATTGTCAGCATTAAGGAGAACGTACAGTAAATAAGAAAAAAACATAATTTTAGAATCAAGTCGGAAATGTACACATGGTCTATTATGAATCAAAACAAATACAATTCGTATATTGGACCACGTGTTACATTACATAATCAAATCATGTCTTCATGACGAGTGTCAAAAAAGAAACAGGAACTGCATACCCTTCGCTAAAACCTCAGTTCATCCAGATTTTTGTTGGAGTCAGAGTTGCTCATCTTTTTGATTATTATATTTTTTTGTATTGCAGTTAATGACCACTGTTTATTTGTACAATACATGTATTGGCTAAAATTGCTTTTTAAAGAGTACAATCAAGACATCAATATTAGACATTTACATATATATATAATTGTCGCAAATTGGTAACGTCGAATGTCATGGCATTAAGCAGACCTTGAAGTATCAGTGGTATCCTTTATTTCAAGCTCAATGGGATAGATGTGATAAAGAAATCACCAAACTTACATTTATTGAGTGACAAGACATCATCTTCATAAGGAAACGTGAAACTTAAGGGTCTGGCTAGCTTGTTTGCGTTTTTTCTGCAGATAGACCTGTATAAAGTCTACCTCGTACGAATAAAGGAAGTCCGCGAGAACGGGAGCACAGTTAGAACCCATAATAATGTCGACTGTCTGTTGAAAAACACTCCCACTAAAACAAAACAAATGTGTTGTCAATCAACTCAAGTATTTTGATGATATCAGTTTCAGAGAACTTTTTAGGAGTATCAGAGTGGATCTTTACAAAAAAAAAAGATGTGTCCCTTCCTAAGACAAAGTACTTGTATCTACGTTGGACCAATTCTTTTAATTTGTCTTTTCGTTTCGAGTATGGAATAATAGAAAGGAGAACTCAAGTAATTTATGAAATTTCTTATGGTAGAACAACATATAATATAATATTATGATATAGAATGCAGAATTCCTTTAATTGTGTAAGCCAGTTAAGGTAACCCAACACAACTGTCGAGATGATATTGTGTTGTAGAAAAGAGAACTTTGGTAATTGTGTAAGCAAGTTATGGTAGCACAACACAACTAACACGCTTATTTAGATAATATTGTGCTATGAAAAGGAGAACTTCAGTAATTATGTAATGCAGTTAAGGTAGCCCAACCCAACTGTTGAGATAATATTGTGTTGTAGAACGGAAAACTTCGGTAATTGTGTAAGCCATGTATTGTAGAACAATACAACTGTATAGAAAAGATTATGTTATAAAAAGATGGACACCGGTAATTGTGTAAGTCAGTTAATGCAGCACAACACAACTATCTAGATAATATTGTGTTATAAAAAGGAGAACTTCGGTAATTGTGTAAGTCATTTATGGTAGAACAATACAACTGTCTATAATATTGTGTTAAAAAAGGAGAGCTAGTTATGATTGCACAACACAGATGTAGAGACAATAGGGTTCTATTTCGTACCTTATATTACAAAATAAATGAATAATAAGCATATGACGTTTTGATATCAAATATTAGTTAGGTAGATATAACATAGAAACTAACAATTAGCTAGGTAGATATAACCTAGAAACAAACAATTAGCTAGGTAGATATAACCTAGAAACAAACAATTAGTTAGGTAGATATAACATAGAAACAAACAATTAGTTAGGTAGATATACCCTAGAAACAAACAATTAGTTAGGTAGATATAACATAAAAAAAAATTAGTTAGGTAGATATAACATAGAAACAAACAATTAGTTAGGCAGATGTAACATAGAAACAAACAATTAGTTAGGTAGACATAACCTAGAAACAAACGACTAACTAGGTTTGTATATACTGAACACTAGTTAAAGAAACCAATTGATGCAGACAAAACAAAGTACAAAAATAACCATTTGATGCAAATTCTAATATATTTATATATATTTACCTTTTTATATCATTCTCTCCATGAAATACCTGTCAACAAATCCACAGTTGATGGGAAAATGTAGCTTACATGACAATGAAGTACTATTGCACACGACAAGATAAAAATATACAGTAAAGATCAAATCTAAAGATCGTCCTTCAATATACGTAAGCAAAAAAGTAAATTTTAAACCTTTAAATTTCAATAATCGGTAAGAAATCTGACAATTTGCAGGTCTGTTAAATGTCCTAATATTATAATTAGTTAATCTTTTTAAATAAAAGACGACAATTAGATTGTTAGAGGGGGTGGTGAATTCTTTATAAACTAAGACCGCAAGGTTACAGTTTTGTTTTTTGTTTTTTTGTATTTCGTTATATTGCAGTTGTATTTATCCCTGACAGTTTTTTGTACAATACATGTATTGACTAAAATATTTTTTTAAAGATTACAATTAAGTCATCAATATTAGATGTTTACATATATATAACCTTCGTTAATTGGAAAGGTCGAGGTGTAGGTCATGACATTAAGCCGTCCTGGGGGTATCTGTGGTATCCTTTATTTCAAACTCAATGGTAGAGATGTGATACACAGAATCACCAAGCTTACAATTATTTAGTGACAGGACATCATCTTCATAAGGGAACGTGAAATTTAAGGGTGTGACTAGCTTGTTTTCGTTTTTCTGCAGATAGGCGTGTATAAACTGTATAAAATTGTGAAAGCAAGTTAAGGTAGCACAACACAACTGTCGATATAATATTGTTTTATAGAAAAGAAAACTTTGGTAATTGTGTAAGCAAGTTATGGTAGCACAACACAACTGTCGAGATAATATTGTGTTGTAGAAAAGAGAATTTTGATAATTGTGTAAACCATACATGGTAAAGCAACACAGCTGTATGGAAAGTATTATGTTATAAAAAGAAGGACTTCGGTAATTGTGTAAGTCAGCTTAGCTGCACAATGCAACTGTCGAGATAATAGTGTGTTGTAAAAAAGAGAACTTTGGTAATTGTGTAAGCAAGTTATGGAAACCCAACACCAATGTCGAGATAATATTGCGTTGAGGAAAGGTGAACGTTGTAAATTGTGTAGCCAAGTTATCGTAGAACATCAAAACTGTATTAAACATTGTGTTATAGAAAGGAGAACTTCGGTCATTGTGTAAGTCCTTTATGATAGAACAACACAACTGTGGAGATAATATTGTGTTGTAGAAAAAAGAACTTTGGTAATTGTGTAAGCCAATTGGGTTAGAACAGCAAAGCTGTATACAAAACATATTATGCTATAAAAAGGAGAGCTTCGGTAATTGTGTAAGCTAGTTATGATAGCACAACACAGCTGTAGAGACAATAGTGTTCTATTTCGTACCTTATATTACAAAATAAATGTATAATAAGCATATGACGTTTTGATCTCAAATATAAGTTAGGTAGATGTAACATAGAAACAAACAATTAGTTAGGTAGATATAACCTATAAACAAACAATTAGTTAGGTAGATATGACCTAGAAACAAACAATTAGTTAGGTAGATATAACCTAGAAAAAAACAATTAGTTAGGTAGATATAACCTAGAAACAAACAGTTATTTAGGTAGAAATAACCTAGAAATAAACAATTAGCTAGGAAGATATAACCTAGAAATAAACAATTAGTTAGGTAGATATGACCTAGAAACAAACAATTAGTTAGGTTGATATAACCTAGAAACAAATAATAAGTTAGGTAGATATAACCTAGAAACAAACAATTAGTTAGGTAGTTATAACCTAGAAACAAACAATTAGTTAGGTAGATATAACCTAGAAACAAACAATTAGTTAGGTAGATATAACCTAGAAACAAACAATTAGTTAGCTAGATATAACCTAGAAACAAACAATTAGTTAGGTAGATATAACATAGAAACAAACAATTAGCTAGGTAGATATAACCTAGAAACAAACGATTAACTAGGTTTGTATATATTGAACACTTACCTATTTTTACCAAAACTGAAATTCTATATTGAGAGACAGGTTGGGGATTATTATCTGCGAGACTGAAGAGAAGGAAATTTCAACTTTTTAGTAATATAGTTAATAACAATACCCCTAATTATATTTGTACATTGATTCCCCCCACCAAACAACATACGTCAGTGTATTCGTTGAGAAATGGGAATGATATTAGTTTACCTTTCTGTAGACTGTCTTCGACTAGTGATTCCTTTATCCCCTCCACAATAAAAATGTGGAATAGTTTAAATAACAATATTCGAAACGTTGATACTTTATCAAAATTCAAATTTGAATTAAAGAAAATCGATGAAACTGAAAATCATTCTGTCCCTAAACATTTTTTTTCTGTGGTCCTCGAAAATTAAATATTATTTTAACTCAGCTAAAAAATTCAGCTTCGTTTTTTAATTTTGATTTATTTCGAGTTGGAATCGTATCTGATCCATCTTGTCGATGTGGTGCAGCCCTTGAAAATTTAAAACATTTCTTTTTGGATTGTCCTATATACATACAAGACAGAACTATATTGATAGGAAATATCAACAGGGTTACAACCTGCTACACTCTAGATATTGAATTTCTGACATGTGGCAATGATAATTTAACTTATGAACAAAATTGTATTATATTTAAATATGTTTTTGATTATATTAAATGTTCAAAAATATTCCTTATTGTATAACTGGAATTGAATTGGGTGAACATGCACATCATATGAATCCATCTTAATTCTATGTAACTTTCTGTTTGTGAATATTTATCATTGATTCGTTATTAGTGCTACATATAGTAATGCATGCCTTTTATGTACTTCTTTATTGTAACATATTGTAATTTGGAGAAGACTTCATAAGTTTGATTAACTTGTGTCTAATCCATTTTGTCTGTTTAACTGGCAAATCAAATATGTTTAAGCCAAAAACTGAACACTTGTTAAAGAAACCAATTTGTGCAGACAAAAGCAGCACAAAAATAACCATTTGCTGCAAATTCTAATATATTTATATGTATTTACCTTTTTATATCATTCTCTCCATGAAATACCTGTTTACAAATCCACAGTTGATGGGAAAATGTAGCTTACTTGACAATGAAGTACTATTGCACACGACAAGACAAAAACATACAGTAAAGATCAAATCTAAAGATCGTCCTTCAATATACGTAACCAAAAAAGTAAGTTTTAAACCTTTAAATTTCAATAATCGGTATGAAATCTGACAATTTGCAGGTGTGTTAAATGTCCTAATATTATACTTAGTTAATCTTTTTAAATAAAAGACGACAATTAGATTGTTGGAGGGGGTGATGTATTCATTGCATAATAAGACCGGCAAGGTTACAGTTTTGTTTGTTTTTTTGTTGTATTTCGTTATATTGCAGTTGTATTTATCCCTGACATTTTTTTGTACAATACATGTATTGACTAAACTAGTTTTTTAAAGATTACAATTAAGTCATCAATATTAGAGGTTTACATATATATAACCGTCGTTAATTGGCAAGGTCGAGGTGTAGGTCATGGCATTAAGCCGTCCTGGGGCTACGCCTGTATAAACTGTATAAAATTGTGAAAGCAAGTTATGGTAGCACAACACAACTGTCGAGATAATATTGTGTTGTAGAAAAGAGAATTTGGTAATTGTGTAAACCATGCATGGTAAAGCAACACAGATGTATAGAAAGTATTATGTTATAAAAGGAAGGACTTCGGTAATTGTGTAAGTCAGCTTAGCTGCACAACGCAACTGTCGAGATAATGGTGTGTTGTAGAAAAGAGAACTTTGGTAATTGTGTAAGCAAGTTATGGAAACCCAACACCAATGTCGAGATAATATTGCGTTGAGGAACAGAGAACGTTGTGAATATGCGTAACCAAGTTATCGTAGAACATCAAATCTGTATAAAACATTGTGTACGTCATTTATGGTAGATCAACACAACTGTCGAGATAATATTGTGTTGTAGAAAAAATTTTGGTAATTGTGTAAGCCAATTAAGGTAGAACAGCAAAGCTGTATAACAAAAATATTATGCAATAAAAAGGAGAGCTTCGGTAATTGTGTAAGCTAGTTATGATAGCACAACACAGCTGTAGAGACAATAGTGTTCTATTTCGTACCTTATATTACAAAATAAATGTATAATAAGCATATGACGTTTTGATCTTAAATATAAGTTAGGTAGATGTAACATAGAAACTAACAATTAGTTAGGTAGATATAACTTATAAACAAACAATTAGTTAGCTAGATATAACCTAGAAATAAACAATTAGCTAGGAAGATATAACCTAGAAACAAACAATTAGTTAGGTAGATATAACCTAGAAACAAACAATGCGTTAGGTAGATGTAACCTAGAAACAAACAATTATTTAGGTAGATAT